>JAPTOF010000003.1:11900000-12500000 GCA_028554755.1 Cordia subcordata
CAACATGGGGCAACTTATCCTTCCTTTGACCTAAAACAGCTCCTATCGCATAATCGGATGCATCACACATAACCTCAAATTGGAGACTGTAGTTAGGTGGCTGGATAATTGGGGATGTAGACAATAAGGATTTAAGCCTATTGAAAGCTCCAACACATTCATCATCAAAGTCAAAAGGGACATCTTGTGCTAGGAGCCTAGACAAGGGGCGTGCAATATGACTAAAATCCTTAATGAATCTACGGTAAAATCCTGCAAGCCCTAGAAAAGATCTAACATCCTTGACACACTTAGGGACAGGTAACTTTTCAATTAATTCTACCTTAGCTAGGTCAACTTGAATTCCACTAGATGATACAACATGACCCAACACTATCCCTCGTTGCACCATGAAATGGGATTTCTCCCAACTTAATACTAGATTCTTCTCCACACATCGGTCTAAGACTGAAGAGAGATGACTCAAGCACTCATCAAAGCTATCTCCAAAGACTAAGAAATCATCCATGAAAATCTCTAAATGCCTCTCAATCATGTCACTAAAAATGGCCATCATACATCTCTGAAAAGTCGCTGGGGCATTACAAAGACCAAAGGGCATTCTCCTATAAGCAAAAGTGCCATAGGGACAAGTAAAGGTGGTCTTCTCTTGGTCCTCGGGAAACACAGGGATCTGGTTATAACCCGAATAGCCATCTAGAAAACAATAGTAGCTATGCCCAGCTACTCTATCTAAGATCTGGTCTAGAAAAGGCAATGGGAAATGATCCTTCCTAGTTTTGGAGTTGAGCTTCCTATAGTCAATATAAACTCTCCATCCTGTGGGAGTACGTGTAGGGATAAGCTCTCCTCTCTCATTCTCAACAACTGAGATCCCGGACTTCTTAGGGACAACTTGGACCGGGCTAACCCACTCACTATCAGAGATCGGATAAATAATGCCTGCATCTAAAAGCTTAATGATCTCTTTCTTAACTACTTCGCTCATGTGCGGGTTTAGCCTCCTTTGCATTTCCCTAGAAGGAATGGCTCCATCCTCAAGGTGAATACGATGCATGCAAACCGAAGGGTCTATACCTCTCAAATCATCAATTTTCCACCCTATGGCCGTCCTATGTTTCCTAAGGACCTCTAAGAGACGCTCCTCATGCTTACTAGAAAGATCGGAAGCTATGATGACCGAAAGGGTCTCACTAGAGCCTAGGAATACATATTTCAAATGATCGGGAAGGGGTTTGAGCTCTAAAGAAGGGCTAGGCTCAACCAAGGGGAACTTAACCTTAACATCATCAATGGGGACATCACTAGAAATGAGACTAGAAGGATTAACCTCAAGTGACTTATTAGTCAAATGGCTCTCAATCAAGGAAGTAGAAGCTACACATTTTCTCTCTAAGGTCTCCAAATCAAAACTAGACATCAATTCCTCAAATTTCCTCAAATCTTCTCCATCGGTCATAGTCTTCTCTATAAGATCCTCAACGCAAGAATCAATCACATCTACCCTAAAGCACTCTTCTCCATCCTCTCCTCCTATAGTAGCCCTATTCAGCGCCTCTGCAACCTTCATAGTAGATCTCAAATTCCCAAATTTTATCTCCAATACCCCCGACCTACAATGGATAATGGCATCTGCGGTGGCAAGGAAGGGGCGACCTAGAAGAATGGGTGTAAAATGTCTAGAGTCATGTCTCGAATCCATATCTAACACTATGAAGTCAACAGGGTACACAAACTCACCTACCTAGACCATAACGTCCTCTATCGCAACCCTAGGTCTACGCTCAGACCTATCAGCTAGCTGAAGAGTAACATGTGTAGGAGACAACTCACCTAGACCTAGCTGCTGATAGACAGAGTAGGGAATGAGATTCACACTAGATCCTAAATCTAATAAGGCATGATCAATCTAGGTCTCACGGATCCTACAAGGAATGGTGAAGGCTCCGGGGTCACTCATCTTGGGCGGAAGGCCCAAAGTACAAATACTACTCACCTTCTCCGTAAGCCTCACCTTCTTAGGAATGTTCGATGACCTACGTTTCCTTGTACAAAGATCCTTAAAGAACATAGAATAAGAGGGGATGGAAATGATCGCATCTATCAAAGAAAGATTGACCTTAAGGTCCTTAAGATGCTCTAAAACCTTGAAGAACCTAGAATCCTCACTAGGTGTAGGTCTCTCTAAAGCGGATGGAAAGGGAACTCTAGGCTCTATACCTCTAGATACATGGGAGTCATCAATAGGCTTTTTTCCCTCCCGATGTGGGTGAGAAGTACTACTCTCTCTATGATCTCTAATGGGCTTATCTCTCTCAATAGGACCTTCGCTAGAATTTCCCTCAACAAGGCTACCATGTGGTGCTCTAGATTTGGAAGGACCACTAGGTGCAAGCACTGCAAAATCAACTCCTACCCTATTATCCACTACCCGACCGCTCCTAAGAGTGGTGACGGCCTTAGCCTGGGCCTGAGGGGGATAAATGGTATCGATGGAGGAACAGGACTGGACTCTAGGGTTCACCTCTGGCTGAGAAGGCAATTTCCCGGGGTCTCTAGCGCTCAATTGACTAAAAATCTGTCCTAACTGTGTCTCAAACCTAGCCATCTGTTGCCTATAGCTAGCCATCTCTTGCCTATTGTCAGCTAACTCCTGCTGCTGACTAGCTAATGCCTGCTGCTGATTCTGAATAAACTGCATTAACTTCATCACATCATTACTAGGAGTCTGGCTACTAGAGGGAGCAGGTAAAGCCTGAGGTTGAGGAGCACTAGTGAGACGGGGTTGATTAAGATGATAGAAACCTGGGGGATATTGAGGACGGGGTCGCTGCTAAGGTGGAACTTGAGGATGTGAACTAGACTCATGCTGTCCTTGTCTCCAAGAAAATTTCGGGTTGTCCCTCTAACCCGAATTGTATGTGTTCGAGTATGGATTATACTCACGAGAATAACCTTGTGTGGCACACACTTGCTCTTTCATGAATTCAGGAAATTAGGATGCCAAAGGGCAAGCTATGGTCTCATGAGATGACTCGAAGCACAATGCACAAACTTCAACAACTAAAGGGGCGGAAGGAGAACCTAAAGAACTAGTCCTATGACCTTGGGATGAAATAGACAAAGAAATGAATTGATCTAGTTTATTTGTCAAAGCCTCAACCTTAGCGGGTAAGTCTAAAGAAACTCCAACCTCACTAACACTTCTCTTGTTGCCTCCCCGACTAGACCTTTCCATTGCAAAATTTTGAAAAGAATTTTCAGCCATCATTTCAATTTTCTCCTATGCCTCGGTCGGTCTCAAAAGATAGAAGCCACCACCGGAGGCGGCATTGACCATCATCCTATTCTATTCATTTAAGCCTCGAAAGAAGTATTGCATTAGGTCATGATTGCCATACTCATGGTGTGGACATTGTCTAAGAAGATCCTTGAACCTCTCCCAAGCCTCATGAAAAGATTCTAGGTCATGTTAGGAGAAAGTCATAATGGCGGTCCTAAGGTCGGCCGTCTTGGCCATGGGATAAAATTTTTGGAAGAACTTAGATTGAAGCTCAGCCCATGTAGTAATGCAACCATTGGGTAAGGAATGCAACCAAGTCCTAGCCTTGTCCTTAAAAGAGAAGGGAAACAATCTTAGACGTATGACCTCTTGAGAGACATTGGGGACATGGAGAGTGGAACTCATCTCAACAAAATCAGTGATATGATCTAGAGGACTCTCATTGCTTCTCCCATAGAAGGAGGGAAGCATAGCCAACATATTAGGCTTAATCTCGAAGTTTGTCTCCCCCAAACCCAAAATTTGAATAGCCAAATTGGGCTCAAAGGCTTCGGGGAGAAAGAATTGCCTAAGAGTGGGTTCCTCATCTATAGGTGGATCCGGTCTACGGGGCTCTCGTCTAAAATGAGCTTGGGCTTGATGCCCAATGTGATCATGAGGTGGAATGGGATTCATTGAGGGATTGGAAGGATTAGGAGGATGATTAGGATCGGCCATCTCCTCAAGTAGATCTCCTAAATTCCTGAAATGTCTAGCAATTCTATCAGGTTCAGGATTAAGAGGAACTAGGGGATTTCTAAGGGATCTCCTACCAAGCATGCACAAACTATCCTAACTCTGGCCACTTCAACCCCCGAAAACTTTAGTATTCCTAAATCTACAGCAAATAAACCACAATCCTAAAGAGTCTATTAAAAACAACGACAAAAGCTAAAATAGATAAACAAAAACTAAAGCAAGATAATATGAACAATAAACAAGATAAGCAAAAAAATAAACAAACTATAAAGAAAAAGCAAGAAAAACAAATAAAGCAACTACCAAAACACACAAGCAAAGAATACAAATCACCGTGCCTCCCTGGCAACGGCGCCAAGAACTTGGTGTCTGCTTTCGATTGCAAGCTCTAAAAGACCCGCAAGCATACGGATCGTGCAATACAGTGTGTACAAGTGCGGGTGTCTAACCACAGGGAGGCGTGAATAATGTGTGTGAATTCTATGCTTGGTGCTCTAGAAAGTGCCAAAAAGAAAGATCTAAACTAGACATATTTTTGGGGTTTTGGATTATCGGGAGCTTTAAGTAAAGGAAATAAAACTAAACTATGAATATAAAAAATGGGAGCACAAGTTGGTCAAGAGGGAACTAACACTTGAGAAAGGGTTAGGGTGACTTCGACTTATGAATGGGTAATTCTATACTCAAATGCTATGGGATTAAGGGATGATAGCTAACTATCATGAGTGCTCTTAACTAGGTTGCTAGTTAGTGTCCTAATTTCTCCCTAGGACTCGGTGCGGGGCCATCCCTAGGCGACGCCTCCTAGAGCTACGGCGTGGTCCTAATAACCTCAGGCCTCAAGAGTGACTAACTAACTTCCTAGGTGGCTTAGAATGAACCTACCTTAGTACCTAAACCTTTGGCTGGATTTAAAGCCAAGACCTAGTGTTGCTAAGGTCGACTAAACCTATCCGGAAACCTATTGGCTAGATTTAAAGCCAAAGGAGACTTAGCCTAGACTAGTCATAAATTATACTTCGTCATTCTAAGGTCACTACAGCATGATTTGACTTGCTAATGCATTAATACATGCTCAAGGCCAAGGTGCGCATGAATAATGGAACCTATTCAACTACCAAACAACGTCATGTTCAGTTCACACGATTAGAAACAACTAACAACCAAACATGTATGCGTTATTGAAGTTATGCTTGTTACTAGGCATGCAAATATACATATAGACATGAATGAAAGCATTACCCACTTCATAGCATCCATATATAAACACATAGACATGATTATAACATGGATTAGATGTGTTTAGTAACAAACAAACTTCAATTTATACACATGTTACTCATTTAGGCATTTTATCAAACACTTAGACATGAATGAGAAAATACCCATTTGAACAAGATAATTCGAAACATGTATATATATACAGCCATCATATCCCATATCATAAGGGTATATAGTTAACCCATTACTTAAGTTAAATCACCCTACACAAGTCTACTCAATCATAATAGGAAATAGAATGAAAGAGAGATAATGAAGCTTCCCTTTCATCCTAGCTAATCTTCTACAAAGCTTTTGAGCAAACTTGATTCCAAAATATTTGAATCCTCCAAATCAAGCTTGATTCTTAGTGAGAAATGTGTGAAAAATGTGTGTGAAGTGGGTGGGATCTAGGGTTAAGTGTGTGAGAATTTTAGGTGTGAAGTGTGTGTTAATCTATCAAAAAGTCCTCCTCTTTTTCTGCAGAATCGGGCCCTATTTATATGTTCTCAACATATTGCCGGTCGACCGTCTCCTCTGGAGTGGCTGGTCGACCGGCTCTGGAAGGGTGGTCGTCCGGCTAACTTTCTTCCTCCATTCTTTGTCTTTTCTTCCTTTGGTCTTCTCTCTTAGACCCGTGCATTTCCCATCTTCATCACCTTTCATCGTCCAATCTCGATCTTAACCCAAAGTTCACCTAAATTATTGAAAATAAGCAATTAGTGTAGCAATTTGTCTCTTAAACTCGATATGTACATTTGTTTACGCTTAAGCCTATTATTATCAAAAGCACTACACTAATGCATCATTATGAGCACTCAACACCTTTAAAATATAGGTAAATGACAATGCAAACACACACAAAAACACAACACATCACATACATGATAAGTGATAGCTATCTCACAGCACAAGCGTAAATAGCCCCGTAAGTGCACGGGTCGTGTGTAGTATAGTGTATGTGAGTAGAGGATCAAATCTACAGGAAGACCTAATGTATAAGGTGTCCTAAGCTATGTACATCCTAAGAAGCTACGTGTTGGGTTCCTCCCTACAATGTTTTTGGGTTTTTGGTTTAAGGGGAGCTCGAGAAAGGAAATTCTAAGCTAAAACAAGAAAATAAAAAAAGTGTGTATGTGTGACCAGGGAATCAAGCGATCTGAGAGAATCAAACACATGGAAATGGGGATTAGGGTGGTTGTGACTTGCCTATGGGGATTACAACTTGTTGCTAGGGTTGCTTGATGGACTATACAAAGTGCTCTAATTTAGACCTCTAATTAGCCTTCTAATTGGTACCCTAAGCTTCAGTACAGGCCTGTCCCTAGGTGACGACACTTAGCAGTGCGACGTGGTCATTATGACTTAAGAATTAGGGCTAGCTAATAAGGTTCTTGGTGATTTAGATTGATTTAACTTTAGCACTTAGTTCTCTACTTAATTTCACAATCTAACCCTGGGACTTGGTGTGAGTCCGTCCCTAAGCTTCATCCCACTTAAAGTTACAGCGTGGTCTTTATGAACCTAGGGCGTTATGGCAGACTAACTAGCCTTCTTGAGTGAACTAAAATCAACTGAACCTCTCCGGGCATCTATTGGCTGGATTTATAGCCAAATGGGACTCAATCTAGGCTAGTTACCAGTTGTGCATCATCGATTGCATCATAATAGTGAAAATTAACATTAAAGCGCAAAGAAAACACATCTAGGGCATGGTGTTCGAGAATACACCAGTATATTATACTACTAAACACATAGAAATGCTTAGATTACACCAATTTAAGCAATAGCACTCGACATGTATGCAATAAAAGCTATTTATGTTATTAATATGCAAACATACACATAGACAAGCATATAAGCATACCCACTTTATGTAATCACCATACAAACACATAGACATGCTAGCATAATGATTTAGAAAAGGTTAAAAGAAAAATAGACTTCAATATACGTATGCTACATCATTGAGACATTTCACCAAACACATGGAAATGTATGTAAAATGGCCTTTGAAACCCTAAGCACAAAGCATATATATATATATATATATCCATCAAGTTCCCATTTAGGAAAACGTAGTAATCATCTATAATACAAGAGTAAATCACCCTACATAGCCCGAATCAAATATACATTAACTTAGGACAAAAGAGAGACAAAGAAACTACCCTTTTATCTAAAGCCATATATTTACAATCCAAGAGCTATGCCCAAATCATTGTGTTTGATCCTCTTAGAGGCTTGATTCCAAAGTGGTCTTATGTATGGAAGAGTGTGTGAGAGGTGGGAGATGAGAAGATTAGGGTTTTGGGAGATAGGTGTGAAAGAATATGACTTTTTCCTTTCAAAAAAAGCCAAAAGAGGGCTTATATAGCCAAATTTCCGCAATTACTAGAACACCTAACTATTGCACTGGTACCAAGGGACCTCTATTCTGGTAGTAGAACATTTCTCTCTGTTTTTGGAAAAATAAAGAAGGGGTACACTGATAGTCTAAAGCCAATATTTTGGTAATGCCTATTTGCTCTCCTTGGCTTTATTTTCGCTCCTTTTTTCTTCAAGTTGCCTTGACCTTTGTCCAAAAGCCTCCGAACTTGATTTTCTTCCACTTTTCATCCTTAAAATCTTCTTCAATTCTCACCCAAGCCATTTTCATCTTCATTAATCTTCAAACGATCCTCAAACTCACCTAAAACAAAAGATAAGTGCACTTTAGTATAGTCTTTACTCTTTAAGAACTACGCACAATAGCATCCTAGTATGCACAAATGTAATATAAAGCTACACTAATGCACTTTATATAGCATAATACACTTCTAAAAACATAGAAACAAGTATTACAAACACACGTAAAACCAAAAGTATCAACACTCCCAACCCTTCTTCTTGCTTGTCCACAGGCAAGCCCAAACCTAAGTTCATCTCAATATTGGTAAAGAGGGTTGCCCAGAGAATCTATTCGCTATCATGGTGCATTTGAGAAGTATGTAGGGGTCATTTCTTTCATAGAGGTGTCCCCAAGCTTTTTTTGAATCCTCCCCTGACTCACAAGTGGTCTCAAACCTCTAGGAAGCTCCCTAATAGCTATACCACCACAAGCTCGAGATTCTAACACACGCACTCAAGATGTTGAAATTTTGTACCTTCTCAACTAACATGGCCTCCCAAATATACCCAAAGCCTCAAAGACAAAAAGAGACAGAATATACTAACACAATGGCTCATAAATGATGAAAGAGCCTTATTCACAACGCATCAACAGAACGAAACAATAACTTGTGCTAAGTAGACATTATGTCTCTTAAGCAATTATTCGATGAACTTCACTTTTTTCATAGTTTTGTTGCCTTTTGGTTTTTCTCTTTTTTTCATTTTTTTGGATTTTTCAAGCTTTTATCCATTTTTCATTTTTTTGGATTTTTTGCATTTTGCATTTCATAACAAAAATAAAAGAAAAAGAAAGGCTTAGGCATATAAAAAAGAACCAATAAAGGAAGGGGCACTTATATCAAAACCCCTTTTCCAACACTTCTTTCAACCAAGCCGTGGGGTAGCTATAAAGTGCATTGTTACAGGCACTCAATCCCCACAACTTTCAAGGGCATCTCCTCCAAGTCACAACTCTCCCTCCATTCCATTCACTCCCCACAACACAACCCTAGCTTTACCAATCAATTAAATCAATCACGAAAGCCAACACTCTAATCAACCAAAAGATAAAGGACTCTATATGCATAAAAATTAAAAATATTTCACTATTTTAAGCACATGATGCACTTCTGCCCTAATCAAAATATATAACAATAAAACCAAACTTCCACACCCCTAAACCTAAATTTTGCTTGTCCTCAAGCAAATAGACAATACTATCCAACAAGCAAATAGACAATACGAAGCATGTTAGGTGGTGGGGACGGGGTAGATATAAAGGGACTAGTAAAGAAAGGACAAATATAACATTGTGTTCGGTTTAATGCTTATTGATGCCAATCATCAATAATTTATCTACTAACCCTGTTTTTTGAAAACTACAAATACTCGTAGCACGTGATTAATAGAATTTCCATGCAAGCTTGCATTGGCATTATCTAATGATAAACAAGGTATGTAAAGAATGAGAAATGATAAAAGCGAGTATCAACACTTAAGAGGGCCAAAAAGAAAAATAAATGATAAGCAAATGAAAATCAAAGAACAACAATAATAAAAGAGAAGGAAAGGCAAGGAAAGCAAATGGAATATAAACATGTCTAGGGCGTCTCCAAGTAACATTGGATTTAATGCCTCCAATTGGGCATTAGTGGTAGAGAAAAACATGTTTGAAATTGACAGACATAAATTGCTAGATATTCAACTAAGCACAAGTAGTAGAAGGAAAAGGGTCATGCAATATATGATGGGGGTAATGAATACACGATGCATCCCTTTTCTAACTCCCACCCCAAAACATCAAATGCAAATGTGTATGTAAGTGTGGAAGGTGTCATTCATAAACGTGAAAGATCATGCCCTCCTTGCTCTATAACTAGCCGCCCTATAGCCTTCTTCTCACAATCAAAGACTAGAAACACACCCTCTCCATGGGTCAAGGATAAGTCTAATGTATGCAACATTAGAGAAGTGCTATCTAACCGTAGATGAAAGTGTTTTATGCATGAAGGCACAAAAGTGAGCTTCAAAGAGAGAGACTCAACAAAATGGGAAATAGGAGTAGGAGTGACACTCAGAGAAGGAAATTCAAAGGTCAAGCTCATGGAAGCACTACATTCTTCCTCTCCATAAGATAGATCATGATCAAGCCTAGGTTGCTCTAACTCCTCACGAGGGGTGGATTTGATCTTAATGGGCCCTATTTCCATCAATAATTCATCAAACATCCAAAGAGACCCATAAATGATTCTTCCAAGCACACCAATTTCTTTTTTATGTGTCTTCTTAGAGTTGTTATTCTCTCCATAAATGATTCTTCCAAGCACACCAATTTCTTTTTTATGTGTCTTCTTAGAGTTGTTATTCTCTTCAATACCATTATTCTTAACTCCAAGAGACTTATCATCTAAAAACTCCAAAACTTATGTCTTGTTTTCCCTAATGGATGACTCTAAATCTTCACTAATTAAAGTCTCATCAAATTCATCTATACATTTATTGCTAGTGGATGTCATCTCACCATCATGCTTCTCACAAGGGGTGTTCACATATGGAGAGGATAACGGGGACTCAAAGGATTCTGGGTTATGGCTACAAATAGGGCTCATGCGACTCAATGGAAGACGTTGAAAAATTAAGAGAATAAGGTACTACTTCTTCTAAAACATATCCGTAAGAGTCATCAAGAACCAAGATATCATCAAGCTCATCCTCATCCTCACTACATGATATTATCTCTCCATCAATCACTTTTTCTAATTGTCTCTCTATCATATCATCTTTTTCACCCCTATTCACCTCATCGTTAAGTCTCACCTATATCCCTTCAACTCGCTCTAAGGGTATCTTAAAATTCTCACTAATGAGTTGCACACTCTCAACCATTCTCTTCAAGTACTCTCTGATATGTGTGTTTTGTGTATGCTTGTATATATTGTTTGCATACACATCTTAGGGTGTTTTAGAGCTCATTGTTATGCATTTTGTATAGAGTTTATGAATATTTGTGTATATTTATGCATAAGGTGAATAATTGCGTAAATGCTACACTAAGTGCTCTAATTGCATGACTTAATCACATTTTGGGTGAAATTGATACTTGAGCTTAAATGAAGAATCTCATAAGAAGATTGATAAAGATTTAACATTTCAAAACAAGATTGGAGCACGTTAGATGATGCACAAGGCCAAAAAGGAAGCACTAGAGAAAACGGAAGTGAAAATGAAGCTAAAACAAAGAAGGTATGCTACTACAGGTGGATCCCTTATTCCAGTACTGGTCGACCGGTAATGTTTTCCAGTAGTTCTAGAAGCTTGATCAAAAGTACCAACTAACCGATGCCCTAGCACCGGTCGACTAGTTAGATCTTCCTGTAGTCATGCTGAAGGCCTATTTAAAGCTCGGTTCAGCATATTTGTACGAGAAGAACTTTATTTTCTTAAATTCTAATAAACCCTTACCCTTTACCTACTTCACCAAACACCCAAAACCAACATTCCACACCAAACCAAACAAGGATTGAAGCTTCTAACAAGAGATTGAAGGGTTTTACTTTGGATTTGAGCAAGGATTTGAAGGCGAGTTTCTTATTCCTTTTCTTATTCTTGTAAATATGCTTTGTATTTGAGTTTGATCTAGGGTTGATTGATGTTGTATATTAGATTAGGATTCTGAATAAAGGATTTATGTGTATCTTTGGCTCTTAATACATGCTTGTTTACATTGTTTAATGGCATTAATCAATATGTCTATGTATTCGATAAAATGCCTAGATGAATTTGCATGTGCTATTTTGCGCTTAAATGCTATCGATAATGGTGTCACATTAGCCTTAATCCATGCTAACGGCATAAGCCCTATTTGAAACTATATGTGTTCATTAAAATGCTCAATTAGTGATTTGTTTGGTAGGAGTATACCTCTAGTCTGAAACAACTAAAAAGGTACCCACTAACACTAGTTAATACTCTAGGAGTCTAACCTCTATTCTAAAACAATACTAATAGTTAGTCTCAAGTAGGACATTAATTAACACCAAAGAGAGCAATCGAGCCATAGATAGACCGAATCATTATCATATCCCAAGTCTATATACGACGCAATCACCTAAGATCTCCTTCTGCCTTGTAGAGCCTTATTTCCTTAACTTGGCACCTATGTTCCTCCATTAGATTAGGCTAGCTTAGGTTTATTTTCCTTTGTCTTGAGCTCCCTTTAATCCTAAAAAAGACCAAAAAAATATATACACACATGCACGTAACTAGTTTTAGGCACCAAGCACATAAAGACCAAACTAAAGATCCTCTATGAGGAAAAACGACCCTGTACTTGCACACTTCACTACACACAACCTATGCACTTGTGAGTGTAAACACACATCAAGTTTTTGGTGTCGTTGCCAGGTATTGGTTCTTTGTGTGCTTTTGTGTTTGTGATTGGTTAGTTAAATGTGACCTGATGTGTATGTATTGAGTTTTACACCCGCAAGCATACGGATCGTTCGTGGTATAGCAAATTCGAGTGCGGGTATCGTCTCCATGGGGAGGCTACCTTAGTTTGGTCTCTATGTGCTCAGGTGCCTTAAACTAGCTAGGTACATGTGTGTGCTTACTTTAGGATGGAAGGGAGCTCAGAAAAAGAAAAATAAAAACTAATCTATGGAGGAACTTAAAGAAGCCAAACTAAGGAAAGAAAAACTAACAAAGAAGAAGGGGACCTAGGGTGATTGCATTGCAACAAGACTTGGGCTATGATAATGGATGAGGTCTATCTAAGGCTCAGGACTTTTATTGTCGTTGTGTTGATCGGGGGCTCTCTTAACCAATACTAGTGGTTTAACCCGTTAACTGGATTTAAAGGTAAGGGCTAATTCCTCTTAGCCTACGCAATCTGTGCTTAGAACTTATCCTCTTGGCTGGATTTAAAGCCAAGGACTAGCACCTAAACACTACGTGACATTAAGGCTCGATTAACCAACACTAACATGGTGACGGATACTTTAGTCTAAATTAACTTATCCGCTTGGCTGGATTGAAAGCCAAGGACTAGTACCTAAACTCGACTAAGCATAGCATGCAACCTATTAGCTGGATTTAAAGCTAAAGCCTACTCTACTAAGTAAAGCCATGAGATTAAGTACAATCACATCACCCATATAAGTAGATAAGAGCATTTGAAGCACAAATAACACATGCATATTCACTTAGGCATTCTAACAAACACATAGACATGTTTGATTTCCAATACATAGACATATTGAATCATGCCATATATTTATGTAAACAAACATGTACTAAGAGCCAAAGATCTACACAAATCCATTATTCAAGGCCTTAATCTAAGTATAGAACAACAATCAACCCTAAATCTAGCCTAATCTAGCAATATATTTACAAGAAATAGAGAAAGAACAAGAAGAACTTCCCTAAATTCTTGCTTCCAAATCTGTACAAATCCTTCAAATCTGTTTTTAATGCTTCAATCCTAGCTTGGTATGGGGTTTAAATGGTGATTTAGGGTGTTTGGTGAAGTGGGCAAAGGGTTAGGATTTATTAGGGTTTTAAAAACAAAAGTTCCTTCTCTGAAAATGAGCTGAAACGAGCTTTTTATGGATTTCTTCAGTGCATAGCCGGTCGACCAGTCGACCGGCTCCTTTTTCTTGCTCGTCCAGCTTCAATCATGATGCTCTCTGGAATGGCTAGTCGACCTAGCCGGTCAACTAGCTTAAATTCTTTATTCTCTGAAGTCGAACGACTCTTCTTCTAAGTTGACCAGTTGGATCAGAATGATCTCTTCTTTATTCCTTTTGTTCCAATCTTCACCCGTTAGCTTATTTCTTCCTTGCGTAAGCTTGAACCCTTCTAAAACACTCCTAAAACATGGAATATAACACTTAGTGTAGTATTTATGCATCTAAATACATTATGTACAAATATTAACAAATATGCATAAACTTTGTACTAAGTGCACTCAGTTATGCTTTAAACACCCTTAAATGTGCATGCAAAAACTAGATGCAAGCATGCACAAATGACACACAGCATGACCTATCTTTATTTGCTTTCCCTTATTTGAAAAAGAAAAAACCAAAAAAAATTGAAAACCCAAAAAAAGTCAAAAAATTTTGAAAAAAAAATTGAATTGAGAAGAGGTTTACTTGTTTTGCTTAAGTATGGATAGATCCAATGATTCTTGGTGGTCACTTGTGTCCTCTTCCCCACCTTCCATATATACTCTTAATGCTTGCGTTCTATGTGGTTGTTATAAGCATCGTTTTTCTAGTTGCCCCCTTGCATATCAAAATCCCTAATCTTTGGCTAACCTAAGGCATGATCCGTATAGTCATACATCCATTCATGCATCTACATCTAGTTATTATGATTATAGGGAGCCAAATCATGCACATTTGTCTTGGGATCAACATAACTCTTCATTCTACTTATCTACTCACTTTGAGAATCCGTCTTCCATACCATCTTTGAACACTTATTCTTTCTCCGAGTTTCTTAATGGTTATGCTCAAAATGATTTTCAAAATGCCCACTATTTCCACTAGGTTGAATCCTTTTCTCTCAGGTCTCCCTCACATTAATAAAAGAGGTATGAATACCTCAAATCCATAATTCATCACAACCTTGAAAGACTAAAGGAGATGAACAAACAATTCTCCGAAATGGTCAAGTGCTTGAACAGAGTGGTAGAGAATGAGCAACCCATGAGAGAGAGTGTTAAGATACCTTTAGATTAGGTTCAAATGATGGGAATGAGACTAATGGATGAAGAGATTAGTGGTGAAAAAAGTGATGTTTGAAAGGAAGAAATAGAGAGAAGTGGGTAGAGAGTTTACATCTTGTAATAAGGAAGAAAATGAGCTTAATAGTACTTTGGCTCTTGATAACGATTGTGGGTATGTTTTCCTATCCTCTAATGCTTTCACCACCCCCTATTGAGTTATGTGAACCTATTATTACCTTTTTTCCCACATCACACACATATTTGAAGGATGAACTTGATGTTATTATTGCTTAATTCAACTCTGATACCTTTTGGAGGAAGATAAGTATCATACTTCCAATGCACTTACTTGTTTGCATGATGAGTCGTTTGAGTCTACTTTACCACCTCTATGTATGTCTACCCTTTATGAGGAGTTAGAGCGACCATTGTTTAATGATGCCATATCTCATAGAGAGGAAGAGTCTAGTCCTTCCATGTCTCCTTCAATTAATCTTCCTTTCGCGGATGTCACCAAAACTCCCCATTCCCGTTCCACCAAGTCTCCTCTTTTGTTGGAACTCACATTTGTGCCTTCTCGCTTGGAACACTTTCACTTCGGACTAGGACACGTACCACCCACTTTGCATACATTAGATTTATCCATGACCTATGGGAAGGATGTGTTCTTAGTCTTAAATAATGAGAAGAAGGCCATGGGATCGGTGATTAGTAAGCAAGCAGGGCATGATACTTCACATTTGCAAATGGCACTTACTACATTTGAGCATACATCCATTTTTTATACTTTGGGGTGGGATACTTTGGAAGGGGCTTGTATTATTCATTCTTGCCCATATCATTCATTGAATGATCCCTTTCCTTCTACCTTTTACACTTTGATGATTATTCGGTAATTTGTGTCATGCAACTTTAAACATGTTTTACTCTAACATTAGTGCCCGGTTGGTGGCAATAAATCCAGCGCTACTAGGAGGCACCTTTGGCTTGTTCATATTTTTCTTGTATTTATTTGCTTTTGCCTTTGTATGTAGTAGATTATTTTTCTTGTACTTATTCTTGCTTTGCATATAATAGATTATATTGCTTTTCTTTGTCTTACCTTTTGATAGTTTAGGCATTCTTTTGTTTGTTTTCATTCGTAGTAGGTTAGATTTTTGCTTCCTTACTTGTTCTTGCTCCTTTTCTTCATTTGTGCATCAATCCTTTACCCCTTGTATATATCCTTGTTTATCATTTCAAATGTCAATGTGAGCTTTCATAGCATCGTCTTCTAATCTCTTCTTTGTTTTTTGAATATTAGTGCTTTTTATAAAGATAAGCTAGTAGATGATCAAACTACATTGGCATTTAGGGCTTCTATGCAAACAAGGTTGTATCTGTCCATCTTTTACTTGTCTCTTTCTATACCTTCCATATTCCTATTTGTATTTCATGTGCTTGCTTGTCGTGTGCTTAGTGCTATTTGTTTGAGGACAAGCAAAGTTTAGGTTTGGGGATATGGCTGGTCATTTATTGTTTTATCATATATGGGATAGATTTGCTTGCTATATCTTATTTTTGCTCAAAATATGTTCAATTTTTTCAATTTTTTTGCAAGTTTTGAGTTGTTTATCTCTATGTTGATTAGATAGTTGGCCTTTGTTATTGACTTAATTGATTGGAGAAAATAAGGGTGTATTGTGGGAGCGAATAGAGCGTTGGCTATGACTTAGACTTTGAAGAGAATCCTTCTGAAAACTGTAGGGAGTGAGCACTTCAAACAATGCACCTTGTAGTTTTCCTACAACTTGGTTGGAAAAAAGTTCTTCTAAAGGGTTGTTGATATGAGTGCCCATTCCTGGATTGGTTCTTTTAGTGTGCCTTAGCCTATTCTTTTTCTTTTCTTTCTGTTCTATGTTATGTATTGAGAAAAAAGTGCAAAAAAATGAAAAATGAAAAATGCAAAAATGAGAAAAAAATGAGAAATAGAGAAAAAGCCAATAAGGCAACAAAAAGATTAAAAAGTGAAGTATGTTGAATAAGTGTCAAGTGCACAATGTCAATTTGATACGAGTATCTCTTTTGTCCTTTCATGTGCCATGAATAAGGCTCTTACATCAATGTGAGCCATTGTAATATAAGCATGTTAGAAAAAAGCAGGGGGCGGTGCTCTTTTTTTTTTTTTTCCCTGCTATAAAACAACTTTACCTACTTATAAGCAAAATTTACCAAATGCATAAATCTTATTTTTCTGCTCATAAGCATGTTTGACCTCTCATAAGCACTCCCAAACACCCTCTAAATTTATTCTCCATTGTTAGTGGGCTGATTATTTCAAGTTTAATATGCTAGGTATTGCATTACTCTTCCTTGTATCTTTGGGGCTAAGTGTATATTGGGAGGCTATGTTAGTTGATAGGGCACAAAGTATCAACATCTTGAATACGTGAGTTGGAATTTTGTGGTACTGTTAGCTACTTAGTAAGTTCCCAAGGGGTGCGAGACGCATTATAATTGAAAGGAGGATCTAAAAAAGGTTAAGGAAACCCTTAAACAAAAAGAATGACCCTTTACACTCCCTTAGAGGCAAAATAATAGCAAGTCAATACAATCGGTAACTCTTTGAAAAGCATGTGGATAGACTTGGTTTAGGCTTGCTTGAGGACAAACAAAGGGAAGGTCTGAGGGTGTTGATGCATGTGTTTTGTGTATGTTTGTATATATTGTTTGCATAAACTTCTTATGGTGTTTTAGAGCTCATTGTTATGCATTTAGTATAGAGTTTATGCATATTTGTTAATAGTTGTGCATAAGGTGAATAAGTGCATAAATGCTACACTAAATGCTTTAATTGCTTGACTTAGGTGCATTTTGGGTGAAGTTGGTACTTGAGCTTAAATGAAGAATCTCAAAAGAAGATTGATAAAGATTTGATGTTTCAAAACAAGATTTAAGCACGTTAGATGATGCACAAGGCCAAAAAGGAAGCACCGGAGAAAATGGAAGAGAAAGCGAAGCTAAAACAAAGAAGATATGCTACTACAGGTTGACCCCCTGTTCCAGTACCAAGTAGTGTCTTCCGTTACACTCTTCTGGTAGTTCCAAAAGCTGCATCAAAAGTATTGACTGAGTGATGCCCTGGTACCAGTCGACCAGTTAAGTCTTTCGATAGTCGTGTTGAATGCCTATTTAAAGCTCGTTTCAACTCCTTTGTAGAGGAGGAACTTTATTTTCTTAAATCCTAATAAATTCTAACCCTTTATTCACTTTACCAAACAGCCAAAACCACTATCCCACAGGAAACCAAGCAAGGATTGAAGCTTGTAACAAAAGACTGAAGGGTTTTGCTTTGGATTTGAGCAAGGACTTGAAGGGGAGTTTCTTATTCCTTTTCTTATTCTTGTAAATATTCTTTGTATTTGAGTTAGATCAAGGGTTGATTGATGTTGTATATTATGTTAGGGTTATGAATAAAGGATTTATGTATATCTTTGGCTCTTAATACAAGCTTGTTTACATTGTTTAATGGCATGAATCAATATGTCTATGTGTTCGATAAAATGTCTAGGTGAATTTGCATGTGTTATTTCATGCTTAAATGCTATCAGTAGCGGTGTCACCTTTAGCCTCAATCCATGCTAATGGCATGAGCCCTATTTGAAATTATATGTGTTAATTAAAATGCTCAAATAATGCCTAAAAAGGTACCCATTAGCACTAGTTCATGCTCTAAGAGTCTAACCTCTAGTCTAAAACAATACTATAGGTTAGACTCAAGTAGGACGTTAATTAAAACCAAAGAAAACAATCGAGCCATAGATAGATCGAACAGTTATCATATCCCAAATCTAAATACAACGCAATCCCTCGAGATCTCCTTTCGCCTTGTAGAACCTTGTTTCCTTAGCTTGGAACCTAAGTTGCTCCATTAGATTAGGCTAGCTTAGGTTTATTGTTCTTTTTCTTGAGCTCTCTTTAATCCCAAAAAGACAAAAAATATATATACACACACACATGTAGCTAGTTTTAGGCACCAAGTACGTAGAGACAAAACTAAGGAGCCTCTCTGAGGAAGAACGACCCTGTACTTACACACTTCATTATACACGACCCATGCATTTGCGAGTATAAACACACATCACTCTCCTAGAGATTTAGATTCTCGCTTAAAGCTCTCTAGTTTCTCTTGATTAGATCGGAGAAGAGATTGGGATTGCTCAAGCATTTGATCTAATTGCTTCGAGAATGTAGACATAACGAAATAGGGTTCAACTGAGTAAAAATGGTAAACATCTTGATTAGGGTCACTATTAGTACAACCATTATAATACTCAAAGAAAGGGCGGGTGGGAAAAGATGGTGCGGGAGGTGGACTTTCTAAGCAAAGAGATAGAAAGTATGAAGAGTCATCTTGACCCTAATATGAAAATGTATCATGTTGCTCCCTAGAATTCTGACGATAGGATGAGGATGCATGCATAGGTGTATAATTGCTAGGGGCAGAGGGTGTAGCTTGCAATCGTGGATAAAGGTGGAAGGTGGGGCAAGTATTAGAATCATGAGCACGGTTTCAATAAAGATTGCAATAACAAAAACATGCATCCCTATAGTCATGATTACTAAATGAAGAAGCATGAGATGATGCATGACTATAGGGGTCATAGTTAGCTCTAGCCCTAGGTTGAGAATTGTCATAGGAGTAAAAGAAATTGTGATGCTCATAACTTCTATATACGCAACATGCATAAGGAACATGTTCGGGTGGTAAGGAAAAGGATACAAGTGACGACCATGATGCATTTGGACCACTCATTCTCAATAAATCATAAGTATTCCTCTTCATAATACTCAATCAAACAATATCAAAATTTTCTTTTATTATTCAAATAAAGAAAACATGAAAAGATAAAACAACACGCACCAAGCTAAGAGACACATAAACAAAGAAACCAAACAACCGTGGCCTCCCTGGTAATGGCACCAAGAACTTGATCGCTATCTCGTAGCACAAGACTAAATACCCCACAAGCGCATGAGTCACGTATAGTACAATGTGTGTGAGTGCAAGGTCGAATCCACGGGGAGGCTTAACGCATAAGGTGCCCTAAGCTATGTGCATTCTAAGAAGCTACGTATTGGGTTCCTACATATGATATTTTTGGGTTTTTGGTTTAAGGGGAGCTTGGGAAAGGAAAATCTAAGCTAAAATAAGAAAATAAAAGGTGTGTGTGTATGTGTGACAAGGAAATCAAATGATCTAAGGGAGTCAAACACGTGGAAATGAGGACTAGGGTGATTATGTCTTGCCTATGGGTGATTATAACTTCTTGTTACGGTTGTTTGATGTGCTATACAAAGTGCTCTAATCTAGACATCTAATTAGCCTCCTAATTGGTACCCTAAGCCTCAGTGCAGGTTCATCTCTAGGTGGTGATGCCTAGTCATACGACGTGGTCTTTATGACTTAGGAATTATGGCTAGCTTATAAGGTTCTAGGTGATTTAGATTGATCTAACCTTAGCACTCAATCCTCTAATTAGTTCCTCAATCTAACCCTAGGACTCAGTGCGAGTCCATCCCTAAGCTTCACCCTACTTAGAGCTATGGCGTGGTCTATATGAACCTAGGGTGTTAAGGTGGACTAACTAGCCTTCCTAAGTGAACTAAGTCAACAAAACCTATTTGGGCACATATTGGCTGGATTTAAAGCCAAAGAGGACTCAACCTAGGCTAGTCACCTGTTGTGCACCGTCAATCGCATCACAATAGTAGAAATTGACATTAAAGTGCAAAGCAAACATACTTAAGGCATGGCGTTCGAGAATAAACCAGTATATTCTATTGCTAAACACATAGACATGCTTAGATTACACCAATTTAAGCAATAGCACCCGATATGCATGCAATATAAGCTATTTATGCTATTTGATACACATATATTGACATGTATATAAGCATATCTACTTCATGTATTCACCATACAAACACCTAGGCATGCTAGCATAATGATTTAGAAATGGTTAATAGCAAACTAGACTTCAATATACATATGTTACATCATTGAGGCATTTCAACAAACACATAAACATATATGTAAAATGGCCTTTGAAACCCTAAACATAAAGCATATATATATATATATATATATATATATATATATATATATATATATATATATATAAATCCATCAAGTTCCCATTCAATAAAAAGTACTAATCATCCACAATACAAGAGTAAATCACCCTACATAGCTCTAATTAAACATACATTAACTTAGGATAAAAGAGAGACAAAGAAACTGCCTTTTTATCCAAAGCCATATCTTTATAATCCAAGAACTATGCCCAAATCCTTGTGTTTGATCCTCTTATAGGCTTGAGTCAAAAGTGCTTTTGTGTATGGAAGAGTGTGTAAGAGGTAGGAGATGAGAGGATTAGGGTTTCAGGAGATGGGTGTGAAATAATATGACTTTTTCTTCTCAAAAATGGCCAAAAGAGGGCTTATATAGCCAAATTTCTGTGACTACAGGAACACCTAACTGGTGCACTGGTACTTAGAAGACAGTGTTTTGGTAGTGCCTATTGCTCTCTTTTGGCTTTGTTTTCACTCCATTTTGCTTCCAGTTGCCTTGACCTTTGTCTGAAAGCCTCCAAACTTGATTTTCTTCCATTTTTCATCCTTAAAATCTTCTTCAATTCTTTCACAAGCCATCTCCACCTTCATTAATCTCCAAACAATTCTCAAACTCACTTAAAACATAAGAAAAGTGCACTTTAGTGTAGTGTTTACTCTTTAAGCTCAAGTATGCTTAATAACATCCTAGTATTCACAAATGTAATGTAAAGCTACACTAGTGCACTTTACATAGCATAATACACCTTTGGAAAGATAGGAACAAGTAAAGCAGACGCACATAAAACCAAGACACATCAATGAGGAATCCGATGAGTCCCTTTTGTCCCCTCCATTTGTGCTTACCCCTTATGAAGAGCGTGATGAGGAGATGATAACCATTAACAATGAATTTGTGGAAGCATTTGATGAGATCTTAGCTAGTGTTGATTTGGAGTCATCTATTGAGAAGAGTAAAGCATTAATTTCAAAGTTTTTACATGATAAGTTTGTTGGAGTTAAGGATTGTTGTGTTGAGGAAAATAGTTACTCTAACAAGACACTTAAGGAGAAACTGATGAGCTTAAAACTGTAATCTATGAGTCTTTGGGTGTGTTTGATAAATTGTCATTGATACACTCTTTGACCCTCTCTACTAGGGAATTAATTGATGAGGTGAAGCATTTTCTTGATTAACATAAACCTTCCCTTAGTGTGAGTGAGCCCATTGAGATCAAGTCCACGCCATGTGCAGAGTTAAAGCGACCTAGACTTGATAATGTCATATCTTGTGGTGAAGAAGAGTGTAGTACTTCAAACTTCCTTATCTTTGACCTTCCTTCTCCGAGTGTCATCCTTACTCCCCTTTCCCACTCCATTGAGTCTCTCTCTTTGAAGCTCATGTTCATGCCTTCTTGAATAGAACACTTTCACCTAGGCCTAGGAAATACTCCACCCACAGTGCATGCGTTAGACTTGTCTTTGACTCATGGGAAGTGTATGTTCCTAGCCCTTGATTATGAGAAAAAAAAAAGCCATGGGGTGGCTAATTGGAGAGCACATAGGACATGATATTTCACGTTTAAGCATGCTTTATTCCGCACTTGCGCACACATATTTATTTGATATTTCAAGGTGGGATCTTGAAAAGGGTGCATTGTTCTTGCCTTTTTATATAGTAGATTAGATTATTTTGTTTCTTTTACCTTTTGATAGTTTAGGCTTTCTTTCATTTGTTTTTACTCTTAATAGGTTAGATTTTTGCTCCTTTACTTGTTTCTTGCTCCATTCCATCATTTGTGCATCAATCCTATACCCCTCGCATACATTCTTATTTATCATTTTAAATGTCAATGTGAGCTTCCATGGTATTATCTTCTAATCTCTTCTTTGTTTTTTGAGCATTAGTACTTTCACAAATGACAGAGGCTAGTAGATGATGAAACGTTATTGCCATTCATGGACTTCTATGCAAACAAGGTTATATCACTCCATTCTTTACTTGTCCCCATCTATATCCCCCTACATTTCCCATATTTGTTTCATGTTTCTTGCTTGTTGTCATTCGATGCTATTTGCTTGAGGACAAGCGAAGTCTAGTTTTGGAGGTGTGGTTGTTTCTTTATTGTTTATATCATTTGTAGGGTAGATTTGCATAGCATGCCTTGTTTTTGCTCAACATGTGTTCAATTTTTTCAAGTTTTCTTCTTTTTTTCCGCATATTTTAAGTTGGTTTATCTCTATGTTGGTTGGAGAGTTGGGCTTTACTATTGACTTAATTAAGTGGAAAGGATGAGGGTGTATTATAAGGAGTGAATGGAGTGTGGGATATGACCTAGACTTTGAAAAGAATCCTTTCGAAAACTGTGAGGAGTGAACATTTCCAAGAATGCACTTTGTAGCTACCCCACGACTTGGTTGGAAAAAGTATTTCAAAATGGTTATTAATGTGAGTACCCTTTCCTTGATTGTTCTTTTTAATGTGCCTTAGCCTCTTCTTTTTTTTTTCGTCTATGTTATGTATTGAGAAAAATGCTAAAAAAGGGAAAAATGAAAAATGAGAAAAAAAAGTGAAAATCCAAAAGGTAACAAAAATATAAAAAAAGTGAAGTATGTTGAATAAGTGTCAAGTGACACAATGTCAATTTGACACAAGTGTTCTCTTTTGTTATTTCATTATATTGTAAATAAGGCTCTTACGTCATTTGTAAGCCATTGTGTTATATCTTCTTTCTCCTTGTATCTTTAAGGCTAGGTGCATATTGGGAGCCATATTAATTGATAGGGCATGAAGTATCAACATCCCAAGTGTGTGAGATGGAATCCTAAGTTTGTGATGGTTCTAGTTACCTATTAACTTCCTAAAAAGGTGCGAGATCTTTTATGATTAAGGGAAGGATTCAAAAAAGGCTGGGGAAGCCTTTACATAAAAGGAATGACCCCTTATACTCCCTTAAAGGCGAAAAGATAGCAAGTCAATACAACTGACCACTCTTTGAAAAGCATGTGGATAGACTTGGTTTAGGCTTGCTTATGTACAAGCTATGGGAAGATTTAAGGGTGTTGATGTGTGAAAGTTGTGTATGTTTGTATAAAGTGTTGGTATACACTTCTTAGGGTGTTTTAGCGCTTATTGGTCTACATTTAGTATAAAGTTTATGGTTATTTGTTAATAGTTGTGTATAAGGTGAATAATTGCATAAATGCTACACTAAGTGCTCTAATTGCATGAATTAGGTGCATTTTGGGTGAAGTTGATACTTGAGCTTAAATGAAGAATTTCTCAAAAAGATTGATGAAGATTTAATGTTCTAAAATAAGATTCGAGCATGCTAGATGATGCACGAGGCCACGAAGGAAGCACAGGAGAAAAAGGAAGCAAAAACGGAGCTAAAATAAAAAAGATATGCTACTACAGGTCAACCCCTTGTTACAATACTGGACGACCAATAGTCTCTTATGGTACACTCTCCCAGTAGTTCCAATAACTCCGTCAAAAGTAGTGGCTGAGTAACCTCCAAGTACCAATCGACCATTAGGTCTCTCGGTAGTCGCGTTAAAGGTCTGTTTAAAGCCCGTTTTAGGCCATTTTAGGGGAGGAACTCAATCTTTTTAAACCCTAACCCTCTATCCTCTTCCCTAAACACCTAAAACCATCATCCCACACTAAACCAAACTAGGATTGAAGGTTGTAACAAGAGATTGAAGGATTTTGCTTTCGATTTGAGAAAAGGTTTGAAGGGGGAGTTCTTTATTCCTTTTCTTATTCTTGTAAATATGCTTTGTAATTGAGTTAGATTTGTATATTACATTAGGGCTTTAAAAAAAATCTTAAATATGCTTGTTTGCATAAATCTATGGCATAATTCAATATATCTATGTATAGAAAATCAAACATGTCTATGTGTTTGTTAAATTGCCTAAGTAAATATGCATGTGTCATTTGTTAAATGCTCTTATCTACTTATATGGATGATGCGATTGTGCTTAATTCATGGCTTTACTTAGTAGAGTAGGCTTTAGCTTTAAATTCAGCAAATAGGTTACATGCTTTGCTTAGTTGAATTTAGGTGTTAATCCTTAGCTTTAAACCTAGCCAAGTGGATAAGTTAACCTAGACTAGAGTATCTCTTACCCACGTTAGTGTTGGTTAATCAAGCCTAAATGTCACGTAGTGTTTTGGTGCTAGTCCTTAGCTTTAAATCCTATTAAGAGGATAAGTTATATGCACATATTGCATAGGTTAGGAAGGATTGGCCCTTAGCTTTAAATCAATCCAACGAGTAACCATTAGTATTGGTTAAGAGACCCCTAATCAACACAACTGCAATAGAAGTCTCGAGCCATAGATAGACCTAATCTGTTATCATAACCCAAGTCTAGTTGCAACACAATTGCCCTAGGTCCCCTTCTTCTTTAAATGTGCATGCAAAAACTTTATACAAACACACACAAATAACAAACATCATTCCCATTCTAATTATAGCCAATTTAATAAGCAGGACATAGTACTTAAATTTCACAACAAAGCCAACAAAGCCATTTCATTTCATTGTCCTTAAAATACAACTATCACATAAATTGTTCATCAAAATATAGCAAATGACATATTGAAACCACAATAACTTCCACACAAATTGTTTACCAAAATACAATACATGACATCTAAATACCATAACTCTAACCACACAAATTGTTTACCAAAATACAACACATGACATCTAGAAACCATAACAGCCATCACACAAACACAAATGTCACTTAATAACCATCCACAAAGTTCACTAAATATTCCTCTTGGTAGTGCCATCAGATGGGCTAGATTTTTTTAGCTTGTAAGATGTTTCTATTAATAGATGACTTGGTTATTGCATTCAACGGTGGAGGTCAGATGTGTACACCTACTTCAGCTAGAATAAAAGGACACTTCTTTGTTGTCTTGGGCATGTTTGAAACCTAAAATAAGTCATTAGTTGTTGTCAAGCATATAACAACTATCAAAATGTATAAAGAAAGAGGTTATACTTACTTGGGTTGTTTGCTTCTTACTTTTGTTGGGATTGTATGCCCTAAAGACCACTTTTACAATGATATCGAACTAGATATTTGATCATTTGTTATAGTTATGAGCACTTCTTACATATACTATCTCTGGTATATATGTGTGATACATTGTGTAAAGGTCCAATTATATAGTCCAATAACTTAAGCATGCAATAAGGCTAGATGCACAGTAGGTCTTAGTTTAGTTTTGGATATATCATAAAGATGTTCATAGCCAGATAGTGAGCAAGTCTCCCGATAGGGTTGACCTACCTAGGTCATTGGAGGGTCTTTCTAGACTTGATTCCTAATATGTGTGTCACGTATTAGATAGAACCACTGTGAGTATGTCTTTTGGAACTTTGCCATCATTTATAGAGGACAAGATACTCACTCTTTCTGAGTGATCGATGCTCTTAATCTTGAGCAATATGGATGAACGGGTGAAGTTACGATGCAGCACTTTGATGTACCACGAGGAGCGGTCTTGAGATAAGATTGTCTACCTCGTACATTGGATGTTGTGTTCTAATCAATCAAGGCATGCATATGTAGCAGCAGAGTTTATGTGCCCCTTTAGGTTTGTCTTATTAGTCAATATAAATCTAGATCTAGTGATATTATCCTTTTGAGGTATATTGGTCATTTGGCTCGTAAGTCGCTCCGTAGACTAAGAGATCCATGACTAGGTGATGGTCACTTATTAGACTAGAAATTCCAAGGTTTCAGATATAGTCTTGGAAGTGATAGTGCCCTTTGATTGGCCTTAATTACAGGTATACATAGATGGGTATTTTGGTCATTTTGCTCAATTGGTCAAAAACAATTGTCACTTTATGTAATGAGCTCTTACTTAGCCAGTAATTATTCTTGAAGTACGACTTTTGGTCTTTTGGTGGAGTAGACCGAAGTCAAAATAACCACAAGTTTTCCACAGTAATGGCAAGGGTGTCATATTGGGAGCCAAAGGTAATTATGTCTTTTGGTTCCTCAACTAGCCACTTCTTTATTGGATACATAATTAAGGAAGTTACCATGTGGGTTGCTTAATTAAGATTTGTGTTTAAAAGATAAGAAGAGATCTCGGGTCTTCTTAATATAACTCGTAGATATCTTAGTTAGATGAGCACGGACCACATAGGAGATATTTAGTGTATGACATGGAATATTTGGGTGTCTTTTTATCCCAAGGGAATATTCCTTATCTAAAAAGTTTAATGAAGGGTATTGAGAGAATTTCTACATTCCCTATATCTTATCCTTTTAGGGTAAGCTTAGTACTTTAAATAATACAAGATAAGCACGACCTAAGATGAGCCTCTTTGACATTTTCTTTCTTGGTGTGTGTGTAGTATTTTTCACACGATAGCACCAAGAACACACATAAGTATCATTTTTCTCATTTTAGCCTTTGTTTTAGCTTGCCCACTACATGGCTAAGTATCCTAGTTCTAGAAGGGTGGTCATAGTGGAGAAAACCACAAGGCAGCTACTTCGACGAAGATTTGATACAAAGAGGCCACTAATCTTCAAATCACACATAAAGAGTAACAAAATCTACACTCGTCCTTGTCTATATTTACATATTTGGCATTGATCTCTATGTGTATAACATGTGATTATGCTATTTTATGCTACCAAGATTAGACTATGGATTAAAATTAATATCCGATACCTAATCTTGATTATGGTAATAGCATATGAGATCCAACAGCTTCGATGCCTCCAAATTGGTAGGAAAAAGCATGTCATTTGCTCTACTTTCCTTGGGTTGTTTAACATGTTCAAATATCATGCCCCTTTTTAAGACAAGCACTCAATCTATGTCTTCAGATTGGCAATTTGTTTAAGCTTTTGGGCTATTTTCTAGCGTGAAATGAAACTCTTTCATATACATCTAAGTTACTTCCACCTTCTAATGGATAATTGTTACTAGCATTGACATCAATATCAGTTTCTTTAGAATCTATTTGAACCTTGCTTTCCTTTGCTTTGACTTTAACCTTACTAACTGTAGAATCAATTTTAGCATGACTTTTTCTTGCTTTTACTCGCACTTCACAATCCCTCTCATTGACTAGTTTATCCATTGCTTTATCAATACTAGGTGGCATGTTATAAGGCTCATCTATATTCACCACGTTATTAATATTATCATTAACTTCATTTGTTGCTGGAACATTATGCATGCTATCTGAAGTGTTGGTTTCATGCGTGATTTTGCATTGCATTTCTATATCTATTTTGAGGTGTTCTGAGCTTCATTTAATGTATTAGTATAGCATTTAGGTCGTACTTGTGCATATTATGGTTTACACGTTTATAGTTGAAGTTAGGACTTAAATGCTACACTAATGTGCATTTGTTTCTTGTTTAAGGTGTGATTTAGGAAGATAATTGAAGCTTAATTGAGGGTGCTTGAAGTGTGGAACAAAACGAAGGGTGCTTTGGATGCAAAGGAATGAAGAAAAGTGCTTTTGGAAGTGGCCAGACGAAAGAAGGAGCGACCGAGGCAAAACCGAGCGCAACGTGAACCAAATTCGGATCTTGCAACCTAAAAAGGACATGGACAAATTTTAGATATGCTTTAGGGTGCAAAAGATGGCTAGGTAGATCCCCCACGATGAAACAAATCCATAGAAAAAAACGGTGTGCGAATCAGAGCTAAAACGAGCAAGATATGATCATTTTACTATCAAGACCATTTAGCCTCTGTCTAGGCCGGACGACCCCGGTCAACCGACCGGATTAGAATCTGGGCCAATTTTGGCCGGACGACTTAGCCCCAAAGCCGAACGACCGGTCGGGCCCCGACTGGACGCGCTGAAAGCTCTATTTAAGCCACTTTCAGCCCTTTTTGAAGGAGAACAACACCTAAATCAAACACCCATTTTCCAAAACCCAAAATCCACCAAAAATCACCTCACATACTCACTTCTAAACACATTTAACACTTGGAATCAAGGATCCAAGAGGATCAAACACTAGGATTTGAGCCATAGCTCATGGATTGTAAAGCTTGGCTATGGATAAAAGGCTATCTCTCTTTTATCCTAAGTCTAATTATGTTTGATTAGAGCTATGTAAGGTGATTATATCTTGTATTTATAGATTGATTACAACTTTATATTAATGGTAACTTGGTGGATTTATGTATATATGCTTTATGCTTAGGGCTTCAAAGGCTATTTTACATACATGTCTATATATTTGTTGAAATGCCTCAATGATGTAGCATATGTATATTGAAGTTTATTATGCTATTAACCATCTCTAAATCATTATACTAGCATGTCTATGTGTTTGTGTGATGATTACATGAAATGGGTATCTTTACATACATGTCTATGTGTATGTTCACATACTTAATAGCATAAATAGCTTCTATTGCTTGCATGTCGGGTGCCATTGCTTAAATTGGTGTAATCTAAAGATGTCTATGTGTTTAGTAGTAGAATATACCGGTGTATTCTCAAATGCCATGCCCTAGATATGTTTGCCATGCGCTTTAATGTCAATTTCCTCTAATTGTGATGCGATCGATGGTGCACAACTACTATCTAGCCTAGGTCGAGTCCCCTTTGGCTTTAAATCCAGCCAATAGGAGTCCGGATAGGTTTAGTTGACCTTAGTTCACTTAGGAAGGATAGTTAGTCCACCCTAATACCCTAGGTTCATAAGGACCACGCCGTAGCTCTAAGTGAGGCGAAGCTTAGGGACGGACTTGCACCGAGTCCTAGGGCCAGATTGGGGAACTAATTAGAGGACTAAGTGCTAAGGTGAGATCGATCTACGCTCACCTAGATTCTTATTGGCTAGCCCTAATTCCTAAGTCATAAAGACCACGCTGTACTGCTAGCATCGCCACCAAGGGACGGACCCGTACTGAGGCTTAGGGTACCAATTAGGAGGCTAATTATAGGTCTAGATTAGAGCATTTAATATAATCCATCAAGTAACCCTAGAAAGATGTAGTAATCACCATAAATAAGACATAATCACCTTAGTCTCCCATTTCCGACGTTTGAATCCCCTTAGATCACTTGATTCCCCCTTCACACGCATACATCTTTTATTTCCTTTTCCTTAGTTTAGCTTTACTTTTCTGAGCTCCCTTTAAACCAAAAATCCCCAAAAGAGTATAGTTTAAGTCCCAATACGTAGCTTTTAAGACACACTTAGCTTAGGACACCATACAGGTTAAGCCTTCTCGTGGATTCGAACCCGCACTCGCACACACCGTACTACACACGACCCGTGTGCTTGCGGGCTATTTAGGCTTGTGCTCAAATAGCGTATCACTATCTTTGCTTCATTTCTACTTGCATTTTCAATTTCTTGCATATTTCAACCACAACCGCTTCTATTGTGACATATTTGCTTACATAAAGTGCATTTTAGGACCACGGTGCTCCTACCAAACCTTTCCACATTTGTAGGTCTTTCGCTTCTTTTGCTCTGACTTTGTTGAATCTCTTCAGGCTTTTTTCTCTTTGATTTCTTTGGTCTTCCTATAAGCCTTAACATCTTTGGTGTAGTGACTAGAGTCCTCTCAGAAACAAACCACAATTCTAGCCCATTTATTGGATATATTACGGTCATATGCTTTCAAGTAAGTCTCCTTGCTGTAACAGTTATACACAAACTCTTCTAGCTCTAACCCCATATAACAAACACTAGTCACAGCATGTGTACATGGGATTCTTGACAACTCCCATTTCCAACATGAACAAGTCTTTCCACTCAAATGAACAATGCATTGTTCATTATCTCACCTCAAACTTCTTGTCTACATGGAAAATTGCATCCCATAGGGCACTATCTTTCTTGATTTGGTTCAGAATCTTACAGAGATACAAAGTGTTAGATTTATATGTTTTAATTATGTTTTGATGATGTCATTATTATGCTAAATGGCTTAAATTGATTTTTCTTGAGTTTAATTGAGCTTAGCTTGAAGACTTGAGTATTATGAAGTCTTGGTGATCAAATTGGAGGCATTTAAAGATCTTGAGCTTGAAGTACATGGAGAATTCATAAAATATCTTTATAGATTATATCTTGTCAAATTGATCATAGTAGATGGACTTTATTATGAGCTTAAATGCATATGCATTGCACTTGGATCTTTGCATTTTAGATAATCTTTTCTTCTTAATGTGTTTTCCATCAAAATGACTTCATTTGTATACTTGCATTTTGTTCTCTGCAGATTTTTTCCATAATTCAAGTATATATTAGTCATAGCATGCTCTTATGTCTTCTTATTACTAGTATATATGTGTATATATGCATTAGTATAAGTATATAACATGTGTTTAACTTATTTCACGCAGTAAAAGCATCTTTAACCTATAAGTACAGCTTTATACCTTCGATACTTGCCTTACATGTTGGATAATTCTATGACATATCTTGTAGATTGTATTAGCATTAAATTCTAGCATGTTTTCAACTCTAGTCTTGTAGTATTTTTAAGATTACTACATTGCTATCATGATTTAAGTTTAAGTTATTACTTTACTCATTGATCAATAACTTTACATCATGTATATATCTTTTAGTTTGAAAGGGCATGTGCTTTTAAGCTTCTTAAATCAAATTCCTACAGCATTTTTTGAAAGAAAAATAGGTTGTCACTTTGCATTTATGATTAAGTGTATTCTACTCAAAATTGCATATATTAGGATATGGTATATATAATTATGTATTTATATATGGACTCTTTTCAACCAAAAATCTGCAAAGTATGCTGTTTTAGTAAAGATTTGAGCCTTTACATTAAATGCTTGATGTGGTAGATGCTTTGTAATTAATGTGAAGTGAGTGTTGAGTATTTGGTATGTGCATTAAGCTTGTAAACTGCAGAAAAACATTCATATTTTATACAGTAACAAAAAGTGATTGATTTGGTGTAAAGTGGTTTACTTTTCTAGCTTTTCTGTACCTATTTCCTAGTACCGACTAAGGTGCTAGATGCCCAGTATGCTTACCCACTTTTTCCAGAGTGCTTTGTTTTTGTGGCTGTTGACTGTGATATAACGTGCCTGGCGGCTGAGAGCACTGGCTGACCTTGATGTAATGTGCTTGGCGGTTGAGAGCACCGGTTGACCTGGTAAATGTATTTTTCTGCGATACATTTTTTGAATGCTGGAATTTTACTTTTTGGCTATTATAAATACAACCCACACTCCAAACTCCAGACATAACTTGATCAAGAGCATTTATTCAAGCATTTTAATATTCAGTACTCTCTCTTGCAATCTTGCTTCATTTATTTCATCTTCATTAATTGCATATCAGTGGCATTCTTTGATCAAGTCTTTGAGCTCATAAATTACCTATCTACTTAGAGCAATATAGAAAGGTTTATATACCTCTTGTACACTTGCTCAATAGAAGTTCTTGTAAAAATTATCACTTACTATTACATTGGGTGTGTTCTTTACTCCTAGGTAGCATAGTCGTGAGAAACTTCCTATCAAAGAGTGAAGGGTTGAAATCCTCAAGTGCTGGGTTAATACTTGTGTTCCTCGTGGTGAAATAAGGGTTGTGATTGTTGTTCTATGCTTCTACAACATACAAAGCAAGAAGCCGATTTACTAGTGAAGCTTCTAAAACCCTAAGGAAAGACCTTAGGCAATGGGCAAGGCTCTCAGGAGCTCGAATCACTCTAAATCGCCACATTTGATCTTCTAAACCTAAGCTCTTTACATTTCAAGTATATTTTTCATATATTGTACATATTATTGCTTAAACTATTTGTTGAAGTTTTTAAATTCTTTTTGTGCCATTAATCCAATTCACCCCCCCCTCTCTTTGATTCATTCTTTCAGCAACACAAAGCCTTGATACCTCCACATCCACTCCCTCTTGGGCTACATTCTCTTCATCAAATAAACTTTAATCTTCTCAAGCATTACAAGTATGGACTTCTCCTTCGTTTCACGATCGCTATCTCAAGACACAAGCCTAAATAGCCCACAAACGCACAGGATGGGTGTAATACAGTGTGTGCGAGTATAGGGTCGAATCCACGGAGAGGCCTAAAGTGTAAGGTTTCCTAAGCTAAGCTTGTCCTAAAAGCTACGTGTTGGGTCCCTAAACTATGATACTTTTTTGGTTTTCGTTTGAAAAGAGCTCAGAAAAGATAAATCTAAGCTAAAACAATTAAATAAAAAGTGTGTGTGCATGTGTGTGATGGGAGAATCAAGCGATCTAAGAGAGTCAAACGTCAAAAATTGGGACTAGGGTGATTTTGTCTTGCAAATGGCTAATTACTACTTCTTGTTAAGGTTACTTGATGGATTATACTTGGGTTGCTCTAGTCTAGACCTTTAATTAGCCTTCTAATTGTTCCCTAAGCCTCAGTGCAGGTTCGTTCCTAGGTGACGACTCCTAAAAGCACGGCGTGGTCATTATGACTTAGGAATTAGGGCTAGCTAACAGGATTCTAGGTGATGCTAGTCTTCTAATTAGTTCCCCAATCTAACCCTAAGACTCAGTGCGAGTCCATCCCTAAGTGTCCTCTAGATAGCAAGACGGCGTGGTCTTTATGAACTTAGGGCATTAGGGTGTTCTAATTGATCTTTCTAAGTGAACTAAGGTCAACTAAACCTAATCAGACTCTTATTGGCTAGATTTAAAGCCCAAGGGGACTCGACCTAGGCTAGTTACTAAGTATGCACCATCGATTGCATCACAATAGCAAAAATTAACATTGTAGTGCAAAGAAAACACACCTAGGGCATGGCATTCAAGAATACACTGACATATTCTACTACTAAACACATAGACATGCTTAGATTACACCAATTTAAGCAAAAGCACCCGACATTTATGCAATCGAAGCTATTTATGCTATTAAATATGCAAACACATACATAGACATGTATATAAGCATACCCACTTCATGTAATCACCACACAAACACATAAACATGCTAATATAATGATTTACAAATGGTTAATAGCAAAATAGACTTCAATATATATATACTACGTCATTAAGGCATTTCTACAAACACATAAACGTGAATGTGAAATTGCCAATCAAAACCCTAAGCACAAGCATATATATATAATCCATCAAATACCTATAATAATAATGTAATCATCATCCATAATGCAAGAGTAAATCATCCTACATATCTCTAATCAGACATACATTAACTTGGGATAAAAGAGACAAATAAGCTACCCTTTTATCCAAAGCCATATCTTTACAATCCAAGAACTATGCCCAAATCCTTGTGTTTGATTCTCTTAAATGCTTGATTCCAAAGTGTTTTTGTGTATGGAAAAGTGTGTGAGAGGTGGGAGATGAGAGGAATAGGGTTTTGGGAGATAGGGGTGAAAGAATATGACTTGTTATTACAAAAAATGGCCAAAAACGAGCTTATAAAGCCAATTTCTGCTACTACCGGGACACTTAACTAAAGCACTAATGCCAAGGGGCCTCTATTCCGGTAGTAAAATCTTGCTCTATGTTTTTGGCAGAATAGTGAGCCGGTGCACTGGTACTCTAAAGCCAGTGCTCCGATAGTGCCTATTTGCTCTCTTTGGGCTTCGTTTTAGCTCCGTTTTGCTTCCGGTTGCTTTGCTCTTTGTCAAGAAGCCTCTAATCTTGCTTTTCTTCCACTTTTCATCCTTAAAATCTTCTTCAATTCTTGCCCAAGCCATCTCCATCTTTGTTCAGCTTAAGACATTTCTCAAACCTAAAACACAAGATAAGTATACTTTAGTGTAGCATTTATGCTTTAAGCTCAATTATAGACATCTAAAGCTTAATATGCTCAAGTATGATGTTAATGCTATACTAATACACCTTACAAAGCATAAAACACCTCAAAATAGATATAGAAATACAATGCAAAATTACACACAAAACCAACACATCAACACCCCTAAACCTTCTCCTTGCTTGTCCCCAAGCAAGCCTAAATCTAAGTTTATCTCTAAAGTCGATACAAAGGGTTGCCTAAGGAATTGACTCACTATCACGGTTAGCCTAAGAAGCAAGAAGGGGGCATTCCTATTGTGGAGAGATCCTCAAGTCTCTTTAAATCCTCCCCCTACTCATAAAGGGCCTCGAACCTCGTAAGAAGTCCTTGAGTAGCCAAACCACCACAAGCCCAGGATTCTAATGCACGCACTCAGGATGTTAAGATTTCGTGCCCCTTCAACTACATGGCCTCCCCAACATACACAAAGCCTCAAATACAAGAAGAGAGAGAATATACATACACAATGGCTTATAAAAAGCCTTATTCACATATCTACATAAAGCATAGCTTGTGCTAAGTTGACATTGTGTCACTTATGCACTTATTCACAAAACTTTTTGGTGCCTTTGGCTTTTTCTCTTTTCCAGTTCTTTTAACAATTTTTCAACTTCTTTTCTCATCTTTTTGCACCGTTGTTTGCCTTTTTCAATTTTTTTGGATTTTTCATGCTTTGCATTGCATTTACACTACGACAAAGAAAAAGAAAGGCTTAGGCACCTCAAAAAGAACCAATCAAGGAAGGGGCACTCATATCAAAATCCCTTTTTCTACTCTTCTTCCAACCAAGCCATAGGGAAGTTACAAGGTGCATTCTTAAAGGCACTCACTCTGACAACTTTCAAGAGCATCTCCTCCAAGACTTGATTTTCACTCCGCTCTATTGACTTTCCCATAATGCAACTCATGTTCACCTATCAATTGAGTCAATCACAAAAGCCAACACAATGATCAACCAAGAAATAAACAACTCTATATGCTTCAAAATTGAAAAATTTTCACCATTTTAAAGCACATAATGCATATCTACCCTATACAAAGCATAAAACAATAAAACCTAACTCCCATACCCCCACACCCCCAAACCTAAACTTTGCTTGTCCTCAAGCAAATAGAACAATACTACTAAACAAGCAAACAAGCAACACAAAGCAAGTAAGGGTAGTAGGGACGGGATAGATAAGAGGGAACAAGTAGAGAAAGGATAGATACTACCTTGGGCTCCTTTAGAGCTCTCTGATGCCAAGATGTATGAATTCACTACTAACCCTGTTTTTCAACAGCTATAAACACTCAAAGTACACGATTAGCAGCATTTTCATGCGAGCTTGCATTGGCATCATCGAATGATAAACAAGGTGTATAAAGAATGAGAGATGATGAAAGTGAGGATCAACTCTTAGGAGAGTGAACAAAAAAAGAAAGCAAATGAAAAGAAAAATGAAAATAGAAGAACGATAATACTAAAGAAAATAAAAGAAAAGGAAAAGAAAGGAAAGAAAATGAAATATAAATATGTCGAGGGTGCCTCCTAGCAACGCTGGATTTAATGTCTCCAGCCGAGCGCTAATGTTAGAGCAATACGTGTTTAAAGTTGAGAGGCATAAATTGTCGGATATTTAACCAAGTATAAGCAGTAGAAGGAAAAGGGTTGTGCAATATATGATAGGGCAATGAATGCACAATTCATCTCTTTTCTAACTCATACCCTGAAACATCAAATGAAAATATGTGAGCAAGTATGGAAGATGTCATGCATAAATGTGAAAGATCATGCCCCACTTGTTCTCTATCTAACCACCCCATGGCCTTCTTTTCATAATCAAGAGCTAGGAACACATCCTCCCCATGGGTCAAAGAGAGGTCTAATGCATGCAACATGGGAAACGTGATTTCTAACCCTAGATAAAAATGCTCTATGCATGAAGGAAAAAAAGTGAGCTCCAAGAAAGGAGACTCAACGAAATGGGAATGAGAAGTAGGAGCGACATTTCGAGAAGGAGGAGCAATGATAAAGGAAGTGGATGTACTACACTCTTCTTCTGCACAAGATAAAACATGATCAATCCTAGGTTGCTTTAACTCCTCATAAGGGGTGGATTCAATCTTAATGGGCTTACTCACACTAAGGGAAGATTCGTATTCATCTAAAAAATGCTTAACCTCATCAATCAATTCCCTAGTGGAGAGGGTAGAAGAGGGTATCAACAACGATTCATCAAACACACCCAAAGACCCATAGATCGTAATTTCAAGTTTCATCAATTTCTTTCTTAAATGTCTTCTTAGAGTGGCTATTCTCCTTAACACAACAATCCTTAACTCCAAGAGATTTATCATCTAAAAACTCTGAAATTGATGTCTTGTTCTCCCCAATGGATGACTCCAAACGTTCACTAGCTAAGATTTCATCAAATGCTTCCATAAATTCATCGCCAGTAGGTGTCATCGCACTATTACGCTCCTCATAAGGGGTAGGCATAAATGGAGGGACTAATAGGGACTCAATGGATTTTAGGTCATGCATACATAAATGCTCGAGGGATATGTGTACCCAACGCTCCCTAAATGTAGACTTGAAATCCAAATGAGTGCTATGATCATAAGACTCAACCTCCAAGTGTGTGGAATGTGTGGGATAAGGAGAAAGAAAAAACTCACGCGACTCAATGGAAAATGTTGAAAACTTAACAGGATAAGGTACAATTTCCTCTAAAACATAACCATAAGGGTCATCAAGAACCAAACTATCATTAAGCTTATTCTCATCCTTATTACAAGATGTTAACTCTCTATCGATCTCTCTTTCTATATTCCTCTCCAAAACACCATCATTTTCACCACTATTTCTCTTATCTCTAGGTTCCTCTCCTATCTCCTCAACCCAGTCTAAAAGTATCTTAATACTTCCAACTACAGGTTGTTCACTCTCAATTTCTCTCTTCAAGCACTCACCTAGATAGTCAACTTGTTCCATCATGCTATCTAGCCTATCTCGATCAGATTGGAGGAGTGATTATAGATAAGCAATCTTTTCATCATAACTTAAAGATGACCTAGAAGAAGAGGGCTCAATCGAGTGAGAATGGTAGACATTTTGACAGGGAGCATTATAAGTACTACCTTTGTAGGACTTGGAGGAAGGGTAGATGGGAAAAGACAATGCAGGAGGTGGACTTTCAAAGCAAGGAGCTAGACTAGATGAAGAGTCGTCTTGACCCCAATATGAAAATGCATGATATTGCTCCTTAGAATCATGATGATAAGATGACAATGCATATAGGTGTATGATTGCTAGGGGCATTGGGCCTTACATGCAATCAGGGAAAAGGTGGAAGGTGGGACAAGCATTGGAATCGTAAGCATGGCTTCCACATAGATTGCAATAACAAGAATATGTATCCCTATAGTCATGATTAATAAACAGAGATATATGAGATGATGCATGACCATAGGGGTAATAGTTAATACTAGCCTTAAATTGGGCATTGTCATGGGGGCAAATGAAAATTTGATGCATATGACTTCCACAAATGCGACATGCAATGGAAGCACGTTCGGGTGGTAGGGAAAAGGATACCGAGGACCACCAAGAAGCATTTGGGTTATTCATATTCAATGAAGCACAAGTATTCCTCTTCGCAGTGCTCAACAAAAATTTTTTAGATTTTTTTTTTCTTTTGTTATTCAAAATAAGGAAAACATGAAAACAAAAGATAGAACAATACGCAACAAACTAAGACACACAAAAACAAAGAATCCAAACAACCGTTGCCTCCCCAGCAACGGTGCCAAGAACTTGATCGCTATCAGGGAGGACTAACGTGTAAGATTTTCTAAGCTAAGCATGTCCTGAAAGTTACGTGTTACATCCCTAACCTATGATATTTTTTTGGTTTTGGCTTGAGGGGAGCCCGGAAAAGATCAATCTAAGCTAATAATTAAATAAAATGTGTGTATGTGTGTGCGATGGGGGAATCAAGCGATCTAAGGGAGTCAAATGTTGGAAACGGGGTCTAGGGTGATTTTGTTTTGCAAATAGGTGATTACTATTTCTTATTAAGGTTACTTGATCGATTATACTTGGGTTGCTCTAGTCTAGACCTTTAATTAGCCTCCTAATTGTTCCCTAAGCCTCAATGCCAGTCTGTCCCTAGGTGACAACTCCTAGAAGCATGGTGTGGTCTTTATAACTTAGGAATTGGGGCTAGCTAATAAGATTCTAGGTGATTTAGATTGATCTAACCCTAGCACTTAGTCTTCTAATTAGTTCCCTAATCAAACCCTAGGACTCGATGCGAGTCTGTCCTTAAGTGTCGTCTAAATAGCAGTACGGCGTGGTCCTTATGAACCTAAGGTGTTAGGGTGGACTAATTAATCTTTCTAAGTGAAGTAAGGTCAACTAAACCTAATCAGACTCCTATTGGCTAGATTTAAAGCCAAAGGGGACTCGCCCTAGGCTAGTTACTAAGTATGCACGATCAATTGCATCACAATAGTGAAAATTGACATTGAATCGCAAAGCAAACACATCTAGGGCATGATATTCGAGAATACACCGACACGTACATAGCCTCAAAGACAAGAAGAGAGAATATACAAATGCAATGGCTTATAAAAGCCTTATTCACGTAGATACAAATAGGATAGCTTGTGCTTAAGTTGACATTGTGTCACTTATACACTCATTCACAAAACCTTTTGGTGCTTTTGGCTTTTTTCTCTTGTCCAATTTTTTTCAAAAAAAAATTCATCTTTTTTATCTTATTGCACTGTTTTTTCCTTTTTCAATTTTTTTTTATTTTTCATATTTTGTATTGCATTTACACTAAAAGAAAAGGAAAAAAATTCTAAGGCATATCAAAAAGAACCAATCAAGGAAGAAGCATTTACATCAACAAACCTTCTTAATCACTCTTTTCTACCAAGCTATGGGGTGGCTAAAAAGGGCATTCTTAAAGGTCTTCACTCGTCACAACTTTCAAGGGCATCCCTTCAAGACTTAGTTTTCAAACCACTCCATTACTTCCCACAGTACTTCTCATATTCAACAATTAATAGAGTCAATCACAATAGCCAACACAATGATCAATAAAGAAATAAACGACTCTATATGCATCAATATTGAAAAAATTTAAAAATTTCACCATTTTTAACCAAATAATGCAATAATGCAACCCTAAGACAACATAAAATGATAAAACCAAACTCCTACACCCCTAAACCTAATCTTTGCTTGTCCTTAAGCAAATAAAGTAAAGCACATAAACAAGTAAATTGGCACTACAAAGCAAGTAAGGGTGGTGAGGATGGGTTAGAAACATGGGAAACAAGTGGAAAAAGGATAGATACAACCTTGCATTGTCTTCAAAGCTCTCCATGCCAATGATAAATCACCATACTATGAACCTTGTAACTCAGAAACCACCAACACTTAAAAAGGAAACAAGGTTAGTGGCATTGCCTATGCATGTTTGCATTAGCATGTGCAATAATAAGCAACGGTCTATCTTATGGGACAAAGGATTAGGATTCAACACTTTGGTGTAGGTGAAAGAAAAAGAAAGAAAAGTGAAACAAGTGCAAAATTGAACCTAGGTCGCCTTCTAGTAGCACTAATCACCACGCCGTCAGCCAGGCGATCACCAACTCATCTTCAACCTCTATTAATGGGGTCTTAAAGAATTAAAACCTCTATACAAGCCATGCTCAGATCATATACACGCTTCAGGCGTTGCCCGTTCATTGTCATCTCTCAGCCATCCTTCAAGTCCTTGATCTTGGCCGCTCCAAAAGGGTAGGCAACCAACACCTTATACGGACCATCCCATCTTGACTTGAGCTTACCTGGAAAGAGCTTCAAATTTGAGTTAAACAACGAAACTCTATCAGAGGTAGAGAATGATTTCTTAAGAATGTGCTTATCATGCAATCTCTTCATCCTACCCTTATAAAGCTTGGTGTTCTCATACACCTCAAATCTAAGCTCCTCTAACTTTGCTAGGTCAAGCCTCTTTTTCTCACCTACTTGTGCCATATCAAAGTTTAGGGCCTTGATTGCCCAATAAGCCCTATGCTTAAGTTCTACCGGCAAGTGACAAGCTTTCCTATAAACCAATCTATATGGAGACATACCGATAGAAGTCTTAAAGGTAGTACGCTAGATCCACAAAGCATCATTCAACCTAATAGACCAATCTCTCCTATTGGGTCTAACCGTCTTCTCTAAACTGTGTTTGATCTCCCTATTGGACATCTCTACTTATCCACTAGTTTACTGATGGTAAAGAGTTGCTACCTTATGGGTAACTGAATATCTTCTCAACAAGGCCTCTAAAGTCATGTGGTGAAAATGCAAAGCCCCATCACTAATCAAGACCCTAGGGACTGCAAATCTAGAGAAAAATGTTCTCCTTAACGAATTTCACACCACTACCCTATCATCATTAATGCGTGTGGGAATAGCCTTAACCCATTTGGACACATAGTCTATAGCCACTAAAATGTATTGGTACCGAAAGAAAGATGGAAATAGACCCATGAAATCTATATCCCAAACATCAAATAACTCATATGGAAGAATAGAGGATAGAGGCATCATGTTTCTCCTAGAGATGGACCCGGATTGTTGACATCTCAAACACTTTTTGTAATACTCTTGGGCATCCCTAAAGAGAGTAGGGCAAAAGAATCCACATTGCAAGACTTGCGTGGCAGTCTTCTTTCCACTAACCCTTCATCATGACACATACTCAATACGCTCTCAAATTCATCCTCACACTGGCGAATCACTTGATCAGCACATACCTTAAAAAGATAGGGATCCTTCAAAAAGAAATGTCTCACTTGTGCTAAGAGCCTATCTCTCTCTCCCTTTTCCCAATAAGAGGGAAAACGCTATGTGGCAAGATAATTAACAATGTGAGAAAACCATGGTATGTGATAAGAGAGGGCAAACAATTGCTCATTAGGAAAGGAATAATGAAAAAAAGATAGATCACTAGAAAACTCACTAATAAGATAGGAAAGGTTGAAATCTCGTGATCGAAAATGTTATAAGCACAACTAATATGCTATTTTGGTACGCAAGCCTAAATAACCCGCAAACGCACAGGTCATGTGTAGCACAGTATATGTGAGTATGGGGTTGAATCCACAAGAAAGACTAATGTGCAAGGTGTCATAAGCTATATACATCCTAGAAAGCTATGTCTGGGTCCCTAAACTATACTATTTTTGGGTTTTTGGTTTGAGAGGAGCTCGAAAAACAAAAAAATCAAAGCTAAGGACAAGGAAATAAAAGGTGACTGCTACTAAGTTCTCACTACCTTTGTATCCCGGATCTCAACGTCAAATTCTTGAAGAAGGAGCATCCACCTAATCAAAGAGGGCTTAGATTCTTTCTTAGCTAACAAATACCTCAATACCACATTATCGGTGTAGACAATCACTTCGGACCCTAGGATACACAACCTAAACTTGTCAAGGGAAAAGACAACTACTAGAAGCTCTTTTTCTGTGAGGGGTATAGTTCTTTTGGGCTTAATGAAGAGTCTTACTAGCATAGTACACTACATGGGGCAACTTATCTCGGCATTGACCTAAAATAGCTCCTATTGCATAATCAGATACATTACACATAACCTTAAATAGAAGACTGTAGTTAGACAGCTGGATGATTGAGAAGGTGGACAACAAGGATTTAAGCCTACTAAAAGCTCTAACACACTCATCATCGAACTTAAAGGAGACATATTGTGCTAAGAGCCTAGATAAGGGACGCGTTATATGGGTAAAATCCTTGATGAACCTACAGTAGCATCCTACATGCCCTAGAAAAGATCTAACATCCTTAACACACTTAGGGACAGGCAACTTCTCAATTAATTCTACATTAGCCGGGTCAACTTGAATGCCACTAGATGAGACTATATGACCCAAAATTAGCCCCTGCTACACCATGAAGTAGGATTTCTCCCAACTCAACACTAAGTTCTTCTCCTCATAACGGTCTAAAACTAAAGAGAGGTGACTCAAGCACTCATCAAAACTATCATCAAAGACTAAGAAATCATCCATGAAAATCTCTAAATGTCTCTTAATGATGTCACTAAAAATGGCTATCATACACCTTTGAAACGTTGTTGGGGCATTACATAGACTGAAGGGTATCCTCTTATAAGCAAAAATACCGTAGGGACAAGTAAAGGTGGTCTTTTCCTGGTCCTGGAGAAACACGGGGATATAATTATACCCAGAACAGCCATTTAGAAAGCAATAGTAGCTGTGCCCAGCTACCCTATGGAAGATCTAGTCTTGAAAAGGCAATGGGAAATGATTCTTCCTAGTTTTGGAGTTGACCTTCTTATAGTCAATACAAACTCTCCAACCCGTGGAAGTACATATAGGAATAAGCTCTCCTCTCTTATTCTCTACGAACGTGATCTCGGACTTCTTAGGGATGACTTGGACTAGGCTAACCCACTCACTATCTGAGATCATATAGATAATGCCTGCATCTAAAAGCTTAATGATCTCTTTCTTAACTACTTCACCCATGTATGGGTTTAGCCTTCTTTGCATCTCCCTAGAATAAACGGCTTTATCCTCAAGGTGAATACGATGCATGCATACCGAAGGGTCAATTCCTATCAAAGCATCAATTTTCCACCCTATAGCCTTTCTATGTTTCTTAAGAACCTGTAAGAGATGCTTTTCATACTTTCTAGAAAGATCAGAAGCTATGATAACAAGAAAGGTCTCACTAAGGCCTAGGAAAGCATACTTTAAATGGTCGGGAAGGGTGTTGAGCTTTAAATATGGGCTAAGCTCAACCAAGGGGGACTCAACCTCAACATCATCAATGGGGACCTCAGTAGAGACTAGAAGGAACAACCTCAAGTGTCTTATCAATCATGGAATCCTCAACTATGGAGGTAGAAGCTACACATTTCTGCTCTAAGGTCTCCAAATCAAAGTTAGTCAACAAATCTTCAAATTTTAATTCTTCTCCATCGATCATAGTGCTCTCTACAAAGTTCTCGACATATTAGTGAATCACATCAATCCTAAAGCACGTTTCTTCTTCTCCTACACTAGCCCTATTCACGACCTCGATAACCTTCATGGTGGACCTCAAATTCCCAAATTTCATCTCTAATAACCCTAACCTATAATGAATAATAGCATCTATAGTGGCAAGGAAGGGTGACCTCATTGAACAAGGGTGAAATGCCTAGAATAGTGACTCGAATTCATATCTAATACTATGAAGTCAACAAGGTACACGAACTGACCTGCCTGGACCATAACATCCTCCACCATGCCCTTAGGTCAACGCTCGGACCTACCAGTTAGTTGAAGAGTAACATGTGTAGGGGACAACTCGCTTAGCCTAGCTACTGATAGACGGAGTAGGGAATGAGATTCACACTGGACCCTAAATCTTGCAAGGCATGATCAATCTGAGTCTTACTAATCCTACATGGAATGGTGAAAGTCCCAGGGTCACTCATCTTGGACGGGAGGCCCGAAGTACAAATACTAGTCACCTTTTCTGTAAGCCTCACTTTCTTAGAAATGTTAGATAATCTATGCTTCCTTGTACGGTCCTTAAAGAACTTAGAATAGGAAGGAATGGAAAGAATCGCATCTATTAAGGGAAGATTGACCTTAATGTCCTTAAGATACTCTAAGATCTTGAAAAACCTAGAATCCTCACTAGGTATGGGCCTTTCTAAGACGGATAGAAAGGAAACTCTATATGCAACACCTCTAGACATATGGGAATCATCGATGAGCTCTTTTCCCTCCCAATGTGGGCGGGAAGCAGTACTATCTCCATGGTCTCTAACAGGCTCAACTCTCTCAATAGGACCCTCTTTAGAATCCTCTTCAGTAGGGCTACAATGAGGATGTCTAGACTCAGAAAGAGCACTAGGTTTAGGCACTGTATAGTCAACTCCTACCCCATTATCCACTATCCTACCACTCCTAAGAGTGGTAACGGCCTAAGCCCAGGCCTGAGGGGGATAAGTGGCATCGATGGAAGAACAAAACTGGACTCTAGGTGGTGTCTGCTTTCGAGTGCAAGCTCTAAAAGACCCGCAAGCGTACGGATCATGCAATATAGTGTGTACAAGTGCGGGTGTCGAACCACAGGGTGGCGTAAATAATGTAGGTGAATTCTATGCTTGGTGTTCTAAAAAGTGCCAAAAAGAAAGATCTAAACTAGGTATATTTCCTTTTGGGGTTTTTGGATTATCGGGAGCTCTAAGTAAAGGAAAATAAAAACTAAACTATGAATATAAAAAATGGGAACACAAGTTGGTCAAGAGGGAACTAACACTTGAGAAGGGATTAGGGTGACTTTGACTTATGAATGGGTAATTCTATACTCAAATGCTATGGGATTAAGGGATGATGGCTAACTATCATGAGTGCTCTTAACTAGGTTGCTAGTTAGTGTCCTAATTTCCCCCTAGGACTCAGTACGGGTCCATCCCTAGGCGGCACCTCCTAGAGCTACGGCATGGTCCTTATGACCTAAGGCCTCAAGAGTGACTAACTAACTTCCTAGGTGGCTTAGAATGAACCTACCTTAGTACCTAAACCTTTGGCTAGATTTAAAGCCAAGATCTAGTGTTGCTAAAGTCAACTAAACCTATCCGGAAACCTATTGGCTGGATTTGACTTGCTAGTGCGTTCATACATGTTCAAGGCCAAGGTGCGCGTGAATAACGGAACCTATTCAACTACCAAACATCGTCATGTTCAGTTCACACCATGAGGAATAATTAACAACCAACACGTATGCGTTATTGAAGTTATGCTTGTTACTAGGCATGCAAATATACATATAGACATGAATAAAAGCATTACCCACTTCATAGCATCCACATATAAACACATAGACATGATTATAACATGGATTAGATATGTTTAGTAACAAACAAACTTCAATTTATGCACATGTTATTCATCTAGGCATTTTATCAAACACTTAGACATGAATGAGAAAATACCCATTTAAACAAGACAATTCGAAACATGTATATATATTCAGCCATCATATCCCATATCATAAGAGTATATAATTAACCCATTACATAAGTTAAATCACCCTACACAAGTCTACTCAATCATAATAGAAAATAGAATGAAAGAGAGATAATGAAGCTTCCCTTTCATCCTAGCTAATCTTGTACAAAGCTTTTGAGCAAACTTGATTCCAAAATGTTTGAACCCTCCAAATCAAGCTTGGTTCTTAGTGAGAAATGTGTGAAAAGTGTGTGTGAAGTGGGTGGGATCTAGGGTCAAGTGTGTGAGAATTTTAGGTGTAAAGTGTGTGTTAATCTCTCAAAAATTCTCCCTTTTTTTTCTGCAGAATCGAGCCCTATTTATAGGTTCTCAGCAAATTGCCGGTCGACCGTCTAGGTCGACCGGCCTCTGGAGTACTCGACCGGCTTTTTAATGCTGCTCTCTGGAGTGGCCGGTCGACCGGCTCTGGAAGGGGGGTCGTCAGACTGTTTTTGGCACCTCTCTAGAGTGGCCAGTCGACCTAGCCGGTCGACCGGCTCTTCTTCCTTGGTCGTCCGGCTGACTTTATTCCTCTATTCTTTATCTTTTCGGCCTTTGGTCTTCTCTTTTAGGCCCGTGCATTTCCCATCTTCATCACCTTTCATCGTCCAATCTTGATCTTAACCTAAAGTTCACCTAAATCATTGAAAACAAGCAATTAGTGTAGCAATTTATCTCTTAAACTCAATATGCATATTTGTTCACTCTTAAGCCTATTCCTATCAAAAGCACTACACTAATACATCATTATGAGCACTCAACACCTCTAAAATATAAGTAAATGACAATGCAAACACACACAAAATCACAACACATCACTAGGGTTCATCTCTGGTTGAGAAAGCAACTTCCTAGGGTCTCTAATACTCAAATGCATGGTAATCTGTCCTAATTATGCCTCAAACCTAGCCATTTGCTACTTATAACTAGCCATCTCTTGCCTATTATCGGCTAACTCATATTGCTAACTAACTAATGCCTATTGCTGATTTTGAATAAATTGCATTAACTTCATCACATCATTGCTAGAAGACTGGCTACTAGAGGGAGTAGGAAATGCTAATGGTCGAGGAGCACTAAGAAGCCTGGGTTGATTGATATTGTAAAACCCCAGAGGGTTAGCAGAACACTGCTGGAGTAAGGCCTGGGAATGTGAACTAGACTCATGCTAACCTTGTCTCCAAGCAAATTTGGGTTGTCCCTTCAACCAAAATTGTATGTGTTCAAGTACTCACAAGAATAACCTTAAGTAGCACACATTTGCTCCTTCATGAATTCGGAGAACTAAGGTGCTAAAGGACAAGCTATGGTCTTATGAGATAACTTGGAACATAAAGCAGACACTTCAACTACTTAAAGGGTGAAGGACGAACCTATAAAGCTAATACTATGATCGTAAGATGACAAAGATGAAGAAATGAACTTATTTGTTAAGGCCTCTACCTTAGCGAGTAATCTCAGGAAACTCCCACATTACTAACACATCTCTTAGTACCTTTCTAACAAGAACTATCCATGGAAAAGTTTTGAAAAGAATTTTTGACCATCAACTCCATTTTCAGCCATGCCTTAATTAGTCTCAAGGTATAGAAGCCATCATCAGAGGCAACATTGACCATTATCCTATTTTGTTCATTTAAACCTCGAAAAAAGTATTGTAGTAGGTCATGACTACCATACCCATGATGTGGACACTATCTAAGAAGGTCTTTGAACCTCTCCCAAGCCTCATGAAAAGATTATAGATCATGTTAGGAGAAAGTCATAATGGCGTCCTAAGGTCGGCCATCTTGGCCATGGGATAGAATTTTTTAAAGAACTTAGATTGAAGCTCGGCCCATGAAGTGATACAACCATTAAGTAAGAAATGCAACCAAGTCCTAGCCTTGTCCTTAAGAAAGAAAGGAAACAATCTTAGACGTATGACCTCTTGAGAGATATTAGAGACATGGAGGGTGGAACTCATCTCAACAAAATCAGTGGTAATATGCTCTAGAGAACTCTCATTGCTTTCTCCTGTAGAAGGAAGGAAACATGGCCAACATATTATGCTTGATCTCGAAGTTCGTCTCCCCTAAACTTGGAATTTCAATGGCCAAATTAGGCTCAAAGGCTTCAAAGAGGAAGAATTGCCTAAGAGTAGGCTCCTCACCTATAGATTGGTCTGGTCTAAGGGGCTCTTTTCTAAAATGATCTTTGGCTTGATGCCTATGGTAATCATAAGGTGGAATAAGATTCATTGGAGAAATAGGAGGGTTAGGAGGATGGTTAGGATTGGCCATCTCCTCAAGAAGATCTCCTAAATTCGTAAAATGCCTTGCAATCCTATTGGGTTCGAAATTAAGGGAAACTAGGGGATTTCCAAGGGATCTCCTACCAAGCATGCACAAACTATCCTAACTTTGGCCACTTCAACCCCCAAAACTTCAACAATTCTAAGACTACAACAAATAAACCACAATACTAGAAAGTCTACTAAAACCAAAAACAAAAATATCCAATAAAGCTAAATAAGCTAAGTATGGAAAATAAACTCAATAGTTCAAAAGAAAACAAAAACAAAGATAGATAAGTAAGTACCAAAGTAAGATAATATAAACAACAACCAAGATAATCAAAAACTAAATAAACTATAATGAAAAAGAAAAAAGAATAAATAAAGTAACTACCAAAACACATAAGCAAATAATGCAAACCACCATACTTCCCCAGCAATGGTGCCAAGAACTTGATGCTTCTTTCGACTACAAACTCCAAAGACCTCGCAAGCACACAGATTGCTGCAGTGTAGTGTGTGCGAGAACAGGTGTCGAACCACAGGAAGGCTAGGGATAGATTCTATATGTGTGTCCTAGAGAGTGCCTAAAAGAAAACCTAAACTAACCATTTTTTTGTGTTTCTGGATGGTCAGGAGCTCTAACTAAAGGAAACATAACTACATTATGGAAATGAAAAGTGAGAGACAAACTATCTAGAGAAAACTAACAAATGGAAGGGATTAGGGTGACATTTACTTTTTAATGGGCGATCCTAGACTCAAATGCTATAGGATTACATGAAATAGCTTAATTATTGATTGATCTTTAACTAGATTGCTTAATTAGTTTCTTAATTTCTCCCTAGGACTCGACACGGGTTTGTCCCTAGATGGCGCCTCCTAGAGCTACGGCATGGTCCTTATAACTTAGGGCCTTAAGAGTGACTAACTAGTTTCCTAGGTGACCCAGAATGAACCTACCCCAGTACTTAAACCGTTGGCTTGATTTAAAGCCAAGACCTAATGTCGCTAAGGTAAACTAAATCTACCCGAAAACCTATTGGCTGGATTTAAAGCCAAAGGAGACTCGATTTAGACTAGCCTTAAATTAGGCCTCGTCATTCTAGGGTCACTATAGTGGGATTTGAATTATTAGCGCATTCATACATGTTCTAGGCCAAGGTGTTCATGAATAAAAGGACCTATTCGACTACCAAACATCGTCATGCTCGGATTAGACCATTAAAAGCATTTTAGAGCTAACATGTATGCAATATTGAGGTCATATTCATTACTAGGTGATGCTTAATGTTTCGTATGCATTTATGTTGTTAATTGCCTATGTCTAAGAGGTGTTAATTGCTTATGAAGATGCATTAGTGTAGTACTTATGGTAAGAAAAGGCTTAAGCATGGACAATTGTACATAGTTGAGTTAAAGAGATAAATGCTACACTAATTCCTTGTTTTCAATGATTTAGATGAACTTTGGGTTAAGATCGAGATTAGACATTGATAGGTGATGAAGATGAAAGATGCACGGGTCAAAAGGAGAAGATCGGAGGCCGAAAAAAACAAAGAATGAAGGAAGAAAAGTCAACCGGATGACCTAGAAGAAAAGCTGGTTGATTGACTACATCGACCGGCCGCTATAGAGAGCTACCAAAAAATGCCGGTCGACTACCCCTCCAGAGGCGGTCGACTGGCAGTGCATGGAAATCTATAAATAGGGTCTAATTTTACAAAAAAGAGAAGACTTTTAGACCCATCACACACACTTGACACCTCTATCTCACACACTTAACCCTAGTTTCCACCCACCTCACACACACTTTCTCACATATTTATCACCTTGAATCAAGTTGATTTGGAGGGTTCAAACATTTGAATTCAAGTTTTCTCAAAATTTTTGTACAAGATTAGCTAGGATGAAAGAGAAGCTCATAATCTCTCTTTCATTCTATTTTCTATTATGATTGAGTAGACTTGTATAGGGTGATTTAGCTTATGCAATGGGTTAACTATATACTCTTATGATATGGGATTTGATGGCTGAATATATACATGCCTTGATTTTCTTGTTCAAATGATTATTGTCTCATTCATGTCAATGTGTTTGATAAAATTCCTAAATGAGTAGCATATGTATAAATTGAAGTCTATTTGTTACTAAACACATCTAATCCATACTATAATCATGTCTATGTGTTTACATGTGGATGCTATGAAGTGGATAATGCTTATATTCATGTCTATATGTATGTTTGCATATCTAGTAATGAGTATGACTTCAATAATGCATACATGTTGGTTTTTAACCGCTTCTAATGGTGTAATCCGAGCATGACGATGTTTGGTAGTTGAATAGATCCCATTGTTCACGGACACCTTGGCCTAGAACATGTATGAATGTGCCAACAAGTTAAATCCCACTGTAGTAATCTTAGAATGATGGTAAATAATTTAAGGCTAGTCTAGGTCAAGTCTCCTTTGGCTTTAAATCCAGTCAATAGGTTTCCAGATAGGTTTAGTCGACTCTAGCGACACTAGGTCTTGGCTTTAAATCCAGCCACTGGTTTAGGTTCTAGGATAGGTTCATTCTAAGTCATCTAGGGAGCTAGTTAGTTGCTCTTAAGGCCCTAAGTAGGACCACACCGTAGCTTTAGGAGACGGACCCGCACCGAGTCCTGGGGGGAATTAGGACACTAATTAGCAACCTAGCTAAGAGCAATCACCATAGTAAGCCATCATCCTTTAATCCCATAGCATCTGAGTATAGAATCACCCATTCTAAGTCAAAGACACCCTAACACCTTTGCATTTGTTAATTCCCTCTAGATTAGCTTGTTTCCCCGCTTTCCCTTCTCATAGAGTAGTTTTATTTTCTTACTCTCGAGCTCCCACTAATCCAAAATCCCAAAAATATGCTTAGTATAGGTTTTATTTTCGGCATCTTTAGGACACACAAGCACACAATCCACTCTACCAACTAGCCTCCCTATGGTTTGACACCCATTCTCGCACATACTCTACTACATCGATCTATGCACTTATGGGCCTTTAGAGCTTGCATTCGAGTTACAACATCACTAGGCATGCAAAAATGCACTTAGACATGAATATAAGCATTACCCACTTCACAAAATCCACACATAAACAGCTAGACACGATTATAGAATGGATTAAAGGTGTTTAATAGCAAATAGACTTCAATTTATACATATGCAACTCTCATTGACATATTACCAAACATCTAGACATGTATTGAACAAAGCCATTGAAACAAGAAAAATATATGTAAATATATTAAGCCATCAAATCCCATAATATAAGAGCATAGAATCAACCAACTATATAAACATAATCACCCTAAACATATCTACTCAAACATAATATAAAATTGGATGAAAGAGAGAATAGAAAACTCCCCTTCTATCCTAGCAATTCTTGTACAAAGTCTGAGTAAACTTCAATCCAAGTGTAAAACCCTTCTAATAAGCTTGAATCTAGGTAAAAAGTGTGTGAGTGTGTATGTGTCAGAGATGGGTGAAGATAGGGTTTTGTGTGTCAGAAGTGGGCTTGTGAATGGGGGTAAAAAGGGGTTCAAAATTTGCTCAAAATAGACTAAAAAATGGCTTAAAGAGTGCAACAATTGTGTCCAGCCAGGGGCCTTAGCCGATCAATCGGCCTAACCTTAAGGTCGACCAACCCAAAGGGGTTGCACTATCTATTTTGGTCGGTCGACTAGGCCAGTCTATAGGCCCTAGAAGAGGGGTCGACCAGCCAAGTCAAAAGCTTGGCTGACTTTCTCGCATTGCGTCTGTTTTGTTCCGGTTGCCCTTTTCTTCGCCCGGTTGCCTCCAAAAGTTCTTTTCATGCTTCTTCCACATTTCAAACACCTCGAGATTGACTACAACATCAATTCTCCATAAATTCAAGTCCAGAGATTTTGACCTGACTTTACCAAACACGATAAATAAGCATGCATTAGTGTAGTGTTTGTCTTTAAACTCAACTATGTACATTTGCTTACGCTTAAGCCTAACTTTAGTATATGTACTGTACTAGTTCATCTATTAAAGCTCAAAACACCTCTTAAACATAGGAAAATAACAATGTAAACACACACAAAAACACAACACATCATGGCTCATTTTCAAATGCTTCATAATACATATTAATTATTTCATGTTCAGACTTTATCTTACACATCTCCAATGCATCATCATCACAAATCACGTTAAACAACCTATTTTCCAATTCTAACCCAGGTTTCCTATAATACAACCCAATATATAGATCATCATCATTTGTGCCAATGTTCTCTTCAACAAATTTAACTAATGTTCTTAGGTTCATTGAATTGTAGTGACAATGATCAAAAAACATAATCCTCCCTCCCATATATATATGCCTTTGAATTTTCAAAAATTTCCCACCATAGTGTAACTTTATGGAGAAAGATTCTTGAATTAAAGGATATTAAAATGCATACTTGTAAGCAAACATTATGAAACAAGTTTTTGCAAGAATGCCAGAAATTGCATAAATTGATTCAACATATAATGAAATGGGTTTTTACAAGAATTAAAATTTGAACTTATTATATTTTAATTTGGGTTTTGGTGCTGCAGCCATTGATAAGCTTCACCCCTGAAAAAGCTTCGACATTGCCCAAATTTTAATTCTTTACGCTCGATTGTGCTTGAACTTCGCTGATTGAGAAGAATTTTTTTCACATGAGTGAGTGAGGGAGAAAACAATAAATGCCAAATTAGTTATGTGAGGTGATTTTAAGAAGCACGATTGCACCTAATTGGTAAATGTGTTATTGATCGTAAACCTTTAAGAGTGTTACTCGCAAGCGCACAGGTCACAGTGGTATAGCGTGTGCGAATGCTGGGTCGTATCCACGGGAAGGCTATCTAAATGCGGTTCTAATGTAGAAGTGTGCCCTATACTAGCTATGTATGGTCCTACCTACTTTTTTTTAGGGTTTTGGATTGACTAGAGCTTTAATTTAAACCTAACTAAGGGAAAATAAACCTAACTAACAAGAATGGTCATATAAATAAGCAATGGAAGTGAGGATCTACAAAGGTTTGAGAGAACGTAGGGGTGATTGCTCCTTTGGAATGGATTTCGGTTCTTAACTTTCTTTTGAGGTTATTGATGGTTTGATTACTCTAATTATGGGCTTAGATTACTAGACTTACCATATCTAACTATCAGTGCAACCCTGTCCTTAATCGGGCCCAATTAGAAGTATAGGTTTGTCCTAGCTGACTATGGCTTTGTCTAGTTCTAAGTTCCTTGGGCGTTGATTAATGTCCTAATAAGGAGTCTAACCTTTTAATTATATTTCAAACTAGAGATTAAGTCCTCTAGGTCAAGCACGTGATAATGGTACCCTTTTAGCCATGTTTCATGCTAGAGGTGATAACCTACTATATTAAAGGCACAAAAAACACAATTAATCAACACAAATGTAGTTTCAAGTAAGGCTCATGCCACTAGCATGGATTAAGGCTAAGGTGAGGCCACTACTATTAGTATCTAAGCACAAATTACACAGGTAAACTCATAAAGGCAATACATCAAACACCTTGACATGTTCAATTTCAAGCCATAGAAATGTAAGAACAAAGCATGTATATACAACCATCAAAATCTCAAACAAGTGTTAAAATTCTCAACCCATTACAAAAATAGCAATCATTCCTAAGCTAGAGCTAATATAACATAGTATAGACTAGAATAAAGAGAATAATGTAAAGCTCCCTCATTATCCTTGCTTGATATTTACAAATCTTACCCCAAAACCCTCCAAATTCTTATTTGATCTTCAAATCCAAGCTTGTTTAAGTATGGAATTGACATGGGATTGAGTGTGTGATGTGGGTTTTAAGTGAATTTCGGGTTTAAGCAAATAGGTGTGTGAAAAAGTTGGTGGTCTTCTATAAAAGTTGCTCAAAAATGGCGTCAATCGGCCTTGACTGAAGCTCAACCAGTCTTGATAGTAAAATGCTCATATCTCGCTCATTTTGGCTCTGATTCACGCACCGTTTTTTTTATGGCTTCGTATCATAGCCGGGGATCTCCCAAGCCATCTTTTGCACCTAAAATATGTCCAAAATTTGTCCATGTCCTTTTTTTTATTGCAAACTTTGAATTTGGTTCCCGTTGCACTCAGTTTCGCCTCAATCGCTCCTTCCTTTACCCAGCCACTTCCAAATGCATCTTTCAAACTTTGATTAAGTCCCAAACACTTTTGGCTTTAATCCACATCCCAAATGCCACCAATCAAAGTCCAATCATCTTTCCTAATCTCACCTAAAATAAGCAACAAGTGTGCATTAGTGTAGCATTTAAGTTCTAACCGCAACTATGAACATGTAAACCCTAATATGCACAAGTATGACCTAAATGCTATACTACTACACTAAATGAAGCTCAAAACACCTCAAAAATAGTATATATATGCAATGCATAGGCACACACAAAACTAACACATCAGTTACATTCTCGCTAATAGACTTGAGATGCCAAATTTACCCTTATAGAATGGAGATTTTAAAAAGCTTGTGCATTTCACATGTCTTTAACATTAAAAATCCGACGAAATTTGCTAAGAGGGCTAACAGCGTCCCATTTATCAAAGTCCAGGGACTAAAAGGTTTATTTTAAAAGTCGAGGGAGTAAAATAACATAAAGTTAATAGTCAAGGGACTATTAAAGGAATAAACCCTCAAGTATTTCAATATCAAGCATATATTTGAAACGCTAATTCACCAGCATAAAAAATCAAGAACAATAAGCATTCTGCTTTTAATCTTAGTTTTCCTGTACTTGTATTGTGATGGAAAAAGAAAAACTAAGATTTAATGTCAATCAAATAAATATAAAAAAACTTTTATACAGGTTTTTAATCTGATATTAGTGGCTCTAATACCACTTGTTAAATTTTAATTAAAACTAATATTAGAAATTAAAAACACTGTTGTAATTTGAAACAAATAAATTAGTTTGAAGTCATACCTTGATTCAAAGCCATTATAGCTTTTTGTGATAATCTTGTGAAAAACTGTAGTAGCTTGTTGTGGTAGACACAGCTAGACTAGGGACTCCCTCTCCCTCTTCAATTTCTATATGAAGGCTCTCAATGGGGCAAGCTGAGTCCCAACCCTAATAGCTTATTTATAGACTATTAGTATCCTGAATGGGAGAGAGGGCCTAGCCTTAAAACTTTATTGGGCCTCCCCATCAAGATGCGCTATTACTTTAAACAGATCCTACACTTTGCATATCACATCACTAGAAGAATAATAATATTCATGAGACGGACCTAGGCGCAACTGGAATGGATCACAATAAATAATATTTTGGGCTTTACCGGTTAACCTCAACCCATTTTTCGAAAGTATAAAAAGTCTTAATCAGTAGCAGTCCACAATTTTATAAAAAAATAATTTCTAATGGAGTGAACTAGTGATGAGTAAAGCTAGCTGGTTAGGAGGATTACAAAATCGGTTACATGACAAATTGTTCATACGAGCATTTTTTTGGCAATAGAATCTAGTGTTGTCAGTTTTTGGATCTTTTTCCTTAGTTTTTTTTTTAACTATTATGATTAGCTCAAATTTATAATTGTTTAAAAAAATTATATTATGTTATATTATTAGCTATAATCTATAATCTATAATATATAATCTATAATAATAATATAAAGTTGAACCTCATCATTGAGGTTGTCTTAAGAGATGCCACATGTCATGATTTAGAGTGTTTTAATATTATCAAGTCAACAAGTTCTAATTTTTGTGGGTTCTATCTGGATTAAGTATTTTATAAAATAATCATTATTTAATACTAACAAATTACAAAAGTTATTTCTTAAGTCTCCACTCTTTTTCTTCTTTTTCACTCCTTTTTTTTCAAGTTAGTCCCATAGTTTCAGAAGATCAAAATCAATTCTTATATTTTTAAAAAGCCATTAATTTAACCTCTATTGTTAAATATTTACTGATAACTGAATAAAAAGTTGTAACTTGATTATCCTCTAAAATTTCAAACATTTATTAGATAAATATAGGAGGATTCTCAAGTTATCATGAGTGTATGGATGTAAGAATATCACATATATATAGCATGCTTAGTCAAAATAAAAAAAATACACAAAAAAGTACATTTCAAAAAAATTTTAAATAGAAAATATACAAAATCTATAAATTTATGTATAATAGTAATAAAGTTATGCTACATTATCAAATTTTAAATTTTGTGGGATTTTTTTTACTAATTACGCTTCTATATTAACAAATGAGAAATTATCCTACAAGTCCCCATTGTTTCTTTTTTTTCTTTTTTAAGTTAGTCCTAATTATTGTTTCTTTTTTAAGTTAGTCCTAATTATTAAGAAAAATCCAGAGTAGTTCCTAATACTTTCAAAAAACAATCAATTTCATTCATATGAAGAAATATTTAATAAAAGAATATGTATTTATCTCTATACTATTACATAAAATTAAACTTAAGTAAGTTTGGAGTTCTCTAAATGACAGATAAGCTAAGGTAAGAGGACATAAGTCAAAATTTGACACTTTTATAAACAATGATGTACAATGTAATTTGAATTTTATTATTTTGTATATTTATTTTAAATTTATATCTATATTTATATAATCTATCTATCTATTATTAGAAAATTATAAGATGAATGACAAATTATCTCTAGATATTTTTTGGTTTTCCTACTAACTCGTTTAATTCATGGGAGTTATAGACTCTTTGAATATGATTTCCTACACAAGTGTAACAACTTTTGAGTTTTCCCACTATTTGAAATAAATTTAATTTAAAGGGTTTTGAGATCCTTTGAGTGTTATTCATGAATATAGAAATGATGGCTTAGTTTCCTTCTAAACCTATATATAGTGATTCTTCGAGGCATTGCATAACACAACAGAAATCACCTCCACTAACAAATTCTAGAGCATAAGTAGCATATAAACCATAGACATTTATCATGTTCACTACTTGTCTGTATTAGTGTTCATCACATGTATAAGAAAGGGTTCATCACTGAAAAGTTTGCAAACTTCTGTTTTTGGAGTGCTACCATCACAAAAAATATAAACATTGTATCATGGGAAGATTACGTTACAGAACTGTTAGTCTCATAACAAAGGTGTAAAGTTCTTAAGGAGATTGAGCTTAATCGACTCTTTTTTATTTGGTTTTATTTGTTATATTATTCAATTTTCTTTACTTTATATTTTAGTTTTTTAGGTTATGTGTTTTTTATATTATTCAATTTATTTACTTAATATTAGTTTCTTATTTCTATATTTTGTTTTCGCAATTGTTATACCAACAACTATGTGTGTGTGTGTGTATATATATATATATATATATATCTATATATCTATATCTATATGATGATGATAATGATGATCTTCATCATCATCTATGTAAAATTGTACACACCTTAGAGCAGGTTTGGAGGCGTTAGGACAATCCACATGATATAGCCTTAGATGTATCATTATTAATATGCAATAAAAGAAAGTGTTTAAAAGCTCATAAGATTTGGTACCATGAGAAAATTTGGAACCAAGTATTATCATAATCTTTTAATTTGACACCTTTTGAAGACTTTTATCCCATAAAAAAAAATACAAAGAGACATATATTATATGTAAATTCTTAGTCATTCATCCTGTGACCTTAGAGTGTATAATTATTAATATAAATAAAGAAATGGATTTAGAAGTTCAAAAGATTTGGTGCTGAAAGATAGTTTAAAACTAAAGTATTTCTATTAATCTTTTACATTAACAGACTTTTATTATATAGACACATACAAAGAAAAATACATTACACTTAAATACAAGTGCATACATACATACATACATATATATATATATATATTCATTATGTATTTGTCTACTTTAAGTTTTGGAGGCCTCTCAATTTACCACTATTAATTTGCAAATAAATAAACAAATTTAAAAATTCAAAAGACTTGGTGCTATAAGATATTTTAGAGCCAAAAGTTACTATAATGTATTTTTATATATTTATTTCAATAGTAATCTGAACTCGAGACTTATAAAAGAATTTTAATATTGAATTTTTTCAATTATGTATATTAAAAGATTTCAAAATTTCAATATGAATTTGGAATTTAGAACTTTAAAATTAGAATTTAATTTGAATTTTAAAAATTATAATTTGAAATTTTTAGAAAAAGAAAACTTAATAAAAAATTTGACCCGTACAAAGCATGGGTTTGAAAATAACTAGTATATGTATATATGAATGTTAAATAAGCATGGGATAATTATCTTTTTTTTGGTGATTAGATAAGTTTTTTGGCTTGGTTCTCATCGAAAACTATTGGATTTTGCTAGTTAAGTGGTGAATTAAAAATAGAAAATAAAAAAATATAATAATGTAAAAAATGCATTAACTTTTGAAAATTTTTATATGGCCATCAAAGTGCCACATGAATGACGTAAAAAATATATTAAAAACAAAAAATAAAAAAATAATTTTTTGTTGATCCAAGTGATGAATGGATAATGCAAAAATAAAAATAATTAAGAGATATTAGACTTTAGTGGTTTCATTTGCCTCATTAAAGATCAAAATAATATTTTTAATATAATTAATTTTTGTTATCAATGGTGTCATAGGAGAAGAATCTGAAAAAGAAAATTAAAGAGTTTATTTAATTTAATGATTAAAAGTAAGAGAGTTGAGAAAAAGTATTCCTACTTTTCGTTTCTGGTCCAGAAAACGATAATACTGTTGGGATTCCATAAAACAGTAAAATCGCACAAACCCGAAGGCATCTCCAGATATGTCACGAGCCAGCCACACTCTCTCTGCGACCACTCAACGCTACCCTCCACGTGTCCCTTCATCAACGGCCCTCATTGTTCCTCTAATCCCAAAAAGACAAATATCTGTATATGTCTCCCTCTTTCACCACTGCCACCCACCCTGGATTTCCATTTCTCTCGCTGGAAAGACAATCGCAGTTTCTCTCTCTCACACATATATCAAAATATGCTTCTTAAAGCTGCACCGGCGTTTGCTTTGCTGACTAATACTGATGGTGTAGGGGAGAATTTGAGCGCTCTTTTATCATCTTCGTTTTCTTCTTCTTCTTCACCATTTTCTTTGCAGAGCTGCGGTGTCTTGAAGAATTCTTATGCCAAAAATGGAAACGGACTTGTCTTGTGTGCTTCCAAGAGCGCTATCCACAAGCCCTTAACCGGCGTCGTTTTTGAGCCGTTTGAAGAGGTGAAGAAGGAGCTTATGCTTGTCCCAACTGTTCCCCATGCTTCTCTTGCTCGCCAAAAGTTCTCTAATGACTCTGAAGCCGCCATAAATGAGCAGATCAAGTGATTTTTTTCCGTAACCTTTCTTAGTGTCTGTATATATATAATTGTCAAAGTTTCTAATTTTTGTTTGTAATATGGTATAATTTACAATAACGTGACACTGTGTTCCAATCCATTAAGTAAGGAAATGCTTTTCTGTCACATTGTTTTGCATTGGATTTTTATTTTAAAATAGTTTTTAGAAGACCATCTTGGAAAGAGTAGATCTTACTTTGGCTATATAAAACAATTCCAATCTTTTTTTTAATATTTATTATTGGTCCTGTTGTTTTTTACTTTTGTTTTTTGGTGGTTTGAGGTGTAATTTTCATTTACTTTTTAATGTAAAAGTATACCCATCATTTTATTTCATTTTTTCTGCCTATTAAGCAGTATGTCACACGCTATTTTTTTTTTTCTCTCCCATCTTAGACATGTTTCTGGATGATGCTATAGGTTGTTTGTGCTTTCTTAAGGCTTATTGGTGTTACTTGTTTGCTTGTTGCAGTGTGGAGTACAATGTTTCATATGTGTACCATGTCATGTATGCTTACTTCGACAGGGACAATGTTGCTCTCAAGGGTCTTGCCAAGTAATTCTCAACTATTTTCTCTCCAATTAAATTTGTACTTTGTTTTGTGCCGAGTACATTGTAGTTAATTCTTTGGGTATGGTTTTGTCTTAACAGGTTCTTTAAGGAATCTAGTGAGGAGGAGAGAGAGCACGCTGAGAAATTAATGGAATATCAGGTTTTTCTGCTTAAAACTTCGTGGTTTTGTTTGAATTTTATTTGATTATATGCTGATTTCAGTTGGTAATTTTTGTGTTTCGATGAATTTTCAGAACAAACGTGGTGGGAGAGTGAAGCTTCAATCTATTCTTATGCCTCCATCTGAGTTTGATCATGCTGAGAAGGGCGATGCATTATATGGTGAGCTTTTTTGTTTCTCATCTGCATATTCTTTCTATAAGAGTTGTATGTGTGTATAGTTATGTTTAGCCAAGAAACTGAATGGTGCTTATAATTCTAATGCCTATTCGATACAAAGATTTGCATATTCACTTCCCACATCTATTTGTGCTGACATACAAAATTGGCACATATTTTGTGGTGACCTCTTCAGCTTACGGAATTGTCTGTGATGTAGATTCCAATCTGGTCATGCACACATAGTTTTCTGTTATGACACTTGTAAAGTCTGTCTATATGGTGATATGATGTCTCGCTGTAGTCAATGTTAGATAAAATTTTGATTAACTGTCATTTATGTAGATTTACCAAGTTGCCAAATCGAAATAATATCCCTGCTTTTTCATTTTGGCCTATGAACTTGTATAATCATAATTCTTATCTTGTAGTATGTTGTTAAGACTGGAACCTGTTTGTTGTAGCTTTTTTTCACTGTCTTTTGGCTTTTAGTGTAAAATAGGTGGTTGTTGCAGATTTTATGGCAACACCTTATAGCTTGAAATAACGAAAAGCCACCCCTGCAGTGCTTTTATACCATCTGATTATACATCTATCCTTCCAGAGACAAACTCCCCCAACTAACTAATTGTTATTTTTTTGCTTCTCAATAATCACTTCTTCAAGATAACCTCTCGACAAGCTTAAAGCTGCATTAGTCAGACTATGAATGAAGAAATTTATTATTTACTCAATTAACACTTGCTTTTGTCAATTTGTTGTGTAGCAATGGAGCTTGCTCTGTCTTTGGAGAAGTTGACAAATGAGAAACTTTTAAACCTGCATTCTGTAAGACATTTTCCTTCGCACCTTGTGCACTCCATATTTGTGTAGACAGATGCCAACAATGTAGAACTCCTGGACTAGTTGGCAATAATCAATTACTTTTTCTCGAACCATAGTAATATTATTTGATTAGATTAAAAAAAACACTATGTATGGATGGTATGAACTGCCTAAACAATCTCTCTCCCTAGCTACTCAAATATCAGTCAATCTCATATCAGGAAGAGCCTTTTTTGCTTCTGTGATCAGATCAGCCAAAGCAAGACGAATCCATTCTTGGAGTTGGAGGAATACGCTGATGCTAGAATGCAACTGATTTCCAACTGTCATCCTTAACTAATATCAAATCTTTGTAACTTGATGTTTATTAAAAATGTTTAAACCTCGTATCAACAGGTAGCTACACGAAACAATGATGTGCAGTTGGCTGATTTTGTAGAAAGCGAATATTTGGGGGAGCAGGTACAAGTTATATTTTCTGTTTACAAACTAATATTTTCAAGTCATTTAGAAGTACTCAGATTACTTTGCCATAGTATTCATTTTAAGGCCCATTGTTTCTTCATAGGTTGAGTCAATCAAGAAAATCTCAGAATATGTTGCTCAGCTGAGAAGAGTGGGCAAAGGGCATGGTAGGACTCCAAAAGTCCAAAATACTCATCTTAAACTGGAGCTGTTTCAACTTAACATTCTACCTACATTGACATGTCTCTTAACAGCTTTCATTATTGTTGATCCATCCTCAAGAGTATAGGGTATATCTGTCTTTCTGGAGGTTCCTTTTCCTCTGTTTTCTGAAATCTTTTCCACGTTTGAATTGCAGGTGTATGGCACTTTGATCAGATGCTCCTCCACAAACTCGAGGCAGCTGTTGCGTAAGGGAGGAGTACAGACGTCAACCTTGCTTCCATCTATACTTCTCTCCTGGAAAAAAGGTTTTGTATGGTTCCCGTTTTGGACTTCAGTTTTGACCTTAGAGATTCTAGGTGTCTTGGTTAGAAAAAGCTTGTCTGGATTGTAGGTAAGAAGTGCAGGATGGTTCCCTATGTTGATATTATAGATGCAAACTATTCATGCTTTAGAACAACGGAGCTTGTCGACGAGATATGTGAGCTTTTCTTGCACTGTAATTTGAGAAATTTCCTAGTTGCAAATGTGCGGTGAACATCTTAATGACTGCTTGATCTGAGAACGTGATAGTAATTGTGCTGTTGAGAGCAACGTAGGGTTGGTTATTCAGAAGATGAACCGCATTACAATTGCGTGTGGGTGATCTATAGAGGTAGGTAACGAGCAACATAACTAGGATGAATTTAGCAACATTGCAGCCCATCCAAATAATAAAATTCTAATTATCCTAGCCCTAACACTATAGTGCCAAGCTGAAAATAACCTCATTGAAGGGGTGGATGGACTACTTACATTCGTTTTTTCCCCGATAGAAGCTGTAGCTAATTCATTTATTTTGGTACACAAATTTTCTCGTTATTTATGGTTTTCTGATTTATTTTCTGGATTGAGTATGCTCGTGTTAGAAAAAGATAAAACGCTAACCATGATAGATTTATGAGTGAAAAAAACACATATGACTAAGAACTCTGGTGAAAGAAAATTGACCATTTACTTTCATAGGTGCATGTGTTTGTTTTCGGATTTCATTCAGAATCTTTTTTTTTTTCCTTCTGATTCAAAAAAGTAAAGGCCGATTATATACGTTTAGTGAGAATTGATCCGAGGACCAATGACACCAAATGTGAGAAACATACAGCTTGAATACTAAGAGCCAGTTTGGTTTTCTATTTTGGAGAACCAAATTGACTTTGACTTTAAAAGTACATTTAAAGAAAAAAGGAGTGTTTGGTTTTATATTCTAAAAGTTGATTTTAATTAGAAGTCAACTGAGTTTTGTAACTAAACGGAAAAGTTATTTGATTTTTTTTCGAAGTTTTAATCTTTTTGTAAGTCAGGTCAAATAGTAATTGCAAAAATAATGTTATTTTTTCAAAAAAAAAATCCTGAAAAAAACAAATTCAAACGGCCTATTTATTTAATAATTAACACTAAAATACTCTGAGAAACCCACATACGAAGAAGATTTTTTGTTGCTATCAAAAAAAAAAAAAGAAGTCTCACTCCTATTAACATAGGAACTGTAAGTGAAAGTAAAGGTATGATCCCCTCATATTGATATGTCTGTTTTACAAGTCTAGGAATTTCGCTATTCCCAGACCTCTTCAACAATTAGAAGGAATTCCATTTGGTGTCCACTTACTGTAGAGTTTAGAATGGGCACGTTTTATAGTGGCATCATAACCCCATTTCAACACTAGTAAGGAGTGATCAAATGTCTGTGACATGTCAACAATAAGTTTTCACTGATTAAAGTTCTCAACCAAGCTAGTACTAACAAGCGCATGATTAATCCTGTCAATTCTAATATCGTCACCATATACAGTATTACTCGAGGGAAACCTCGGTTCACTACTCTCTGTGCTCTACTAGTCTAGCAGCATACATACTACCCAGCAAGTCCAAAGCACTACTTGGCAAGCTAGTACAACCAAGTCTATCTTCCATCTTAATAATTTCTTTGAAATCCCCCATCACACATCAAGGTGTATCTGTAACGCTCCATCTCACATTGATTCTTTATGAGACTTATGTGTACTTTATGATAGCTTGGATTCTCTACTACTTTCATGACCTGCTCAAGTATTTTGGGCTAGTTGATTAGGCTCAATTGTAGTGGTGGGTTAGTATTCGGGCTCGAGTCGTTACAGGTGGTATCAAAGCCAGGTTCTAGGCAGATTCCACACGGTCTGGAGTTCTGGGCTATGGTTCTATTTGTGTTTGAGCCACAACGAGGACGTCACGTCTTTAAGAAGAGAGTCTGTAACGCCTGATTCTGTATCGATTTTTTGTAAGACTTGTGTACACTTCATAATAGCTTGGTTCACTACTACAGTCATTATCGACTTATACATTTTATGTTAGTTGATTAAGCTCAAGTGTGATAGCAAGCTGGTATTTGAGCTTGGGACATTACAGTATTAAAGATAGTACTACTCCATTTCTCCAATTTTGCACAACCTTTCCTTTTTTGAGTAATCATTAGACATATAAATAAAACTAATAAAAAACCAATTATTACCTCTCATTTGACTAATTTTACAAAGGATCGTGCTTCAAAACGTTCGCCACTTTTGCATGTTAGGTCGGTGCAAGTATTGGATATTGTACTTTTGTCCCCATGGCCGTTGTATGACATAATTAGGCCTACACAAATATTGAATTAATTGGTTGGCATTTTTTTTTTCTTTTCTTTCCTTATTAACCCGAAGTGATGTTCCATTGACTGTATGTAGATATGGGAAGAATTTGTGTATTGGATAAAGGGAAACAAATCTAAAATAGTGATGTACCCTTTCATATCAGATGAGAATGTCGCCAGTCTCCCGTACCAATTCAAATTCCCACGCATCCCTTTCTCCTTCCTCTCTGCTACAAACCTTACCCTATAATATTTTTTTTTCTTTCTTTCCTTTGACATCGTAGCATTTATCAAAACGAAATGACGATGATAAACATTTCTTCCTCTATCGCCACTTTCAGTTCTTCTTTTTCTTATGTAATAGACACCACCATTTCTGCTTAGTCCTCCAACTCAGATCAAACCCCACTTAACCCAAACCCACAACTTGAGTCTCAAAATCTTGCACTTGCACCTTTGTTCCATCTACTCGCTTTGCCTCCTCCACATATTTCGTACAATATCAGCGGTGAGCACGTGACGAAGGATTCACTTGTCACCGCTGAGCAGTTGGAGAAGAGCACACTCGTTACCCCCGAGGACGTCACGGCAAAGGCGTCAAATCCAAGGTACGAATGAAAGTTTTTTTTTTCCATCATGTATTGATTTGTAGCATGTATACGATAAGTGTTTATGTTTATAGGATTATCTTCTCCTATGTGTTTTCTAGATTTTTAAAATTTTCAAAGATTTCTTGTTTCAATACACAGATATTTTTCGTAATATGCATTCTGATTTTTGTTCAGTACACTTTTTTTGTTTAAGTTGTAAATATTTATATATTGGTAACCGTGTATATAGTTATTTGTATGAGTGTAAGGCACTTGTTAATTAATGATTTGATCATTTTTCTTTCCTCAAAAGTTTTTTAGTTGTTTGTTGTAAGGCTATAAAAAGAATATCTTTTAGTTATGTTTTTTGGCCCACCTAAAATGTTAAATTTGGTTAAATTTTTTAACTTTATGTAATTTTCAGTGGTTTTTCGAAAGTGGGGTTTTTTTTTTGTTCCCATTAATTTGTGTTGTTGTCTTATGTAGTTGTTGTTTTTGCTTTGTCTTTGTGATGACCTTAAATTTGTTTCTCCCTTGTTGAGGTATTAGATATGTGTATCATTTTATAGCTCATAGATCATATGATTTAAGATGGCAGAATTGGTGAATTTTTTGTATGTATGATTGTCTCTTTCTTATGTTCATAATTACTATTTTCAGATATATTCATTTGACCGTTTTTAAATATTTTTTGATTTTTCAATTGCAATTCTATCTATTGTCACTCTTATTTTTTGGAATTTTAATTTTTTTTATCGTGAAACTTTTATTGGAATTATAAAAAATTTGAAATTAATTTTGCTTTGTCAGAGTAATATTTTTTTTGGTTAAAAATAATTTTTGTGACATGGTATGGTAAATGGTAGCTAATCTTATCTCAGTGTGATTTGCATCTGATTGTTATTCTTTGGCATCTCTTATTCTTTTATCATATTTCTACATTTATCTTTTTGTGCAGTTGTAGGATGTGCTATATTATCTTTATAGAACTTTGACTTGGTAGATTTTTCTTTGAATTATTGTTGGTTGCCAAGCATTTGGTAAGTCGAATGATGCATATTTCAAATATGCAAAGAAGGGGTTTGTATTCCAATGGTGAAATTTTAGCATAAACTTGTGCCATGTGCCATGTGTTTGAGTACAAAATATGAGTTATATCGTTGGTACGGAATGTGGGTTATGTAGTTGGTTTGGAAAGAACTATAAGTAATTTATTTTTATTTTTATTTTTATTTCACTCTTTTAATTAGGTCATCACCTCAAAAGCGGCAGACTCCAACAAGTTTGGGATTATCTGGAAAGAAAGAAGTAAATATTCTTGTAACCTATTTATTTTCAATTTTTGTTTCATGCTTGATTCCACTATCCTTAATATGTTTTTAAGTTTAGTCCATGAAGAGAAGAATTAGGAAGATGAAAAAAGAAATAAAAGAACGTGAGAGAGATTCACAATGGAGATCAAGGGTTTGAAGGACATGATGATGATTTTCTTTGAGATGAATGGAATGCCCTTCAACATGAATCCCATGGGAGAGCAAGTTCCCAATGCAGATGAGGCTAACAATGATGGGACTAAAGTTGCCGTTGATGGACATAATGTGGCACATGGAGTCGGGGGTGGGGATTGTGCCTCAATAATGTCACCCTACAACAAAAAGGTAGTGGACAAGGGCAAACAACCATGTGTTGCTCGAAAAAAAATGTTTGGCCATTTTCATGTAGGTACTACTTCAAAAAAGGGCATTGGTAATATGATTGACATTAGTAGTGATACTAATACTAGCCTCTCTTCGGTCATTGTTATAGGAATGACCCTTGACTCTGAGTATGCTAAAAAAATGATAAATGATGATGGTGTTCTTGCCAAGTTTCTGTTTTCCAAATCCAGGGATCCCAGGTGAATAACACATATAAATATTTAATATATTTTTGTAATTAATATGTAATTTTATCTAACTACTACTGGTTTTATGTTGTTTCAGTGAAGTGATGGTTGATAATGGCTTGGCCTTCTTGACTAGGAAATATATAATGGAGTTTTTGCCTGGGAATTTCATACATGCTGCTGTAACTCATAAGACTTCTTTTTGGAATTGGATACATCGTCATTAAAATTACAACTTTTTCAAACTAGCTATTATATTATATTTGATTATCTAATAGATTGTTGATTGCTTTGATTATATAACAGATTATTGATTGCTTTGCATTGCAACTTTCACAAGATACGAGGAAAGAAAATGATAGGATGCCTAGGTGAACATCCCTTTGTTGTTTTCGGTGCATTTAGAGACAATTATCTACCAATGTGGTGTTTTCTATTTTTAAACTAAACTTTTTATATTAATATGGGTATTTCACTGTAACAACAATTTCTACAAGGTATCAAGGGCGAGTATCCTGTAGATACATGCAAGAGGCACTTCTGGGGCAAAGTAGCATCCAAGAACAAATACACGGGGCAATTGGTTGACTGTGAGCAGGTATAAATTTTAATATAATCTTTTAACTGCCTTGCTATTGGATTTGTTAGTGCATTGGTTGCATTAATTATATGTCAAATACAAGCTTATATTTTTTTTTTTGTTGAATCTATGTTTGTAATAGATATTTGTACTATGTAACTATCTCAATAAGCATTGGTACTTGGTCGTTGTTGATTTTTGTTGGAGCCAAATTCTTATATGTGACCCTGAGCCAAAACCAGCCATCAATAACCCCATTAGATAGCAAGTGACAGAGCTTGTAATTTCTGGTTACCGTCCTCATTTCATAGTTTTCATTGACATTACATTATTTGTCAAGTTAAGTGTTTTTTGGTCATCTTTTTTTGTCCCCCTTTTTTTTCCCTAGGTAAACTATATCCATGATCTACTTGGTGTTGTTTACTCGAAGCAACACATTTCCATTGAGAAAGTCACCATCTTCATAGAGAAGCTGGACTTTGGGTTTGCAATGACCTCGGGCCATACGATTGTGCCATCTATACGTGTTTACTGATGAAGACCCCAGGCTATATATCTGCATTCCGGGCAAAATAGTTCATTCAAATTGAGAAAAGAAGGTCCTTTGCCTTGTGGCACCAATGGGGGAATACAAAAAACCCAGCTGCTGGTCTTTGAAATATTGGTGTTTGCATGTGTTGGTATTGGATGTTATTTATGGATATTGTGGACTATTTTCTTCCCATTTCGTTATGTTGAGAAGCACAGGGTGTTGTTTTTAATTTATGTTGGGTATGGACAACTATGGTTTTGGTTTCGTTATTCTTGGGTATGCATCGGTGTGGTGCCATATTTGTGGACAAATATTATATTACTTTACTTTATATGTTTGTAGCAAGTATGCCATGCCGTGTGAAATTACATGTTAATGAACTGGTACTTGTGTGTGGTCTATGAACATGGACTTTTGTAATTTTGATAGTTAATAGTTTTTTTTTCCAATGAAATTTATTAATTTTTTTCCACAAACACAGAGTTTTCAATTCTTCATAATCATAGAGTTTTCAATTCTTCATAAATGATTATTATGGTATATGGGATATGAGTTATAGACATGTTTGAAAGACTGGGGACTCTAGCTTAACTTATTTTGAGAAGGTTTCAAAATTAAGTTTCTTTTCTAGATTTTTAGCATAAATCAACAAGAACGAGAACAAAAATTTGGCCTAGGCTAACTTATGTGGTTTTACCAATTCTTTTAACTTAAAAGAAAAGAAAACTTATCTTTTATTAAGGTAAAAATATTATGAAGTGTAACAAGATGATTGTCCTTACTCTTTATCTTTTCTTATCTTATTGTCATTTTTGTCATAAACAAATAAATTAATAATGAAATATATCGTGGGTGTAAGATTTTTTATTTGTAACTGCTTAGTTTAGACTAAAAAACACAGCTATGCCCTTTTTTTTTATATTTTGCACGAACTTAGTTTAGACTAAAAAACACAGCTATGCCTTTTTTTTTTAATTTTGCACCAAAAATTATAAAAATAAATTAGCATACTCAGTGGTTGACGCCAAATAGAATACATAAAAAAAAAAAAGCATAGATAAACAAGTTAAAATATTATGCATTGTCAATCCAATTTTAAAATGAAAGTTGAAACTCCATTATACTAAAAGACTTAAAATATATAGTAGTATTCCATTATGGTAGTTTGCCCAAAAAAGTTTCAAATTATATAATAAAATATTTTATGAAAAATTTAATAATTTTTTTTTTTGCAAAACCCTTATTTGTTTGAAAAAGGTCAGTGTTACATTATGTGTACTACATGAATGTGATGTTGTTTCAAAAATCCGCAAGTGCACGGATCGGAAGTAGTGTAGTGCGTGTAAGAGTACGGGTATCGTCTCCTCAGATAGGCCTCTAACTATGGCTTCTAAGTCCTATGTATCCTAGATTAACTACGTGTAGAAACGAAATTATTTTTTAGAGAATTTTTTTCGAATTTTGAATTGAAGGGAACTCTAAACTATCCTATTAAAACTAAAGTGCATAAATTAAACTAAAAGTAAATGAAAAACAATGAGAAGAAAGCAATTAGGAACTACTAGGGAAATTCAGTAATGGGAAACGGCCTAGGGTCAGATTACTTCCTATGTTCGGCTAGTGATTGGACTAACTAAGGACCGTAGGCAATCAATAGCTCTAGTGCCTTAGTTTATTAGCTAGCCTTATTACCCTTAATTAAAGGTGCACTCCTATCTCTAAACGGGTCATTTCTAGAGCATAGGTTTGTCCTACTAATTAAAGCTTTGCAACTATACCAACAACCTAAGTGATTGACTAATCCAAGTTGATTAAGGCACACCCATTAATTGTGTTTCAAACTAAGGATGGAACCAATTAATCTTAAGCCTATTCAAGCACAATTAGCAAATCTAGCAAGTGATAGATCATGGCTCACAAAATAACAATGTTTCATGCCAAGCACAAGACCAATAATCATAAACAATTCCAAAACAAGCATGCATAAACTCTCTTGGGACTTTCAACAAACACATAGACATGTTATATTAAAGTCATCAACAATTCTCCACAAGTTATGCAATCATCATACCTCACAAAATCCATAAAAGTCAAAATCCAACACTAAGTCATAACATAATCCATAATCCAACCCTAGCCTAAAGCAATTAGTTCAACATGCTAAAAGAGAGGGCAAAACTGAAATTTAATATAAAAAATATCAATTCCATGTCCAATAAATTAAATCTCAAGCTTAGAACCTCTTCCCGCTTCAATTTCACTCAAATTCAACTTCAAAACACAATTTTCAGCAATGAAATCCAACCTGACAGCAACTTTTCTGCACCAATTCTGCACCAATTTAACTCTCTTTTTAGCCCCAAAACAGCCCCAAAACCTACAGAAATAAGCACACAAATAGTGTATTTATAAAGCCCTAATTAGTAGACAGTAAACTCAAAGAAAAGAACAAGCAAAATCTCTTATTTCTGTAGATTTTCGGACTAATTTCTGCACTTTTTCCTGCAGAAAAGCTTGCTGGAATTTGCCTCTTTTTACCCCCAAATCAACCCTAAAAATTCTCCTTTTGTGTGTGAATGTGTGAGAGTATGTATGTGAGATTATGTGTGTATTTGGTGCTGAAAAGAGGGACGAATAGGAGAAATTTGGCTAATGCAGTGCTTCTTTTTTTTTTTTTTCTTCTCATTCTTGGCTGCTCTCTTTTTTTTTCCTCCCACTTGTTGATGAGTTGATATATATATATATATATATATATATATATATATATATGGGTGCTGTGTTTTTGTGCCCTAAAGAAAGAAAAGAAAAGGAAAAGAAAAAGTAGGTTCAAGTCATTAGTTAATATAATATATAATATACTCTCTGTTAGCTTATGTATTATAATATTCTAACTTTGGCCTAAAACCCTAGAGCTTAATTAATTATGTCCTAAACTAATTTAGTGAACATTAATTTAACTAACTAAAATTCCTAGAATCCTAATTCTAGTTATTTAATATCTTAATTCTAATCTAACCGAGATAACTTATAAATTTAATTTCCTAATTCTTAATTAATCAAAATTATTATATAAAAAAATGAAAATAGAATAGAAAACGCATAAAACGATAAAAAATGATACACCACACAGAAACACTTAATGAGACCCAATAATTACTCAGAAGCTCGAAATAGACAAAATTAGCACCAGATCACGCACTCATACACACTCAAAATCATGCAATTTACACTTCAAAAATACACACATCAACACCCCCAAACCTTCTCCTTGCTTGTTCCCAAGCAAGATTACTCCTAAGCTTATATCATGATGCTCAAAGGGTTGCCAAAAGTATTGACTTGCTATCTTGATGAATCTAAAGAGTATGAAGGGGTCATTCTTTATCGTAAAAGGGATCTCCAAGCCTTTTTCAGATCCTCCTCTCAATCACAAGGGTTCTTGCTATTAGGAATAGTGTCCTAAAGTCAGTCATCTATTGTATTTCTAGAATTGTTTACACACGAGTTATGTTAATAATATTTGGCCATTACATCATATCGCACCATCTTCTCTTATTTTGATCATGATGTAGTTCCTTAGAACAATTGTATGGGATCATGTGCATGAGGTATGGTCTGATTGTTCTTAAAATCTGTTCGTAACCGAATGATGGAATTAATACTAGGACGTCAATTCCTTCGAGTAGAGGTTATTGTTTGTCACATGGGTTGGTCTTCCTCATGACCAATGGCTGTTGAGACATCGGTGTGACACACAGGTAAGGTGTGGAGACACGCTTGTTGAACATGACTCGTTTACAAGCATCCTATGGTACTTACCCTACTGTCAAAGGATTGCTTGTGGTGCACGTGGTTATAGTGTTCCCTTCAACTTGAGACTGCCATAGATGCTTGCGAATTACTCCTCGTACTTTGGTGCCGGACTACCCGAATTTCCAATTTGGTGACGAAGGGTTACTGGGTGCGAGCAAGTGTCGTGAAGCTAATGTGCAGGACAAGATGGGATTGACCTACTCCAGGTATTGGGAGAATGATGCTCCACCTAGTTCTAACTCGTTAAGTCTTTGGCCAAAGCTTTCTGTGTGATGTGTCACGGAGACATGTCGTGATAAGTCATGACAAGATTAGGACTTAATACAGAATAACTAATAAGGGGTTTGGCAGTTGACCATGCTTCTAGGGTTGCTTCGGAATATCGAGGGTCATAGGGGATATGCCATAGTGCCCAGGTTCATTAATAGTTGTCTTGCAATTTTTCAGCTTATCCGGACGTTGGGAACCGTTGCTAGACGGTATCTCCAATTAGTACAGAGATTGTTTTTGTATTACCGGCTTAAGTTTGAATCTATGGAGTCACACAAAAGGTCAAGAATTTTATTGATGAATTGGTCTAATATATTTAATTGAGAATTAAATATTTCATTATTTAATTGTGAATTAAATAAAGGAATTAATAATTAGTGTATTTGAATATTTAATTAGAAATTAAATATTTAATATTAATTATTAAAAGTTCACAGATTTAATTTCATCTATTTTTTGCTAGCACAGAAAATGTGGCATGAATTAAATCTTGGGCTAAATGGGTAAAAAAATTAAATAGAGATTTAATTTATAATTGGGTTAAAAGGTTTGGGCCCAATTGGGTTGGAAGAAATGAGCCTGGGTCTTATGAAGGCCCAACTCCTTTTGTTCTATAAAAGGAGAGGTATTGTACATATTTTTTTGATTAGGGTTTTTAGTTTTTCCTACAGTGAAAAAATATTCCTCTTCCCTTAAAAAACCCTAGCCTCCATTATTATTTTTTGGCTGCTTACGAAGAGGAGGAAGATCAAGCTTCCACAAGGCTACTTTTCAAGAACACATATTCGTGTCACGAATATCCGGGTATTAATCATGTTCTTTGTGAAAATTTTAATTTACAAGAGCCTGATTCTGGAAGAATTAGTGAAAAAGTTTTGCAAAATTCCTTCACTTGCACCTCTTCGGAACTTACCAAGTAGTTAAAGCCACTACAAACCTAGGATTCCAACTCACGCACCCGAGATGCTGATATTTCGTGCCCCCATCACTAACATGGCCTCCCAACATACACTTAGCCCAAAGATACAAGGAAAAGGGAGAATTACATCACAATGGCTCGGAATTGGCGTAAAAGCCTTAGTCACGATACAACGGAACAACGTTCTCGGTGATTGGGGCCCCCGTGTAGCGAGCTTTCAACCAGCACATCCCAGCCACCTAAGGCTTAGGGTACTAGGGGAAGAAACCCCCCTCAAGCATACTAACTCAGGTTTCGCCAACCACTTCAAACGGAAAATCAAAGAAAGAGAACTAACATGTGTCAAATTGACATTGTGTCTTTTGACACTTATTTAGCATACTTCATTCATTTTTCTTTCTTTCCATTTGGCTTTTTCTGATTTTTCACTCTTTTTTTTTTCTTTTTCCATTTTTTTTCTTTTTTGCATTTTCGAATTTTTTGGATTTTCTTTTTTCAATGCATATCATCAACACAACGAAAAGAAAAAAAAAAGGTTATGGTACACTAAAAGAACCACGCAAGTAAGGGGACACTCACATCAACAACCCTCCTAAAAACACTTTTGCCAACCAAGTTGTAGGGCAACTACAAGGTGCATTCTTATAAGTGCTCACTCCCCACAGTTTTCAAAAAGATTCTCTTCAAAGTCCTAGTTCTCCCTCGATTCTATTCACTCCCTACAATACTACCTTATCTCCGCCAATCAATTAAGTCAATCAACAAGAGCCAACTCTCCAATTAACAAAGAGATAAACGACTCTATGCACAAAAAATGGAAAAAAAAAAATTTCACCATTTTGAGCAAAACCATGCAAGTCTACCCTTTATGTCAAAGATGAAAAACAAAAAGAACTCCCACACCCCCAAACCTAAACTTTGCTTGTCCTCAAGCAAATTGCAATCAACTGTGCAAACAAACAAACAATAAAGCACACATATGGGAACTGTAGAAAGGGTAGAAAAATAAGGCCATGAGGATGGAAAGATACAACCTTGTGTTCGTGTGACTTCACAAATGCCAATGAAATTCCAATCATCTACTAACCTGTTTCTTGATGAGTTGTGATTTGGTATGTGTTTGCATCGCCATTTACTTATACTTTAGAGGTGTTGAATGCTTATAATGATGCATTAGTGTAGTACTTTTGATAGGAATAGGCTTAAGTGTGAATAAATGTGCATATTGAGTTTAAGAGATAAAATGCTACACTAATAGCTTATTTTCAATGATTCAGGTGACTTTGGGTTAAGATAAAGATTGAACAATGAAAGGTGATGAAGATAGGACATGCACGGGTCTAAGGGAGAAGACTAAAGGCCGAAATGAAGAAAAATTGGATGAAGGAAGTCAGCCGGACGCTAAGGAAGAATAGCCGGTCGACCGACTAGGTCCGCCGGCCACTCCAGAGAGCTTCGTCGAAAAGCCGGACGACCCCCCCTTCAAGAGCCGGTTGACCGGCTAGGTCGACCGGCCACTCCAGAGAGCCCTTGAAGAAAGCCGGTCGAGTACTCCAGAGGCCGGTCGACGCTATGCGCGAATCTATAAATAAAGCCCGATGCGGAGCAGAAAAAGAGGAGTTTTTTACACACACTTCACACCTATTCTCACACACACTTAACCCTATTCCCTAGCCGCCTCACACACCCTTTTCACATACTTTTCACGAAGAACCAAGTTTCGTTAGAGGATTCAAACGCTTTGGAATCGAGATTGTTTACAAGCTGTGTTCTAAAATCGCTAGGATGAAAGGGGAGTTTCGTTATATCTCTTTCATTCTATTTTCTATTATGTTTGAGTAGGCTTGTTTAGGGTGATAAAACTTATGTAATGGGTTAATTTTATACTCTTATGATATGGGATATGATGGCTGAATATATATATATATATATATGTTTTGATTTGTTTTGTTTAATTGGGTGTTCTTTCATTCATGTCTATGTGTTTGATAAAATACCTAGATGAGTACATATATATTAATTGAAGTTTGTTTGTTACTAAACACATCTAATCCATGCTGTACTCATGTCTATGTGTTTATACATGGATGTTATGAAGTAGGTAGTGCTTTTATTCATGTCTATATGCGTATTTGCATGCCTAGTAACAAGCATAATTTCAATATCACATGTGTATGAATGTTAGTCAAATCCTACTGTAGTGATCTTAGAATGACGGAGTATAATTTAGGGCTAATCTAGGTCGAGTTTCCTTTGGCTTTAAATCCAGCCAATAGGTTTCAGGATAGATTTAGTCGACCTTAGCAACACTAAGTCTTGGCTTTAAACCCAGCCAACAGTTTAGGTACTAGGGTAGGTTTATTCTAAGCCACCTAGGAAGTTAGTTAGTCCCTCTTGAGGCCCTAGGTCATAAGGACCACGCCGTAACTCTAGGAGACGTCGCTTAGGGACAGACCCGCACCGAGTCCTAGGGGCAAATCAGGACACTAACTAACAACCTAGTTAAGAGCACTTTTGATAGTTAGCCATCATCCCTTAATCCCATAGCATTTGAGTATGGAATTACCCATTCATAAGTCCAAGTCACCCTAATCTCTTTCCAATTGTTAGTTTCTTCTCAATCAACCTGCGTCCCTTTTGTTTTTATTCATAGTTTAGTTTTTTTTTATTTACTTAGAGCTCCCGAAAATCCAAACCTTCACAAGAAAAAGTACACTTAGTTTAGATCTTTCTTTTTAGCTCTTTTAGGACACCAAGCATAGGATACGTTCACGATATTCACGCCTCCCTGTGGTTCGACACCCGCACTCGTAAACACTGTATTGCACGATCCGGACGCTATGGTCTTTTAAAACTTGCACTCGTAAGAAGACATCAAGTTCTTGGCGCCGTTGCCGGGGAGGCACAGTGATTTGCATTCGGTGCTTGTGTGTTTTGATAGTTGTTTTTCTTGCTTTTTCTTTATAGTTTGTTTAGTTTTTACTTATTTCGTTTACTGCTTATATTATCTTGTTTTAGTTCTCTTTGTTAGTTTAATTCAGCTTTTGACTTTATTTTTTTTTTAGTAGACTTTTTAGGATTGTGTATTATTTGCTGTAGTTTAGGAATACTGAAGTGTTTGGGGGTTGAAATGGCCGGAGTTAGGATAGTTTGTGCATGCTTGGTAGGAGATCCCTTAAGAATCCCCTAATTCCTCTTAATCCCGAACCTGAAAGAATCACTAGACGTTTCAGGAATTTAGGAGATCTTCCTGAGGAGATGGCCGATCCCAATCATCCTCATAATTCACCCAATCCCCCAATGAATCCCATTCCACCTCATGAGCACATTGGGCATCAAGCCCAAGCTCATTTTAGACAGGAACCCCGTAGACTAGGTCCACCTTTAGATGAGGAACCCACTCTTAGGCAATTCTTTCTCCCCGAAACATTTGAGCCTAATTCGGCTATTCAAATTCCAGGTTTGGGGGGTACGAACTTTGAGATTAAGCCTAATATGTTGGCTATGCTTCCTTCCTTTTACGGGAGAAGCAATGAGAGTCCTCTTGATCACATTACTGATTTTGTTGAAATGAGTTCCACTCTCCATGTTCCCAATGTCTCCCAAGAGGTCATACGTCTAAGATTGTTTCCCTTCTCTCTTAAGGATAAGGCTAGGACTTGGTTGCACTCCTTACCTAATGGGTGCATTACTACATGGGCTGAGCTTCAATCTAAATTCTTCCAGAAATTTTATCCCATGGCCAAGACAGCCGAACTTAGGACTGCCATCATGACTTTTTCCCAGCATGACTTAGAATCTTTTCATGAAGCTTGGGAGAGGTTCAAAGATCTTCTTAGACAATGTCCACACCATGGGTACGGCAATCGTGACCTAATGCAATACTTCTTTCGAGGTTTAAACGAACAAAATAGGATGATGGTCAATGCCGCCTCCGATGGTGGTTTCTATCTTTTAAGACCAACTGAGGCATGGGAGAAAATAGAAATGATGGCTGAGAATTCATTTCAAAATTTTGCAATGGAAAGATCTAGTCGAGGGGGTAACAAGAGAAGTGTTAGTGAGGTTGGAATTTCTTCAGACTTACCCTCTAAGGTCGAGGCGTTAACAAATAAGCTAGATCAATTTATCTCTTCGTCCATTTCATCTCAGAGTCCTAGGACTAGTTCTTCAAGTGCTTCCTCCACCCCCTTAGTTGTTGAAGTTTGTGCATTATGCTCCGTGTCATCTCATGAGACCCTAGCTTGCCCTTTAGCATCCCAATTTCCTGAATTCATGAAAGAGCAAGTGTGTGCCACACAAGGTTATTCTCGTGAGTATAATCCATACTCAAACACGTACAATCCGGGTTGGAGGGACAATCCGAAATTTTCCTGGAGACAAGGACAGCATGAGTCTAGTTCACACCCTCAAGTTCCATCTCAGCAGCGACCCCGTCCGCAATATCCCCCAGGTTTTTATCAAGTCAATCAACCCCGTCTCACTAGTGCTCCTCAACCTCAAGCTTTACCTGCTCCCTCTAGTAGCCAGCCTCTTAGTAATGACATGATGAAGATAATGCAATTTATTCAGAATCAACAACAAGAATTGGCAGAAAATAGGCAGCAAATGGCCAGGTTTTAGGCACAGTTAGGACAGATTGCTAGTCAATTGAGCCCTAGAGACCACGGGAAATTGCCTTCTCAGCCGGAAGCAAACCCTAGAGTCCAATCTTGTTCCTCCACTGACACCACTTACCATTCTCAGGCTCAAGCTAAAGCTGTCACCACTCTTAGGAGCGGTCGGGTAGTGGATAATAGGGTAGGAATTGACTCTGCAGTGTCTGCACCTAGTGGTCCTTTCGAGTCTAGAGCACAACATGGTAACCTTGTTGGGGAAATTCTAGAGAGAGTCTGTTGAGAGAAATGAGACCGTTAGAGATCAGGAGAGATTAGTAATTCCCGACCACATAGAGGGAAAAGAACCTATGGATAACTCCCATGCATCTAGAGATATAGAGCCTAGAGTTCCTTTTCCATCCGCTTTAAAGAGACCTACATCTAGTGAGGATTCTAGGTTCTTCAAGATTTTAGAGCATCTCAAAGATCTTAAGGTCAATCTTCCTTTGATAGATGCGATCATTTCCATCCCATCTTACTCTAAGTTCTTTAAGGATCTTTGTACAAGGAAACGTAGATCATCGACCATTCCTAAGAAGGTGAGGCTTACGGAGAAGGTGAGTAGTATTTGTACTTCGGGCCTTCCGCCCAAGAGGAGTGACCCCGGAGCTTTCACCATTCCTTGTAGGATCTGTGAGACGCAAATTGATCATGCCTTGTTAGATTTAGGATCTAGTGTGAATCTTATTCCCTATTCTCTATCGCCAGTTAGGCCTAGGTGAGTTGTCTCCCACGTATGTTACTCTTCAGCTAGCTGATAGATCTGAGCGTAGACCTAAGGGGGTGATAGAGGACGTTATGGTTTAGGTAGGTGAGTTCGTGTACCCTGTTGACTTTATAGTGTTAGATATGGATTCGGGACACGACTCTAGACATTCTACACCCATTCTTCTAGGTCGCCCCTTCCTTGCCACCGCAGATGCCATTATCCATTGTAGGTCGGGGATATTAGAGATGAAATTTGGGAATTTGAAATCCACTATGAAGGTCGCAGAGGCGGTGAATAGAGCTAGTATAGGAGAGGAGGATGGAGAAGAGTGCTTTAAAGTAGATGTGATTGATTCTTGCATTGAGGATTTCATAGAAATGACTATGACTGATGGAGATGATTTGAGGAAATTTGAAGAAGTGATGTCAAATTTTGATTTGGAGACCTTAGAGAAGAAATGTATAGCTTCTACTTCCTTAATTGAGAGCTGTTTGATTAATCAGTCACTCAAGGTTAATTCTTCTACTCCCATTTCTAGTGATGAACGCATTGATGATGCTGAGGTTTAATTCCCTTTGGTTGAGCCCAGCCTTTCTTTAGAGCTCAAACCCCTTCCGGATCATCTGAAGTATGCATTCCTAGGCTTTAGTGAGACTCTTCCGGTTATCATAGCTTCCGATCTTTCTAGTGAGAATGAGAAGCGTCTCTTAGAGGTCCTTAGGAAACATAGGAAGGCAATAGGGTGGAAGATTGATGATTTACGAGGTATAGACCCCTCTATTTGTATGCATCGTATTCACCTTGAAGATGGAGCCATTCCTTCTAGGGAGATGCAAAGGAGGCTAAACCCACACATGAGTGAAATAGTTAAGAAGGAGATCATTAAGCTTTTGGATGCAGGCATTATTTATCCGATCTCCGATAGTGAGTGGGTTAGCCACCCAAGTTGTCCCTAAGAAGTCCGGGATCACAGCTTGTTGAGAATGAGAGAGGAGAGCTTATCCCTACACGTACTCCTACGGGATGGAGGGTCCAGATTGATTATAGGAAGCTCAACTCCAAAACTAGGAAGGATCATTTCCCATTACCTTTTCTAGACCAGATTTTAGATAGAGTAGCTGGGCACAGCTACTATTGTTTTCTAGATGGCTATTCGGGATATAACCAGATCCCTGTGTTTCCCGAGGACCAGGAAAAGACCACCTTTACTTGTCCCTATGGCACTTTTGCTTATAGGAGAATGCCCTTCGGTCTTTGTAATGCCCAATGACTTTTCAGAGATGCATGATGGCCATTTTTAGTGATATGATTGAGAGACACTTAGAGATTTTATGGATGATTTCTCGTCTTTGGAGATAGCTTTGATGAGTGCTTGAATCATCTCTCTTTAGTCTTAGACCGATGTGTGGAGAAGAATTTAGTGTTAAGTTGGGAGAAATCCCACTTCATGGTGCAACGAGGATAGTCTTTGGGTGATGTTGTCTCATCTAATGGAATTCAAGTCGACCCAGCTAAGGTTGAATTAATTGAGAAGTTGCTTGTCCCTAATTATGTCAAGGATGTTAGATCTTTTCTAGGACATGCAGGATTCTACCGTAGATTCATTAAGGATTTTAGTCAAGTTGCACGTCCTTTGTCTAGGCTCCTAGCACAAGATGTTCCTTTTGACTTTGACGATGAATGTGTTAGAGCTTTCAATAGGCTTAAATCCTTATTATCAACATCCCCGATTATCCAACCACCTGACTACAGTCTCCCATTTGAGGTTATGTGTGATGCATCCGATTATGCAATAGGTGCTGTTTTAGGTCAAAGGAAGGATAAGTTGCCCCATGTTGTATACTATGCTAGCAAGACTTTTGATGAAGCACAAAAGAATTACACTACTACGGAAAAAGAGCTTCTAGCGATAGTCTTCTCTCTCGACAAGTTTAGGTCATACATCCTAGGATCCAGAGTAATTGTCTACACCGATCATGCGGCATTGAAGTATTTGTTGTCTAAGAAAGAATCTAAGCCCCGCTTGATTAGGTGGATGCTCCTCCTTCAAGAGTTTGACTTAGAAATAAGGGATAAGAAGGGTAGAGAGAATTGAGTTGCGGATCATCTTTCCCGTCTTGTTAGCGAGGCTTCTAGTGATCCATCTCCTTTTCATGATTCATTCCCTGATGAGCAATTATTTGCTATTTCTCATCACACACCTTGGTTTGCTCATATAGTTAATTATCTTGCCACAGGGCGTTTTTCGTCTGATTGGGAGAAAAGAGAAAAAGATAGGTTCCTAGCACAAGTTAGGCATTTCTTTTGGGAGGACCCCTATCTTTTTAAAGTGTGTGCGGATCAAATGATTCGCCGGTGTGTGCTGAGGAGGAGTTTGAGAGCGTGTTAAGCATGTGTCATGATGAGGGTGTGGGGTCATTTTAGTGGGAAGAAGATCTGCGAAGGTCTTGCAAAGTGGATTATTTTGGCCTACTCTGTTTAGGGATGCCCAGGAATATTGCAAAAAGTGTTTTAGATGTCAACAATTCGGGTCTATCTCTAGGAGAAACATGATGCCTTTATCCCCTATTCTTCCTTGTGAGTTGTTCGATGTTTGGGGTATAAACTTCATGGGTCCATTTCCACCTTCCTTTGGGTGTCAATACATTTTAGTGGCCGTTGATTATGTATCCAAATGGGTTGAGGCTATTCCTACACGCACAAATGACCATAGGGTAGTGGTTAAGTTTATTAAAGAGAACATTTTCTCTAGATTTGGAGTCCCTAGGGTCTTAATTAGTGATGGGGGTTTGCATTTTCGCCATAGGACTTTAGAGGCCTTGTTGAGGAAATATTCAGTCACCCATAAGTAGCCACTTCTTATCACCCGCAGACTAGTGGACAAGTAGAGGTGTCCAATAGAGAGATCAAACACATTCTAGAGAAAACGGTTAGGCCTGATAGAAAAGATTGGTCTATTAGATTAAATGATGCTTTGTGGGCCTATCGTACCGCCTTTAAGACTCCTATTGGTATGTCTCCGTATAGATTGGTATTTGGTAAAGCTTGTCACTTACCGGTTGAACTTGAACATAGAGCGTATTGGGCAATCAAAGCCCTAAATTTTGACTTGGCAAGAGTGGGTGAGAAAAGGAGGCTAGACCTAGCAGAACTGGAAGAACTTAGATTCGAGGCATATGAGAACGCTAAACTTTATAAGGATAGGATGAAGAGAATCCATGATAAACACGTTATTAAGAAATCATTCTCTCATCTTGATAAAGTTTGGTTGTTTAACTCATGACTGAAGCTTTTTCCAGGTAAGCTTAAGACGAGATGGGATGGTCCATATGAGGTGATGATTGCCTATCCTTCTGGAGCAGTCAAGATCAAAGACTTAAAGGATGGCCGAGAGTTGACGGTAAATGGGCAACGCCTGAAGCACGCTTATGATCCGAGCATGGCTCGTGTGGAGGTTTTAGAGCTTCAGGATCCCGCAGATGGAAGTTGAAGATGAGCTAGTATTTGCCTGGCTGACGGCTTGGTGGTTAGCGCTACTAGGAGGCAACCTAGGTTCAATTTTATAGTCTTGCATTTGTTTGACTTTTGTTTCTTTTTATTTTCTTTCTTTTATCTTTCTTGCACCCAACTTAAAGTGTTGAATCCCAATCCTTTGTCCTATAAGATACACCACTGCTTCTTATTGCACATGCCAATGCGAGTATGCATAGGCAATGCTGCTAATCTTGTTTTCTTTGTGAGTGTTTATGAATTGTGAGTCACAGGTTAGCAGTATGGTGAGATGACGTTGGCATGGAAAGCTTTGAAGAAAATGCAAGGTTGTATCTATCCTTTCTCCACTTGTTCCCCTGTTTGCACCCTATCCCCACCACTCTTACTTGTTTTGTAATGATAACTTGCTTGTTTTTGTTGTGCTTTGTTCTATTTGCTTGAGGACAAGCAAAGTTTAGGTTTGGGGGTGTGGGAGTTTAGTTTTCTTTCTTGTTATATTTTACTTAGGGTAGATTGCATCATGCGTTTGAATGGTGAAAATTTTTCAATTTTGAAAATTTTTCAATTTTGATGCATATAGAGTCATTTATTTCTTTGTTGATCATTGTGTTGGCTTTTGTGATTGACTCTATTGATTTATTAAGATGAGAGACATTGTGGGGGAATAAATAGAGTGGTTTGAAAACTAAGTCTTGGAGGAGATGCCCTTAAAAGTTGTGGGAGTGAGAACCTTAAAAGAATAACCCTTGTAGCCACCCTATAGCTTGGTAGGAAAGAGTGTTGAAAAAGGGTTATTGATGTGAGTGCCCCGTCTTTGATTGGTTCTTGTTGATATGCTTAAGCCTTTCTTTTTCTTCCTTTTTGAGAATTCGATACAATGAAAATGAAAAAAAAAAATGATTGAAAAAAAGAGGCAAAAAGGTGCAAAATTCTATGAATGAAGTAAAAAAGAGGAAAAGCCAAAAGAACCTAAAAGTTAGTGAATAAGTGCATAAGTGACACAATGTCAACTTAGCACAAGTTATCATCTTTGCAAGCATGTGAATAAGGCTTATAAAAAGCCATTGTGTTTGTATATTCTCTTTTTTTTATCCTTGAGGCTTGGTGCATGTTAGGGAGACCATGTTAGTGAGGGAGCACGAAATATCAACAGCCCGAGTGCGTGAGTTAGAATCCTAGGCTTGTGGTGGATTGGCTACTTGGGAAATTCCCATGAGGAACGAGACCCCTTATGAGTAGAGGAAGATTCAAAGAGGCTTAGGATCTTTTCACAATAGGAATGCCCTTTCATGTTTCTCAAACTAATGCTGATAGCGAGTCATCCTTCAGCAATCCATTGTATCACTTTAGAAATAAAGTTTAAGATTAGGCTTGCTTGAGGACAAGCAAGGAGAAGGTTTGGGGGTGTTGATGAGTTGTGATTTGGTGTGTGTTTGCATCGCCATTTACTTATACTTTAGAGGTGTTGAATGCTTATAATGATGCATTAGTGTAGTACTTTTGATAGGAATAGGCTTAAGTGTGAATAAATGTGCATATTGAGTTTAAGAGATAAAATGCTACACTAATAGCTTATTTTCAATGATTCAGGTGACTTTGGGTTAAGATAAAGATTGAACAATGAAAGGTGATGAAGATAGGACATGCACGGGTCTAAGGGAGAAGACTAAAGGCCGAAATGACGAAAAATTGGATGAAGGAAGTCAGCCGGACGCTAAGGAAGAATAGCCGGTCGACCGACTAGGTCCGCCGGCCACTCCAGAGAGCTTCGTCGAAAAGCCGGACGACCCCCCCTTCAAGAGCCGGTCGACCGGCCACTCCAGAGAGCCCTTGAAGAAAGCCGGTCGACGCTATGCGCGAATCTATAAATAAAGCCCGATGCGGAGCAGAAAAAGAGGAGTTTTTTACACACACTTCACACCTATTCTCACACACACTTAACCCTATTCCCTAGCCGCCTCACACACCCTTTTCACATACTTTTCACGAAGAACCAAGTTTCGTTAGAGGATTCAAACGCTTTGGAATCGAGATTGTTTACAAGCTGTGTTCTAAAATCGCTAGGATGAAAGGGGAGTTTCGTTATATCTCTTTCATTCTATTTTCTATTATGTCTGAGTAGGCTTGTTTAGGGTGATAAAACTTATGTAATGGGTTAATTTTATACTCTTATGATATGGGATATGATGGCTGAATATATATATATATATATATATATATATATATATATGTTTTGATTTGTTTTGTTTAATTGGGTGTTCTTTCATTCATGTCTATGTGTTTGATAAAATACCTAGATGAGTACATATATATTAATTGAAGTTTGTTTGTTACTAAACACATCTAATCCATACTGTACTCATGTCTATGTGTTTATACATGGATGTTATGAAGTGGGTAGTGCTTTTATTCATGTCTATATGCGTATTTGCATGCCTAGTAACAAGCATAATTTCAATATCACACGTGTATGAATGTTAGTCAAATCCTACTGTAGTGATCTTAGAATGACGGAGTATAATTTAGGGCTAATCTAAGTCGAGTTTCCTTTGGCTTTAAATCCAGCCAATAGGTTTCAGGATAGATTTAGTCGACCTTAGCAACACTAGGTCTTGGCTTTAAACCCAGCCAACGGTTTAGGTACTAGGGTAGGTTTATTCTAAGCCACCTAGGAAGTTAGTTAGTCCCTCTTGAGGCCCTAGGTCATAAGGACCACGCCGTAGCCCTAGGAGACGTCGCCTAGGGATGGACCCGCACCGAGTCCTAGGGGCAAATCAGGACACTAACTAACAACCTAGTTAAGAGCACTTTTGATAGTTAGCCATCATCCCTTAATCCCATAGCATTTGGGTATGGAATTACCCATTCATAAGTCCAAGTCACCCTAATCTCTTTCCAATTGTTAGTTTCTTCTCAATCAACTTGCGTCCCTTTTGTTTTTATTCATAGTTTAGTTTTTTTTTATTTACTTAGAGCTCCCGAAAATCCAAACCTTCACAAGAAAAAGTACACTTAGTTTAGATCTTTCTTTTTAGCTTTTTTAGGACACCAAGCATAGGATACATTCACGATATTCACGCCTCCCTGTGGTTCGACACCCGCACTCGTAAACACTGTATTGCACGATCCGTACGCTTGTGGGTCTTTTAAAACTTGCACTCGTAAGAAGACATCATTTCTCATCAATACTCAAACACTCAAAAAGCACCCGAGATTAGTAAACATATGCCATGCAAGTCCGCATTGGCATTACAAATAAGAACAAGGATGTATGCAAAAATGGAGATGGGGAATGCAAGGAATGGGAACAAAGCTCTAGCTATTAAAAGGAAAAGAAAACGACAAATACATAAAAAAAAGGAAAAGAACGAAATTACCAAAATCTAGGTTGCCTCCTAGTAGCGCTAACCATCATGCTGTCAGCCAGGCAAGCTCCATTCATTAAGTGTCATACGAAGGCTCCTGAAGCTCGATGGACTCCACTCTAGCCATGCTCGGGTCAAATGAATGCTTCAAGCGTTGCCCATTCACAGTCAAAACTCGTCCGTCCTTTAAGTCTTTGATCTTTACTACTCCAGAAGGGTAGGCTTCAATGACCTCGTACGGACCATCCCATCGACTTCTTAGTTTACCTGGAAAGAGCTTCAATCTAGAATTAAACAACCAAACTTTGTCAGTAGGAGAGAAAGATTTCCTAAGGATATGTCTATCATGCATTTTCTTCATTCTCTCTTTATAAAGCTTGCCATTCTCGTACGCCTCATATCTCAATTTCTCCAGCTCAGCTAAGTCAATCTTCCTTTTCTCACCTGCAGCAGACAAGTCAAAATTTAAAGCTTTAATAGCCCAATATGCTCTATGTTCTAACTCGACAGGTAAATGGAAAGCCTTCCCATACACTAACCTATATGGAGACATACCTATAGGGGTCTTATACGCAGTACGGTAGGCCCACAATGCATCACTCAATCTATGAGACCAATCTTTCCTATCAGGCCTAACCTTTTTTTTCTAGAATGGACTTGACCTCCCTATTTGAAACTTCAACCTGTCCACTTGTCTGAGGGTGATACGGGGTAGCAATCTTATGAGTGACTGAATATTTTCTGAGTAAAGCCTCAAGTGTCCTATGGCGAAAGTGCTTTCCTCTATCACTGATCAAGACTCGTGGTACCCCAAACCTAGAAAACGTGCTCTCGAATGAATTTCAACACAACCTTGTGGTCATTGGATCAAGTAGGAATCACCTCAACCCACTTGGACACATAGTCAATAGCCACTAAGATATATAGATATCCAAAGGAAGGTGGGAATGGACCCATGAAATCAATTCCCCAAATATCAAAAAGTACACATACAAGAATAGAGGAAAGGGGCGTCATATTTCTCCTAGAAATAGACCCAGTTTTTTGACATCTAACACACTTTTTACTAAATTCCTGGGCATCTCTAAAGAGTGTGGGCCAAAAGAATCCACTTTGCAAGACTTCAGCTGCAGTTTTCTTTCCTCCAAAGTGACCTCCACACACCTCACCATGACACATATTCAAAATACTTTCAAACTTGCTCTCCGGAACACACCTACGAATTACCTGATCTGTACACACCTTAAAGAGATAAGGATCTTCCCAAAAGAAATGCTTAACCTGTGAATAAAACCTATCCTTTTCTCTCTTCTCCCAATAAGATGGCAACTGACCTGTGACAAGATAATTTACTATATGCGCATACCAAGGTGTGTGATATGAGACAACAAACAATTGTTCATCTAGAAAAGACTCACGAAAAGGGATGGAATCACTAGGGGACTCATGAATAAGACGGGACAAATGATCAGTAATAGAATTCTCACTACCCTTTTTATCTCTAATCTCTATATCAAATTCCTGCAAAAGGAGCATCCATCTAATCAAACGGGGTTTAGATTCACGCTTGGACAACAGATACCTCAAAGCCGCATGATCGGTGTAAACTATGACCTTAGACCCTAGAATGTATGATCGAAACTTATCAAGGGGGAACACTACTGCTAGAAGCTCTTTTTCAGTAGTAGTGTAATTTTTCTGGGCCTCATCTAGAGTCTTACTAGCATAATAGAGCACATGAGGCAACCTACCCTTACGTTGTCCTAATACAACTCCTATGGCAAAATCTGACGCATCACACATAATCTCAAAAGGAAGACTGTAATTAGGCAGTTGGATAATAGGGGAAGAGGAAAGTAAGGATTTAAGCCTATCAAAAGCTCTAATGCACTCTTCATCAAACACAAATGAAGCATCTTGCGCTAAGAGCCTAGACAATGGACGGGCAATTTGGCTAAAATCCTTAATAAACCTACGATAGAAACCTGCATGGCCAAGGAAAGATCTCACATCCTTAACAGTCTTAGGAACGGGCAATTTCTCTATAAGCTCTACCTTGGCTGAGTCAACTTGGATACCATCAGAAGACACTACATGACCCAAGACTATTCCTCTCTGCACCATAAAGTGTGATTTCTCCCAACTCAGAATAAGATTCATCTTAATACAACAGTCCAGCACTAAAGACAGGTGACTAAGGCATTCATTAAAATTCACACCAAAGATTGAGAAATCATCCATGAAAATCTCTAAGTGCCTCTCAATCATATAACTGAATATAGCTTTCATACACCTTTGAAAAGTGGCAGGTGCATTGCAAAGACCGAACGGCATTCTCCTATAAGCAAATGTACCATAAGGGCAAGTGAACGTAGTTTTCTCCTGATCCTGGGAAAACACGGGGATTTGATTGTATCCCGAATACCCATCTAAAAAGCAGTAATAACCGTGACCGGCTACTCTATCCAAAATCTGGTCAAGGAAGGGGAATGGGAAGTGATCTTTTCTAGTCCTCAAGTTGAGCTTCCTATAATCTATGCACATTCTCCAACCCGTAGGGATTCGCGTAGGAACTAGCTCACCCTTATTATTCTCTACCACCGTGATCCTAGATTTTTGTGGTACTACTTGAACAAGACTAACCCATTCGCTATTAGAGATCGGATAAATGATTCTTGTATCTAAGAGCTTAATAACCTCCTTTCTCACAACTTCACTCATATGTGGATTAAGTCGTCTTTGCATCTTACGAGAAGGTATTGCACCTTCTTCTAGATGAATCCTATGCATACAAACCGAAGGGCCTACATATTTTAAATCACCAATCGTCCACCCTATGGCCTCCTTATAATTTTAAAGAACTCCTAGAAGACGCTCCTCATTCTTACTCGACAAATCAGATGCTATAATCACAGGAAGGGTCTCATTAGGTCCTAAGAATGCATACTTCAAGTGCTCAGGGAGGGGTTTGAGCTCCAAAGATGGGGAAGACTCAACCGTAGGGGAATCACTAGACACTTCTATGGGAAGACACTCGGATTGATTAACCTCAATCAATTTCTCAAGCCTGGAGTCAACAAAAGTGGATGTGGAAGCTACATACTTGCTAACAAATGACTTAGAATCAAACTTCTCTAAGATGACCTGAAGCTCAGCTAACTCATCCTCAACAAACATCTCGCAGGCATGCTACTCTACACATGGATCTATAATATCAATAGCAAAACACTCCTCCTCATCATCCATACCTATACTCGCTCTATTCGCTACCTCCGCGACTTTCATAGTGGCCTTCAGATTCCTAAACTTAATCTCTAATAACCCTGACTTACAATGAATGATTGCATCAGCTGTAGCTAAGAAGGGGAGTCTTAAGAGAACAAGTGTAGACTGCTTAGTGTCATGGCCAGAATCCATATCTAAGACAATGAAATCAACTGGATACACAAACACTCCAACCTGAACCATGACATTCTCTACTACACCTCGCGGTCTCTGCTCGAATCTATTACCTAACTACAAAGTGATGTACGTGGGAGATAACTCTCCTAAACCTAGACGCTGGTAGACTGAGTAGGGAATCAGATTTATGCTAGACCCTAAATCTAAAAGAGCATGATCAATCGGGGTCATTCTAATGCAACATGAAATAGTGAAAGCTCCTGGGTCTTTCAACTTGGGTGGGATGCCCGAAGTGCAAATGCTACTCACCTTTTTAGTGAGCTTCACTATTTTTGGCATGTGGGAATTGTTTCACTTTCGTGTGCATAGATCTTTGAAGAATTTTGCGTAAGTAAGAATAGACATAATAGCGTCAACTAGAGGAAGATTCACCTTAAGGTCCTTCAAGTGCTCTAAGATCTTATTCATCTTAGTGTCTTCAATAGATCTGGGCTTCTCTAGCGCAGCTGGAAAATGTGCTTTAGGGACGACATCACTAGATTCTACGGACTGCTTCTCCTCCCTATGTGGAAGGGCACTAATCTCATCTCTCTCTAGTGGTCTCCTCTCTCTCATGGTCCTTAACCTTACTAGGCTCTATAGGAACACTAGGTGCAGACTCAATTGAATTTTCCTTCTCTCTCACCCCATTGTCAATGACTCTACCACTCCTAAGTGTAATAACTGCTTTTGCCTGTGCATGAGTGGTGTAAGAGGGATTAGAGGAAGAACTGGATTGACCTCTAAGGTTCACCTCAGGCTGGGCAGGCAATTTGCCTGGTTCTCTAGCACTCAACTAACTAGCTAACTAACCTAATTGGGCATCCATCTTAGCCATGTACTGCTGTTGTGACTGAAACATCTGTAATAGAAGATCAAACTTTTCGTCGCTACTAGGCTGGCTAGAGGATAGTGTAGGAAGTGAAGGTATAGATTGAATGGGAAGAGCGGGAACAGATGGGCGCTGGTCCTGTGGGGCACCAGGAAGTTTAGATGGATTTATGTGATAAAAACCTGGTGGATTTGACTAAGTAGGACGCGGTCGCTGCTGGAATGCGACCTGGGGCTGGGGAGACTCAAAGTGATTATTACGCCAAGAAAACTTAGGGTTATCCCTCTACCCCGAATTGTATGTCTTCGAGTAAGGGTTATACTCTCGTGAGTACCCCTGTGTAGCATGAACTTGCTCCTGAATGAATTCTGGAAACTGTGGTGCTAATGGGCAAGCTATAGTCTCATGGGATGACTCAGAACATAAGGCACACACCTTAACGACAGAAGGAGAAGACGACGATACTAGCGGATTAGCCCTACGGCTAGGTGTAGGTGCTAGACCTAAAGAAATCAACTAGTCAAGCTTATGGGTCAATGCTTCTACCTTAGTAGGAAGATCATGGGATGTGCCAACTTCATTAACTCCTCTCCTAGGATTACTCCTACTCGACCTATCCAACGCCATATTCTGAAAAGAATCCTCAGCAACACGCTCTAAAATCCCCCAAGCATCACTAGGTCTCAGATAATAGAATCCCCCACCCGACATGACATTCACTATATGCGTTGGGACTCGATAAGACCCCTAAAGAAGTAATGCAGAAGATCGTGGGTACCGTACCCATGATGTGGACACTGATGCAATAAATCATTATACCTCTCCCACGTTTCGTGGAAAGATTCAAACTCTTACTGAGAGAAGGTCATAATCAAAGCTCGAAGATTAGCGGTCTTAGCCATGGGATAAAACCTCTGATAGAATCGGGACTGGAGCTCATCCTAAGATGTAATGGCTCCATCGGGCAAGGATTGAAGCCATTTTTTTGCTTTATCCTTGAGGGAGAAAGGGAAAAGTCTAAGCCTAATATTCTTCTGAGACACATTTGGAAAATTGAAAGTAGAACCAATCTCCACAAAATCAGTGACATGAGCTAGGGGACTCTCATTACTCCTACCATAGCAAGATGGGAGCATAGCTAATATCCCATACTTAATCTCAAAACTCGCCTCCCTAAACCCGGTGGATGGATGGCCATATTCGGCTCAAAGGCATGAGAAAGGAAGTATTGCCTAAGGGTCATGTTATCGGCTACTTGGCGAGGATTCTGGAGCCTAGGAAGCTCAACATTCTCATTATGTGGAACAACAGGAGGGAAAAAATGAGGAGGAAGAGGAGGATTATCATTCCCATTATGGGGAACAAGAGGAGGGAGATCATTTCTATTTTCTGCCATTCCACCTAGATTGCATTCTAAGTTCCTAAGATGACGTGAATTCTATGTGGTTCAGGATTAAAAGGAACTAAGTCAGGTCTAAGTGAATGTCTACCAAGCATGCACAAAAAGAAATAAAATCTCCTTCAAACTCTTCAATCCCCGAAACTGCAATTTCAACCAAAATCTATAGCACAGAAACCACAAGTCCTAAAAATTACAAAAGAAAAATAACACTAAATAGAAATGCTAAATCAAACAAAACACAATGTAAGAACAAAATAAAAATGATCACGGAAATAAAAAAAAAGAACAACGAAAACTAAGACTAATACTAGAATAATAACAGAAATACCAAAGCACGTAACCAACCAGAACACACAAATCAAAGAAACCAACTGTGCTTCCCCAGCAACGGGGCCAAAAACTTGATGTTGTTTTAAAAACCCGCAAGTGCACGGATCGGAAGTAGTGTAGTGTGTCTAAGAGTACGGGTATCGTCTCCTCAGGGAGGCCTCTAACTATGGTTTCTAAGTCCTATGAATCCTAGATTAACAAGGTGTAGAAACGAAATTATTTTTTTGAGATTTTTTTTTGAATTTTGAATTGAAGGGAACTCTAAACTATCCTATTAAAACTAAAGTGCATAAATTAAACTAAAAGTAAATGGAAAACAATGAGAAGAAAGCAATTGGGAACGATTAGGGGAATTTAGAAATGGGAACGGCCTAAGGTTGGATTACTTCCTATGTTCGACTAGTGATTGGACTAACTATAGACCATAGGCAATCAATAGCTCTAGTGCCTTAGTTTATTAGTTAGCCTTATTACCCTTAATTAAAGGTGCACTCCTATCTCTAAACGGGCCCTTTCTAGAGCATAGGTTTGTCCTACTAATTAAGGCTTTGCAACTATACTAACAACCTAAGTGATTGACTAATCCAAGTTGATTAAGGCACACCCATTAATTGTGGTTCAAACTAAGGATGGAACCAATTAATCTTAAGCCTATTCAAGCACAATTAGCAAATCTAGCAAGCGATAGATCATGGCTCACACATTAACAATATTTCATGCCAAGCACAAGACCAATAATCATAAACAATTCCAAAACAAGCATGCATAAACTCTCTTGGGACTTTCAACAAACACATAGACATGTTATATTAAAGTCATCGAAAAATCTCCACAAGTTATGCAATCATCATACCTCACAAAATCCATAAAAGTCAAAATCCAACACTAAGTCATAACATAATCCATAATCCAACCCTAGCCTAATGCAATTAGTTCAACATGCTAAAAGAGAGGGCAAAACTAAAATTTAATATAAAAAATATCAATTCCATGTCCAATAAATTAAATTTCAAGCTTAGAACCTCTTCCCGCTTCAATTCAACTCAAATTCAACTTCAAAACGCAATTTTCAGCAATGAAATCCAACTTGACAGCAACTTTTCTGCACCAATTCTGCACCAATTTAACTCTCTTTTTAGCCCTAAAACAGCCCCAAAACCTGTAGAAATAAGCACACAAATAGTGTATTTATAAAGCCCCAATTAGTAGAAAGTAAACTCAAAGAAAAAAGAACAAGCAAAATCTCTTATTTCTGAAGATTTTCGGACTAATTTCTGCACTTTTTCCTGCAGAAAAGCTTGCTGGAATTTGCCTCTTTTTACCCCCAAATCAACCCTAAAAATTCTCCTTTTGTGTGTGAATGTGTGAGAGTATGTATGTGAGATTATGTGTGTATTTGGTGCTGAAAAGAGGGACGAAAATAGGAGAAATTTGGCTGATGCGGTGCTTCTTTTTGTTTTTTCTCATTCTTGGCTGTTCTCTTTTTTTTTCCTCCCACTTGTTGATAAGTTGATATATATATATATATATATATATATATATATATATATATATATATATATATGGGTGCTGTGTTTTTGTGCCCTAAAGAAAGAAAAGAAAAGGAAAAGGAAAAGTAGGGTTCAAGTCATTAGTTAATATAATATATAATATACTCTCTATTAGCTTATGTATTATAATATTCTAACTTTGGCCTAAAACCCTAGAGCTTAATTAATTATGTCCTAAAATAATTTAGTGAACTTTAATTTAACTAACTAAAATTCCTAGAATCCTAATTCTAGTTATTTAATATCTTAATTCTAATCTAACCGAGCTAACTTATAAATTTAATTTCCTAATTCGTAATTAATCAGAATTATTATATAAATAATGAAAATAGAATAGAAAATGCATAAAATGATAAAAAATGATACACCACACATAAACACTTAATGAGACCCAATAATCACTCAGAAGCTTGTAATAGACAAAATTAGCACCAAAACACGCACTTATACACACTCAAAATCATGCAATTTACACTTTAAAAACACACATATCAGTATGGAGAGAAGAAGTACCAAGTATAAGAAAAAAAAACAAAAAAGTTTGTGAGGAAAGAAAATACGATCGTTATAAAGAAAACAAAGTTCAAAATACATCAAGAAAAAAAGTACCACGATCACTAGGCAATACCAACGAAAAAATTGATAGCAAACATAACAATGCAACAGATACCAACCAGCCATAGTTTTTTCAACAAATCAACCCTCTCATTCCTGTTGACCATGCGCCTTCTAGACAAAGTGACTTCGTCACCATCTTCTTCATCAACCAAATCACAAGCTTGGAAATCCATCAAAGTACCCGTTGGAATGGCCCCTGGGATGATAGGTTCTCCACTTCTTGTCAATGTAGCCGATGTAGGTACGCCCCATTAGAACATGTCGCATTCATCACACTTGTAGTATAGAAGTCCTTTAGAGGGTTGATTTGTGGAAACAATACGAATAGCATAATGTCTTTTGCATTTGTAGCAAGTCCTATGCACGTAACAGAGGTTGAGTTGGTATATTCAAGTGTATCTACTGTCACTAGTTGGCATAGTTTTCACTTCTTCCATAAAAATGCAAAACAACAGAAAAAAATATATAAGTAAAACACAAAAAAAAAAGTTCTTGCATGCATGTGTAAGAGAAGAATAGATTATGAGAGGGTAACATCATTCCTTGTCCACTCACCTATGTAAGGGAGATAGCCGAGAAAGATGGGGAGAGAGATCAACAATGGGGGGCGGTGTTGGTGGGACCATGTGAATGTGGTATGTGGTGATAAAGCTAGAGTAAAAAGGAAAGAAAAGGACAAGAGGCATTGGGAATTAGGGATTAATGTGTGGAACTAGGTTTGGGGCTTTGGGGCAGTGGGGTTGAAGTGAAGTGAAGTGACATATTGGATGGGTTAGGGTAGGGTGGTAGGGTTAGAGTAGGGTGGTAGGTTTTTAGGTAGTGTTGGGGGGGAATAAAAATTTTTTGGGGGAAATTCAATTAAAAATTTTCCTGGGGGTAGGGAATCATTTTTTTGTAAAAAAATTAAGACTTATTAAAATAGCATTAAATATTCAAATGACAACATTTAGATTAAGTAATTTATCAAATTATTAAACTTAAACAATCTTTAAAAAATTATAATTAACTAATTTAAAATAACAACATTTAATTAAATAATTAGGCAGTCATTGAAAAAATTACATTATAACTCTATTTAAAATTTCTTCAAAAAACTAAACAATTAGGAAGTTATTAAATAATAACTAATTACATTACCATAGTATCTTAAATAGAATAGTTAAGTAGTTTGTAACTACTTAACTATAGCACAAATATATTATCAAAGTAATGACCAAGTAAAAACATTATTCTTAAATACATTTTTACTTAAAAATTGAAACTAAGTATCTAATAGGAAATTGTATAAAGTATCTTAAATACTTTAAACTTAAAAATTGAAATTAAGTATCTAACTGGAACTCCATTAGTATTGAAATTGAAATTAACTATCTAACAAGAAATTATATACCTCATTTACAAAATAGATAGTTTTGGAAATGAAACGATGAACTAGATGAAACATATTCGTTTTGTGAACCGAAAAACTGTCCGAAGAAACTACTGGTACCATATTGAGAAGCTAGACCTCCAAAGTTGCTAGACGAATGAAACGTCGGGATAGTATTATAAATGAAATATACCAGCAAGTTGAGCAATGTTTTGGCCTACGCCTCCTTTTCAGGATTTCTTGTCCCCTTTGGCATTGCTTTTGACGGATCTGCAATGTTGAACATTGTAGTACCACTTGATCCTTCAGCTCCCTTATTATTCAACTCCATCAACTAGAAGTCTTTAGCAAGGGCCATGATCTTTATAATCCGAACCTTGACCTCCTCGTAACCTCAACTAGTTTTCTTGACGTAGAACACCATTTGATTGGACAATGACGTTAGTTCCCTATGCCGAGCAACCTCCACTTCACTAGTCAAGTAATCAGGCAAATTCTTGTTGCATATTTTCTGATTGATATTTGCTTTCCCACGCTCATCGATACAAGAGATTGGAAATTCATCGCATCTTTCACATCATGTAGGAGCATGGTATTCCATTAGACTCGAACATTAAATAGTCGTTTGTCATTTTGAAAGCTTCTCGACTAAGCATAACTTGCTGAAAACTATTATCATCCTGCTTATCTGCTAAAATGTACCTGATAGACACACTACCATTGTCAATTATCTGGACATGCCACTGTAGGATCGATAATATTACATGTAGTCTACCCTTAGTCCATATTTTCAAAAATTCTACTAAGAAAACATGCTAAGAAAATAAAATAACCACATAACGCACACAAGAACATGCTTAAAAACATCTAGAATATAACTAGTATTTGCAAAAATATGTAAAGCCAACCTCTTGAAGCGTGGGGCCTTTGGTAAAGCTATAATCATCACGAGCTTCATTCCCGCTCATGAACAAGGCCACCAAAAAATTTTACTATAAGGGTGTTGCAATAGGCAACTCCCTAGTCTTCTTCCCTATGATTAAAGAGACTTTTCTTGAGAGAATAGTCTTTTGTGTGGGAAGAAGCAAAGTAATATGCTCTTGAAAATCTAGAGCAAAAACCACACAATAAGTGTATACTATGTGTTGTAGTATTCTCTTGCCAAAATGGAAGAGATCAACTATAAAATTTTTGGATGTTAGAAATGATTTAGGGTCTTGCCTATTTATAAGAAAAGTTTGGCACCAAAACCTTGTAAACATTCCATGTGGGAAACTTTTTCCTTGTAGTAAATGTTTGCCACATGTCATGAAAATTACTTTTACAATTTGAATTCTTCTTGTAGTAACTTTCTAGCACGTCTTGGAAGATTAGGCTAAGCCGACAATCCAAGCCCAACACATAGTTCATAATCCATTTGGAGGCCCAAGCCCAATAAGAATCCATCAAAGCCCAATTACGTTATCTTGGACTCTAAAGAAAGCCCAAACCCATTTTCAAGCTTAAAACCAATTTCAAGCTTTGGCCCAATAAGGCTACTGCCACAATATGGAATTTGCTCTTTCAAGATTACTCTCTTAAAGTCATTCCAACTAGGGAAGGGACCAATAAGACAAAATTAGCCTTAGCTTCCAAAAATAATAAAAAAAATGTCCTTGCCCAATCTAGGCGACATAATAATTATTTTTAACTCCAATCTATTCCACCGTAAGATCAAAGTTGCACTCCAAGAATAATTGCTGTTACCCAAAAGCTTATCATAAAAGAATGTGAACATTGTCTTTGACCTACTAAATAACCGATCATAATGCCCCTCTATGTATACCCACAGCTAAGGCCGGTCCTTTGGCCTGTGTACTATCATCTCCTTAGCTGTATCTTTTCTTTTGGGTCTCTTGTCCTATTTCCAACCATCCTTGGTCATGGAATCTCTCGATCTCGTGAGCAACCCTTAAGCCATATGACCGCTACACCCATAAAGGTAGTATCACTAGATCCAGATTCGAATAATAAATTTGGACAATTCCAAAGGGGGCACATAGATTCCATATTGCATATGCATGTTCCAATTATTTCAAACTTAGTACTCAACGCACAAGGCCGTTGATCCTAATAAAGTAAGATCTCACGCATAGTGAATCAAAGTGCCAAACCTTAACTTTATTAGTTCATCCACATATGCTGAAGATTAAGAGCAATGATTATTTAGTAACAGTGAGTATCTTGTTTTCTTCTTTGATAGTACATCTCTAGAAAACATATTCATAATGGTCCTGTCTGGTACGTGACACACATACTATTGAGACAAATCCAGTCCTCCAATGACCTAGGTAGATCACCTTCAATGATGAGACTTGTTTAATATAACTTTATCCTGGTAGAGTGTCTAACACTACCATTCAGTTATGGACTCAATTTATGACGTGACTAAATCTAGACCTAGACCCATTGTGTGTCCAACCTCACTGCGCACCCAAGTCATTAGTTCAAGTCAAGGGACCTTTATATATATATCAATAAAACATACTAGAGATAATGCGTAAGAAACCTATAATTCCATTTAACAAAATGATTATACATTATTTAACATCCAAAATATCATATACAAGTGAGCTTTAGGCCATACTAATCCTAACAATCTCTCACTTGTACTAAAGATCACTTCCGCAAAACCTAATACCCATAGACTTCAAATATGTGGTAAATATTTTCTCTGAAAGAGTCTTTGTAAATGGGTCCACCATGTTTTCCGCTGAAGTTATCTTTTCAACTACTACATCTTCTCTCTGGATAAACTCACGAATCTAATGATATTTCTGTTCAATGTGTTTACCCTTTTTGTGTTTCCTGGGCTTTTTACACTGTGAAAAAGCACCATTGTTGTTGCAATACAATGTCATCGGTCTATGAGTTACTAGCACAACCTCTAGGTCTAGAAGGAACTTTGTTAGCCATACTTGCTCTTTCGTAGCCTTAGATGATGCTACATGCTTAGCCTCTATAGTAGAGTTTGCAATACAATTTTGCTTCACACTTCTCCATGAAATAGCTCCTCTTGACAGAATGAAAAGCATATCCAAGAGTAGACCTCCCAGAATCTCTGTCAGACTGGAAATCCAAGTCTGTATAGGCTAATGGTGTTAGATCATCCATACAGTATTTCAGCACATAATCCTTAGTCCCTTTTAGGAACTTGAATATATGCTTAATCGCGACCTAATGTGCTGGTCCAGGGTTTGACTGATATCTACTAACCATGCCAATAGCAAAGCAGATATCTGGTCTAGTACATAACATGGCATACATTTAGGCTTCCAACCGTCGAAGCATAAGGAACTCGTTTCATGCTCTCTATCTCCTTGGGTGTTTTAGGACATTGATCCCGAGATAGATAAACTCTATGTCTAGAAGGCAATGAGGCCTTCTTAGAGTTTTTCATGTTAAACCTAACCAATATCTTCTCAATCGATGAAGCTTGAGATAGGGCTAGCTTTCTATTCTTACGATCTCGCATAAGCTTGATGCCTTGAGCATAACTAGCTTATTTTAAATCCTTCATTTGAAATTAAGTAGAAAGCCAAACCTTGATGGATGATAACATCCCCACATTATTTCCAATTAGCAAGATATCATCCACATACAGAACCAAAAAAGCTACAAGATTTCCATTACGCCTTTTATACACGCAAGGTTCATCAATATTTTGATCAAAATCATAAGATTTAATTGCCCAATCAAATTTGATGTTCCATGCTCTAGATTCCTGCTTTAATCCGTAAATGGACTTCTTAGCTTACAAACCATATGTTCCTGGCCTTTAGCAACATATCCATTTGGTTGTGTCATGTAAATGGTCTCATCAAGCTCTCCATTAAGAAAAGCTGTCTTGACGTCCATTTGCTGTATCTTGTAGTTATAATGACATGCGATGACAAGAAGTATCCTGATGGATTTAAGCATGGCTACTGGTGAGAAAGTTTCCTCATAATCGATCCCTTCTTTCTGAATATAACCTTTCGTCACTAACCTTGCTTTAAAGGTTTCAACTTTTCCATCAACTCCTCTTTTTCTCTCGTAGACCCATTTTCACTCTATAGGTTCTACCCTTTTAGGTGCAACTACAAGATCCCAGACTTTGCTAGAATATATAGATTCTAACTTTAAATCCATTACTTTATACTATTGGTCAGCATCTTTGTTAGAAACTACTTCATCATAACTTGTGAGACCCATCACTTGATCCTCTGAAGAAGTCTAAAAGGACTCTCCATAATATCTATCAAGAGGCCTAGATATCCTCCCACTACAACAAGGCTCTGATATATTAGGTGTAAAATGCTGTTTTTTTTAAATTCATAATTACCACAGGTGTTATTAGAGATTCTTGTGAAATCTCTTCTAGAACAACTTCAAAATCTGGTGTTTTCTGAATCATTTCATCATTCTCTAAGCATCTAGCATAGGTGCTTATAAGCACTTTTTGCTCCTTAGGATTATAAAATATCCCACCTCTGGTTCTCTTAGGATACTCAATAAAATAGCACAACTCGAATCTTGGTTCCAACTTTGAAGTATTGCTATTAAGTACATAAGCTGGACAACCCCAAATGTGGAGATGATTTAAACTAGGCTTACATCGAGTCCACATTTCTTGTGGTGTCCTAGACATTGATTTAGATGGTACCAAGTTCAAGATGTATGCCACTGTCTCAAGGGGATACCCCTTAAAAGATAAAGGTAATGATTCATGACTGATGTGTTGTGTTTGCATTGTAATTTACCTATATTTAAGAAGTATTAAGTGCTCAAAAAGATGCATTGGTGTAGTATTTTTGATAAGAATAGGCTTAAGCGAAAACAAAATGTACATATCGAGTTTAAGAGACAAATTGCTACACTAATTGCTTGTTTTCAATGATTTAGGTGAACTTTGGGTTAAGATCGAGATTGGGTGAAGATAGGTAATAAAGAGGGGAGATGTACGAGCCAAAAGGAGAAGATCAGAGGCCGAAAAGACAAAGAATGGAGGAAAGAAGTCAGCCTGACGACCAAGAAGAAAGAGACCAGAGAGGTGCCAAAAATAGCCGGACGACCACCCCTTCAAAGTTGGTCGATTGGCCAGTCCAGAGACAATCACCAAAAAGCTGGTCGAGCTAAGAGAAGAAGCCGGTCGACCGGCAGCTCGTGAAAAGTCGATATAAAAGCCCGATTTTTAGACTAAAAAGGGAGATCCTTTGGAGAGCTTTTTGGAGAATTTGAAAGAGGATCTTTACACCCATCACACACACACACACACTTGACCCTAGTCTTCACGTACAACGCATACACTCTCTCACATATTTCATCACTTTGGATCAAGAGAATTTAGAGGGTTTCAATATTTGGATTCAAGTTTGCTCAAGAGCTTTGTACAAGATTAGCTAGGATGAAAGGGAAGCTTCATAAACTCTCTTTCATTCTATCTTTTAATATGATTGAGTAGACTTGTGTAGGGTGATTTTACTTATGTAATGGGTTAGCTATATACTCTTCTGATATGGGATTAAATGGCTGATTGTATATACATGTTTGATTTTCTTGTTCAAATGGTTATTTTCTCATTCATGTCTAAGTGTTTGATTAAATGCCTAAATGAGTAACATGTGTATAAATTGAAGTCTATTTATTACTAAACACATCTAATCCATGCTATAATCATGTCTATGTGTTTATATGTGGATGCTATGAAGTGGGTAATGCTTATATTCATGTCTATGTGTATATTTGCATGCCTAGCAGTGAATATGACTTCAATAACGCATACATGTCGGTTGTTAATTGCTTCTAATGGTGTAATCCGAGCATGACTATGTTTGGTAGTCGAATAGGTCCCTTTATTCGCGAACACCTTGGCTTAGAACATGTATGAATGTGTTAATAGGTTAAATCTTGCTATTGTGACCTTAGAATGATGAAGCATAATTTAGGGCTAGCCTAGGCCGAGTCTCCCTTGGCTTTAAATCTAGCCAATAGGTTTTAGGTTAGGTTTAGTCAACCTTAGCGTCACTAGGTCTTGGCTTTAAATCTAGCCAATGATTTAGGTACTAGGGTAGGTTCATTCTAAGTCACTTAGGAAGCTAGTTAGTCACTCTTAAGGCCCTAGGTCATAAGAACCACGCCGTAGCTCTAGGAGGCGTCGCCTAAGGATGGACCCGCACCGAGTCCTAAGGGGAAACTAATTTAGCAACCTAGTTAAGAGCAATCACTAAAGTAAGCCATCATTCTTTAATCCCATAGCAATTGAGTATAGAATCACCCATTCGTAAGTTGAAGTCACTCTAACTCTTTTCCATTTGTTAGTTCCTCTAGATTAGCTTGTCCCCCACTTTTCCCAATTCCATAGTTTAGTTTAATTCGTTTTAGTTAGAGCTCCCAACCATTCAAAAACCCAAAAATCCCAAAAATAGCTAGTTTAGATTTCTTATTTTTAGGCACATTCTAGAACACACACGTAGAATCAATCTCACAACATGGCCTCCCTGTGGTTTGACACCCATTCTTGCATACACTACATTGCATCGATCTGTGCGCTTGCATGTCTTTAGAGCTTGCACTCAAAGATGTACATCAAGTTCTTGGCGTCGTTGCCAGGGAGGCACGGTGATTTGCATTCTTTGTTTGTGTGTTTTGGTAGTTGCTTTTCTTACTTACTTGCTCTTCTTTTATTGTTTGTTTAGTTTTCGCTTATCTTATTTATTGTTTATATTATCTTGCTTTGATCCTTACTTATTTATTTCAGCTTTTGTCTTTATTTTTAGTAGACTTTTTAGGATTGTGGTTTATTTGCTATAGTTTTAGGAATATTGAAGTTTTCGGGGGTTGAAGTGGCCGGAGTTAGGATAGATTGTGCATGCTTGGTAGAAGATCCCATAGAAATCCCCTAGTTCCTCGTAATCCCGAACTTCGTAGAATTGCTAGACATTTTAGGAATTTAGGAGATCTTTTTGAGGAGATGGCCGATCCCAATCATCCTCCTAATCCTCCCAATCCTCCAATGAATCCCATTCCACCTCATGATCACCTTGGGCATCAAGCCCAAGATCATTTTAGATAAGAGCCCCGTAGACCGAATCCACCCATAGATGAGGAATCCACTCTTAGGCAATTCTTACTTCCCGAAGCCTTTGAGCCTAATTTGGCTATTCAAATTCAGGGTTTGGGGGAGACGAACTTCAAGATTAAGCCTAATATGTTGGCCATGCTTCGCTCCTTCTATGGGAGAAGCAATGAGAGTTCTCTAGATCATATCACTGATTTTGTTGAGGTGAGTTCCACTTTTCATGTCCCTATTGTCTCTCAAGAGGTCATATGTCTAAGATTGTTTCTTTTCTCTCTTAAGGACAAGGCTAGGACTTGGTTGCATTCCTTACCCAATGGTTGCATTACTACATGGGCTGAGCTTCAATCTAAGTTTTTCCAAAAATTTTATCCCATGGCCAAGACGGCCGACCTTAGGACTACCATTATGACTTTCTCCCAACATGACCTAGAATCCTTTCATGAGGCTTGGGAGAGGTTCAAGGATCTTCTTAGACAATGTCCACACCACGGGTACGGCAATCATGACCTAATGCAATACTTCTTTCAAGGTTTAAATGAACAAAATAGGATTATGGTCAATGCCGCCTCCGGTGGTGGCTTCTATCTTTTGAGACCGACCGAGGCATGGGAGAAAATAGAAATGATGGCTGAAAATTCTTTTCAAAATTTTGCAATGGAAAGGTCTAGTCGGGGAGGCAACAAGAGAAGTGTTAGTGAGGTTGGAGTTTCTTTAGACTTACCTGCTAAGGTTGAGGCTTTGACGAATAAGTTAGATCAATTCATTTCTTTGTCCATTTCATCCCAAGGTCATAGGACTAGTTCTTTAGGTTCTTCCTCTGCCCCTTTAGTTGTTGAAGTTTGTGCATTGTGCTCCGAGTCATCTCATGAGACCATAGCTTGCCCTTTAGCATCCCAATTTCCTGAATTCATGAAAGAGCAAGTGTGCACCACACAAGGTTATTCTCGTGAGTATAATCCATACTCGAACACATACAATTTGGGTTGGAGGGACAACCCAAAATTTTCTTAGAGACAAGGCCAGCATGAGTCTAGTTCACATACTCAGGTTTCACCTCAGCAGCGACCCCGTCCTCAATATCCCCCAGGTTTCTATCATGTTAATCAGCCCCGTCTTACTAATGCTCCTCAACCTCAGGCTTTACCTGCTCCCTTTAGTAGCCAGACTCCTGGTAATGATGTGATGAAGTTAATGCACTTTATTCAGAATCAGCAGTAGGCATTAGCTAGTCAGTAGTAGGAGTTAGCTGACAATAGGCAAGAGATGGCTAGCTATAGGCAGCAGATGGCTAGGTTTGAGACACAGTTAGGATAGATTGCCACATAGTTGAGCGCTAGAGACCTAGGGAAATTGCTTTCTCAGCCGGAGGTGAATCCTAGAGTCCAGTCCTGTTCCTCCACCGATACCACTTATCCTCTTCAGGCCCAGGCTAAGGCTGTCACCACTCTTAGGAGCGGTCGGGTAATAGATAATAGGGTAGGAGTTAAATTTGTAGTGCCTGCACTTAGTGGTCCTTCCAAGTCTAGAGCAACACATTATATCCCTGTTAAGGGAAATTCTAGAGAATGTCCTTTTGAGAAAGATGAGCCTATTAGGGACCATGGAGAGAGTAGTACTTACCGCCCACATAGGGAAAGCAAGGAGCCTATTGATGATTCCCATGTGTCTAGAGGTGTTGAGCCTAGAGTTCCCTTTCCATCCGCCTTAGAGAGGCTTACACCTAGTGAGGATTCTAGGTTCGTCAAGGTTTTAGAGCAGCTTAAGGACCTTAAGGTCAATCTTCCTTTGATAGATGCGATCCTTTCCATCCCATCTTATTCTAAGTTCTTTAAGGATCTTTGTGCAAGGAAATGTAGGTCATTGAACATTTCTAAGAAGGTGAGGCTTACGGAGAAGGTGAGTAGTATTTGTACTTCGGGCCTTCCGCCCAAGATGAGTGATCCTGGAGCCTTCACCATTTCTTGTAGGATTCGTGAGACCTAGATTGATCACGCCTTGCCAGATTTAGGATCTAGTATGAGTCTCATTCCCTACTTCATCTATTAGAAGCTAGGTCTAGGTGAGTTGTCCCTTACACATGTTACTCTTCAGCTAGCTGATAGATCTGAGCATAGACCTAGAGGTGTGATAGAGGATGTTATGGTCCAGATAGGTGAGTTTGTGTACCCTGTTGACTTCATAGTGTTACATATGGATTCAGGACATGACTCTAAACATTCTACACCCATTCTTCTAGGTTGCCCCTTCCTTGCCGCCACAGATGCCATTATCCATTGTAGGTCAGGGTTATTGGAGATGAAATTTGGGAATTTGAGATCCATTATGAAGGTTGCTGAGGCAGTGAATAGGGCTAGTATAGAAGGAGAGGATGGAGAAGAGTGCTTTAGGGTAGATGTGATTGATTCTTGCGTTGAGGATCTTATAGAGAAGACTATGACCGATGGAGAAGAATTGAGGAAATTTGAAGAATTGATGTCTAGTTTTGATGTAAAGACCTTAGAGCGAAAATGTGTAGCTTCTACTTCCTTGATTGAGAGCTATTTAACTAATAAGTCACTTGAGGTTAATCCTTCAAGTCTTGATTCTAGTGACGTTCCCATTGATGATGTTGAGGCTAAGTCCTCCTTGGTTGAGCCTAGCCCTTCTTTAGAGCTCAAACCCCTTCCTGATCATTTGAAGTATGCATTCCTAGGCCCTAGTGAGACCCTTCCAGTTATCATAGCTTCTGATATTTCTAGTGAGCATGAGGAGCGTCTTTTAGATGTTTTTAGGAAGCATAGAAAGGCTATAGGGTGGAAAATTGATGATTTGAGAGGTATAGACCCTTCAGTTTGCATGCATCTTATTCACCTTGAGGATGGAGCCATTCCTTCTAGGGAGATGTAAAGGAGGTTAAACCCACACATGAGTGAAGTAGTTAAGAAAGAGATCATTAAGCTTTTAGATGCAGGCATTATTTATCCGATCTCCGATAGTAAGCGGGTTAGCCCGATCCAAGTTGTCCTTAAGAAGTCTGGGATCATGGTTGTTGAGAATGAGAGAGAAGAGCTTATCCCTACACGTACTCCCACGGGGTGGAGAGTTTGTATTGATTATAGAAAGCTCAACTCCAAAACTAGGAAGGATCATTTCCCATTGCCTTTTCTAGACTAGATCTTAGATAGAGTAGCTAGGCATAGCTACTATTATTTTCTAGATGGCTATTCGGGTTATAATCAGATCCCCGTGTTTCCTGAGGACCAGGAGAAGACCACCTTTACTTGTCCCTATGGCACTTTTGCTTATAGGAGAATGCCCTTCGGTCTTTGTAATGCCCCAGCGACTTTTCAGAGATGTATGATGGCCATTTTTAGTGACATGATTGAGAGGCATTTAGAGATTTTCATGGATGATTTTTCAGTTTTTGGAGATAGCTTTAATGAGTGCTTGAGTCATCTCTCTTTAGTCTTAGACCGATGTGTAGAGAAAAATTTAGTGTTGAGTCGGGAGAAATCCCATTTCATGGTGCAACGAGGGATAGTGTTGGGTCATATAGTTTCATCTAATGGTATTCAAGTTGATCCAGCTAAGGTAGAATTGATTGAGAAGTTACCTGTCCCTAAGAGTGTCAAGGATGTTAGATCTTTTCTAGGGCATGCAGGATTTTACCATAGATTCATTAAGGATTTTAGTCACATTGCACGTCCCTTGTCTAGGCTCCTAGCACAAGATGTCCCTTTTGACTTTGATGATGAATGTGTTAGAGCTTTCAATAGGCTTAAATCCTTATTGTCAACATCCCTAATTATCCAGCCACCTACTATAGTCTCCTATTTGAGGTTATGTGTGACGTATTCGATTATGCGATAGGAGCTGTTTTAGGTCAGAGGAAGGATAAGTTGCCCTATGTTGTGTACTATGCTAGCAAGCTCTTGATGAAGCACAAAAGAACTATACCACTACAGTAAAAGAGCTTCTAGCAATAGTCTTCTCCCTTGACAAGTTTAGGTCATACATCCTAGGTTCCAAGGTGATTGTCTACACCGATCAGGCAGCATTGAAGTATTTGTTGTCTAAGAAAGAGTCTAAACCTCGCTTGATTAGGTGGTTGCTCCTCCTTCAAGAGTTTGACATTGAAATCCGGGACAAGAAGGGTAGAGAAAATTTAGTTGCGGATCATCTTTCCCATCTTGTTAGCGGGTCTTCTAGTGATCCATCTCCTTTTCATGATTCATTCCCTGATGAGCAATTGTTTTCCATCTCTCATCACACACCTTGGTTTGCTCATATTGTCAATTATCTTGTCACAGGGCATTTTCCTTCCCATTGGGAGAAGAGAGAAAAAGATAGGTTCTTAGCACAAGTTAGGCATTTCTTTTGGGAGGATCCTTATCTCTTCAAAGTGTGTGCATATCAAATGATTCGTCGGTGTGTACCTGAGGATGAGTTTGAGAATGTTTTGAGTATGTGTCATGATGAAGGGTGTGGAGGTCATTTTAGTGGGAAAAAGACCACCGTGAAGGTCTTACAATGTGGATTATTTTGGCCCACTCTTTTTAGGGATGCCCAAGAGTATTGTAAGAAGTGTTTTAGATGTCAACAATCTAGGTCCATCTCTAGGAGAAACATGATGCCTTTATCCCCTATTCTTCCTTGTGAGTTGTTTAATGTTTGGGGTACAGATTTCATGGGTCCATTTCCACCTTCCTTTGGGTACCAATATATTTTAGTGGTCGTAGATTATGTGTCCAAATGGGTTGAAGCAATTCCCACACGCACTAATGACCACAGGGTAGTGGTTAAGTTCATTAGGGAGAACATTTTCTCTAGAGTTGGAGTCCTTAGGGTCTTAATTAGTGATGGGGGTCTGCATTTTCGCCATAGGACTTTAGAGGCCTTGTTGAGAAGATATTCAGTCACCCATAAGGTAGCCACTCCTTATCACCCGCAAACTAGTGGACAAGTAGAGGTGTCCAATAGGGAGATCAAACACATTTAAAGAAAACGGTTAGGCCTGATAGGAAAGATTGATCTATTAGGCTGAATGATGCTTTGTGGGCCTACCGTACCGCTTTTAAAACTCCCATTGGTATGTCTCCGTATAGATTGGTTTATGGCAAAGTTTGTCACTTGCCGGTAGAATTAGAGCATAGAGATTATTAGGCAATCAAAGCCCTAAATTTTGACTTGGCAAGAGTAGGTGAGAAAAGGAAGCTAGATCTAGCGGAATTGGAAGAGCTTAGATTCGAGGCGTATGAGAATGCTAAACTTTATAAGGATAGGATGAAGAGAATTCATGATAAACACATTATTAAGAAATCATTCTCTCCTTTTGATAAAGTTTGGTTATTTAACTCACGATTGAAACTCTTTCCAGGTAAGCTTAAGACAAGATGGGATGGTCCATATGAGGTCATGGTTGCCTATCCTTCTGGAGCAGTCAAGATTAAAGACTTAAAGGATGGCCAAGAGTTGACGGTGAATGGGCAATGCCTGAACACGCATATGATCCGAGCATGGCTCGTGTAGAGGCTTTAATGCTTCAGGACCTTATGTATAGAAGTTGAAGATAAGTTGGTGTTTGCCCGGCTGACGGCATGGTGGTTAGCGCTACTAGGAGGCAACCTAGGGGCAATTTTGTAATTTTGCATTTGTTTCACTTTCTTTTCTTTTTATTTTCTTTCTTTTATCTTTCTTGCACCCAAACCAAAGTGTTGAATCCCAAATCCTTTATCCCATAAGATACACCATTGCTCATTATTACACATGCCAATGCAAGCATGCATAGGCAATGCTACTAATCTTGTTTTCTTTGTGAGTGTTTATGAATTATGAGTCACAGGATTAGTAGTATGGTAATTTATCATTGGCATAGAAAGCTTTGAAGAAAATGCAAGGTTGTATTTATCCTTTCTGCACTTATTTCCCATGTTTATACCCTATCCCCACCACTCTTACTTGTTTTGTAATGACAATTTGCTTGTTTTTTGTATTTTGATCTATTTGCTTGAAGACAAGCAAAGTTTAGGTTTGGGGGTGTGGGACTTTGGTTTTCTTGTTTTATATTTTCTTGTTATATATCTTGCTTAGGGTAGATTGCATTATGCGCTTAAAAATGGTGAAAATTTTTCAATTTTGATGCATATAGAGTCATTTATTTCTTTGTTGATCATTGTGTTGGCTTTTGTCATTGACTCTATTGATTTATGAAGATGAGATGCATTGTGGGGAAGTGAATAGAGTGGTTTGAAAACTAAGTCTTGGAGGGGGTACCCTTCAAAGTTGTGGGGAGTGAGAACCTTGAAAGAATAACCCTTGTAGCCACCCCATAGCTTGGTAGGAAAGAGTGTTGGAAAAGGGTTGTTGATGTGAGCGCCCCTTCCTTGATTGGTTCTTTTTGATGCACCTAAGCCTTTCTTTTGCTTTCTTTTTGTGAATACAATACAAAGCATGAAAAATCCAAAAAAAAATTTGAAAAAGGCAAAAAGGTGTAAAAATGTGAAAAAAATTTGAAGTGAAAATGAGAAAAAAGCCAAAGGCAGCAAAAAGTTAGTGAATAAGTGCATAAGTGACACAATGTCAACTTAGCACAAGTTATCATCTTTGTAGATACGTGAATAAGGCTTTTTATAAGCCATTGTGTTTGTATATTCTCTCTTCTTGTCTTTGAGGCTTGGTGCATGTTAGGGAGGCTATGTTAGTTGAGGGAGCACGAAATATCAACATCCCGAGTGCGCGAGTTAGAATCCTAGGCTTGTGGTGGATTGGCTACTTGGGAAATTTCCTCAAGGAACAAGACCTCTTTTGAGTAGAGGGAGGATCCAAAGAGATTTGGAGATCTCTCCACAATAGAAATGCCCCCTTAGACTAATCTTGATAGCGAGTCAATCCTTTAGGTAATCAATTATATCAGCTTTAGAAATTAATTTAAGAATGGGCTTGCTTGAGGACAAGCAAGGAGAAGGTTTGGGGGTTTTGATGTGTTGTGTTTGTGTGTGTTTGCATTGTAATTTACCTATATTTAAGAAGTATTAAGTGCTACAAAAGATGCATTGGTGTAGTACTTTTGATAAGAATAGGTTTAAGCGTAAATAAATGTGCATATCGAGTTTAAGAGACAAATTGCTACACTAATTGATTGTTTTCAATGATTTAGGTGAACTTTGGGCTAAGATTGATATTGGGCGATGATAGGTAATAAAGATGGGAGATGTACGAGCCAAACGGAGAAGATCAGAGGCCGAAAAGACAAAGAATGGAGGAAAGAAATCAGCCTGACGACCAAGAAGAAAGAGCCGGTCGATCGGCTAGGTCCACCGGCCACTCCAGAGAGGTGCCAAAAATAGCCGGACGACTACCCCTTCAAAGCTGGTCGACTGGCCAGTCCAGAGAGCATCACCAAAAAGCTGGTCGCGCTAAGAGAAGAAGCCGGTCGACCGGCAGCTCGTGAAAAGTCGATATAAAAGCTTGATTTTTAGACAAAAAAGGGGGATCCTTTGGAGAGCTTTTTGGAGAATTTGAAAGAGGATCTTTACACCTATCACACACACACACACTTGACCCTAGTCTTCACGTACAACGCACACACTCTCTCACAAATTTCATCACTTTGGATCAAGAGAATTTAGAGGGTTTCAATATTTGGATTCAAGTTTGCTCAAGAGCTTTGTACAAGATTAGCTAGGATGAAAGGGAAGCTTCATAAACTCTCTTTCATTCTATCTTTTAATATGATTGAGTAGACTTGTGTAGGGTGATTTTACTTATGTAATGGGTTAGCTATATACTCTTCTGATATGGGATTAAATGGCTGATTGTATATACATGTTTGATTTTCTTGTTCAAATGGTTATTTTCTCATTCATGTCTAAGTGTTTGATTAAATGCCTAAATGAGTAACATGTGTATAAATTGAAGTTTATTTATTACTAAACACATCTAATCCATGCTATAATCATGTCTATGTGTTTATATATGGATGCTATGAAGTGGGTAATGCTTATATTCATGTCTATGTGTATATTTGCATGCCTAGCAGTGAATATGACTTCAATAATGCATACATGTCGGTTGTTAATTGCTTCTAATGGTGTAATCCGAGCATGACGATGTTTGGTAGTCGAATAGGTCCCTTTATTCTCGAACACCTTGGCTTAGAACATGTATGAATGTGTTAATAGGTTAAATCCTGCTATTGTGACCTTAGAATGATGAAGCATAATATAGGGCTAGCCTAGGTCTAGTCTCCCTTGGCTTTAAATCCAACCAATAGGTTTTAGGTTAGGTTTAGTCGACCTTAGCAACACTAGGTCTTGGCTTTAAATCCAGCCAATGATTTAGGTACTAGGGTAGGTTCATTCTAAGTCACCTAGGAAGCTAGTTAGTCACTCTTAAGGCCCTAGGTCATAAGGACCACGCCGTAGCTCTAGGAGGCGCCGCCTAGGGACGGACCCGCACCTAGTCCTAAGGGGAAATTAAGACACTAATTTAGCAACCTAGTTAAGAGTAATCACTAAAGTAAGCCATCATTCTTTAATCCCATAGCAATTGAGTATAGAATCACCCATTCATAAGTTAAAGTCACCCTAACTCTTTTCTATTTGTTAGTTCCTCTAGATTAGCTTGTCCCCCACTTTTCCCAATTCCATAGTTTAGTTTAATTCGTTTTAGTTAGAGCTCCCAACCATTCCAAAATCCAAAAATCCCAAAAATAGGTAGTTTAGATTTCTTATTTTTAGGCACATTCTAGAACACACACGTAGAATCCATCTCACAACATGGCCTCCCTGTGGTTCGACACCCGTTCTCGCACACACTACATTGCATCGATCCATGCGCTTGTGGGTCTTTAGAGCTTGCACTCAAAGACGTACATCAATGACTCATTATTGACCTAATGATATCTAATAGGGTATGATTTCTTCTCTCTGCTACACCATTTTGCTAGGGAGACCCTGGGGCACTTAGCTGAGATAGAATCCCTTCTTGTGTAAGATAGTCTCTGAACCCACCCCAGAGGTATTCATCACCTCGATCAGACTGAAGGGCTTTGATATGTTTATCTAATTTTTGCTCTGCCTCAGCCTTGAACTCTTCGAATTTCTCAAAGGATCTAGGCTTGCATCGCTTCAGATATATATCCATATCTAGAGTAATCTTTAGTAAAAGTAATGAAATACTCATAACCTCCTCTTGCTTGTTTGCTCATAGGACCATACACGTTAGTGTGAACCAATTCTAATACTTCTTTGGCCTTTTTTCCTTCAGAAGAAAATGACTGTTTTGTCATCTTCCCTTTGAGGCAAGATTCACATGGAGGTACATCTTTGAGATCTAATGAGAGCTAAGATGCCCATTCTCGAGTAATCTCTGAATCACTGTAGACTAATATGTCCTAAGCATAGGTGCCAAAGATAAGTATCATTGGTTGAAGAACCTTTCTTTTCTGGGAATTAGTTCATTCTATATTATGCAGTGAGTTTGTAATAGGTTTCATATAGAATAAGTTATCATGCATGCTACCGGAACAACTAATATTTCCATCTCCACTGATATCAACACTAGAATGGAAATTAATGCAAAAAAATCTAATATTAATTACAAAATAGAAATAAGGGTTTTACATACATCTGAAACATAATAAACATTGTTCAAAAATAACTTCCTATTGCATGGAAAATTTAAGGACATTTCTCCTATTGCAGCAGCTCATACTTTTGCTCCGCTACCCATCCTCAGAGCAAATTTCCCTTGAGCTAGTTCTTTCATTTCCTATAACCAATACAAAGAATTGCAAATATGGTTAGTGGCTCTAGAGTCTACAATCCAAGAATCAGTAAAATCAACCACTAAACAAGTTTCAATGTAGAACAAAAGAGGTGTACCTATCTGGCCTTGTGCCAAGTACTTCAGGCAATTCTTTTTCCAGTGTCCTTTTTGGCCACACTTAAAGCATTTGTCCTTGGGCTTTACACTTGTTAACTATTTGGGCTGTTTATCATTTCTCTTCTTTTTCCCTTGACCACATTTTTTCTACCCCTTTTCTTTGAACATTTTCCTTTTTGGGTTAAGTGCAGAAGTGCATGCTTGAACTATGTTTACGTGGCCTTTATTTTTTATTATGGCTTTTGTAGCTAGGAGCTCTTTCATTAATTCTGTCATATCTATGTTCATCTTGCTCATATTATAATTAAGCTTGAACTAGGTGTTAGACAGTGGTAAAGTCTCCAAAATCATGTCTACCTTTGACTGTTCATCTATGTTTGCCTCTAGGATCTCGGTAGTATTGAAGTAATCTGTCATTTTGAGTATATGCTCCGTAATAGATGATTCTTCTGCCATCCTTTGATTCATAATTTCTCTAAGAGCACCTTGCCTTGCAGGCTTGCTTTTATCAGCAAACATACGAGAGAGTATGGTAATGATTTCTTTTGCAGTTTCCATATGATGATGCTTGCTCTACAAAATATCTGATATAGAAGCCATAATATAGCACATGGCCATACTATTGGCCTTCTGTCATTTTGCCTTAACATCTTTCTAGGCTTCAGAAGAATTTGTCCTCACAATAGGACAAGGATTTGTTAGGACATACTTGTACTATTCTGTAGTGAGTACTATGTCCAAGTTTCATTCCTAGTCCACAAAATTTGGTCCAGTGAGCTTGTGCTCTTTGAGAATTGTAGCTAGTAGACTGAACGAAGATATTTTTTTGGATATACAACGATATAGTCATAATTATTTTATGAGCATTAAATTGATGCATGTATAATATGTATGCTATCTTTAGAAATAAAACATACAAGTACTTTTACATAATTTGCCTTTCAGTAGATTATCCCTTAAACTACTCCATGTAACAGTGTCTTAACATCTTCACAAGAACTCCATCAATGGGATGGTTGAACTTATGAATGTTAAGTTAAGCGCCACTGCTTATTTGAATTAATAATTATCTGGATGTGATCCAATTGAACAATTCAATTACTGTTTTGTTTGGCTTCTTAAATTCGATAGCGAACTCTATCTATAGGGTAGCTGAACCAACCATATAAGTTGAGTATATACCTAGTCCTTATGTTCATTCCCCATAACATTTTTGATTTAAACCCTCCGATGGGGTAATGACTTTAATCAATGTTGCATGAGGCGATCTTTGGTGAAGAATTCCACCAATAGGATCACTAAACTCACTAACACCCTTTTGAATAAACATTTTAAATTCACCTTGCTAAATCTTGATAAAGTGTCACCCTCCGATGGAGAAGTTAATGACCATTACCATTAGCATGAATCAGATATGGGAAGCCGTGGGGTGTTTCCAGTCGTCTCTCCTACTCAATATTTTAACATAAGGGTTTTCTCTGTTTTTGGTGTTCTTGCCTTTTGTTTTAGATCTAAACATGCTTTGGATTTGCGAAACACTTTGGTTTTCATGAATCTCCTTTGTGTTACTAAAACATTGTAATACCATAATAGATTATTTACCAAAATCTGGGTGTATAGACCCTTAGGTTGCCATATTGTAATTCTCAAGTTAAGTTTTTCATTTTTCTCATGAGATTTGTGGGTGCAAATATCTTAAGGGGGGGGGGGAGGTGAATTAAGATATTACCTAATTTTCGTATTTAAAAATTCACCCAAAAATCAACAATTACTTTCAAGAAAAATATGAAACACAAGATAGGCAATATAAGAAGATATAAATAAATCAGAGTAGAAGGTAGTAAGACAAACGATTTTAAGGTGGTTCGGCCAAGCCTACGTCCACCGCCCAAGAATGCTCCCCTTAGGACTTCAACAATCTTCATTAGATATGCTTGTTCAAATCTCGGAGAAGCAAACCAAGTTTTACAATCTCGTTGAAGCCTTTTCTTTAAAGAACCCAAGAGTTTTACTCTTTAGAAGAGTTTTACTCTTTAGAAGAGTTTTACTCTTTAGAAGAGTTTTACTCTTTAGAAGAGTTTTACTCTTTAGAAGAGTTTTACTCTTTAGAAGAGTTTTACTCTTTAGAAGAGTTTTACTCTTTAGAAGAGTTTTACTCTTTAGAAGAGTTTTACTCTTTAGAATTTTCTCACACTTTTTCAAGCTTTTATGAATGTCTCTCTCAAGATTTCTACGCTCACAAAGTGTGTGTACAATCAAGAAGAATAAGAAATGATGAATAAAATGTAATTTCTTCTTTACAAGTGGATAGCAATAAAAAGCTCAAAGATATTGCAAGATTAGCTCAAGATCTCAGCAAAATGAAATATGATAATGATTTTGCAAGCTTTTATTGATGATTTAATTGAGTTTTCAAGATGTGTTTAAAGAGATTTGAAGGCTAGGGCTTTGGCAGGTGGAAGAGAGAAGAAGAAAATGGCCAGAACGGTAATAAACGACTACTGCATTTATTATAGCATTTTGGTCAGCTGGTCGACCGGCTGGGTTATTTGACTCTTCCTTGACCTCCTTTGATTAGGCTGGATGCTTTAACTGGTTGACTGGCTAGGACGTCCAGCATTTTTTTCTTTTCTCTGTTTTGGTTGGGTGACCTCCTTGGTCAGCCGGTTGACCAACTGAGGGATCCGGCCACTTTAGAGGCATAGAAGCAAAGCAAAACTCACCTAAAAAAATTTTTAAACTCAATTTTATCAAGTTTCCATAACTCCAAATCAACTTAATGCATTTTGTAAATACTTTTTAAGACTTAGAAACATTGCAAAACACGTGTTTACACTAATTTTGCAATCAAGATCATTTTGTTTTTATGGGCGATAATGTTCATGAGGTTTAATTTGTTTGATTTATAGAAAATAGAAGTTTGAGTTAAATCTTTGCAATTCAAAGGCATTTTACAAAAAAAAAGCAAAAAAAAAAAAAGTCTGGTACCCCTTATGGTGCCTTTTCTCCTCCTTATGACTTCCCATCTTTTACTTCAAATAGTGCTCATTTGCTTATCTTCTTCCATCTTTCAAGCATCTGTCTACTCATCTTAGCACTTAACATCACATGATGCTTTTTAGTAAGGGAATAAAATAATATAAATGCATATCAAATTTTCATCATCAAAATTAATAACCAGTATTTAGCCAACAATCTCCCCCTTTTTGATGATGACAAATTAAAGATAAGAGCATTTTACTCCCCCTCAATATGAGTGATGTGTTGTGTTTTTGTGTGTGTTTGCATTGTCATTTACCTATATTTTAGAGGTGTTGAGTGCTCAAAATGATGCATTAGTGTAGTGCTTTTGATAAAAATAGGCTTAAGCATAAACAAATGTACATTTCAAGTTTAAGAGACAAATTGCTACACTAATTGCTTGTTTTCAATGATTTAGGTGAACTTTGGGTTAAGATCGAGATTGGACGATGAAAGGTGATGAAGATGGGAAATGCACGGGTATAAGAGAGAAGACCGGAGGCCAAAAAGACAAAGAATAGAGGAAGAAAGTCAGCCAGATGACCAAGAAAAAGGAGCTGGTCGACCTAGCCCGGCCATTCTAGAGGGGTGCCAAAAATAGCCGGACTGCCACCCCTCCAGCCGGTCGACCGGCCAGTCCAGAGAGCATCATTAAAAAGCTAGTCGAGCTAGGTCTAGAAGCCAGTCGACTGTCAATATGCTGAGAACATATAAATTAGGCCCGATTCTGCAGAAAAAGGATGACTTTTTTTGGAAGATTAACACGCACTTCACACCTAAAATTCTCGCACACTTAACCCAGATCCCACCCACTTCACACACACTTTTCACACATTTCTCACTAAGAACCAAGCTTGATTTGGAGGGTTCAGACCTTTGGAATCAAGTTTGCTCAAAAGCTTTGTACAAGATTAGCTAGGATGAAAGGGAAGCTTCATTATCTCTCTTTCATTGTATTTCCTGTTATGATTGAGTAGACTTGTGTCGGGTGATTAAACTTATGTAATGGGTTAACTATATACTCTTATGATATGGGATATGATGGCTGAATATATATATATATATATATATATATATATATATATGTTTCGAATTTTCTTGTTCAAATGGGTATTTTCTCATTCATGTCTAAGTGTTTGATAAAATGCCTACATGAGTAACATGTGTATAAATTGAAGTTTGTTTGTTACTAAACACATTTAATCCATGTTATAATCATGTCTATGTGTTCATATGTGGATGCTATGAAGTGGGTAATGCTTTTATTCATGTCTATATGTTGCATGGCTAGTAATGAGCATAACTTCAATAACGCATACGTGTTGGTTGTTAATTATTTCTAATGGTGTGAACTGAACATGACGATGTTTGGTAGTTGAATAGGTTCCATTTTTCACGAGCACTTTGGCCTTAAACATGTATGAACGCACTAGCAAGTCAAATCCTGCTGTAGTGAACTTAGAATGACGAAGTGTAATTTAGGGCTAGTCTAGACCAAGTCTCCTTTGGCTTTAAATCCAGCCAATAGGTTTCCAAATAGGTTTAGTCGACCTTAGCAACACTAGGTCTTGGCTTTAAATCCAGCAAAACGTTTAGGTACTAAGGTAGGTTCATTCTAAGTCACCTAGGAAGTTAGTTAGTCACTCTTGAGGCCCTAGGTCATAAGGACCACACCGTAGCTCTAGGAGGCGCCGCCATTATTTTTCAAGTAAAAAATCATTTTGGAAAATACTCCCCCTATCAATTTTAGCTTATGCACATTTTGATCCACATGCAATCAACTGAATAAGTACTCAGCCAAATAAGTTTTTATTCACTCAACACAAGCAATCATCTACTCAAACAAACCAACAACAGCTTAATATACAAGCAATCAAAGTGATAAGAGTTGTGCTACTTAAGAAGCCAAAATAAGTGCTATATGCTAGTGCTATATGCTCTACTTTTCTCCTTTTCTTCTCCCCCTTTTGACATCATCAAAAAATATTAGAAAGGAAGAAAATGAAAGTAAAATTATGATAAGCATAATCCATAAAAAGTTAATTGAAAAAAATTGTGAAGCAAAAGAAATGTCTTTAGTCAAAAATCAAAAACGAACTAAAGAGTTTAGCTAAAAATTGTTTCTAGGACTGAAAAAGAATTTTGAGGAGAATATGGTGCACGGTCATGGTGATCTCTAAAGTACTTCTGCATATAAAAGTGCATACTTATTATTTTTGAATCAACGTGCTCCCTCCATTGAGTAAGTTCAGCCCACTGACTGTTCATGGTTGTTCTCATCTCGCCCATCCCAGTATTTAAGGCTTGTAGCTGGAAGAGAATCTGTGCCAACAGTGAAGGGTCTTCTTGTTGAACCATGGAGCTAGAACTTGCACCTTTCTGCATTTCAACTCTTTGTTGTTCATCAATATGCCCTTGTGCTCGGGACTCTCTCATTACTCTCCTCAGTGTAATCTCCTTAAGAGCCATGTCTTCATCCTCAGAAGTGTTAACAACCATAGAGAGTGTTCTTGGTATACTTATGTTAGCTTCTCTCTCTTGTTCTGGCTATTCTCCTTCTCTTAAGGCAGTGTCCAATCCTTTTAGTACATCATCAATATGTTATGCATCAAGCCCATAGATGAGGTTTGTAAAAGTAGTCCCCTTTTTACTTCTAAATGTGATTGCTGCCTGGATATCTTGTGCCAAATTTTTGAATGTTTCTTTATGTGTTGGTTTCGTGTGTGATTTTACATTGAATTTCTATATCTATTTTGAGGTGTTTTGTGCTATATTAGGTGTATTAGTATAGCATTTATATTATAATTGAGCATATTAAGTTTTTGGTGTCTATAGTTGAGCTTAAAGCATAAATGCTACACTAAAGTACACTTATCTTGTGTTCTAGATGAGTTTGAGGAATGCCTTGAGCTGAACAAAGATGGAGATGGCTTGGGCAAGTATTAAAGAAGATTTTGAAGATGGAACATGGAATAAAATCATGTTGGAAAGCCTTTGGACAAAGACCAAAGCAACCGGAAGTGAAATGGAGCTAAAATAAAGCCGAAAAAAAGCAAAGAGACACTACTGAAACACTGGCTTCGAAGTACCAGTGTATTGGCTCACTGTTCGCCAAAATAGAAAGCAAGTATTTAAGAGGATCAAACACAAGGATTTGGGCATGGCTTATGGATTGTAAAGATATGGCTTTGGATAAAAAGTAGCTTCTTTGTCTCTCTTTTATCCTAAGTTTATGTATGTGTGATTAGAGCTATGTAGGGTGATTTACTCTTGTATTATGGATGATTATTACATTATTGTTATGGGTATTTGATGGAATTATATATATGCTTGTGCTTATGGTTTTGATTGGCAAATTTACATTCATGTCTATGTGTTTGTAGAAATGCCTCAATGATGTAGCATATGTATATTGAAGTCTATTTCGCTATTAACCATTTCTAAATCATTATGCTAGCATGTCTATGTGTTTGTGTGCTGATTACATGAAGTGGATGTGCCTATATACATGTCTATGTGTGTGTTTGCATATCATATAGCATAAATAGCTTCTATTGTATACATGTCGAGTGCCATTGCTTAAATTGGTGTAATCTAGGCATGTCTATGTGCTTAGTAGTAGAATACCCCAGAATATTCTCGAATGCCATACCCTAGATGTGTTTGCTTTGCGCTTAAACATTAATACCCGCTATTGTGATCATGATCGATGGAGCACAAGTAATGACTAGCCTAGGTCGAGTCTCCCTTAGCTTTAAATCCAGCTAGTGGGTTTTAGGGTAGGTTAGTCGACCATAGACGGTCTAGGTCTTGGCTTTAAATCCAACCAACTATCTAGACGTTAGGGTTAGATCGATCTAAGTCACCTAAAACCCTAACTAGCTAGCCTTACGGCCCTAAGTCATAAAGACCATATGCCGTGGCTCTAGGGGTCGACACCTAGGGACGGATTCGTACTAAATCTTAGGGTGTAATTAGGAGATTAATTAGGAGCCTAGACAAGAGCAACCGAGTTTAATCCATCAAGCAACCCTAACAAGAAGTAGCAATCACCCATTTGCAAGCCGTAATCACCCTATTCCCTATTTCCACGTGTTAGCAACCCCTTAGATCGCTTGATTCCCCATCACACATACACACACACACCACTTTTTTATTCCTTGTTCCTAGATTAGGTTTGCTTTTCCCGAGCTCTTTTTAAATCAAAAACCCCAAAAACATTTTAGTTAGGACCTTAACACGTAGCTTTTAGGACGCACTTGGCTTAGGACACCATACACGTTAAGCCTCCCCATGGATTCGACCCCGTACTCGCACACACTATTCTACACATGTCCCATGTGCTTGTGGGCTATTTTTGCTTGTGCCGCGAGATAACCATCAAGTTCTTGGCACCATTGTCGGGGAGGCAATGGTTGTTTGGTTTCTTAGCTTTTGTGTGTTTTAGCTTGTTACGTGTTGTTTTATCTTTTCTTTTCATGTTTTCTTTATTTTGATTAATTAAAAAAAATTAAAAAAAAGTTGTTGACCATTGTGAAGAGGTTTACTTGTGTCAATTAATCATGAATGATCCTAATGCATCATGGTGGTCACTTGTATCCTCTTCCCCACCACCCGAACATGTTCCTATTACATGTCGCATTTGTGGAAGTTTTATGCATCTAACTGTTTTCTGTCCCCATGAAAATTCCCCACCTTGGGCTAGTGGTAACTATGACCCTTATAGTCATACATCATCTCATGCATCTTCATTTAGAAGTCATGACTATAGGAATGCATATTCTTATTGTTGCAATCTTTGTGGAAGCCAAGCTCATGATTCCAATACTTACCCTACCTTCTACCCTTATCCTCGATTGCATGTTACGCCCTATGCCCGTAGCAATTATATGCCCATGCATGCATCTTTATCCTGTTATCATGATTCTAGGGAGCAATATCATGCATCTTCATATTGGGATCAAGATGACTCTTCATATTTTCCATCTCATTGCTTTGAAAGTCCATCTCCTATACCGTCATTTCTTACCCAAACTTCCTCCGAGTTTTATAATGGTTGTGCTTATAGTGACCCCAATCAAGATATTTACCATTTTCACTCGGTTGAGCCCTCTTCCATAATGTCTTCATTCTCGAAGCAATTAGATCAAATGCTTGAGAAATCCCAATCTCTCCTCTAATCCAATCAAGAGGAACTAGAAAGTTTAAAGCAAGACACCAAATCTCTAGGTGAGCGTTTGAAGAGAATGGTTGAGAGTGTGCAACTCATGAGCAAGAATGTTGAAATACCTTTAGAACGAGTTGACAGGATAGAGATGAGACTTAACGATGAGGTGACTAGGGGTGGAAATAATGATGTATTGGAGAGACAACTAGAAAAAGAGGTTGATGGAGAGATAACATCTTGTAGTGAGGATGAGGATGAGCTTAATGATAATTTGGTTCTTGATGACTCTTATGAATATGTTTTAGAGGAAGTAGTACCCTACCCTCCTAAGCTTTTAACGACTTCCATTGAGTCACGTGAGCCTTTCTTTATCCTCATCCCACACATTTCACACACTTGGAGGTTGAGTCTCATGATCATAGCACTTATTTGCATTTCGAGTCTATATTTAGGGAGTTTAGGGTACACACTCTCTTGAACATTCACGCATCCATGACCCAAAATCCTTTAAGTCCCTATTATCCCCTTTATGCGTGTCTACCCCATATGAAAAGCATGATGGTAAGATGACACCCACTAGTGATGAATGTATTGTTGAATTTAAAGAGACTGTAGCTAGTGAAGGTTTAAAGTCATCTATTGGGGAAAACAAGACATCAATTTCAGAGGTTTTAGATGATAAGTCTCTTGGAGTTAAGAATCATGATGTTGAAAAGAATAGCAACTCTAAGAAGACACATAAAAAAGGAATTGATGTGCTTGGAAGAATGATCTATGGGTCTCTTTGGATGTTTAATGATTCATTGATGGAAATAGAGCCCATAAGGATCGAATCTACCCCTTACAAGGAGTTAAAGCGGCTTAGGCTTGAACATGTTATATCTTGTGGAGAGGAAGAGTGTAGCACTTTATCATTACTTACCCTTGCCCTTCATTCTTCAAGTGTCGTTCCTACTCACGTTTCCTATTTCATTGAGTCTCCATCTTTGGAGCTCACATTCGTGCCTTCAGGCATAGAACATTTTCATCTAGGGTTAGAAAGCACGTTTCCTATGTTGCATGCATTAGACCTATCTTTGACCTATGGGGAGGGTGTGTTCGTAGCTCTTGATTATGAAAAGAAGGCCATGGGGTGGTTAGTTAGAGAGAAAGCGGGGCATGATTTTTCATGTTTATGCATGACACCTTCCACACTTGCGTACACATTTTCGTTTGATGCTTAGAGGTGGAATCTTGAAAAGGGGTGCATTGTGTGTTCACTACCCCATCATATAGTGTATGACCATTTTCCTTCTACTATCTGTGTGTGGTTAAATATCCAACAATTTGTGCCTCTCAATTTTAAACATGTATTGCTCTAATACTAGTGCCTAGCTGGAGGCGTTAAATCTAGCGCTACTAGGAGGCACCCTAGACATGTGTATACTTTTCTTGTTTTCCTTGTCTTTTACTTGTTTTCGTTTTTCTTGTTTCTACTTATTATACTTGCTTTCTTGTTTACTTTCCTTGATTTCCATTTTTCTTTTTGTTTGCTTTCTTTTTCACCCTCCCAAGTATTGATCCTTACTTTTATTATTTCCTTTTCTTCATACACCTTGTTTATCATTTGATGATGCAAATGCAAGCTCGCATGCCATATGCTACTAATCGTGTGCTTTGTGTGTTTTTCATTTGTTGAGAAACAGGGTTAACAGACAAATTATTGATCATTAACATCGAAGAGCTTCAAAAGGAACACAAGGTTGTATATATCCTTTCTCCACTTGTTCCTTCTTACTTACCCCGTCCCTACCACCCTTACTTGCTTTGTGTTGCCTATTTGTTTGTTGAGTAGTATTGTTCTATTTGCTTGAGGACAAGCAAAGTTTAGGTTTAGAGGTGTGGGAGTTTGCTTTTATTGTTTTATGATTTGTATAGGGTAGATGTTCATTATGTGCTTTAAATTCGTGAAAATTTTTCGATTTTGATGCATATAGAGTTGTTTATTTCTTGGTTGATCATTGTGTTGGCTTTTGTGATTGATTCAATTGATTGGTGAATATGAGTTGCATTGTAGGGAATGAATGGAGTGATTGAAAACCAAGTTTTAGAGGAGATACCCTTAAAAGTTGTGGGGATTGATGACCTTTAAAAATGCCCTTTGTAGTAACCCCATAGCTTGGTAGGAAAAAGTGTTGAAAAAGGTTGTTGATATGAGTGCCTCTTTCTTGATTGGTTCTTTTTGATGTGCCAAAACCTTCCTTTTTCTTTTTCTTTTTCTTTTCTGTTCTTTTTGTGTGAATACAATGCAAAGCATGAAAAATTCAAAAAAAAAAATTCAAAAAGGCAAAAAGGTGCAAAAATATCCCCCAAAAAAATGAAAAAGAGAAAAAGCCAATGGCACTAAAAAGTTTTGTCAATAAGTGCATAAGAGACTCAATGTCAACTTAGCACAAGTTATCCTCTATGTAGATATGTGAATAAGGCTTTTTATAAGCCATTGTGTATGTATATTCTCTCTTTTCTTGTCTTTGAGGCTTTGTGTATGTTGAGGAGGCCATGTAGTTGAAGGGGCACGAAATCTCAACATCCTAAGCGTGTGCATTAAAATCCTAGGCTTGTGGTGGTTTGGCTATTTGGTAATTTCCTACAAGGTTTGAGGCCCTTTATGAGTAGAGGGAGGATCCGAAGAGGCATGAGGATCTCTCCACAATAGGAATGCCCCCTTCATGCTTTTTAGGCTAACCATGATAATGAGTCAATTTCTTAGGCAACCCTTTGCACCGGCTTTAGAAATAAACTTAAGATTGGGCTTGCTTGGGGACAAGCAAGGAGAAGGTTTAGGGGGTGTTGATGTATTGGTTTTGTGTGTGATTTTGCATTGTATTTCTATATCTATTTTGAGGTGTTTTGTACTCTATTACGTGTATTAGTATAGCATTTATATTATACTTGAGCTTATTAAGCTTTTGGTGTCTATAGTTGAGCTTAAAGCATAAATGCTATACTAAAGTACACTTATCTTGTGTTCTAGGTGAGTTTGAGGAATGCCTTGAGTTGAACAAAGTTGGAGATGGCTTGGGCAAGTGTTGAAGAAGATTTAGAAGATGAAACATGGAAGAAAATCATGTTGGGAAGACTCTGGACAAAGACCAAAGCAACTAGAAGTAAAATGGAGCTAAAACGAAGTTGAAAGAGAGCAAAGAGACACTACTAGAACACTGGCTTCAAAGTATCGGTGTACTGGCTCACTATTCCGCCAAAGATAGAAAGCAAGTTTCTATTACAGGAATAAAGGGCCTTTGGTACTGGTGCTCCGGTAGAGTGTTCGGGTAGTAGCAGAAATTAGCTATATTAGCCCGCTTTTGGCCATTTTAAAAGAAAATTTTAAGTCGTATTCTTTCACACCCACCTCCCAAAACCCTATCCTCTCATATCCCACCTCTCACACACTCTTCCATACATAAAATCACTTTGGAATCAAGTATCTAAGAGGATCAAACACAAGGATTTGGGCATAGCTCATGGATTGTAAAGATATGGCTTTGGATAAAAAGGTAGCTTCTTTGTCTCTCTTTTATACTAAGTTTGTGTATGTGTGATTAGACCTATGTAGGGTAATTTACTCTTGTATTATGGATGATTATTACATTATTATTACGGGTATTTGATAGATTTATATATATGCTTGTGTTTAGGGTTTTGATCGGTAAATTTACATTCATGTCTATGTATTTGTAGAAATGCCTCAATGATGTAGCATATGTATATTAAAGTCTATTTCGCTATTTACCATTTCTAAATCATTATGCTAGCACGTCTATGTGTTTGTGTGGTGATTACATGAAGTGGATGTGCCTATATACATGTCTATGTGTGTGTTTGCATATCAAATAGCATAAAAAGCTTCTATTATATACATGTCAGGTGCCATTGCTTAAATTGGTATAATCTAAGCATGTCTATCTGCTTAGTAGTAGAATACCCCAGAATATTCTCGAATGCCATGCCCTATATGTGTTTGCTTTGCGCTTAAACATTAATACCCGCTATTGTGATCATGATCGATGGAGCACAAGTAATGGCTAGCCTAGGTCGAGTCTCCCTTATCTTTAAATCCAGCTAATGGGTTTTAGGGCAGGTTAGTCGACCATAGACGGACTAGGTCTTGGCTTTAAATCTAGCCAACGGTCTAGACGCTAGGGTTAAATCGATCTAAGTCACCTAGAATCCTAACTAGCTAGCCTTATGGCCTTAAGTCATAAAGACCATACACTGTGGCTCTAGCGGTCGACACCTAGGGATGGATTTACACTGAGTCTTAGGGTGCAATTAGGAGGTTAATTAGGAGATTAGATGAGAGCAATCGAGTTTAATCCATCAAACAACCCTAACAAGAAGTAGTAATCACCCATTTGCAAGCCGTAATCACCCTATTCCCCATTTCCACATGTTAGCATCCCCTTAGATCACTTGATTCCCCATCACACACACACACCACTTTTTTATTTCCTTGTTCTTAGATTAGGTTTACTCTTCCCAGGCTCCTTTTAAATCAAAAACCCTAAAAACATTATAGTTAGGACCTCAACACGCAGCTTTTAGGACCCATTTAGCTCAGGACACCATACACGTTAGGCCTCCTCGTGGATTCGACCCCACACTCGCACATACTGTACTACACATGTCCCATGCACCTGCGGGCTATTTAGGCTTGTGCCATGAGATAGCAATCATTTCTCTATTTATGGGTTCACCATTGTACCAATAAATCCCTATACAATTCATGTATAGTATGTCAAAATTCCATGCAAACTTCCTAAATGGTGCATTTGAGGAGATCTGAAAATAAGCGAAGATGTACATTAAGGCCATGTCATACCCTGGAGTGGTTGTTTTTCTCTATCCTTTCCACTAATGTGTAACATATGTTAAAGAATGAAGTAGGGTAAAGCTATCTTAACTCCCCTTTCGAGGCTGTAGTAGATATATGCATCCATCACTGAAATTTTTCCATCATTGATGTTCCTAGGAAGAATTACCTCACTAATGATCTTAAAGGCAGTTCTCTTATTGAAATCAACATCCTTTAACAATGGAAGAATTAAATCTGGATGCTTAGGTCCTACATCCTTTCGCATGTATTTTATAACCACTGCTGGTATACTAGCAGCCTTAATCCCATCTGGCCAACCTTGACTATTGTAATGGCCTTCTCCTTCCACAGGTATTTTAAAAATTTCACACTACTTATCCTTATTTAGTATGAAGCTTGTCCCGCATACTGTCGATGTTAATTCAATTTTGGGACTTCTACGATGCTCCTCAAGATTTTCATAAAATTTAATTACTAATTTATCTTGAATATCACAATGTAGATGCATGAACATATACCAATCCTCAAACAATGGAAGAACATCAGTACCAGCAAAATTTGAGTCCACAAGAAATTTACCATGTAAAATTGAATGCTTTCCTTGAATCTTCAATACGGGGGGAGGTGGTGATTGTGTTCTCCCACGTATAAAATTGAATGCTTTCCTCTACCCCTTAGATTCACCATGATTCAAAGATGTTTTTGAAGATTAAAATGATAGAAGTTTGTTTTTTGATTTAGGTATCAAGAGTATAAAAGAGATTTTGAAAAAGATTGGTTTAAAGTTGGAGAATCGAAAGGGTTTGAGAGAAAATTAGGGTTAGGGTTTAAGAATTTGGGTGAAATTGTGAGATTTTGGGGTAAAAAGCCCCAATTTAAGCCTGTCCGCGTTCAGTTGGCTGACCGGCTGGTCGTGGAGGTTGATCGGCTAGGTTGATTGGCCGGATCAAAGAGCGTCTTAAATTTTAAGACTTAGCTGGACACCCTATAGCTTCAGTCGGTTGACTGGCCAGGTCAGAATATGCTATTAAGTATATTTTTCATGCCCAGGCCATGTAAACACACATACATGCACTTTAGTCAACTTTTATCATTCCAATTTCCCTTCTAATCTTGCAAAATTGATCTTGATTTAGTGGTTTAGTAAATATATCAACAACTTGATACAAAGTATCAACAAATTCAAGTATGATATTACCTTTTTACACATGATCTCTAATGAAATGGTGCCTAATCTCAATATGCTTAGTTTTAGAATGTTGAATTAGGTTCTTGGTAAGATTTATTGCATTAGTATTATCACAATATATAGGAACATGATCATATTACAAGCCATAATCAAGTAAGTTTTGCTTCATCCATAAGATTTGGGCTATACAACTACCAACTGCAATATTTTCGGCTTCGGTGGTAGAGGTTGCAATGCTATTTTGTTTTCTAGAAGACCAAGCCACTAAAGAATGCCCTAAGAATTGACAAGTTCCATGAGTGCTTTTTCGGTCTACTTTACATTCAGCATAGTCAGCATTAGAAAATCCACATAGGTCAAATGAAGTTCCTTTTGCATACCAAAGCCCTAGTTTACTTATTCCTTTAAGATATCTAATTATTCTTTTTACCGCAGCTAAATGAGTTTCCTTAGGATTAGATTGAAATCTAGCACATAAGCAAACTACAAATATGATATCCGATCTAGAGGTAGTTAAGTATAGTAAGCTACCAATCACACCTCTGTATTTCTTCTCATCTATTAGTTTACCTTTCTCATCATTATCCAACTTTGTTGAGGGGCTCATAGGAGTCCCTATTTCCTTTGCATCTTTAAGTCCAAATTTCTTGATGATCTCTTTGGTGTATTTGGCTTGGTTGATGAATATTCCTTTCTTTGCTTGATTTGGAGTCCTAGGGAGAAAGTCAATTCTCTTATCATGCTCATTTTGAACTCCTTATGCATGTACTTAGAAAAATTCTCACATAAAGATACATTAGTAGCACCAAAGAGTATATCATCAACATAAATTTTTACAAGTAGAATGTCATTTTGTTCTCTTTGAATAAACAAAGTGGAGCCAAGTTTTCCTCTTTCAAAGTTGTTTTCCACAAGAAATCCACTAAATCTTTCGTACCAAGCTCTAGGAGCTTAAACCATACAATACTTTTTCTAGTTTGAAAACATGATTTGGAAAACATGAATCTTCAAAATCAGGAGGTTGTTCAACATAAACCTCCTCTTCAATAAAGCCAATTAGAAAAGCACTTTTAACATCCATTTGATAGAGTTTAAAGTCCATATAACATGCAAATGCAAGTAAAATTTGAATGGATTCAAGTCTAGCTACGGGGTCATAGGTCTCATAGTAATTAATTCCTTCTTCTTGATTATATCCTTGGGCTACTATTCTAGCCTTGTTCCTAGTTACTATACCAGCTTCATCTAGTTTGTTTCTAAATATCCATTTTGTTCCAATTACCGATCTATCTCTAGGCCTTTCAACTAACTTCCAAACTTTATTTCTATCAAATTGGTTGAGTTCTTCTTGCATGGCAATTATCCAATTCTCATCAAGTAAGGCTTCTTTTACATTTTTAGGTTCCATATGAGAAATAAATGCATAATATTCACAAAAAGCATTAATATTACGCCTAGTTCTTATGCCTTGAGATGGATCACTGAGGATTTGATCTTGTGGGTGATTTTGCACAAACTTCCAACTCTTTGATAGGTCTTCATGAATTTCTTTTGATTCAAGGTTTCCTTTGTTCATGTGTGTCTTCTTGCTTTGTTTGAGTTTCTTTGTCTCTTAGAGTTGGATCTTCAAGTGTCGTCTTTTCCAAAAGATAACCTACATCATCAATTTCCTTTCTCGGCTCCAATGGTTTGGTCTCATCAAATGTAACTTGCATTGATTCTTCCACAATAGGAGTTCTTTTGTTATAAACTCTATATGCTTTACTCTTAGTGGAATAACCCAAAAAGACACCTTTATCCGGTTTGGCATCAAATTTTCTTAAATGATCCTTAGTTTTTAGAATGAAACATTTACAACCAAAACACCTCGAAGTATGAAATTTTAGGTGTTTTTCCATGCCATAGTTCATATGGAGTTTTAATTAAAATGGGTCTAATCAAAACTCTATATTGCACATAACATGCGGTGTTTATGGCTTCACTCTAAAAATACGTTGGCAAGCTGTGTTCTTTTAGCATGGTTCTTGCCATTTCTTGTAATGTACGATCCTTCCTCTCTACTACCCCATTTTGTTAAGGAGTCCGAGGGGTCGAAAAGTTGTGTTCAATGCATATTCATCACAAAAATTCATGAAAAGAGTGTTCACATATTTGGTGCCATTATCACTATGGATGCAAGTTATAAAATAGCCTTTCTCATTTTGCACTTTTCCACAAGACCTTGCAAATTCATTGAAGGCATAATTTTTATGCGCAAGAAACATGACCCATGTAAATCTAGTACAATCATCTATAACTACAAATATATATCTAGAACTACCTAAGCTAGCCACATCAATAGGTCCAAATAAGTCCTTATTACAAGTCCAAATGTAATAATTGAAATGCTCTATTAGTTGAAACTTTATTTTAGGGCTTTCAAAGATGTCTTATGTTGTTTTCCTAATTGACAAACATCACAAATTTTGTCTTTTTCAAATTTTAATTTTGGTAAATCTCTAACTAGATCATGCTCTGATAAATCATTTAATAAGCTCATGGTAGCATGTCCCAATCTTCTATGCCATAAACAAGAATTATCATGCACAACAGACAAGCATTTAATATGTTGACACACACGTTGATCAATTTCAATGGTGTAGACATTTTTTTTTTCTTAGTCACAAATAACACATTATCATTTCCACATTCATACACAATGCAACTAGAGGACTGAAAAACTACTTTATGACCTTTGTCACACAATTGACTTATACTAAGTAGATTAAATTTTACACCTTCTACAAGTAAGACATTATGTATAGCTAGAGAATTTTCGTTACCAATGCTTCCTTTTCTGATTATTTTTCTTTTGCTATTGTTGCCAAAGGTAACGTCTCCTCCTTTTATCTTTTTCAATTTATAGAAGAGTGATGAGTTCCCCGTCATGTATTTGGAACAACCATTATCCAAGATCCACTTCATCTTGTTTGTTTTTTTATTTTCATTACATACCTACACAATGAAATTCAAATGCAATTCTTTATTTTGGGGTCCCCAACACCTTGGGTCCTTGGTGTTAGTTTCCATTTTTGGTTTTGACCATCCATCTAGGTCTTTGCCAATGTGGGACATGTGCTCCTCTATCATGAAGTTTCTTGTAATAACAATGAGTCGATATGATCGCTATTTGTAAGCACAAGCCTAAATAGTCTGCAAGCGCACCGGACCTATGTAGTACAGTGTGTGCGAGTGTGGGCTTGAATCCACGGGGAGGCCTAATGTGTATGGTGTCCTAGGTTAAGTGTGTCCTAAAAGCTATGTGTTGAGGTCCTAACTACAGTGTTTTTAGGGTTTTTGATTTAAAGAAAGCTCGGGAAAAGTAAACGTAACCTAAGAATAAGGAAATGAAAAGGTGGTGTGCGTGTGTGTGTGATGGGGGAGTCAAGCGATCTAAAGGGATACTAACACATGGAAATGGGGAATAGGGTGATTACAGCTTGCAAATGGGTGATTATTACTTCTTGTTAGGGTTGTTTGATGGATTAAACTAGGTTGCTTTCGTCTAGTCTCCTAATTAACCTCCTAATTACGCCCTAAGACTCAGTGCGAATTTGTCCCTAGGTGTCGACCCCTAGAGCCACGGCATATGGTCTTTATGACTTAAGGCCATAGGGCTAGCTAGTTAGGATTCTAGGCGACTTAGATTGATCTAACCCTAGGGTCTAAACCATTGGCTAGATTTAAAGCCAAGACCTAGTTTGTCTAAGGTCAACTAACCTACCCTGAAACCCATTAGCTGGATTTAAAGCTAAGGGAGACTTGACCTAGGCTAGCCATTAGTTATGCACCACCGATCATCATCACAATAGTGGGTATTAACGTTTACTCGTAAAGCAAACACATCTAGGGCATGGCGTTTGAGAATATTCTGGGGTATTCTACTACTAAGCACATAGACATACTTAGATTATTCCAATTTAAGCAATGACACCCGGCATGTATGCAATAGAAGCTATTTATGCTATTAAGTATGCTAACACACATATAGACATGTATATAGTCATACCCACTTCATGTAATCATCACACAAACACATAGAGATGCTAGCATAATGATTTAGAAATGGTTAATGGCACAATAGACTTCAATGTACATATGCTACATCATTGAGGCATTTCAACAAATACATAGACATGTATGTAAAATAGCCTTTGAAGCCCTAAGCATAAAGCATATATATATAAATCCATCAAATACCCATAATAATAATGTAATAATCATCCATAATGCAAGAGTAAATCACGCTATATAGCTCTAATCAAACATACATTAACTTAGGATAAAAGAGAGACAAAGAAGCTACCCTTTTATCCAAAGCCATATCTTTACAATCCAAGAGCTATGCCCAAATCCTTATGTTTGATCCTCTTAGAGGCTTGATTCTAAGGTGAGTTTTTGTATGGAAGAATGTGTGAGAGGTAGGAGATGAGAGGATTAGGGTTTTGGGAGATGGGTGTGAAAGAATACAACTTGTTCTCCTATAAAATGGCCAAAAAAGGGCTTATATAGCCAATTTTCCGTGACTACCAGAACACCTAACTGGAGCACCAGTACCAAGGGATCTCAACTCCGCCAAAGGAGGATTTCTCACTATTTTTACCGGCCTAGTGAGCTAGTGCACCGGTTCTCTGAAGGGCACTCAACCGGCTCTTCTTGTTTTGGTCCGTTCGGCTTCGTTTTGGCTCCGTTTCGCATGTGGTTTTTTCTATGGCTTTGTATCGCTTTTGGGAATCTTTGAAGCCATTTTTATTCATATTTTGCACCCTATAAACATGTCCAAACTTAGTCCATTTCCCCTTTGGTTGCGAGCTCCAAGTTTGGCTCCTGTTGCCCTTGGTTTCGCTCGGTTACTCCGTTCTTCGTCTGGGAGCTTGCAAATGCAATCCTTTTGCTTTCTTCTCATCTAAAGCACCTTTTGAATTGGCTTTAGCATCACATCTTCATCATTTTAAGCTCCAAGCATTGTTCCAAATCTCACCTAAAAGACAAGTTAAGTGCACTTTAGTGTAGCATTTATGCTTTAAGCTTAACTATAAACATCTAAAGCCTAATATGCTCAAGTATGATATAAATGCTATACTAATACACCTAATAGAGCACAAAACACCTAAAAATAGATATAGAAATACAATGCAAAATCACACATGAAACCAACACATCACGATACATATCCTTTCTTTTCACAATACGTGCAAGTATTGTTAGACATTGGTGAACAAGAGGGTGTAGAGGTAGAAGCCTTGACAAAATATGTTTTGAAATACTTTTGATTGATGCTTGGTTTATACCCAATTTTGCTCTTGTCAAATGCCATTTTTGACATCCAAGGAGTTTTCAAAGTTCTTCTTGCCATTAGTAAATTTTTGAATGATCCCATTCAAGTCCATATTTAAATCTTTAACTTCTTTTTCAAATTTCACAAAATCTCAGGCATATGAGTCATTTTATTTTTCTAAGATTTCTATCTTTTCAACGAGCGAGGCATTTTTCTTTTCTAAAATTTCTTTTTCATTGAGAGCAAGTCTCAATTTTCTATGCATTTGCTTATTTTTTGCTAAAGCTAGAGATAGATCATCAAGTAATTTAGAAAATGCATCCTTTAGTTCATCAAAACTATATTCCTCTTCCTCTTTTTACTAGATGACTAATAAATGGATGGAGAAGGTGAAGATGGTACCTCATCCTTATTATCCATGAGGCAAAAGTTGGTAACCTCATGTTGTTTTTCCATATCTTCTCACTTTAGGAGGTGTCCCAAGTGTCCTTGAGTGCCTTGCCTTATTTCTTCTTTGAAAGCTTTGGACAATTTGCTTTTTTATGAGTCCTGGCTTGTTGTAATTGAAGCATTTCAATTTGTCACTTTTTGTTTCATTTGGCCTCTTGAAGTCTTTCCTTTTTTTTCCTTTCTTCCTCCAATTTGCATTGTTTAAAGATGCTCCTCTTTTCATTTTTCCAAATTTCTTGAACTTTTTAAAGTTCTAGGCAAGAGTGCAATTTCCTCATCCTCCAGGTCCTCATCATCTTCTTTATCTTCATTTGATGTATATTTTGATGTAATAAGCGCAATGGAATTCTTTGCTTTTCTCTCTTCCTCTTCATGGTCTTTTATTTTAAGCTCATAAGTCATGAGTGATCCAATAAGCTCATTGAGCTCCAATGTTTTTAAATTTTTAGCTTCTTTGATGGCCGTGACTTTTGGTTGCCATGATAATGGCAAGCTCCTTAGCACGTTCCTCACTTTCTCTACATTGGAATAATCATTTCCAAATGCCTTTAAACCATTCGTAATTTCAACAAATCTAGAAAACATTTGCTCAACATTTTTTTTAGGAAGCATCTTAAACAATTCATATCTATGTACAAGCATAACAATGCTAGATTCTTTTACTTGGCTAGTACCTTCATAGGTTACTTCTAATTGGTCCCAAAGTTCTTTAGCCGAAGCACACTCCATTACCCTTGCAAATTCAGTGGCATTCATAGCATTGAATAAATAATGTAGAGCTTTTTGATTTAGTTCAAATAGTTTGATATCTTCATCATTCCAATCATTTTCAGGTTTGGGCACTCTCCTGTCTCCATCAAATTTTGTAGGTAAGGTAGGTCCATTTTTTATAATCTTCTAAGCTTTCTAATCATATGATTGTATAAACACTTTCATTCGTATTTTTCAAAATGCATAGTTGGTTCCATCAAAAGGGAGTCTTGCTTAATAGAAATTCCCTCCATATTTGCTAATTTTAATTCTACTATTGTTAAACTATAGGTAGAACCCTAGCTCTGGTACCAATTGTGGGTGCAAATTTCTTAAAAGCAGGGGTGAACTAAGATATTACCTAATCCTTTTATTTAAAAATTGACCCAAAAATCAACAATTACTTTCAAACAAAATATCAAACACAAATAGGCAATATAAGAAGATGTAAATAAATCAAAGTAGAGGGTAGGAAGACAAACAATTTTAAGGTGGTTCGGCCAAGCCTACGTCCACCGCCTAAGGATGCTCCCCTGAGGACTTCAACAATCTTCACTAGATATGCTTCTTCAAATCTTGCTGAAGCAAACCAAGTTTTACAATCTCTTTGAAGCCTTTCATTCAAAGAACCCAAGAGTTCCACTCTTTAGGATTTCCTCACATTTTTTCAAGCTTTTATGGATGTCTCTCTCAAGATTTCTAAGCTCACAAAGTGTGTATACAATCAAGAAGAATAAGAAATGATGTATAAAATGTAATTTCTTTTTTACAAGCAGATATAGCAATAAAAAGCTCAAAGATATTACAAGATTAGCTCAAGATCTCAACAAAATGAAAGATGATAATGATTTTGCAAGCTTTTATTGATGATTTAATTGAATTTTGAAGATGCATTTTAAAGAGATATGAAGGCTAGGGCTTTGGTAGTTGGAAGAGAGACGAAGAAAATGGCTAGAATGGTAATAAATGGCTAATGCATTTATTACAGCATTTCGCTCAGTTGGTCGACTGGCTGGGTCATCCGACTCTTCCTTAGCCTTCTCTGATTACGCCGGACGCCTTAGTCGGTTGATCGGCTAGGGGATCTGGCTTTTTCTTCTTTTCTCTGTTTTGGTCGGGCAACCTCCTTAGTTAGTCAGTCAACAGGCTGAGGGGTCTGGCCACTTCGGAGACATAGAAGCAAAGCCAAACTCGACTGAAAAAATTTTTAAACTCAATTTTATGAAGTTTCCATAACTCCAAATCAACTCAATGCATTTTGTAAATAGTTTTTAAGACTTAGAAACATTTCAAAACACGTGTTTACACTAATTTTGCATCCAAGATCATTTTGTTTTTATGAGAGATAATGTTCATGAGATTTAATGTGTTTGATTTATAGAAAATAAAAGTTTGAGCTAATCTTTGCAATTCAAAAGCATTTCACCAAAAAAAGAGCAAAAAATAAAAAAATAAAAGTTTGGTACCTCTTATGACGCCTCTTCTCCTCCTTATGACTTCTTATCATCTTCTTCTTGAAATAGTGTTCATTTGGTCATCTTCTTCCATCTTCTAAGCATCTATCTACTCATCTTAGCACTTAACTTCACAACATGCTTTTTAGAAAAGGAATAAAATAATATAAATGCATATCAAATTTTCATCATCAAAATTAATAACTAGTATCTAGCTAACAAATTTGGATGACATCTTTAGACATAATTGTTTGCAATTATCTTGTCTAAGTCAATCTCATTTAAATGAACTTAACTATCTTTCATAATTAACACATAGGATTGACCAATTTTTAAATCCTAATGAGTGGTCATATTTCTAGGTGGTAATCATGTTTATGCTTATGCAAATATGTTATAACATATATCAATGCATTATAAACCTCCACCAAAATGCGTTAGAATCCCTCTTTGATGGCTTTCTGCAATCTTCAATCCAAAAGCACAAAATAGCGATCTTTGTTGCAATTTCTGCTCGAGCTGGTCGACCACAAAGGAGGAGTCGGTTGACCTGCAAGTTTGATTGGCTGAGATAGATTTACTCCTATGTGCTATTTTTCCTTGCATCTCCTTGGTCTTCAAAGATTACAATAATAATATATTTTGCTATTGCTAATACAAGCTTACAATCATAAAAGAAACATTACAAGAATATCAAAACATCATATGCTTCTTTTAAATAAAGCTACAAGCAATAACCATAAAGATCTATACATGAAATCTCCTATGGCCAAGCTTTGTTGGCCGGCCACAAAACTCTATCATGCATACATATGAACCATCAAAGGGATTTTATATCAACTACACATACAAGTATAAAACCACAAGTATATGCAACACAAGATTTCCTAATCTTGCCGCTCACATGACTAACATTTTTATGCAAATAAATATTCTTGCATAGTCTAAGCATGTTGTATATGAACCTAAGCTCTGATACCAATTATATAATCTATAATATTACATGTGGCCTATCATAGTCTATATTTTCAAAAATTCTGCCAAGAAAACATGTTAGGAAAATTAAATAACCATATATCACACACAAGAACATGTTTTAGAACATATATAACATAATGTGTATTTGAAAAAATATGTAAAGCTAACCTCTTGAAGCTGGGGCCTTTAATGAAGCTATAATCATCATGAGCTTTGTTCCCACTCATGAACAAGGCCACTAAAAAAATTTACTATAAGGGTGTCACAATAGACAACTCCCTAGTCTTCTTTCCTATGATTAAAGAGACTTATCTTGAGAGAATAGCCTCTTGTATGGGAAGAAGCAAAGTAATGTGCTCATGAAAATCTAGAGTAAAAACCACACAATAAGTTTGTACTATGTGTTGTAATATTCTCTTGCCAAAATGGAAGAGATCAACTACAACATTTTTGCATGCTAGAAATGATTAAGGTCTTGTCTATTTATAGGAAAAGTTTGGCACCTAAACCTTGTAAACTTTCCGTGTGGGAAACTTTTTCCTAGTAGTAAATGTTTGCCATATGTCATGGAAGTTACTTTTAGCGACATTCTAGCACATATCTTGGAAGATTGGGCCAAGCCTACAATCCAGGCCCAACGCATAGTCTATAATCATTTGGAGGCCCAAACCCAATAAGAAACCATCCAATCCCAATTAGGTTATCTTGAACTCTAAAGAAAGCCCAAACCTAATTCCAAGCTTTGGCCCAATAAGGCTACTGCCACAATATGGAATTTACTCTTTCAAGATTACTCTCTCAAAGTCATTTCAACTAGGGAAGGGACCAAGAAGACACAATTAACCTTGGCTTATGAAAATAATCAAAAATGTCCTTGCCTAATCTAGATGACATAATAACTATTTTTTTTAACTCCGATCTATTCCATCATAAGATCAAAGTTGCACTCCAAGAATAATTGCTATTTCCCAAAAGCTTCACAAAAGAATGTGAACTTTGTCTTTGACCTACTAAATAATTGACCATAATGCCCCTCTATGTATACCCATAACTAAGGCCGGTCCTTTGGCTTGTGTACTATCACCTCCTTAGCTGGATCTTTTTCTGTTGGGTTTCTTGTCCTATTGCCAACCATCTTGGGTTATGGAATCTCTTGATCTAGGGAGTGACCCTTAAACCATATGACCGACACACCCATAAGGTAGTATTACTAGATTTTGATTTGGATGATAAATTTGGACCATCCCAATGGGGAAACATAGATTCCATATTGCATATGCATGTTCCAATTGATTAGAACTTAGCACTTAATGCAAAAAGTTGTTGATCTTAATAAAGTAAGATCTTACCCATAGTGAATCAAAGTACCAAACCCTAACTTCATTAGTTCATCCACATATGCTCAAGATTAAGAGCAATGATCATTTAGTAGTAGTGAGTATCTTTTTTTCTTTCTTCGATAGTACGTCTCTATAAAACATACTCACAATGGTCCTGTCTAATACATGACACACGTACTATTGCAACAAATCCGAAAAGTCCTTTAATGACCTAGGTAGATCACCCTCAACGAGGAGATTTGCTCAGCATAACCTTATCCTAGTGGAATGCCCAACACTACCATTTGGTTGTGAACTCAATTTATGACGTGACTAAATCTAGACTTGGACCTACTGTACATCCAACCTCATGCACACCTAAGTTATTAGTTCAAGTCAAGGGGCCTTTATACATATATCAATAAAACATACTAGAGATTGTTCAAGATCTAAATTGTCATATACAAGTGAGCTTTAAGGTATACTAATCCTAACACAAGATTAGTAGCATTCCTATGCAAGCTTGCATTGGCATGTGTAAATAATGGGATAGGGTATATCCTGTAGGAAAAGGGATCAGGATTCAACACTTAATGTGGGTGAAAAGAAAGAAAAACAAATGAAATAAGAAACGGAAGTACCAAAATTAATCTAGGTTGCCTCCTAATAGCGCTAACCACAATGTCGTTAGCCAGGCAATCATCAACTCATCACTAAATCTAAGGTGCCTCCTAGTAGCACTAGATTTAATGCCTCTAGTTGGGCAGTAATGTTGGGGCCAACGATACTTGTAGTCCTTGAGCACGGATTGACATACAAACCTATAAAGGCACAACTCAGGAAAAAAGATCATATGGTATAAGATTAATCAAATGATGCACATCATAATCCTTTTCAAGCACACATGAAAAAGGGACAAATAAAAAACCCAACACATAAAATATAGAAGAAGAATGCTCTAAGGTGTCATAGGTCATGGAAAAAATCTAAAGCTCTAGGTTCCTTGTTTTCTCTAATCCTAACCTAGCAGCTCTATCTTGACTACTAACCATTCTATAACCTTCTTTTGATAATCAAAGGTTACCTACACCACGTACCCATGGGTCAATGAAGTATCCAAAGCATACAGAACGGTAGAAGTGTGAACAAACCCTACATGAACATGCTCCAAGTGGAATGGCATAAAATTGTGCTCACTAGGTAGAGACTCAATGAATGGAAGGAAGGAAGAATCATCTAATGGAATGGGAGTGAATAGGATGGAGTCAACGGGAGAGCAAGTAGGAATGGCTCCGAAAGAGGAAGAATCGGAAGTATGGATCATAGGCTCGCTCTTACTAAGGGCTAGTTCGTGTTCTTTCAAGAAACAGTTCATCTCATCAAGTAGTTCCCTAGTAGAGAGCTTAGAAAAAGATTCTAACAATTATTCATCAAATATGTTTAAGGACCTATATATCATAATATCAAGTTCTTCAATCTCTTCCCTATGAGTCTTTATATATTGGTCATTTACTTCAACACCAAAATCTACAACTCTAATAGACTCATCAAGCCTAGAATTGAAGATAGGCATGATGCTCTCCTTAATGGGTGTCTCCAAATCCACTCTAGCTAATATCTCGTCAAATGCTTCAATGAATTCATTGCTAGGGGATATGTTCTCACAACTACATTCATCAATACAAGATTCCATCACATGTACCTGAAAACCTTTATTTTTATTTGCACTTCCATGATCAATCCTATGTGTGCAATCATAATGGTCTTTGCTTTTCACATCAAGATTGAAACAATTAACCTTAAAGGACTCGTCAAACTTATGATCATCACCTCTAGAAATAGAGATCATGCATCCCCGCTCAAAGGTGTCTCAGTCAAGGCTAGCTAGGGTGTAACTTAACTTTCTCAATTTATCATTCTAGATCATGGTCTCATTATCATGGCCCTCAGCACATAGGTCTATCACCTTAATCATAAAGCAATCTTTCTCATCATCATCTCCACCTTTACTAGCTCTATTCACTGCCTCTACGACTGTCATGATGGACCTCAAATTTCTAAATTTCATCTTTAGTAACCTCGATTTACAATGAACAACTGCATCTGCTATGGTAAGGAAGGGGTGACCTAGGAAGACGAGAGTGGAATGCCTAGAATCATGACCCAAATCCATATCTAGCATTATAAAGCCTATTTAGTACATGAACTTGCCAACCTAAACCATAACATCCTCCATTATACCTCTAGGTCCATGCTTAGATTTGTCAGCTTGGTTGAGAGTAATGTGTGTAGGAGTCAACTTACTTGGACCTAGTTACTACCACATAGAATAAGGAATAAAGTTCACACTAGACCCTAAATCTAACAAGGCGTGATCAATCTGGGTTTCTTGAGTGCTATAAGGAATGGTGAAAGCTCTAGGGTCACTTGACTTGGGCGGATAGCTCGATGTACAAATGCTACTCACATTCTCCGTGAGTTTCACCTTGTTTGGCATGGTCGATGTCTTACACATTATTGTGCAAAGGTCTTTGAAGAACTTAGAATATGAGGGAATGGAAAGGACTACATCTATCAAGGAAAGATTAACCTTGCTATCTTCAAGATTCTCTAAGACTTTGAAGAACTTAGAGTCCTCACTATATGATGACCTCTCTAAGGCAGATGGGAATAGAACTCTTGGAGGAACATCTCTAGATACATGGGGTTCTATAATAGGCTGGGAATAGAACTCTTGGAGGAACATCTTTAGATACATGGGGTTCTATAATAGGCTACTTTCCTTCCCTATGTGGGTGGGAAGTACTAATCTCACCAAGGTCTCTAGTGGGTTGTATTCTCTCAGTAGGACTATTTTTATGATCTCTTTCAACAGGGTGACGAATGGACTCTCGAGACTTAGGGGGACCACTAGATGCAAGATCTGCATATTCAAATCCTATCTATTATCCATTATTCTATCGCTCCTAAGAGTGGTGACAGCCTTAGCTTGGGCTAAATGAGGATAAGTGGAGCTAAAAGAGAAACATGACTGGACTCTAGGGTTCACCTAATGGACAAGTACAAGGAGTGCCTGAGGCTAAGAAATACTGGGGAGTCTAGCTTGATTCACATTATGGAACCCTAGTTCTAACAAAACTTATCACTCTAACCTAGATTGTATGTGTTCGAGTATGGGTTACACTCCTGTGAGTACCTTTGTATGGCATAGACTCCCTCTTAAATAAACTCAAGAAACTATGGTAATACGTGAAAAGCTACAATCTCGTGAGTGGACTCAAAAGACAATTGATGTGTTGTGTTTTTGTGTGTGTTTGCATTGTCATTTACCTATATTTAAGAGGTGTTGAGTGCTCATAATGATGCATTAGTGTAGTGCTTTTGATTAGAATAGACTTAAGCGTAGGCAATTGTATATATTGAGTTTAAGAGACAAATTGCTACATTGATTGCTTGTTTTTAATGATTTAGGTGAACCTTGGGTTAAGATCGAGATTAGAGGATGAAAGGTGATGAATATGGGCAATGCACGGGTCTAAAAGAGAAGACTAGAGGCCGAAAAGACAAAGAATGGAGGAAGAAAGTCAGTCGGACGACCAAGGAAAAAGAGCCGGTCTAGAGAGCATCATCAAAAAGTCGGTCGAGCTAGGTCCAGAAGATGGTCGACCGATAATGTGCTGAGAACATATAAATAGGGCCCGATTCTGCAGAAAAAGGAGGACTTTTTTGGAAGATTAACACACACTTCACACCTAAAATTCTCATGCACTTAACCCTAGATTTCACCCATCTCACGCACACTTTTCACACATTCCTCACTAAGAGCCAAGCTTGATTTGGAGGGTTCTAACATTTGGAATCAAGTTTGCTCAAAAGCTTTGTACAAGATTAGCTAGGATGAAAGGGAAGCTTTATTATCTCTCTTTCATTCTATTTCCTATTATGATTGAGTAGACTTGCGTAGGGTGATTTAACTTATGTAATGGGTTAACTATATACTCCTATGATATAGGGTATGATGGTTGAATATATATGCATGTTTTGAATTTTCTTGTTCAAATGGATATTTTCTCATTCATGTCTAAGTGTTTGATAAAATGCCTAGATGAGTAACATGTGTATAAACTGAAGTTTGTTTGTTACTAAACACATCTAATCCATGTTATAATCATGTTTATGTGTTTATATGTGGATGCTATGAAGTGGGTAATGCTTTTATTCATATCTATATGTATATTTGCATGCCTAGTAGTGAATACGACTTTAATAACGCATACATGTCGGTTGTTAATTGCTTCTAATGGTGTAATCCGATCATGACGATGTTTGGTAGTCAAATAAGTCCCTTATTCACGAGCACCTTGGCCTTGAACATGTATGAACACACTAGCAAGTCAAATCCTACTATAGTGACTTTAGAATGACGAAGCGTAATTTAGGACTAGTCTAGACCGAGTCTCCTTTGGCTTTAAATCCAGCCAATAGGTTTCCGGATGGTTTTAGTTGACCTTAGCAACACTAGGTCTTGGCTTTAAATCCAGCCAATGATTTAGGTACTAGGGTAGGTTCATTCTAAGTCACCTAGGAAGTTAGTAAGTCACTCTTAAGGCCCTAGGTCATAAGGACCACGTCAAGCTCTAGGAGGCACCGCCTAGGGACAGACCCGCGTCGAGTCCTAGGGGGAAATTAGGACACTAACTAGCAACTTAGTTAAGAGTACTCATGATAGTTAGCCATCATCCCTTAATCCTATAGCATTTGAGTATAGAATTACCCATTCATAAGTCGAAGTCACCTTAATCCCTTCTCAATTGTTAGTTCCCATTTTTTCATATTCATAGTTTAGTTTAATTTCCTTTACCTAGAACTCCCAATAATTGAAAACCCCAAAAAAATATTTCTAGTTTAGTTCTTTCTTTTTGGCACCTTCTAGAGCACCAAGCATAGAATTCACCCACATTACTCACGTCTCCCTATGGTTTGACACCCGAACTTGTACACAATATATTGCACGATTAGTACGCTTGCGGGTCTTTTAGAGCTTGCACTCGAAAGACGCATCAAGTTCTTGGTGCCGTTGCCGGGGAGGCACGGTGATTTGCATTCTTTGTTTGTGTGTTTTGGTAGTTGCTTTTCTTACTTTCTTGCTTTTCCTTTATAGTTTATTTAGTTTTTGCTTATCTTGTTTATTGTTTATATTATCTTGCTTTGATCCTTGCTTATCTATTTCAGCTTTTGTCTTTACTTTTAGTAGGCTTTTTAGGATTGTGGTTTATTTGCTGTAGTTTTAGGAATACTGAAGTTTTCGGGGGTTGAAGTGGCTGGAGTTAGGATAGATTGTGCATGCTTGGTAGGAGATCCCTTAGAAATCCCCTAGTTTCTCTTAATCCCAAACCTAATAGAATTGCTAGACATTTAAGGAATTTAGGAGATCTTCTTGAGGAGATGGCCTTTCCCAATCATCCTCCTAGTCGTCCCAATCCCTCAATGAATCCCATTCCACCTTATGATCACATTGGGCATCAAGCCCAAGATCATTTTAGACGAGAGCCCTATAGACCGGACCAACCCATAGATAAGGAATCCACTCTTAGGTAATTCTTTCTTCCCGAAGCCTTTGAGCCTAATTTGGCTATTCAAATTCAGGGTTTGGGGGAAATGAACTTTGAGATTAAGCCTAACATGTTGGCCATGCTTCCCTCCTTCTACGGGAGAAGCAATAAGAGTCCTTTAGATCATATCACTGATTTTGCTGAGATGAGTTCCACTCTCCATGTCCCCAATGTCTCCCAAGAAGTCATACGTCTAAGATTGTTTCCTTTCTCTCTTAAGGACAAGGCTAAGACTTGGTTGCATTCCTTACCCAATGGTTGCATACTACATGGGTTGAGATTCAATCTAAGTTCTTCCAAAAATTTTATCCTATGGCCAAGACAGCAGACCTTAAGACCGCTATTATGACTTTTTCCCAACATGACCTAGAATCTTTGCATGAGGCTTGGGAGAGGTTCAAGGATCTTCTTAGATAATGTCCACACCGCAGGTACGGCAATCACGACCTAATGTAATACTTCTTTCGAGGCTTCAATGAACAAAATAGGATGATGGCCAACGTCGCCTCCAGTGATGGCTTCTATCTTTTGAGACCGACCGAGGCATGGGAGAAAATAGAAATTATGGCCAAAAATTCTTTTCAAAATTTTGCCATGGAAAGGTCTAGTCGGGGAGGCAACAAAAGAAGTGTTAGTGAGGTTGGAGTTTCTTTAGATTTACCCGCTAAGGTTGAGCCTTTGACGAATAAGCTAGATCAATTCATTTCTTTATCTCTTTCATCCCAAGGTCATAGGACTAGTTCTTTAGGTTCTTCCTCCGCCCCTTTAGTTGTTGAAGTTTGTGCATTGCGCTCCGAGTCATCTCATGAGACCATAGCTTGCCCTTTAGCATCCCAATTTCCTGAATTCATGAAAGAGCAAGTGTGTGCCACACAAGGTTATTCTCGTGAGTATAATCCATACTCGAACACATACAATCCATGTTGGAGGGACAACCCAAAATTTTCTTGGAGACAAGGACAGCATGAGTCTAGTTCACAGCCTCAGGTTCTACCTCAGCAGCGACCTTGTTATTAATATCCCCCAGGTTTCTATCATGTTAATCAACCCCGTCTCACTAGTGCTCCTCAACCTCAGGCTTTGCCAGCTCCCTTTAGTAGCCAACCTCTTAGTAATGACATGATGAAGATAATGCAGTTCATTCAAAACCAACAACAAGAATTGGCAGAAAATAGGCAGCAAATGGCTAGGTTTAAGGCACAGTTAGGACAGATTGCTAGTTAGCTGAGTGCTAGAGACCCCGGGAAATTTCCTTCTTATCTGGAGGTGAACCCTAGAGTCCAGTCCTATTCCTCCACCGATACAACTTATCCCCCTCAGTCCTAGGCTAAGGCCGTCAACACTCTTAGGCATGGTCGGGTAGTGGATAATAAGATAGGAGTTGACTTTGCAGTGCCTGCACCTAGTGGTCCTTCTGAGGCTAGAGCACCACATTGTAGCCCTATTAAGGGAAATCATAGAGAGGGTCCTGTTGAGATAGATGAGCCCATTAGAGACCATGGAGAGAGTAGTACTTCCCACCCACACAGCGAGAGAAAGGAGCCTATTGATGATTCCCATGTGTCTAGAGATGTTGAGCCTAGAGTTCCCTTCCATTCGCCTTAGAGAGGCCTACACCTGGTGAGGATTCTAGGTTCTTCAAGGTTTTACAGTATCTTAAGGATCTTAAGATCAATCTTCCTTTGATAGATGCGATCCTTTCCATTCCCTCTTATTCTAAGTTCTTTAAGGATCTTTGTACAAAGAAACGTAGGTCATCGAACATTTATAAGAAGGTGAGGCTTACGGAGAAGCTGAGTAGTATTTGTACTTCGGGCCTTCCGCCCAAGATGAGTGACCCCGGAGCCTTTACCATTCCTTGTAGGATTCGTGAGACCCAGATTGATCATGCCTTGTTAGATTTAGGATCTAGTGTGAATCTCATTCCCTACTCTGTCTATCAGCAGCTAGGTCTAGGTGAGTTGTCTCCTACACATGTTACTCTTTAGCTAGCTGATAGGTCTGAGCGTAGACCTAGGGGTGTGATAGAGGATGTTATGGTTTAGGTAGGTGAGTTTGTGTACCCTGTTGACTTCACAATGTTAGATATTGATTCCGGACATGACTGTTAATACTCTACACCCATTCTTCTAGGTCGCCCCTTCCTTGCCACCGTAGATGCCATTATCCATTGTAGGTTGGGGTTATTGGAGATGAAATTTGGGAATTTGAGATCCACTATGAAGGTTGCCGATGCGGTGAATAGGGCTAGTATAGGAGGAGAGGATGGAGAAGAGTGCTTTAGGGTGGATATGATTGATTCTTGCATTGAGGTTTTTATAGAGAAGACTATGACCGATGGAGAAGAATTGAGGAAATTTGAGGAATTGATGTCTAGTTTTGATGTGGAGACCATAGAACGAAAATGTGTAGCTTCTACTTCCTTGATTGAGAGCCATTTAACTAGTAAGTCACTTGAGGTTAATTCTTTTAGTCTCATTTCTAGTGATGTCCCCATTGATGATGTTGAGGTTAAGTCCCCCTTGGTTGACCCTAACCCTTCTTTAGAGCTCAAACCCTTTCCTGATCATTTGAAGTATGCATTCCTAGGCCCTAGTGAGACCCTTCCGATCATCATAGCTTTCGATCTTTCTAGTGAGCATGAAGAGTGTCTCTTAGAGGTTCTTAGGAAGCATAGGAATGCTATCGGGTGAAAAATTGATGATTTGAGAGGTATAGACCCTTTGGTTTGCATGCATCGTATTTACCTTGAGGATGAAGCCATTCCTTCTGGGGAGATGCAAATGAGGCTAAACCCACACATGAGTGAAGTAGTTAAGAAAGAGATCATTAAGCTTTTAGATGCGGGCATTATTTATTCAATCTCTGATAGTGAGTGGGTTAGCCTAGTCCAGGTTGTCCCTAAGAAGTCCGGAATCATAGTTGTTGAGAATTAGAGAGGAGAGCTTATCCCTACACATACTCCCACGGGATGGAAAGTTTGTATTGACTATAGGAAGCTAAACTCCAAAACTAGGAAGGATCATTTCCTATTTCCTTTTCTAGACCAGATCTTAGATAGAGTAGCTGGGCATAGCTACTATTGTTTTCTAGATGGCTATTCGGGTTATAATCAGATCCCTGTGTTTCTCGAGGACCAGGAGAAGACCACCTTTATTTGTCCCTATAGCACTTTTGCTTATAGGAGAATGCCCTTCGGTCTTTGTAATGCCCCAGCGACTTTTCAGAGATGTATGATGGCCATTTTTAGTGACATGATTGAGAGGCATTTAGAGATTTTCATGGATGATTTCTCAGTCTTTGGAGATAGCTTTGATGAGTGCTTGAGTCATCTCTCTTTAGTCTTAGAACGATGTGTGAAGAAGAATCTAGTGTTGAGTTGGGAGAAATCCCACTTCATGGTGCAATGAGGGATAGTGTTGGGTCATGTTGTATCATCTAGTAGAATTCAAGTTGACCCAGCTGAGATAGAATTAATTGAAAAGTTGCCTATCCCTAAGTGTGTCAAGGATGTTAGATCTTTTATAGGGCATGCAAGATTTTACCATAGATTCATTGAGGATTTTAGTCATATTGCACGTCCCTTGTCTAGGCTCCTAGCACAAGATGTCCCTTTTGACTTTGATGATGAATGTGTTAGAGCTTTCAATAGGTTTAAATCCTTATTGTCTACATCCCCAATTATCCAGCCACCTAACTACAGTCTTCCATTTGAGGTTATGTGTGATGCATCTGATTATGCGATAGGAGCTATTTTAGGTCAAAGGAAGGATAAGTTGCCCCATGTTGTGTACTATGCTAGCAAGACTCTTGATGAAGCACAAAAGAACTATACCACTACAGAAAAAGAGCTTCTAGCAATAGTTTTCTTCCTTGACAAGTTTAGGTCATACATCCTAGGGTCCAAAGTGATTGTCTACACTGATCATGTGGCATTGAAATATTTGTTGTCTAAGAAAGAATCTAAGCCCCACTTGATTAGGTGGTTGCTCCTCCTTCAAGAGTTTGGCATAGAAATCCGGGATAAGAAGGGTAGAGAAAATTTAGTTATGGATCATCTTTCCCGTCTTGTTAGCGAATCTTCTAGTGATCCATCTCCTTTTAATGATTCATTCCCTGATGAGCAATTGTTTGCCGTCTCTCATCACACACCTTGGTTTGCTCATATTGTCAATTATCTTGCCACAGGGCATTTTCCTTCCCATTGGGAGAAAAGAGAAAAAGATAGGTTCCTAGCACAAGTTAGGCATTTCTTTTGGGAGGATCCCTATCTTTTCAAAGTGTGTGCAGATCAAATGATTCGTCGGTGTGTGCCTGAGGACGAGTTTGAGAATGTTTTAAGTATGTGTCATAATGAGGGGTGTGGAGGTCATTTTAGTGGGAAGAAGACCGGGGCGAAGGTCTTGCAATGTAGATTATTTTGGCCCTCTCTCTTTAGGGATGCCCAAGAGTATTGTAAGAAGTGTTTTAGATGTCAACAATCCGGGTCCATCTCTAGGAGAAACATGATGCCTTTATTCTCTATTCTTCCTTGTGAGTTGTTTGATGTTTGGGGTATAGATTTCATGGGTCCATTTCCACCTTCCTTTGGGTACCAATACATTTTAATGGCCGTTGATTATGTGTCCAACTGGGTTGAAGCAATTCCCACACGAACTAATGACCATAGGGTAGTGGTTAAGTTCATTAAGGAGAATATTTTCTCTAGATTTGGAGTCCCTAGGGTCTTAATTAGTGATAGGGGTTTGCATTTTCGCCATAGGACTTTAAAGGCCATGTTGAGAAGATATTCAGTCACCCATAAGGTAGCCACTCCTTATCACCTGCAAACTAGTGGACAAGTAGAGGTGTCCAATAGGGAGATCAAGCACATTTTAGAGAAAACGGTTAGGCCTGATAGGAGAGATTGGTAAATGATGCTTTATAGGCTTACCATACCGCCTTTAAAACTCCTATTGGTATGTCTCCGTATAGATTGGTTTATGGTAAAGCTTGTCACTTGCCGCTAGAACTTGAGCATAAAGCTTATTAGGCAATCAAAGCCCTAAATTTTGACTTGGCAAGAGCGGGTGAGAAAAGGAAGCTAGACCTAGGAGAATTGGAAGAGCTTAGATTCGAGGCATATAAGAATGCTAAACTTTATAAGGACAGGATGAAGAGAATTCATGATAAACACATTATTAAGAAATCATTCTCTCCTTCTGATAAAGTTTGGTTGTTTAAATCACGATTGAAACTCTTTCTAGGTAAGCTTAAGACAAGATGGGATGGTCCATATGAGGTGATGGTTGTCTATCCTTCCGGTGCAGTCAAGATTAAAGACTTGAAGGATGGCTGAGAGTTGACGATGAATGGGCAATGCATGAAGCATGCATATGATCCGAGCATGGCTCGTGTGGAGGTTTTACTACTTCAGGATCCCATCAATGGAAGTTGAAGATGAGTTAGTGTTTGCCTAGCTGACAGCATGGTGGTTAGCGCTACTAGGAGGCAACCTAGATTCAATTTTACAGTTTTGCATTTGTTTCACTTTCTTTTCTTTTCATTTTCTTTCTTTTATCTTTCTTGCACCCAAACCAAAGTGTTGAAACCCAATCCTTTGTCCCATAAGATACATCATTGCTCATTATTGCACATGCCAATGCAAGCGTGCATAGGCAATGCTACTAATCTTGTTTTCTTTGTGAGTGTTTATGAATTATGAGTCACAGGATTAGTAGTGTGGTGATTTATCATTGGCACGGAAAGCTTTGAAGAAAATGCAAGGTTGTATCTATCCTTTCTCCATTTATTCCCCATGTTTATACCCTATCCCCACCACCCTTACTTGTTTTGTAATGACAATTTGCTTGTTGTTGTGTTTTGATCTATTTGCTTGAGGATAAACAAAGTTTAGGTTTGGGGGTCTGAGAGTTTGGTTTTCTTGTTAGATATCTTGCTTAGGGTAGATTGCATTATGCACTTAAAAATGGTGAAAATTTTTCAATTTTGATGCATATAGAGTCATTTATTTCTTTGTTGATCATTGTGTTGGCTTTTGTGATTGACTCTATTGATTTATGAAGATGAGATGCATTGTGGGGAAATGAATAGAGTGGTTTGAAAACTAAGTCTTGGAGAGGATGCCTTTCAAAGTTGTAGGGAGTGAGAACCTTGAAAGAATAACCCTTGTAGCCATCCCAAAGCTTGGTAGGAAAGAGTGTTGAAAAAGGGTTGTTGATGTGAGCGCCCCTTCCTTGATTGGTTCTTTTTATGCGCCTAAGCCTTTCTTTTTCTTTCTTTTTGTGAATACAATACAAAGCATAAAAAATTCAAAAAAAAATGAAAAAGGCAAAGAGGTGCAAAAATATGAAAAAAAAAAAATTGAAGTGAAAAAGAGAAAAAAAGCCAAAGGCACCAAAAAGTTAGTTAATAAGTGCATAAGTGACACAATGTCAACTTAGCTCAAGTTATCATCTTTGTAGATACGTGAATAAGGCTTTTTATAAGCCATTGTGTTTGAATATTCTCTCTTCTTGTCTTTAAGGCTTGGTGCATGTTGAGGAGGCCTTGTTGGTTGAGGGAGCACAAAATATCAACATCCCGAGTGCGTGAGTTAGAATCCTAGGCTTGTGGTGAATTGGCTATTTGGGAAATTCCCATGAGTAACGAGGCCCCTTATAAGTAGAGGGAGGATCCAAAGAGATTCAGAGATCTCTCCACAATAGGAATGCCCCTTTTATGCTTCTTAAACTAATCTTGATAGTGAGTCAATCCTTTAGGCAATTAATTGTATTAGCTTTAGAAATAAATTTAAGATTAGGCTTGCTTGAGGACAAGCAAGGAGAAGGCTTGGGGGTGTTGATGTGTTGTGTTTTTGTGTGCGTTTCCGTTGTCATTTACCTATATTTAAGAGGTGTTGAGTGCTCATAATGATGCATTAGTGAAGTGCTTTTGATAAGAATAAACTTAAGCATAGGCAATTGTATATATTGAGTTTAAGAGACAAATTGCCACATTAATTGCTTGTTTTTAATGATTTAGGTGAACTTTGGGTTAAGATCGAGATTGGATGATGAAAGGTGATGAAGATGAAGATGGGCAATGCACAGGTCTAAGAGGGAAGACCGAAGGCCAAAAAGACAAAGAATGGAAGAAGAAAGTCAGCCAGACGACCAAGGAACAAGAGTCAGTTGACCAACCACTCCAGAGAGGTGCCAAAAATAGCTGGACGACCACCCCTCCAGAGCCGGTCGACCGGCCAATCCAAAGAGCATCATCAAAAAGCCGGTCGACCTAGGTCTAGAAGCCGGTCGACCGGCTAGGTCGGCCGGCAATGCGCTGAGAACATATAAATAGGGCCCGATTCTACAGAAAAAGGAGGAATTTTTTGGAAGATTAACACGCACTTCACACCTAAAATTCTCACACACTTAACCCTGGATTCCACCCACCTCACACAAACTTTTCACACATTCCTCACTAAGAACCAAGCTTGATTTGGAGGGTTCAAACATTTGGAATCAAGTTTGCTCAAAAGCTTTGTACAAGATTAACTAGGATGAAAGGGAAGTTTCATTATCTCTCTTTCATTCTATTTCCTATTATGATTGAGTAGACTTGGGTAAGGTGATTTAACTTATGTAATGCGTTAACTATATACTCTTATGATATGGGATATGATGGTTGAATATATATACATGTTTTGAATTTTCTTGTTCAAATGGGTATTTTCTCATTCATGTCTAAGTGTTTGATAAAATGCCTAGATGAGTAACATGTGTATAAATTGAAGTTTGTTTGTTACTAAACACATCTAATCCATGTTATAATCATGTCTATGTATTTATATGTCGATGCTATGAAGGAGGTAATGCTTTTATATCTATATGTATATTTGCATGCCAAGTAATGAATATGACTTCAATAACACATACATGTCAGTTGTTAATTGCTTCTAATGGTGTAATCCGATCATGACGATGTTTGGTAGTCGAATAAGTCCCTTATTCATGAGGACCTTGGCCTTGAACATGTATGAATGCACTAGCAAGTCAAATCCTGCTGTAGTGACTTTAGAATGACGAAGCGTAGTTTAGGGCTAGTCTAGACCGAGTCTCTTTTGGCTTTAAATCCAGCCAATAGGTTTTTGGATAGTTTTAGTTGACCTTAGCAACACTAGGTCTTGGCTTTAAATCCAGCCAATGATTTAGGTACTAGGGAAGGGTCATTCTCAGTCACCTAGAAAGTTAGTTAGTCACTCTTAAGGCCCTAGGTCACAAGGACCACGCCGTAGCTCTAGAAGGTGCCACCTAGGGACGGACCCGCACTGAGTTGTAGGGCGAAATTAGGACACTAACTAGCAACCTAGTTAAGAGCACTCATGATAGTTAACCATCATCCCTTAATCCCATAGTATTTGAGTATAGAATTATCCGTTCATAAGTCGAAGTCACCCTAATCCCTTCTCAATTGTTAGTTCCTTCTTGACCAACTTGTGCTCCCATTTTTTCATATTCATAGTTTAGTTTAATTTCCTTTACCTAGAACTCCCGATAATCCAAAATCCCAAAAAAAAATGTCTAGTTTAGATCTTTCTTTTTGGCACCTTCTAGAGCACCAAGCATAGAATTCACCCACATTATTCATGCCTTCTTGTGGTTTGACACCCAAACTTGTACACACTTTATTGCACACTTTGTACGCTTGTGGGTCTTTTAGAGCTTGCACTCGAAAGACGCATCAACAATGCACATGCTTTAACTACCGATGAGGTGGAGGACAAACACGGGACTAGTCCTGTGACCTTGTGAAGAGAGGCACAAAGTGATGAATTGCTCTAACTTATATGTCAACGCTCTAACCTCGGTGAGAAAATCAAAAGAAACCTCTACCTTATGAATACCTTTTCTATTCGCTCCCCGACTAGACCTATCTATAGCGGTGTTTTGAAAAGAGTTCTTGGCCAACAAATCCATTTTATCCCACGCTTCACTCCATCTCAAATTGTAGGGCCCACCACCAAATGCGGCATTCACCATCATCCTATTTTGCTCATTCAAGCCTTTAAAGAAATCTTGTAAAAGGTCATGAACACCATATCTAGGTGAGGGCATTACCTAAGAAGTTAATTAAATCTCTCCCAAGCCTTATAGAAGGTCTCTAAATCGTGTTGGGAGAAAATCATAATAGAAGCCTTAAGCTCGATGGTTTTAGCCATGGGAAAAAAATGTTTTGTAAAACCTAGATTGAAGCTCATCCCAAGACGTAATGCAACCACTAGGTAAAGAATGATACCATGACCTAGCCTTATCCTTAAGGGAAAATGGGAACAACTTAAGGTGAATGGCTTCTTGAGACATATTGGGGAAGTGAAGAGTGGAACTTATCTTTACAAAGTCCCTGATATGCTCCAAGGGACTCTTATTGCTCCTCCAATAAAAGAAAGAGAGCATAGTCAACATGCTAGGTTTAATCTCAAAATTCGCTTCCCCTAACCCTAGAACTTGGATAGCAAAGCTTGGCTCAAAGGCACTAAGGAGGAAGAATTGCCTAAGCATGGGCTCATCCTCTACTGGTGGGTTTGGCCTAAGAGGCTCTTACCTGAAATGCTCTTGGGCTTGAGAATGCTCATGGTGATCATGCAGTGGAAAGGCATCCATAGAGGGAATGAGAGGAATAGGAGGATTATTAGGATTGGCTATCTCTCCTAGAAACTCACCTAAATTCCTAAAATGATGTGTAATCCTATTGGGTTTAGGATTAAACTAAATTATGGGATTCCTAAGGGATCACCTACCAAGCATGCAACATAATCCTAACTTTGACCACTCCAACCCTTGAAACTTCAAAATGTCCTAAAACTACAACAAGCAACCCACAAACCTATGAGATCTACTAAAAACAAAAAGCAAAAGAAAAATAGAAAAGCCAAACAAAGAAGCTAAAAATCAAAGGAACTAAAAGCAAATCAAGATAAACAATTACTAAAGCAAGCTATCTAAATAAATCAAAACAAACAAATGAAGCAACTACTAAAACGCACAAGCAAAGAACACAAACCACCATGCCTCCCATCAATAGTGCCATGAACTTGATGTTTCTCTAAGAGTGTAAGCTCTAAAGACCCAAAAATGCAACAATTGATGCAATATAATGTGTGCAAGAATAAGTGTCAAACAATAAAGAGGCTATTTTGTGGAATGGATTCAGCACTTCCTAGAGCCATGGTGTGGTCTTTATGACTTGGCGCCTTAAGAGTGACTAACTAGCTTCCTAGGTGATTTAAGATAAACCTACCCAAGTACCTAAACCATTGGCTGGGTTTAAAACCAAGACCTAGTGTCGCTAGGGTTGACTAAACCTATACAGAAACCTATTGGCTGGGTTTAAAGCCAAAGGAGACTCTATCTATGCCAGCCTTAAGTTACATGCCATCATTCTTGGATCACTTTAGCGGGATTTACTCAATATGTGTAATCATACATGTTCCCTACTAAGAGGTTCGCGAATATAGTGACCTGTTCGACTACCAAACATTGGCATGCTCAGATTACACCATTAAAGCAATTAGAAATCAACATGTAGATAATATTGAGGTCATATTTACTACTAGGCATGCAAACATACACATAGTCATGGATATAAGCATTACCCACTTCATACAATCCATAGATAAACACATAGACATGATTATAGAATGCATTAGAAGTGTTTAATAGCAAATAAACATCAATTTATACACATACTACTCTATTTATGCCAATTTTCAACAATTGTTGAAGAGGAATACCAACTATTTCACACTCGTTTCCCTAAGCCCAAAATCCACCTAAACCCATCTCATATGCTCAATTCTAAACACAAAAACACCTAGGAGTCAAGCTTCTAAGAGAATCAAATATGAGATTTGGGCATAGCTCATGGATTAGGATAGAAAGGCATCTCTCTTTTGTCCCAAATCTAATTATGTATTATTAGAGCTATGTAGTTTGATTATTGTTGTAGTTATGGATTGATTACTACTCTTTTGTAATAGGTACTTGATGGATTTATATATATATGCATTGTGCTTAGGGTTTCAAAGGCCATTTTTACATACATGTTTATGTATTTGTCGAGATGCCTCAATAATATTACATATGTATATTGAAGTCTATTTTGCTATTAACCATTTCTAAATCATTATGCTAGCATGTCTATGTGTTTGTGTGATGATTACATGAAGTGGGTATGCTGATATACATGCCTCTATGTGTGTTTGTATACGCAATAGCATAAATAGCTTCTATTGCTTACATGTTGGTTACTATTGCATAAATTGGTGTAATCTAAGTATGTCTATGTGCTTAGTAATAGGATAGACTGATATATCCTCAAAAGCCATGCCCTAGATTTGTATGCTTTGCATGTAATTATTAATTTCTGCTATTGTGATGACAATCTATGGTGCACAACTAATAGCTAGCCTAGGTTGAGTCTCTCTTAGCTTTAAATCCAGCAAATGGGTTTTACGGTAGGTTAGTCGACTTTAGACGGAATAGGCCTTGGCTTTAAACCCAACTGACAGTTTGGACGCTAGGGTTACATTGATTCGAGTCACCTAGTATCTTAATTAACTAGCCTTAATGCGATCATAAGGACCTTGCCGTAGCTCTGGGTAGACAGGCCTAGGGACGGACCTACACTAATCCTACCATGAAGCCCATCAAGTATCCCTAAATAGACGAGATCACATAAGTATAATCCATCAAGCATCCCTAAATAGATGTAGTAATCATCCATAAGTAAGACGCAATCATCATAGTTCACATTTCTACATGTTTGACTCCCTTAGATCGCTTAATTTCCCCATCACACAGACACTCACCACCCTTTTATTTCCTTGTTCCTAGTTTAGGTTTATCTTTTTCCAAGCTCCTTTCAATCCCAAAAACCCAAAAACTAGCTCTTTAGGACACACATTACTTAGGACATCTTAAACATTAGGCCTCCTCGTGGATTCGACCCTGTACTCGCACACATCGTATTACACACGACCCGTGCGCTTGCGGGCTATTTAGACTTATGCACAAAATAGCGATCAAGTTCTTGGCGTCATCGTCGGGGATGCAATGATTGTTTGTCTTCTTTGTTTTTTTGTATCTCAGCTTGTTATGTGTTGTTTTATCTTCTCTTTTCAAGTTTTTTTTTTGAATAATAAAAGAAAAATCCAAAAAACATTTTGTTGAGCATTATGAAGATGTTAACTTGTGTCAATTAATCCTGAATTATCCCAATACGTCATAATGGTCACTTGGATGCTCTTCTCCACCACCCAAATGTGTTCCCGATGCTTATCGCTCGTGTGGAAGTCGTTGGCATAAAATCGTTTGTTCTCCCCATGACAATCCCCAACCTAGGGTTGGTACCAACTATAACCCCTATAGTCATGCATCATCTCATATATCTTCATTTAGAAATCATGACTATAAGGATCCATATTCTTGTTATTGTAAGTATTGTGGATGCCACGCTTATGATTCTAGTACTTGCCCCAACTTCCACCGTTGTTCTTGATTACATGCAATGCCCAAAGTCCCTAGCAATCATGTGCCCATACATGTATCCACATCTAGTTATCATGATTCTAAGGAGCAATGTCATGTATTTTCATATGAGGTCAAGGTGACTCTTTATATCATCTACCTCCTTGGTTTGAAAATCCACTCCCGCGCTGTCGTTTCCCACCCACCCTTTCTCCGAGTATTATAATGGTTATGCTTATAATGTCACCAATCAAGAGGTCTACCATTTCCACTTGGTTGAGCCCTCTTCTTTTAAGTCTCCTTCATAAGAGGAGAAGCTTGACTATCTCCTACCCCTCATACACTCTAATCAAGAGCAACTAAAGAGTTTGAAGCAAGACACCAAATCTTTAGGTGAGTGCTTGAAGAGAGCAATTAAGAGTGTGCAACTCATGAGCAATAATGTTAAGATAAAAAGATAGGAGAGACACCTAGAGAAGAGGGAAATAGTGGTGAAAATGATCATGTTTTGGAGAGAAAATTTGAAAGAGAGGTTGATAAAGAGTTCACATCTTATAGTGAGGATGAGGATGAGGATGAGCTTGATGATAGTTTGGTTCTTGATAATTCTTATGGATATGTTTTAGAGAAAGTAGTACCCTATCTTTCTAAGCGTTCAATACCTTCCATTGAGTCACGTGAGCCTATCTTTTCTTCTCATCCCACACATTCCACACACTGGGAGGTTGAGTCTCATGTTAATAACACTTATTTGCATTTCAAGTCTACATTTAGAGAGTTTAGGGTATACACCTCCCTTGAGCATTCATGTTTGCAAGACTCAAAATCCATTAAGTCCCTGTTATATCCTCCATATGTGCCTACCATGTATGATATGCATGATGCAAGATGACACCCATTAGCAATGAATGTAAGGATAGATTTGATAAGACTTTAGCTAATGAAGATTTAGAGTCATCCAACAGGGAAAACAAGACATCAATTTTGGAGTTTTTAGATGATAAGTCTCTTAGAGTTAAAGATTGGTGTGTTAAGGATAATAGCCACTCCAATAAGACACTTAGGGATGACATTGAAATTTTAATCTATGGGTCTTTGGGTATGTTTAATGAATCATTGTTGATACCTTCATCTACCCTCTCTACTAAGGAATTGATTGATGAGGTTAAGCACTTTTTAGATGAACATGAACCTTCCCTTAGCATGAGTGAACCCATTAAGATTGAGTCCACCCCATGTAAGGAGTTAAAATGACTTAGGGATCATGTTATATCCTGTAGAGAGAAGAATGTAGTACATCTACTTCCCTTATTGTTGCTTCTCTTTCACCAAATGTCGTTCCTACTCACTATTCCAATTCCGTTGAGTCTCCCTCTAGAGGAATTCTGCAAAACTTTTTAACAAAATTCTTCTACAATTAAGCTCTTGAAAATTAAAAATTCACGAAAAGCACGATGAATGCCTAGATATTTGTGACGCAAATACGTGTTCTTGAAGTAAAGTCATGCGGAAGCTTGATCATCCTCCTTTTCGTATGCAACCAAGATTTATTAGTGGAGGCTAGGGTTTTTTTTAGGAGGAGGAGGAGTGTTTTTTTTTCTTTGAGAAGCTAATAATAGAATTGAATAATATGTAAAATACCTCTCCTTTTATTCGACAAAAGGAGTCGGGCATTCACAAGTCCCAGGCTCATTTCCTCCAACCCAATTAGGAATTAAATTATTGTATAATTCTTAACCTAGTTAGCCTAAGATTTAATTCATGCCACTTTTTTTTTGTACTAGTAGAAAATAGATGAAATTAAATCCGTAATGATGTGTTGTGTAGCCTAAGATTTAATTCATGCCACTTTTTTTTGTACTAGCAGAAAATAGATGAAATTAAATTCGTAATGAAGTGTTGTGCTTTTGTGTGTGTTTGCATTTTCATTTCCCTAAGATTAAGAGGTATTAAGTGCTTATAAAGATGCATTAGTGTAGTGCTTTTGATAAGAATAGACTTAAGTGTAAATAATGTACATATTGAGTTTAAGAGACATATTGCTACACTAGTTGCTTGTTTTCAATGATTTAGGTGCACTTTGGGTTAAGATCGAGATTGAACGATGATAGGTGATGAAGATGGGATATGTACGGGTCAAAAAGAGAAGATCGGGGGCCGAAAAGACAAAGAATAAAGGAAGAAATTCAGCCGGACGACCCAAGAGAAGGAGCTGGTCAACCTAACCGGTGGAACGGCCATTCCAGAGAGGTGCTAAAAATAGTCGGACGACCACTCCTTCAAAGCCAGTCGACTGGTTAGGTCGACCAGCCAGTCCAGAGAACACCACCCAAAAGTCAGTCGAGCCAACAGAAGAAGCCAGTCGACCGGCTAGGTGGACCGACAATTTGTGAAAAGCTAATGTAAAAGCTCGATTTTCAGACTAAAAGAGGGGGATCTTTTTGACATTTTTTTAGAAAGGATCTAACACACCCATTACACACACACACTAAACCCCAGTCTTCACCCATATCACACACACTTTCTGACACATTTCATCATCTTGAATCAAGAGAATTTAGAGGGTAAACATTTGGATTCAAGTTGCTTAAGAGCTTTGTACAAGATTAGCTAGGATGAAAGGGAAGCTTCATAAACTCTCTTTCATTCTATCTCTTGTTATGATTGAGTAGACTTTTTTTGGATGATTTAACTTATGTAATGGGTTAGCTAGATTCTCTTATGATATGGGATTAAACGGCTGAATATATGCATGTTTGATTTTCTTGTTCAAATGGTTATTTTCTCAATCATGTGAAAGTATTTGATTAAATGCCTAAATAAGTAGCTTGTGTATAAATTAAAGTCTATTTATTACTAAACACATCTAATCCATGCTATAATCATGTCTATGTGTTTATATGTGGATGTTATGAAGTCGGTAAAGTTTATATTCATGTCTATACGTATATTTAAATGGCTAGTAGTGTATATGAATTCAATAACAAATACATGTTGGTTGTTAATTACTTCTAATGGTGTAATCCAAGGATGACAATGTTTGGTAGTTGAATAGATTCTTTTATTCACAAACACCTTGGCCAAGAACATGTATAAATATACTATCAAGTCCAATCTTGCTGTAGTGACCTTAGAATGATGATAAGCAATTTAGGGCTAGCCTAGGCTGAGTCTCCTATGGCTTTAAATCCAGTCAATAGGTTTCAGGATAGGTTTAGTTGACCTTAGCGGCACTAGGTCTTCTCTTTAAATCCAGCCAATGATTTAGGTACTAGGGTAGGTTCATTCTAAGTCACCTAGAAAGCTAATTTGTCATTCTTAAGGCCCTAGGTCATAAGGACCACACCGTAGCTCAACGAGGCACCGCTTAGGGACAGACCGCACTTAGTCCTAGGGGAAAATTAAGTCACTAATTTAGCAACCTAGTTAAGAGCAATTATGAAAGTAAGCCATTATTCTTTTGTCCCATAGCATTCGAGTATAGAATCGCCCATTCATAAGTTGAAGTCACCCTAACCCCTTTCCATTTGTTAGTTCTTTGAGATTAACTTGTTTCCTACTTTCCATTCCCATAGTTTAGTTTAATTCATTTTAGTTAGAGCTCCCGACCATCAGAAAAACCAAAATCCCAAAAATAGATTGTTTAGGTTTCTTTTTAGGCACAAACGTAGAATCTATCTCGTAACATTGCCTCCCTGTGAAATTGATCCTACACTTGCATACCCTTTGCTATACCAATACGTGGGCTTGTGGGTCTTTAGAGCTTGCACTTGAGAGACGTATCATGTTCTTGGCACCGTTGCCGAGGAAGCACGGTGGTTTGCATTCTTTGTTTGTGTGTTTTGGTAGTTGCTCTTCTTATTTTCTTGCTTTTCCTTTATAGTTTGTTTAGTTTTTGATTATCTTGTTTATCGTTTATATTATCTTGCTTTGATCCTTGCTTATCTATTTCAGCTTTTGTCTTTATTTTTAGTAGACTTTCTTGGATTGTGGTTTATTTGCTGTAGTTTTAGGAATATTGAAGTTTTCGGGGGTTGAAGTGGTTGGAGTTAGAATAGTTTGTGCATGTTTGGTAGGAGATCCCTTAGAAATCCCCTAGTTTCACCTAATCTCAAACCCAATAGAATTGCAAGACATTTTAGGAATTTAGGAGATCTTCTCGAGGAGATGGCCGATCCCAATCATCCTCCTAATCCTCCCAATCCCCTAGTGAATCCCTTTTCACCTAATGATAACCTTGGGCATCAAGCCCAAGATCATTTTTAGATGAGAGCCCCGTAGACCGGATCCACCCATAGATAAGGAACCCACTCTTAGGCAATTCTTTCTCCCTGAAGCCTTTGATCTTAATTTGGCTATTCAAATTCTGGGTTTGGGGGAGAAGAACTTCGAGATTAAGCCTAATATGTTGGCTATGCTTCCCTCTTTCTACGGGAGAAGCAATAAGAGTCCTCTAGATCATATCACTGATTTTATTGACATGAGTTACACTCTTCATGTCCCCAATGTCTCCCAAGAGCTCATATTGTAAGATTGTTTCCTTTCTGTCTTAAGGACAAGGCTAGGGTTTGGTTATATTCCTTACCTAATGATTGCATTACTACATGGGCTGAGCTTTAATCCAAGTTCTTTAAAAAATTTTATCCCATGGCCAAGACGGCCGACCTTAGGACCGCTATTATGACTTTCTCCCAACATGATCTAGAATCCTTTCATGAGGCTTAGGAAAGGTTCAAGGATCTTCTTAGACAATGTCTACACCAAGGGTATGGCAATCATGACCTAGTGCAATACTTCTTTCGAGGTTTAAATGAACAAAATAGGATGATGGTCAATGCCGCCTCTGGTGGTGGCTTGTATCTTTTTAGACCAACTGAGGCATGGAAGAAAATAGAAATGATGGCTGAAAATTCTTTTCAAAATTTTGTCATGGAAAGGTCTAGTCGAGGAGATAAAAAGAGAAGTGTTAATGAGGTTGGAGTTTCTTTAGATTTACCCACTAAGGTTGAGGCTTTGACAAATAATCTAAACAAATTCATTTCTTTGTCTCTTTCATGTCAAGGTCATAAGGCTAGTTCTATAGGTTCTTCCTCTGCTCCGTTAGTTGATGAAGTTTGTGCATTGTGTTCTGTGTCATCTTGTGAGATCATAGCTTGACCTTTAGTATCTTAATTTCCCGAATTCATGAAATAGCAAGTGTGTGCCACACAAGGTTATTCTTGTGAGTACAATCCATACTCAAACATATACCATCCAGGTTGGAGGGACAACCCAAAATTTTCTTGGAGACAAGGCAAGCAAGAGTCTAGTTCACATCCTCAAGTTCTACCTCAGCAGCAATCCTATCGTCAATACCCCCTAGGCTTCTATTATCTTAATCACCCCCGTCTCATTAGTGCTCCTCAACCTCAAGCTTTACCTATTTCTTCTAGTAGCTAGTCTCTTAGTAGTGACATGATGAAAATAATGTAGTTCATTGAGAACTAGCAACAATAATTGGTAGAAAATAGGTAGCAAATGGCGAGGTTTAAGGCACAATTAGGATAGATTGCTAGTTGATTAAGCGCTAGAGACCTCAGGAAATTGCCTTCTCGGTCAGAAGTGAACCCTAGACTATAGTCCTATTCCTCCATTGATACCATTTATCCCCCTCAGGCCTAGGCTAAGGCCGTCACCACTCTTAGGAGCGGTAGGGTAGTGGATAAAAGGGTTAGAGTTGACTTTGCAGTGCCTGCACCTAGTGGTCCTTCCAAGTCTAGAGCACTACATAGTAGCCTTGTTGAGGGAAATCCTAGAGAGGGTCCTATTGAGAGAGATGAGCCCATTAGGGACCATGGAGAGAGTATTACTTTCTACCCATATTGGGAGAGAAAAGAGCCCATTGATGATTCCCATGTGTCTAGAGGCGTTGAGCCTAGAATTCTCAATTAAATATTATAGATCAATCCATCAATAAAATTCTTAACCTTTTGTGTGACTCTGTAGGTTTATACTTAAGCCGATAATACAAGGATAATCTTTGTACTAATCGGAGATACTGTCTAGCAATGATTCTCGACATCCAGATAAGCTAAAAACTAGCAAGACAACTATCAATGAACCTGGGCACTATGGCAGATCGCCTATGGCCCTCGATATTCCAAAACCCCTAATTAGTTATTTCATATTAAGTCCTAATCTTGTCATGACTTATCATGACACGTCTCCATGACACATCACGTAGAACGCTTTGGCCAAAGACTTAATGAGTTAAGACTAGGTGGAACATCATTCTCCCAGTACTCGGAGTGGGTCAATCCCATCATGTCCTACACATCGAATTCACAACACTTACTCGCACCTAGTAACCCTTTATCACCAAATTGGAAATTTGGGTTCTCCAGTAACAAAGTACGAGGAGTAATTCATAAGCCTCTATGGCAATCTCAGGTCGAATGGAAAACTATAACATGTGCACCACAAGCGATCCTTTGACAGTAGGGCAAGTACTATAAGATGCTTGTAAGTGAGTTATGTTGAGTAAGCGTGTCTCCACACCCTACCTATGTGCCACAGTGGTGTCGTAACACCTATTGGACATGAAGATGACCAATCTATGTGATAGACAATAGCCTCTTCTCGAAGGAATTGACGTCTTAGTACCAATTCTATCATTTGGTTACGAATAAAAAGAACCAAGCCTCATTCACATAATCCCACACAGTTGTTTTAAGGAACTACATCATGATCAAAATAAGAGAAGATGGTGTGATATGATGTAATGGCAAAATATTATTAAGATAACTTGTATGTGAACAATTCTAGAAATACAATAGGTGATTGACTTAGAACACTACTCCTAATAGTCTCCCACTTGGACTAAAGCCAGTTGGATTTGTATCTTGTACCCATCTTCTCTCGATGTGAATCAAACTCCTTGATCCCGAGGCCCTTAGTAAATTGATCAACCAAATTCTCTTTACTATCGATCTTTTGCAGAATAACGTCACTTCTAGGTACATTGTCTTGAATCAAGTGGTAATTTCTCAACACATGTTTGGCTTTTTGGTGGGATTGAAGTTCCTTGGCTTGACCAATGGCACTAGTATTATTGTTGAAGATTGTGACTGGACCAGCTAAGTCAGGAACAACCCTAATTTAGCTATGAATTTCTTGAGCCAAACTACTTCCTTTGTCGTATTAGACATTGCTATGTATTCTCCCTCGTAGGCAGAATCAACCATGGTCTATTGCTTGGAACTCTTCTAGCAAATAGCTCTACCATTGAAGGTAAACACAAACCCAAACACTTTTTTACTTTCATCCTTATCTGACTGAAAACTAGAATTGGCATAATCTACCAGATTCAAGTCAGAACCTTTATAGACGAGCCATAGGTCTTTAGTGTTTCTTAAATACTAAAGGATGGTCTTTGCCACTTGTCAATGTCTCTCACCGGGATCAGTTTGGTATCTATTGACCACTCTTAAGGAGTAGGCGACATCAGGACTTGTACATGTCGTAGCATACATGATAGATCCTATTACTGAAGCATATAGGACTCTACTCATACACTGAAGAATTGAGATACAATTCTTCTTAGAGAGAGAAATTCTATGGCCTATTAGAAGATAACCCTTCTTGGAACTTTTCATGTTGAACCTTTTCAACATGGTGTCTATGTACGTGGATTAGGACAATCCCAACAACCTCTTAGATCTATCTTTATAGATCTTGATCCCCAGGATATAAAAAGCCTCTCCTATATCCTTCATGGAGAATAGAGATAGAAGCCATAACTTCACATTCTGTAATGTGGGGGTATCATTTCCTATAAGGAGAATGTTATCCATAAACAATACTAAGAATGTAACCACATGTCTGTTAGCCCATTCATAAATGCAATGCTTTTTTTCGTTCTTAATGAAGCCATACGTTTTGACAACCTTGTCAAAACATATATTCCAACTCCAAGAAGCTTGCTTGAGTCCATAAATGGACTTTTGAAGCTTACACACTTTAGACTCATCTATAGATATGAACCCTTCAGGTTGTGTCTTGTACACTTCCTCTTCTATCTCACCTTTAAGGAACGTTGTTTTGACGTCTATTTGCTAGATCTCATAGTCTCAGTGTGCATCTATAGCAAGCATGATGTTAACTGACTTGAGCATAACTACAGGGGAAAATGTTTCGTCATAGTCAATATCATGAAATTGCCAATATCCCTTAGCAACCAAACGGGATTTGCAGGTTTCCACCTTCCCATCTGCTCCTCGCTTTCATTTGAAAACCCATTTATACCTAACTGATGTCTATACATTATTGACTTTCATGGATTCCATTTCAGATTCCACGGCCTTAAGCCATTCTTTGGAGTTGTGCCTTTGCATGGCATTCATATATGTGATCTAATCCTCATTATTCTCATCTAGTTCGATCAGATCACCATCTCGAACTAAGAATCTGTACCTAGTTGGTTGATAGGGTACTCTACTAGATCTCCTAAGTGATGTTTCTATAGTAGCTTTAGGATTTAGTTCCCTAACCTTATCTTGTCCTGTATGTCCAACTGGAGGTGTCTGTACTTCACCAAGCTTAATAGTTAAGGTAGTTCTTTCTTGTTTGAGAAACTCTTTCTCTAGAAAGACTGCTCTAGTAACAACAAACACCTTTTGTTCTTCAACATGATAGAAGTAGTATCCTTTAGACTCTCTAGGGTATCCTGCAAATCTACATTTGTCAGATTTTGGTTCTAGCTTGTCAGTCTGAAGATGTTAGATGTATGCTAAATACCCCTAAACCTTAAGGAATGAGAATACTGGCCTACGACCATGCCACATCTCATATGGTGTCTTTTCTACTGACCTTATAAGTACTTATCAGCACTTGAGCGGTTGTGTCAAGAGCATATCCCCAAAAGGATATGGGTAGATCTGTGCACCCCATCATAGATCGAACCATGTCTAACAATGTTCGATGTCTCTTTTTAGATAATCATTATGTTGTGGTGTACCTGGAGGAGTCCATTGTGAGAGAATCCCATTCTCTTCTAAGTACCTCAAAAACTCATTGGAAAGATATTCTCCTCCACGATCAAATCATAGGATCTTAATAATCTTCCTAGTTTGTTTTTCTACCTCATTCCTATATCTCTTGAACATTTTAAAAGACTGTGATTTATGTCTTATCAAATAGACATACCCATACCTAGATAGGTCATCAGTGAACATAATGAAGTAGGAACACCTACCTCTATCACTAGTGCTCATGGGCTAATAGACATCAATATGTATAAGGCCCAAGAGTTCTGTAGCTCAATCACCTTTTCCAATAAAAGGGATTTGGTCATTTTCCCAAGTGGATAAGACTCACAAGTCGGTAGTGATTCAGGATCACCAATGTCAAGAAACCATTCCTTCACCAAGTTGTTAATCCTATCCTTATTAATATGACCAAGTCTACAGTGCCAAAGATATATATCTAAAGCAGTTCTTATTTTGGGATTTTTGTTGTTAATATGTAAATTATGCAAAGGTTGTGTCAAAATATGAATCCTATGTTCCAATCGTCCATTAAAAACACAAACATTATTCAAAATAATATCAATACCATTATTGTAAATTCTAAAGGAATATCCATCTTGGGCTTAGCCTAATTGAAATAATGTTCAAAACAAAATTCGGACAAAAGAAAGCATAAAAAAGACTTAAGTTCATAGAATTGATAGCTAGAGATAAACACCCTAACGCTAATACTGGAACAAGATTCCCATTACCAACGCTCAAGTATCACTCTCCATCTTTGAACTTCCCACTGACATGCAGCCCCTGCAAGGAATTGCAAATATGATAAGGACTGCTTATATCTAATACATAGGTAGTAGAGTCTATGACACTGATGTTGCAAGGAGTAATTATATACATACCTTGCTGAGTAACTTGTTGCTTTCTTCTAGGCATGTTTGGATCTAGGGACGCTAGATACTAAGGAAAATTCCTCTTCTAGTGTCCAAGTTTCTTGTAGAAGAAACACTGTACTTGGCTCTTGTCAACCTTTTGCTTACGGGTTCTTGATCCCACCTTAGGCTTTAGACGCATTTTTGTTTTTCTTCTTGCCTTTCTTAAAACCCTTGCATTTTGAGGATGAGGAATCTCCCACTACATTAACAGGCTTTCTTAGAAGTTGGTTATCTTTCTCAAAAGTTTGGAATAGTCTTAGTAGCACGTGGTAGTTAACAACGTGCTTATTCATCTTGAACTGATTCAAGAAGGGAAGAAAAGATAGAGGCAACAAATTAAGAATGGCATCCTTGCCAAGCTGTTCCTGAAGTGGAAAGCCTAGCTTAGCCAGCTTCTCGATGTTTTCTGTCATGTAAAATACATAATCCATGACAGGTGTACGTTCCTTAATCTTAACACTGAAAATAGCACATGAGGTTCTATATCTCTCGGTATCATCCGATGTGCCAAATGACTCATTCAACGATTGAATAATAGCCTTAGGCTGTGAATCCCCAAACTTGTGACAAAACTCATCATTCATCGCAGCCCCCATAATGTAGCGAACCGTGACTCTATCATCAAGCCATTTCTCATAGTGTCGATGATCCGCTACAGGTGCATTAACAGTAGGCTCTGAAGGTGCTAGATCAATAAGAACATACAAGATACATTCATGTTCAAACACAATGTGCAACCTTCGACACCAGCTATCGAAGTTGGGCCCAGTGAGCTTATCACTGTCCAATAGTGATCTTGAAGACAACGTGTTAGCCATTATATTTGCAAATAATCAACATAAAAAATAATAAATAATCAACTGTATATAATGGATAGATTAATTTTTCCAAAAGATATGGGCCAATATTTAATGGATCCTCTCACTATTTTGTTTAGACTGTTAGCCCCTACCTACAGCCCGAAGGGATTTCTGAAAAGTAAACCCCTTTAATGGGTGCTGAGATCTAAAATAATGTACATAGGCCTGACTGAGGTCGACCGACCTACAGACACCGCTTGATAGGTTCATAATCAATTATTTCCCCAAGCAACTCCCAGTATTTTGTTCTTTCCCAAATATCTCTTCAGTAGGACTAAGGTCTTCCACTGAAAAGTTCAGTTAGGTCAAACCATTAACATGAACTCCCATGGTTTTCCTTCGACACCAATGAGTAGGCTCAACTAAGGTCAGACACCTACTCATTAGTCTGAAGGGATTCCAAGGGTTTCATTTAGTAAATAATAAGCACTTGCAAGGTGGTTATGGGTTTTCCTAGTGTGGCCGATTAGAGCCATCATGGGTCACTCTATCATGCAAGGCCAAATTATTATATTTTAATTCTGGGAAACCTAGACAAGCCTAAGCCTTTAACTTCTTGGTCTTTAATTCTTCATCTCAATCATATGCTAAAAACTACTAATTACATTATAATTAAGAAGAACTCATTCTAAAGGAGGGAATACATCACTTGGGATAGGGATTTTATAACCAGATTTAAGAGAAGGCTGAGCTCGTAGGCCCAATTTAAAAAACCCAAAAATTAATGACAATAATTAATAAATAAAATGCACTAATAAACATGATATGCAAGCCCATTACCACATCATAATATGTCATACATCAAAATGAAAGAGCATAAATATTTTCATGATTTTATTGCAAAATAATTAGATCAATTTTTTCAAATTAAATTGACCTTACCAAATAATTAAAACTTCTTTTAAATTATTTGGGGTCAAAATCTCAATTTTGACAAATTAGAGAATTGTCCAATTAAATAAACTAATTTTGAGATTATTATGGTAAAAAAAATTTTTTTCACAGAATTTTAGGCCTACCCAATTAATTAAAATCTTTTTTAAAAATTAATTGGGTGTCAAAAACATATTTTTGACTAGTAATAAATTTTAAAATAAATATCAAATATTTATTGCAAATGAAAAATCTATTTTCAAATAAAATAGTTTGTGAGAAAATAAACAATTTATTTGTATGTACAAGCCAATTAACAATTAATAGATAATGTATGTATAGCTATAATTATTTAATTAATCATACTAATTAAAGTATGTCTACAATCTACAAGATATATATATATATATATATAAGCAAAAAGAACCTAGTACAACCAAATAAGCATGTAGCCAAGATGGTAAAAACACTAAAATGCTATATAATAGGTCTTGGCTTCCAAACATGGTGGGGACATATTTTAATTTCTTTTTATTTGAGACTGGAAAATGAACATATAATTAAAAGAACACACATTCCCCAACATGGCTTACCAGTAGCTGGCTGGTAAGAGTGAGCAAAGCACCAGCAAAAGGTATAGGTTTGATTCTCGCTGCCTACAAAAAATGCGTGTTTTTCTTATTGTTTTATTAATTGACTATGTGGAATAACAAAAGTAATGAATCAAATTCACTGATTAAGAGAGCCTAGTAGTAGGATTTGTAAGACACACAACCATATTTTAGTAGGCCATTTTGGTTCTAAACTTGTTGCCTACAAAAAAGAAACTATTTTTTTATTAGGTTTTAAAACAAAATTTTCATCTTCTAAAAAGAACCCTAGCCGCCACCAACTGTCTACCATGGCCAAATCTTTGCTTCATAAAAACCTTTTTTTATATATTTTAGAATCACGTTCTTCTTCAAGATAGTGATGTTGGCCTTCAACGAGCATCACTGGCCTTAAAAATGGCCACCATGGCAGACCCATTAGAATCATTTTTTTTGGTGTCCTTTTTTCTCAAGAAGACAACCACCCATAGAACATACACAACCAGCTGAACATGCGTAAGAAGACATGTTGAGATAGGACGTAAGCAATTATCGCGGTAGCCATTCCCGTGGAGAAAAGACTAACCCAATTTTTTTTAATTTTATTAATTAATAAAAACTGCCGTTGTTGAGATACCCATGACCATCAAAAAATTCTTGCATTCCCATCGTTACTATGGAAAACAAAACAAAAACAAGAAAAGGGTGAAAGGAAAAATGATAGGTTCGAAATCCTCAAAACAAATATATATTTTAAAAATTTTTTGCAATCCCATTGCGAACTTATTAAAAGAAAACAATTTACAGTTTCCAAACCCAGCCAAGTGTTTGGGCAAAGATATACAATTCAACAGAGTTAATGGGACTTGATTTGTTGTGTTTTTGTGTATATTTGCATTGTTATTTGCCTATGTTTAAGAGGTATTAAGTGCTCAAAAAGATGCATTAATGTAATGCTTTTGATAAGAATAGGCTTAAGCGTAAACAATTGTACATATTGAGTTTAAGAGACAAATTGCTACACTAATTACTTGTTTTCAATGATTTAGGAGAACTTTGGGTTAAGATCGAAATTGAGCGATGAAAAGTGATAAAGATGGAAGATATACGGGTCAAAAACAGAAGATCGGAGGCCAGAAACACCAAGAATGGAGGAAGGAAATCAGCCAGACGATCACCTCTCCAGAGCCGGTCAACCTAGCCAGCCCAGGAAGCATCACCAAAAAAACCGGTCGACCGGCTAGGTCGACCTGCACCTCGTAAAAAGCTGATAGAAAAGCCCAATTTTTAGACTTAAAAAAGGGAATCTTTTTGACAATTTTAGAGAGGATCGTAACACAGCCTTCATACACGCACACACTTAACCCTAGTCTCACCCACATCACACACACTCTCTCACACATTTCATCACCTTGAAGCAAGAGAATTTAGAGGGTTTCAACATTTGGATTCAAGTTGCTCAAGAGCTTTGTACAAGATTAGCTAGGATGAAAGGGCAGCTTCATAACTCTCTTTCATTCTATCTCTTATTATGATTGAGTAGACTTGTGCAGGGTGATTTAACTTATGTAATGGGTTAGCTATATATTCTTATGATATGGGATAAAATGGCTGAATATATACATGTTTGATTTTCTTGTTCAATTGGTTATTTTCTCATTCATGTCTAAGTGTTTGATTAAATGCCTAAATGAGAAGCATGTGTAGAAATTGAAGTCTATTTATTACTAAACACATTTAATCCATGCTATAATCGTGTCTATATGTTTATATGTTGATGATATGAAGTGGGTAATGCTTATATTTATATCTATGTGTATATGTACATGCCTAGTAGCGAATATATGTTGATGATATGACTTTAATAACGCATATATGTTGGTTGTTAATTGCTTCTAATGGTGTAATCCGAGCATGAAGATGATTGGTAGTTGAGTAGATGCTTTTATTCACAAACACCTTGGCCTAGAACATGTATGAATGTGCTATCAAGTCAAATCTCGCTGTAGTGACCTTAGAATGATGGTAAGTAATTAAGGGCTGGCCTGGGCTAAGTCTCCTTTGGCTTTAAATCAAACCAACAGGATTTAGGATTGGATTAGTCGACCTTAGCAGCACTGTATCTTGGCTTTAAATCTAACCAATGATTTATGTACTAGGGTAGGTTCATTCTAAGTCACATAGGAAGCAAATTGGTCACTCTTAAGGCCCTAGGTCATAAGGACCATGCCGTAGCTCTAGGAGGCACTGCCTAGGGACAGATCTGCACCGAGTCCTAGGGGCAAATCAAGACACTAATTTAGCAACCTAGTTAAGAGCAATTATGAAAATGAGCCATCATTCTTTAATCCCATAGCATTTGAGTATAGAATCACCTATTCATAAGTTGAAGTCACCCTAACACCTTTTCATTTGTTAGTTCTTCCAGATTTGCTTGCCCTCCGCTTTCCATTCCCATAGTTTAGTTTAATTTGTTTTAGCTGGAGCTCCCGATCATCCAAAATCCCAAAAATAGATAGTTTAGGTTTCTTTTTTGGCACACTCTAGAACACGAATGTAGAACCCATCTCCCAACATAGCCTCCCTATGGAATCAACCCTGCGTTTGTATGCACTTTACTACACCGATTCGTGCGCTTGTGGGTCTTTAGAGCTTACATTCAAAAGTCGACGATCAAGTTTTTGGTGCCATTGCCGGGGAGGTACGGTGGTTTGGATTCTTTGTTTATGTGTTTTGGTAGTTGCTTTTCTTGCTTTCTTTCTTTTTCTTTATAAGTTTGTTTAGTCTCTACTTATCTTGTTTATTGTTTATATTATCTTGCTTTAGTTTTTGGTTTATCTATTTCAACTTTTGTCTTTATTTTCAGTAGACTTTCTAGGATTATGCTTTATTTGCTGTAGTTTTAGGAATATTGAAGTTTTCAAGGGTTGAAGTGGCCGGAGTTAGGATAGTTTGTGTAAGATTGGTAGAAGATCCCTTAGAAATCCCGTAGTTCCACTTAATCCCGAAACCGATAGAATTACTAGACATTTTAGGAATTTAGGAGATCTTCATGAGGAGATGGCTAATACCAATCATCCTCTTAATCCTCGCAATCCCCCAATGAATCCCATTCCACCTCATGATCACCATGGGCATCATGCCTAAGGTCACCCACCTATAGATGAGGAACCCAATCTTAGGCAATTCTTTCTCCCCGAAGCCTTTGAGCCTAATTTGGCTATTCAAATTCTAGGTTTTAGGAGACAAACTTTGAGATTAAGCCTAATATGTTGGCTATGCTTCCTTCCTTCTACAGGAGAAGTAATGAGAGTCCTTTAGATCATATCATTGATTTTGTTGAGATAAGTTCTACTCTCCATGTCCCCCAATGTTTCCTAAGAAGTCATACGTCTAAGATTGTTTCCTTCTCTTTAAGGACAAGGCTAGGGCTTGGTTGCCTTCCTTACCTAACGGTTGCATTACTACATGGGCTGAGCTTCAATCTAAGTTCTTTCAAAAATTTTATCCCATGGCCAAGACGACTAACCTTAGGACTATCGTTATGACTTTGTCCCAACATGATCTAGAATTCTTTCATGAGGCTTGGGAAAAGTTCAAGGATCTTCTTAGACAATGTCCACATCACGGGTATAGCAATCATGATCTATTGCAATATTTCTTTCAAGGTTTAAATGAACAAAATAGGAGATGGTCAATGTTGGCTTCGGTGGTGGCTTCTATCTTTTGAGATCGACCGATGCATGGGAGAAAATAGAGTTGATGGCTGAAAATTCTTTTCAAAATTTTTCCATGGAAAGATCTTGTTGGAAAGGCAACATGAGAAGTGTTGGTGAGGTTGGAGTTTCTTTAGATTTACCTGCTAAGGTGGAGGCTTTGACAAATAAGCTAGATCAATTCATTTCTTTATCTCTTTCATCCCAAGGTCATAGGACAAGTTCTATAGGTTCTTCTTCCACCCCTTTAGTTGTTGAAGTTTGTGCATTGTGTTCCGAGTCATCTCACGAAACCATAGCTTGCCCTTTACCTTCTCAATTTCCTGAATTCATGAAAAAGCAAGTGTGTGCCACACAAGGTTATTCTCGTGAGTATAATCCATACTTGACTCCAACCCAAAATTTTCTTGGAGACAAGGTCAGCAAGAGTCTAGTTCACTTCCTCAGGTTCTACCTCAGTAGCGACCCCGTCCTCGATATCCCCTAGGCTTCTATCATCTTAATCAACCCCGTTTCACTAATGCTCCTCAACCTCAGGCTTTACTTGCTCTTTCTAGTAGCCAACCTCCTAGTAATGACATGATGAAAATAATGTAGTTCATTCAGAACTAGGAACAGGAATTGGCAAAAAATATGCAGCAAATGGGGAGGTTTAAGGCACAATTGGGACAGATTGCTAGTCAGTTGAGCACTAGAGACCCTGAGAAATTGCCTTCTCAACTAGAGGTGAACCCTATAGTCCAGTCCTATTCCTCCACCAATACCACTTATCCCTCTCAGGCCCAGGCTAAGGCCGTCACCACTCTTAGGAGCGGTAGGATAGTGGATAATAGGGTAGGAGTTGACGTTGCAGTGCCTACGCCTAGTGGTCCTTCTGAGTCTAGAGCACAACATAGTAGCCCTGTTGAAGGAAATTCTGGAGAGGGTCTTGTTGAGAGAGTTGAGCCTACTAGAGACCATGGAGAGAGTAATACTTCCTGTCCACATTAGGAGGGAAAGAAGCCCACTGATGATTTCCATGTGGCTAGAGGTGTTGAGTCTAGAGTTCCCTTTCCATCCGCCTTAGAGAGGCATACACCTGGTGAGGATTTTTGGTTTTCCAAGGTTTTAGAGCATCTTAAGGACCTTAAGGTCAATCTTTCGTTAATAGATGCTATTCTTTCTATTCCCTCATATTCTAAATTCTTTAAGGATCTTTGTACAAGGAGGCATAGGTCATCGAACATTTCAAAAAAGGTGAGGCTTATGGAAAAGGTGAGTAGTATTTGTACTTCGGGCCTCCCACCCAAGATGAGTGACCCCAAAGCTTTCACTATTCCTTGTAGGATCTGAGAGACACAGATTGATTCCTGGTTAGATTTAGGATCTAGTGTGAATCTCATTCCCTACTCCCTCTATTAGCAGCTAAGTTTAGATATGTTGTCCCATTCACATTTACTCTTCAGCTAGCTGATAGGTCTGAACGTAGACTTAGGGGTGTGATAGAGGATGTTATGGTCCAAGTAGATGAGTTAGTGCACCTTGTTGACTTCATAGTGTTAGATATCGATTTAGGACATGACTCTAGACATTCTACGCCCGTTCTTCTAGGTCGCCCCTTTCTTGCCATCGCAGATGCCATTATTCACTGTAGGTTGGAGTTATTGGAGATGAAATTTGAGAATTTGAGGTCCACTATGAAGGTTGCTAAGGCGGTGAATAGGGCAAGTATAGGAGGAGAAGATGCAGAAGATGTAGAAGAATGCTTTAGAGTTGATGTGATTGATTCTTGTGTTAAGGATCTTGTAGAGAGAACTATGACCGATAGAAGAGATTTGAGGAATTGATGTCTAGCTTTGATTTAGACACCTTAGAGCGGAAATGTGTAGCTTCTACTTTGTTGATTAAGAGACATTTGATTGATAAGTCATTTGAGGTTAATCCTTCTACTCTCGATTCTATTGATGTCAGGTTGAGTCCCCCTTGGTGGAGCCTAGCCCCTCTTTAGAGCTCAAACCCCTTCTTGATCATTTGAAGTATGCATTCTAAGGCCTTAGTGAGACCCTTCCAGTCATCATTGCTTCCGATCTTTCTAGTGAGCAAGAAGAGTGTCTCTTAGAGGTTCTTAGGAAACATAGGAAGGCTATAGGGTGGAAAATTGATGATTTGAGAGGTATTGACCCTTCGGTTTGTATGCATCATATTCACCTTGAAGATAAAGCCATTCTTTCTAGGGAGGTGCAAAGGAGGCTAAATCCACACCTAAGTGAAGTAGTTAAGAAAGAGATCATTAAGCTTTTAGATGCAGGCATTATTTATCTGATCTTTGATAGTGAGTGGGTTAGCCCGATTCAAGTTTTTCCTAAGAAGTCTGGGATCACGGTCATCGAGAATAAGAGAGGACAGCTTATCCCTACACCTACTCCCACGGGATGGAGAGTTTGTATTGATTATAGGAAGCTCAACTCCAAAACTAGGAAGGATCATTTCCCATTGCCTTTTCTAGATCAGATTTTAGATAGAGTAGCTGGGCAGAGCTACAATTGTTTTCTAGATGGCTATTCGGGTTATAATCAGATCCCCGTGTTTCTCGAGAACCAAGAGAAGACCACCTTTACTTGTCCCTATGGCACTTTTGCCTATAGAAGAATGCCCTACGATCTTTGTAATGCCCCAGTGACTTTTCAGAGGTGTATGATGGCCATTTTTAGTGACATGATTGAGAGGCATTTAGAGATATTCATGGATGATTTCTCAGTCTTTGGTGATAGCTTTGAATAGTAGTTGAGTCACCTCTCTTTAGTCTTAGACCAATGTGTGGAGAAGAATTTAGTGTTAAGTTGGGAGAAATCCTACTTCATGGTGCAAAATGGGATAGTGTTGGGTCATATAATTTCATCTAGTGGTATTCAAGTTGACCTGGCTAAGGTAGAATTGATTGAAAAGCTTTCTATCCCTAAGTGTGTCAAGGATATTAGTTCTAGGACATATAGGATTCTGCCATAGATTCATTAAGGATTTTAGCCATATTACACGTCCCTTGTCTAGGCTTCTACCACAAGATGTCCTTTTTGACTTTGATGATGAGTATGTTAGGGCTTTCAGTAGGCTTAAATCCTTATTGTCTACATCCCCGATTATCCAACCATCTGACTATAGTTTCCCATTTGACGTCATGTGTGATACATCCGATTATGCGATAGGAGCTGTTTTAGGTCAAAGGAAGGATAAGTTGCCCTATATTATGTACTATGCTAGCAAGACTCTTGATGATGCCCTTGACAAGTTTAGGTCATACATCCTAGGATCCAAAGTGATTGTCTACACCGATCATATGGCATTGAAGTATTTATTTCCAAGAAAGAGTCTAAGCCCTGCTTGATTAGGTGGTTGCTCCTCTTTCATGAATTTGACATCGAAATCCAGGATAAGAAGGGTAGAGAAAATTTAGTTGCAGATCATCTTTCCCGTCTTGTTTGCGAGTCTTCTAGTGATCCATTCCCTTTTCATGATTCATTTCCCGATGAGCAATTGTTTTCCATCTCTCATCACACACCTTGGTTTGCTTATATTGTCAATTATCTTGCCACAGGGCATTTTCCTTCCCATTGGGACAAGAGAGAAAGAGATAGGTTCCTAGCACTACTTAGGCATTTCTTTTGGGAGGATCCTTATCTTTTAAAGTGTGTACGGATCAAATGATTCGTCGGTGTGTGCTCGAGGATGAGTTTGAGAGCATTTTGAGCATGTGTCATGATGAGAGGTGTGGGGGTCATTTCATTGGAAAGAAGACCGTCGCCAAGGCCTTGCAATGTAGATTAGGGATGTCCAAGAATATTGCAAAAAGTGTTTTAGATGTCAATAATCTAGGTCCATCTCTAGGAGAAACATGATGCCTTTATCCAATATTCTTCCATATGAGTTATTTGATGTTTAGGGTATAGATTTCAAGAATCCATTTCCACCTTCCTTTGGGTACCAACACATTTTAGTAGCCATTGATTATGTGTCCAAGTGGGTTGAGGCAATTCCCACATGCACTAATGACCATAGAGTAGTGGTTAAATTTATCAAAGAGAACATTTTCTCTAGATTTGGAGTCCCTAGGGTCTTGATTAGTGATGAGGGTTTGCATTTTTGCCATAGGACTTTAGAGGCCTTGTGAGAAGATATTCAGTCACCCATAAGGTAGCTACTCCTTATCACCCGCAAACTAGTAGACAAGTAGACGTGTCCAATAGGGAGATCAAGCACATTTTAGAGAAAACGGTTAGGCCCGATAGGAGAGATTGTTCTATTAGGCTAAATGATGCTTTGTGGGCTTACCGCACGACCTTTAAGACTCCTATTGGTATGTCTCCATATAGGTTGGTTTATGGGAAAGCTTGTCACTTGCCGGTAGAGCTTGAGCATAGAGCTTATTGGGCCATCAAGGCCTTAAATTTTGATTTGGCAAGAGCGGGTGAGAAAAAAGGAAATTAGACCTCGCGAAATTGGAAGAGCTTAGATTTGAGGTGTATGAGAATGCCAAACTTTATAAGGATAGGATGAAGAAAATCCATGATAAACACATTACTAAGAAATCATTCTCTCCCTCTGATAAAGTTTGATTGTTTAACACACGATTGAAACTCTTCCCAGGAAAGCTCAAGACAAGATGGTATGGTCCATATGAGGTGTTAGTTGCCTACCGTTTTGGAGCGGTCAAGATTAAAGATTTAAAGGATGGCCGAGAGTTAATGGTGAATGGGCAATGCCTGCAGCGTGCATATGATCTGAGTATGGCTCGTATGGAGGTTTTAATGCTTCAGGATCCCATTTATGGAAGTCGAAGATAAGTTGGTGTTTGCCAGGCTGACGGCATGGTGGTTAGCGCTATTAGGAGGCAACCTAGGTTTAATTTTGTAATTTTTCATTTGTTTCACTTTCTTTCCTTTTTATCTTCTTTCTTTTTCTTTCATCCACATCAATGTGTTGAATCCCGATCCTTTGTCCTATAAGATACATCATTACTTATTATTGCACATGCCAATGCAAGCATGCAGAAGCAATACTATTAATCTTGTTTTTTTTTTGTGAGTGTTTGTGAATTGTAACTCACAGGATTAGTAGTATGGTGATTTATCATTGGCATGGAAAGCTTTAAAGAAGATGCAAGGTTGTATCTATCCTTTCTCCACTCGTTCCCCATGTTTTTACCCCATCCCCACCACCCTTACTTGCTTTGTAATGCCAATTTGCTTGTTTATATGTTTTGATCTATTTGCTTGAGGACAAGCAAAGTTTAGGTTCAGGGGTGTGAGAGTTTGGTTTTCTTGTTATATATTTTGTTTAGGGTAAATTGCAATATGTGCTTAAAATGTTCCTAAAAATGGTGAAATTTTTTTCAATTTTGATGCATGTGAAGTCATTTATTTCTTTGTTGATCATTGTGAGTGACTCTATTGATTGGTGAATATGATATGTATTGTGGGGAAATGAATAGAGTGGTTTGAAGGAAATTAATACAGTGGTTTGAAAACTAAGTCTTGGAGAGGATGCCCTTCAAAGTTGTGGGGAGTGAGGACTTTTAAGAATGACCCTTGTAGTCACCACATAGCTTAGTAGGAAAAAGTGTTGAAAAAAAGGTGGTTGATGTGAGTGCCCCTTTCTTGATTGCTTCTTTTTAATGTGCCAAAGCCTTTCTCTCTCTCTTCTTTATGTGAATACAATGCAAAGTATGAAAAATCGAAAAAAAATTAAATTGAAAAAGGAACAAAGTGCAAAAAAATATATAAAAAAAGTGAAAAAGAGAAAAAGAAAACAAGGGCACCAAAAAGTTTTGTGACTAACTGCATAAGTGACACAATGTCAACTTTGCACATGATATCATCTTTGTAGATATGTGAATATGGCTTTTTATAAGCCATTGTGTATGTATATTCTCTCTTCTTATCTTTGAGCCTTTGTACATGTTGGGGAAGCCATGATAGTTGAGGGGACATAAAATATCAATATCCCAAGTGCATGAGTTCGAATCCTAGGCTCGTGGTGGTTTGGCTACTTGGGAAATTCCTACAAGGAACGAGACCTCTTATGAGTAAAGGGAAGATCCAAAGAGGCTTAGGGATCCTTCCACAATAGGAACGCCCCCTTCATGCTTATTAGACTAACTTTGATAGAGAGTCAATCCTTTAGGTAACCTTTGGCATTAGCTTTAGAAATAAACTTAAGATTGGGCTTGCTTGGGAACAAGAAAGGAGAAGGTTTAAGGGTGTTGATATGTCTTGTTTTTGTGTGTATTTGCATTGTTATTTGCCTATGTTTAAGAGCTATTAAGTGCTAAAAAAGATGCATTAGTGTAATGCTTTTGATAAGAATAGGCTTAAGCATAAACAATTGTATATATTGAGTTTAAGAGACAAATTGCTACACTAATTACTTGTTTTCAATGATTTAGGTGAACTTTGGGTTAAGATCGAAATGGGCCGATAATAGGTGATAAAGATGGGAGATGTACGGGTCAAAAAGAGAAGATCGGAGGCCGGAAAGACCAAGAGTAGAGGAAGGAAGTCAGCCGGACGACCACCCTTCACCGGTCGACTGGCCAGTCCAGAGAGCATCACCAAAAAGCCGATCGAGCTAAGAGGAGAAGCGGGTGGACCGACTAGATCAACTGGCAGTTTGTAAAAAGCTAATATAAGAGCCCGATTTTCAGACTTAAAAAGGGAATCTTTTTGACAATTCTAGAGAGGATCTTAACACACCCTTCACATACACACACACACTTAACCCTAGTCTTCACCACATTACACACACTCTCTCACACATTTCATCACCTTGAAGTAAGAGAATTTAGAGGGTTTCAACATTTGGATTCAAGTTGCTCAAGAGCTTTGTACAAGATTAGCTAGGATGAAAAGGAAGCTTCATAAACTCTCTTTCATTCTATCCCTTATTATGATTGAGTAAACTTGTGTAGGGTGATTTAACTTATGTAATGGGTTAGCTATATACTCTTATGATGTGGGATTAAATGGCTGAATATATACATGTTTGATTTTCTTGTTCAAATGGTTATTTTCTCATTCATGTCTAAGTTTTTGATTAAATGCTTAAATGAGAAGCATATGTAGAAATTGAAGTCTATTTATTACTAAACACATCTAATTCATGTTATAATCATGTCTATGTGTTTATATGTGGATGATATGAAGTGGGTAATGCTTATATTCATGTCTGTGTGCATATGTGCATGCCTAGTAGTGAATATGACTTTAATAACGCATATATGTTGGTTGTTAACTGCTTTTAACAGTGTAATTCGAGCATGTCAATGTTTGGTAGTTGAATAGATCCTTTTATTCACGAACACCTTGGCCTTGAACATGTATGAATGTGCTATTAAGTCAAATCTCTCTATAGTGGCCTTAGAATAACAATAAGTAATTTAGGGCTAGCCTAGGCCAAGTCTTCTTCGGCTTTAAATCTGGGGATTCAGGATAGGATTAGTCAACCTTAGCAATAGTATACCTTGGCTTTAAATCTAGCCAATGATTTAGGTACAAGGGTAGGTTCATTCTAAATCACCTAAGAAGCTAATTTGTTACTCTTATGGCCCTAGGTCATAAGGACCATGCCGTAGCTTTAGGAGGCGCCACCTAGGGACGGACCCGTACTGAGTACTAGGGGAAAATTAAGCTACTGATTTAGCAACCTAGTTAAGAGCAATTATGAAAGTGAACCATCATTCTTTAATCCCATAGCATTTGAGTATAAAATCACCCATTGATAAGTTGAAGTCAACCTAACACCTTTCCATTTGTTAATGCTTCTAGATTAGCTTGTCCCCTACTTTCCATTCCCATAGTTTAGTCTAATTCATTTTAGCTAGAGCTCCTGATCATCCAAAATCTCAAAAATAGAGAGTTTAGGTTTCTTTTTAGGTACACTTTAGAACACACACGTGGAATCCATCTCCCAACATAGCCTCCCTGTTGAATCGACCCTGCATTTGCATATACTTTACTACACTGATTCGTGCACTTGCAGGTCTTTAGAGCTTGCACTCAAAAGACGACGATCAAGACCCCATTAATACACACGAGAATGATGATGTCTAGGATATCAATACACGTCTCTGGCATATAAAAGAGTTGAGTTTATAATAAAGACAAGAAATACTAGTATTAACTCATGAGACAATCCGATTTTAGTCAAATCATCTAAACATCAGATCATTCAATATGCATATCAAATATACATATTATAGAATTATGCGATAAAATCAAACAATTAGTATAAAAGAGCCTTGGCTTTGATACCAATTGAAAGAATTCTACGAAACCTTTTTACAAAATTCTTCCAAGATCAGGCTCTTGAAAATTAAAAATTCACAAAGAACATGATGGATACCTGGATATTCGTGATGCGAATACATTTTCTTGATGTCAAGCCTTGCAGAAGCTTGATCTTCCTCCTCTTCATATGTAGCCAAGATTTATTAATGGAGGCTAGGGTTTTCTTTTGGGAGGAGGACGAGTTGTTTTTTTTTTTTTCTTGTGAAAATCTGATAATAGAATTGAATAATAAGTACAATACTTCTCCTTTTATAGAACAAAAGAAGTTGAGCTTTCACAAGTCTCAGGCTTAATTCCTATAGCCCAATTAGGCCTAAACCTTAAAACCCAACTAGGAATTAAATCATTATTTATTTTTTAACCCAGTTAGCCCAAGATTTAATTTAAGTCACATTTTTCTATGCTAGCAGAAAATAGATGAAATTAAATCAATGACCTCTTAATATATAATATTAAATATTTATTTCTTAATTAAATATTCAAACATAATAATTATTATTTCCTTTTATTTAATTCACAATTAAATAACAAAATATTTAATTCTCAATTAAATATTATAGATCAATCCATCAATAAAATTCTTGACTTTTTGTGAGACTTCGTATGTTCAAACTTAAGCCAGTAATACAAGGACAATCTTTGTTCTAATCGAAAATACTGTCTAGCAATGGTCTTGATGTTCGGATAAGTTAAAAAATTGCAAGGCTACTATCAATGAACCTTGGCACTATGGTGATCCCCTGTGACCTTTGATATTCTAAAATAACTTTAAGAGTATGGTCAACTGTCAAACCCTTAATTAGTTATTCCATATTAAGTCCTAATCTTGTCATGACTCATTACGACATGTCTTCATGACACATCATGTAGAAAGCCTTGGCCAAAGACTTAATGAGTTAAAACTAGGTCGAACATCATTCTCGTAATACCTGGAGTAGGTTAATCCTCTTCATGACATTTGTTCCCACCCAATAACCCTTCATCACCAAATTGGAAATTTGGGTAGTCCAGCACCGATGTACGAGGAGTAATTAATAAGCCTTTGTGGCAGTCTCAGGTCAAAGGGAATACTATAACCATGTGAACTACAAGTGATCCTTTGACAGTAGGGTAAGTATTATATGATGCTTGTAAGCGAGTTGTGTTCACTAAACATGTCTCCGAACCCTACCTATTACCAGTTTCCCAACATCCATTGGTCATGAGGATGACCAATTCCATCATTTTGTTATGAAAAGATTTTAAGAACAATCAAAACCAAGCCTCATGCATATGATTCCACACAGTTATTCCAAGGAACTACGTCATGATCAAAATAAGAGAAGATGGTACGATATGATGTAATGGCCAAATATTATTAAGATAACTCATACATGAACAATTCTAGAGATATAATAGATGACTGAATTTAGGATGCTACTCCTTACACCCTCTTTAGAGCACTTTTGTGTCTTCCAGTTTAGAACACTTTCATATAGGGTTAGATAGCAGTTTTCCCATGTTGCATGCATTAGACTTATCTTTGATTATGAGAAGAAGGCATGGGGTCACTAGTTAGAGGGCACATAGGGCATGATCTTCATGCTTAAGCATGACATCGTTCACACTTGTGCACATATTTTCATTTGATGGTTCGAGATGGAAGTCAGAAAAGGGGTGCATTGTGCATTCGTCGCCCCATCATAAATTGCATGACCCTTTTCTTTCTACTGTTTGCACTTGGTTGAATATCTGGCAATTTGTGCCTCTCAATTTTAAAAATGTATTGGTCTAACACTAGCTCCTGGCTAGAGATGTTAAATTCAGAACTACTAAGAGGCACCCTAGACATGTGTATACCTTTCTTGTTTTCCTTGTCTTTTACTTGTTTTCATTTTTTCTTTTTACTTATTATAATTATTTTATTATTTAGTTTCCTTGATTTCCATTTTTCTTTTCATTTATTTTCTATTTCACCCTCCCAAGTGCTGATCCTCTTTATCATTTCCCATTCTTATACACCTTGTTTGTCATTTGTTGATGCCAATGCGAGTGCACATGGCAATGCTACTAATTGTGTGCTTTGAGTGTTTGTAATTTGTTGATAAACAAGGATTAGTAAACAAAGTAGTTAAAAAGAAAGCAAGATAAGAGATTATTAAAACAAACTAAGAAGATAAAAAAGAAAAAAAAATAAATCAAGCAATTACTGAAACACATAAACAAAGAACAAAAACTAACCGTGCCTTCCCAAGAACAACGCCAAGAACTTAATCACATTTCCAAGTGACCATAAGCCTAAAGACCCGTAAGCACACCAGACGATGTAGCGTACTATGTGCGAGTGCGGGTGTCGAACCCTTAGGGACGCAAATCGTGGAATGAATCTTATGTGTGTGCCCTAGAAAATGCCTAAAAGAAGACCTAAACTAACCATCTTTTGGGGTGTTTGGATATTATAGGAGCTTAAACTAAGACAAAGAAAACTACACTATAGGGAGAACGAGAATGGAAGACGAGTGAAACAAACTAACTGTCGAGGAAAGTTAATAAATGGAATAGGCTAGGCTGACTTTTGCTTGCCTACTGGTGATTCTCGACTCAAATGATGTGGGATTACGGAGGATGGCTTAACTATAGTGATTTCTCTTAACTAGGTTGCTAATTAGTTTCCTAATTTCTCCCTAGGACATGGTGCGGGTTAGTCCCTAGGTCGTGCCTCCTAAAGCCACGGCGTGGTCCTTATGACCAAGGGCTTTACGATTGACTAACTTATTTTCTAGGTGACCAAGAATGAACCTAGACTAGTACCTAAACCATGGGCTGGGTTTAAAGCCAAGACTTAGTGTTGCTAGGGTCAATTAAACCTATTTGAAAACCTATTTGCTGGGATTAAAGACAAAGGAGACTTGATCTAGGCTAACCCTAAGTTACACATCATTAGTCTAAGATCACTATAGCGGGATTTGATCAATAAGTGCAATCATACACGTTCTATACTATGACATTTGTGAATGTAAAGACCTATTTGACTACGAAACATTGTCATGCTTGGATTACACCATTTAAAGCAATTAAGAACCAACATGTATGCATTGTTGAAGTCATATTCCTTACTAGGCATGAAAACTTACACATAGACATGATTATAAGCATTACCCATTTCATACAATCCATATACAAACACATAGACATGATTATAGAATGGATTTGAAGTGTTTAGTAGTAAATAGAAATCAATTTATACACATGCTACTCAAATAGGCATATTATCAAACACTTAGACATGTATTGCGAAGTAGCCATTAAAATAAGAAAAATAAAGCATATATATATTAAGCCATCAAATCCCATATCATAAGAGTATATAATCAACCCATATTACAAGCTATATCACCCTAGGATGATCTACTCATACATCTTATGAAATAGGATGAAAAGGAGATTAGAAAGCTTCCCTTTCATCCTTGCAAATTTAATACAATTCTTGAGCAAATCTTCACTCCAAAGTTGTTAGAATCCCTCAAAGTAGCTTGAATCTAGGTTGGTAAGTGTGTGAGAGTGTGTGTCTGAGGTGGATGAGTTTGGAGTTAGGGTTTTGGGGCATAGATGTGAAAGAATATGACTTGTTAATTAAATCAAATAGCCAAGAGAGGGCTTTTATAGCCAAAATTTGTGAACCACCTCAACTGATGCACCAGTACCAAGAGGTCATTCAATCGCCTGGAAAAATAGTTCATTGGTTTTGGCAGCTGAATTAGCGAGTCAACCAGCTCCCTGAGGCCACTCAACTAGTACTCTTTAACGGCTCTATTTTAGCTTTGGTCTCACTCTATTTCACTTCTGGTTGCTCTAGCCTTTCTTATGGATCTACATCGAGTCCTAAGGAGAAAATAGGACACTAGTTAGCAATCTAGTTAAGAGTAATCGATAATTAAGCCATCCCCTGTAATCCCATAGCATTTGGGTCTAGAATCACCCATTAGAACGCAAAAGTTGTTCTAACCCATTTCATTTGTTAGTTCCCTCTAGGTAATTGGTTTCCCCACTTTCCATTCCTAAAGTGTAGCTTTGTTTCCTTTAGTTAAAGGTCCTATAAATCTAAAAACCCCAAACAATGGCTAGTTTAGGCTTTTTTTTAGGCACTTTCTAGGGAACATATAAATAGAATCCACTCTATAAAATAGCCTCCCAATGGTTCGACACTCGTTCTCACACAAACTACATTGCACCGTTCCGTGCGCTTACAAGACTTTAGGGCTTGCACCTCTAGAGAGACATTAGTGTATATATATAAGCCAATGGAATCCCATAACAAAGAGTAGAAACTCAACCCATCACACAAGTTTAGTCACCCTAATCTATCCACTCAAGCATCAAATGAAAGAGAATGAAAAAGGGTTGAAAGAGGTGGTGTAACAAAATTGGTTGGTGTGTGTGTTAATATATGTATTAGAAAGGGTGGTAAGAGGATTGGGGTTTTAAGAGATAGGTGTGCAAGAATATATGACTTCCCTCTTTTGAAAATGACCAAAAGAGGGCTTACATAGCCAATTTTTCGCCATTATCAGTTAAGCTAATCAGTGCACCACCTCTAAGGGATCTCTCAACTACCTAGATAAGATTATATTCTAGTTTTAGCAGCATAGAGAGGAGATCGACCACCTCTCTGGAGCTACTAGGCCGATAATCCAACCTTGCTCTCTTTTTCGCTATGTTTTGCCTCCGATTGCCTTGATCTTTGTCCAGGAGATTCCCGACATGATTTTCTTCCACTTTTCATCATCAATTATTCTTTTAATCCTTGACCAAACCATTTCCATCTTTATTGATCTCCAACCAATCCTCAATCTTACCTAAAATATCCAAAACAAGCCACTAGTGTAACATATACCTATTAAACTCAACTATATACATTTGGATGCACTTAAGCCTATCTTTAGCATAAGTAATACACTAATGCAACTATTTAAGCTTAATACACCTCTAAAATATAGACAAAAAACAAAGCAAACACATACTGAAACACTACACTAATCCTTGGTTGTCACGCAGTTGAGCACTAGATTCCTCGAGAAGTTACCTTCCACCTAGAGGTAAACCCTAGAGTTCAATCTTGTTTCTCCACTGACACCATTTATCACCCTCAGGCCTAGGCTAAGGCCATCACCACTCTAAGGAGCAATAGGATAGTGAACAATAGGGTAAGAGTTAACTACGTAGTGCCTACATGGTTTTTCTGAGTCTAGAAAGCCTAATTATAGCCCTATAGAGAGAGGTTCTGCTGAAAGAGTTAAGACCATTAGAGACCATGAAGAGAGTAGCACTTCATACCTATATCAGGAGGAAAAATAGCTCATTAATGACCCCTATGTGTCTAGAGGTCTTGCATCTAGATTTCCCTTCCTATCTGCCTTAGAAAGGCCGTCACCTAGTGAGGTTTTTAGGTTTTTCAAGATCATAGAGCATGTTAAGGACCTTAAGGTCAATCTATCTTTGATAGATACGATCCTTTCCATTCTCTTCTATTCTAAGTTCTTCAAAGAACTTTGTACAAGGAATCGTAGATCATTGAACATTTCTAAGAATGTGAGGCTAATAGAGAGAGTGAGTAGTATATATACTTCGGGCCCCTCACCCAAGATGAATGACCCTGGAGTTCTGCTGTAGGATCTGTGAGACCTAGATTGATCACGCCTTGCTATATTTAGGGTCATGTGTGAATCTCATTCCCTACTCCGTCTATTAACAGCTGGGTCTAGGTGAGTTGTCCCCTACACATATTACTCTTTAGCTAGCTGATAGGTCCAAGCGTAAACCTAGGGGTGTGGTCAAGGATGTTATGGTTTAGGTAGGTGAGTTCATGTACACTTTTGACTTCATAGTATTAGATATGGACTCGGGTCACGATTCTAGACATTCTACAACTGTCCTTTTAGTCCGCCCCTTCTTTGCTACCGCAGATGCCATTGTTCATTATAGGTCGGGGTTATTAGAGATGAAATTTAAGAATTTGAGTACATTTAGGGTTGTATTTATGCACTAAGTCATATTTGCACATACAGGTGTCAAAATGCATAAATGCTACATTATGTGTTTTATTTCGTGTTTTAGGCACATTTTGGGAGAAAGAAGTGAGCTTGAACGTGCGCGGGCCCAAGGACAAAGCTTGAGGATGATTTGAAGATGAAAAGATGAAGAAAATGCTTTGAGGTTCCCAAAAGTAGTACAAGGCAATAGAAAAAAATTGGGGGAGAATTGGTGCAAAAACAAGCAAGTTATGGGTAAAACTAGCTGTCAGTCACCTTTCTTGTTCCTGCTGGTCAATCGGCAAAGGAAGACTGGCAAAACTAGAATGCATTGAAATTTTTCCGATAGACCAAAAAGATCATGTAGGTTGATCGGCTGGGAGTTTGATAAAGCATTTCGAAACTTTAAAAGTGCATTTTCAGCTCATTTTCAAGAAAGGGGAACTCAATTTTCTTTAAACCCACTTCATACCCATTAACCCTAACGCTTTTCCCACTTCAATTAACACCCTAAACCACCATCTAAACCCTATACCAAGCTATGATTGAAGCATCTAACAAGAGATTGAAGGGTTTTGCTTTGGATTTGAGCAAGGGTTTGAAGGGGAGTTTCTTAATCCTTTTCTTATTCTTGTAAATATGTTTTGTATTTGAGTCAGATCTAGGATTGATTAATGTTGTATATTAGATTAAGATTATGAATAAAGGATTTATGTATATCTTTGGCTATTAATACATGCTTCTTTACATTGATTAATGGCTTGAATCAATATGTCTACGAGTTTAATAAAATGCCTAAATGAAGTTGCATGTGTTATTTAATGCTTAAACGCTATCGATAGTGGTGTCACCTTAGCCTTAATCCATGCTAACAGCATTAACCTATTTACAACTACGAGTGTTGATTAATATGCTTAATTAATGACTTGTGCGGTAAAAGTATACCTCTAGTCTGAAACAAATACTAAAAGGGTACCTAATACTACTAGTTAATGCTCTAGGAGTTTAATCTCTAGTCTAAAACAATACTAATAGGTTAGTCTCGATTAAGACATTAATCAACACCAAACTGAGCAATCAAGCCATAGATAGCTTGAGTCTAGATACAACACAATCGCCCGAGATCCCCTTCCATCTTGTAAATCTTTATTTCTGTAGCCTAGCACCTAGGTTCCTCCATTAGATTAGGCTAGCTTAGGTATATTTTCCAGTCTTGAGCTCCCTTTAATCCAAAAAAGACCAAAAATACTTCAACAAATGTATATAGGTAATCTTAGACACCAAGCTCATCGAGATTGAACCAAGGACCCTCCCTGAGGAAGAACAACCCTGTACTTGCACGCTTCACTGCACACAATCCGAGTACTTGAGGGTGTAAACACACATCACCATATATAAGTGAAGTACTTAAGAAAGAAATCATTAATATTTTAGATACAGGCATTTTTTATCCAACCTTTGATAGTGAGTGGGTTAGCCCAGTCCAAGTAGTCCTTAGGAAATTTGGGATCATGGTTGTGGAGAATGAGATAGGAGAGCTTATCCCTACACGCACTCCTACGGGTTGGAGAGTTTGTATTGATTTAAGAAAGCTCAACTCTAGAACTAGATTAGATCATTTCCCATTGCCTTTTCTATACTAGATTTTATATAGAGTAGTTGGGTATAGCTACTATTGTTTTTTGGATGGCTATTTCGGGTATAATCAGATCCCCATGTTTCTTGAGGACTAGGAAAAGACCACATTTACTTGTCCGTATGGCATTTTAGCCTATAAGAGGATGCCCTTAGGTCTAAGTAATGCCCCAGCGACGTTTCAAAGAATGGCCATTTTTAGTGATACGATTGAGAGACATTTAGAGATCTTCATGGATGACTTCTCAATTTTTGGTGATAGCTTTGATGAGTGCTTGAGTCACTTCTCTTTAGTCTTAGACCGTCGTGTGGAGAAGAACTTAGTGTTGAGTTGGGAGAAATGCCACTTCATGGTGTAGCGGGGGATAGTTTTGGCTCACGTAGTTTTATCTAGTGGTATTCAAGTTGACCTAGCTAAGGTAGAATTGATTGAGAAGTTGTATGTCCCTAAGTATGTTAAGGATGTTAGATCTTTTCTAAGGCATGCAAGATCTACCGTAGGTTCATTAAGGATTTTAGCCACATAGCCCATCCTTTATCTAGGCTCTTAGTACAAGATGTCCCCTTTGAGTTTGATGATGAGTGTGTTAAAGCTTTCAACCAACTTTAATCCTTATTGTCTAACTGCACAGTCATCCAGCGACCTGATTATAGTCTCATATTAGAAGTTATGTGTAATGCATCCGATTATGCGATAAGAGCTATTTTAGGTCAAAGGTGTGATAGGATGCCCTATTTAGTGTATTATACTAATAAGACTCTTATGAGGCCCAACAGGACGGCACCACCATAGAAAAAGAGCTTCTAGAAGTTGTCTTCTCCCTTGACAAGTTTAGGTCGTATATTCTAGGATCAAAAGTGATTGTCTATACTGATCATGTAGCATTAAGGTATTTGTTAGCTAAGAAAGAATCCAAGCCCCACTTGATTAAGTGGTTGCTCCTTCTTTAAGAGTTTGACATTGAAATCCAGGATAAAAGTGGTAGTGAGAACTTCATAGCAGATCACCTTTCCTATCTTATTAGTGAATCTCCTTGTGATCCATCTTCTTTTCGTGATTCATTTCCTAATGAGCAATTGTTTGCCGTCTCTCATCACACACCATGGTTTGCTCATACTATAAATTATCTTGCCACATGGTGTTTTCCCTCTCATTGGGAGAAAAGAGAGAAAGAGAGGTTCCTAGCACAAATAAGACATGTCTTTTGGGAAGATCCCTATCTTTTTAAGTTGTATGGAGATCAAGTGATTCGCTAGTGTGTGCTTGAGGGAGAAATTGAGAGGGTGTTGAGTATGTGTCACGATAAGGGGTGTGGAGGTCATTCCAGTAGAAGGAAGATTGCCACGAAGGTCTTACGATGTGGATTCTTTTGGCCGACTCTCTTTAGGGATACCCAAAAGTATTGCAAAAAGTGTCTTAGATTTCAACAATCTGGATCCATCTTTAGAAGAAACATGATGCCTTTATCCCCTATTTTTCCATATAAGTTATTTGATGTTTGGGGTATAGATTTCATAAGTCTTTTTCCACCTTCCTTTGGGTACCAATACATTTTAATGCCTATAGACTATGTATCCAAATGGGTTGAGGCTATTCCCACACGCACTAATAACCATAGGGGAGTGGTGAAGTCTATTTAGGAGAACATTTTCTCTAGAATTGGAGTCCCTAGGGTCTTAATTAGTGATGGTGGTTTGCACTTTCATCATAAGACACTTGAGGCATTGTTGAGAAAATATTCAATCACCCATAAGTTTGCTACCCCTTATCATCCACAACCTAGTGGATAAATAGAGATGTCTACTAGGGAGATTACGTACATTTTAGAGAAAACGGTTAGGCCTGATGGGAGAGATTGGTCTTTTAGGTTGAATGATGCATTGTGGGCCTATCGTACCGCTTTTATAACTTCCCTTGCTTTTTCTCCGCACAAGTTGGTTTATGGGAAAGATTTTCACTTATCGGTAGAACTTGAACATAGGGCTTATTGGGCAATCAAGGCTCTAAATTTTGATTTGGCAATAGTGGATGAGAAAAGAGAGATAGACTTAGCGAAGTTGGACGAGCTTAAATTGGAGGCATATGAGAATGCTAAACTTTATAAGGATAGGATGAAGATGATTAATGATAAACATATTCTTAAGAAAATCATTCTGTTCCTCCAATAAAGTTTGGTTATTTAACTCATGTTTAAAGCTTTTTCCAGGTAAACTTGACACCACGGGATGGTCTATATGAGGCTTTGATGACCTATCCTTCTAGAGGTCAAGATCAAGGATATGAAGAATGGCCGAGAGTTGACGGTGAACGGGCAATGCCTGAAGTATGCATATGATCCAAGCATGGCTCATGTGGAGACTATAGTGCTTCAGGACCCCATTTATGGAGGTTGATGCAGAGTTGCTGTTTATTGATGTGTTGCGTTTTTGTGTGCATTTATTTTGTTAATTGTCTATGTTTAAGAAATGTTTTGAGCCTTAAAGATGTATTAATATAGTACATCTACTAGAGTTAGGCTTAAGCATAAGCAAATGTACATAGTTGAGTTTCTAAGTCAAATGCTATACTAAATGCTTAATTTCATGCCTTAGGTGAGCTACAGGGCTAAAACCAAGTGTGGAAATTGATAGGTGATGAAGATGGAAGATGCACAGGTCAATGGGAGAAGATCAGAGGCCGAAGAGGCAAAGAATGGAGGAAGAAAATTTTTGCCAGATGACTTAGAAGAAAAGCCGATCGACCGATAGTCAGTCAACTGGCCACTCTAGAAAGCAACCAACAATTGTCGGTCGAGTCCCTCCTTCAAGTTGGGTCAACCAACCACTCCAGGAAGCTACCAGGAAAAGCCAGTCGACTACCCCTCTAGAGCTAGTCGACCGGTAGTACGCTGAAAATTATAAATAGAGCCTAAATTTTACAACAGAGAGACTTTTAGATCCATCACACACACTTCACACCTACTTCTCACACAATTAACACTAATTCTTACCCACCTCACACACTTTCTCACACATCACTCACCTTGAATCAAGCTCAATTTGGAGGGTTTCAAACATTTGGATTAGAGTTTGGTCAAGGGATTTGTACAAGACAAGCTCGAATGAAAGGGAAGCTTCATAATCTCTCTTTGATTCTATTCTCTATTATGATTGAGTAGACTTGTATAAGGTGATTTAGCTTATGTAATGGGTTAACTATATACTCTTAAATGGTTATTTTCTCATTCATGACTAAGTGTTTGATAAAATGCCTAAATAAGTAGCATGTGTATAAATTAAAGTCTATTTGTTACTAAACATATCTAACCTATGCTATAATCATGTCTATGTGTTTATATGTGGATGCTATGAAGTGGGTAAAGCTTATATTCATGTCTATATGTATGTTTGCATAACTTGTAGTGAATATGACTCCAATAATGCATACATGTTGGTTCTTAATCAATTCTAATGGTGTAAGTGGAGCATGACGATGTTTAGCAGTTGAATAGATCCCATTATTCATGAAAACCATAGCCTAAAACATGTATAAATGTGCTAGCAAGTTAAATCCTGCCATTGTGATCTTAGAATGATGACAATTAATTGAGGGCTAGCCTAGGTCGAGTCTCCTTTGGCTTTAAATCCAGCCAATAGGTTTTTGGATAGGTTTAGTTGACCCTAACAACACAAGGTCTTGGTTTTAAATCCAGCCAATGATTTAGGTACTACGGTAGGTTCATTCTAAGTCACCTAGGAAGCTAGTTAGTCACTCTTAAGGAGTTAGGTCATAAAGACCACGCCGTAGCTCTGGGAGGCACTACCTAGGGACGAACCCGTACCGAGTCCTAGGGGGAAATTAGGACACTAATTAGTAACCTAGCTAACAGAAATCACAATAGTAAGCTATCATCCTTTAATCCCATAGCATCTGAGTATTGAATCACCCATTCATAAGTTGAAGTCACCCTAACGCCTTTGCATTTGCTAGTTCACTCTAGATTATCTTGTTTCCCACTAGATTAGCTTGTTTCCTAATTTCCATTCCCATAGTATAGTTTATTTTCTTACTCTCGAGCTCCCATTAATGACATCAAGTTCTTGGCGTTATTGCCGGGGAGGCATGGTGGTTTGCATTCTTTGTTTGTGTGTTTTGGTAGTTGCTTTACTTGTTTTCTTGCATTTTCTTTATAGTTTGTCTAGCTTTTGCTTATCTTGTTTATTGTTAATATTACCTTGCTTTAGTTCTTGTTTATTTATCTCTACTTATGTTTTTGCTTTTAGTAGACTTTCTAGGATTGTGGTTTATTTACTGTAGTTTTAGAAATATTAAAGTTTTTAGGGGTTGAAGTGGCCAGAATTAGGATAGTTTGTGCATGCTTGGTAGGAGATCCCTTAGAAATCCCTTAGTTTCTCATAATCCTGAACCTAATAGGATCGCAAGGCATTTTAGGAATTTAGGAGATCTTCTTGAGGAGATGGCCGATCCAAATCATCCTTCAAATCCTCGCATTCCCCTAATGAATTGTGTTCCACCTCATGAGTACCATGGGCATCAAGCCCAAGATCATTTTAGGCAAGAACCCCTTAGACCGAACCCACCATAGATGAGGAACCCACTCTTAGGCAATTCTTTCTCCCCGAAACCATTGATCCTAATTTGGCTATTCAAATTCCAAGTTTAGGGGAGACAAACTTCGAGATTAAGCTTAATATGTTGGCCTTGCCTCCTTTCTTCTACAGGAGAAACAATAAGAGTCCTTTAGAGCATATTACTGGCTTTGTTGAGATGAGTTCCACTCTCCATGTCCCCAATGTCTCCCAAGTGGTCATACGTCTATGATTGTTTCCTTTCTCTCTTAAGGATTAAGCTAGGGTTTGGTTGCATTCCTTACCTAATGGTTGTATCACTTCATGGGCTGAGCTTCAATCTAAGTTCTTTCAAAAATTTTATCCCATAGATGGCTGACCTTAAGACCACTATTATGACTTTCTCCCAACATGATCTAGAATCTTTTCATGAGGCTTAGGAGAGATTCAAAGACCTTCTTAGACAATGTCTACACCACGGGTACAGTTGCCATGACCTATTGCAATACTTCTTTCAATGTTTGAATCAAAAAAATAGGATAATGGTCAACGTCGCCTTCGGTGGTAGGTTCTATCTTTTGAGACCTACTAAGGCATGGGAGAAAATGGAGTTGACGGCCGAAAATTCTTTGCAAAATTTTGCTATGGAAAGGTCTAGTCGGGAAGGTAACAAGAGAAGTGTTTGTGAGGTTAGAGTCTCTTTAGATTTACCCGCTAAAGTAGAGGGCTTGACAAATAAGCTAAATTGATTCATTTCTTTGTCTTTCATCTCATGGTCATACGACTAGTTCCATACGTTCCTCCTCTGCTCCTATATTCGTTGAGGTTTATGCATTGTGCTCCGAATCATCTAATGAGACAGTAGCTTGCCCTTTAGCATCCCAGTTTCCCGAGTTTATGAAGGAGCAAGTGTGTGCCACTTAAGGTTATTCTCGTGTGTACAACCTATACTCAAACACATACAATTTGGGTTAGAAGGATAACCCAAAATTTTGTTGGAGACAAGGTCAGCACGAGTCTAGTTCACATGCCCAAGTATCACCCCAGTAACAATCCTATTCTCAATATCCCCTAGGTTTCTACCATCTTAATCAGCCCCGTCTCATTAGTGCTCCTCAAGCACAGACCTTACCTGTTCCTTCAGGAGCTAGTCTTCAAGTAATGATGTGATAAAGTTAATGCAGTTTATATCAGTAGTAGGCATTAGCTTGTCAACAACAGGAGTTAGCTGATAATAGACAAAAGATGGCTAGCTATAGGTAGCAGATGGCTAGGTTTGAGGTACAGTTAGGGCAAATTGCCACGTAGTTAAACATTAGAGACCCTGAGAAATTGCCTTATCAACCAGAGGTGAATCCTAGCAATCCTGTTCTTCCACCAATACCACTTATCCCCCTCATGCCCAAACTAAGGCTGTCATCACTTTAGGAATGGAAGGATAACGGATAATATGGTTGAAGTTGACTTTTTTGTGCTTGCACTTAGTGGTTATTCTAACTATAGGAAGCCACATAGTAGCCCTATTGAGAGGGATTCTAAAGAGGGTCCTATTGAGAGAGTTGAGCCTATTAGAAGCTATGGAGAGAGTAGTACTTCCCACCTTTATCAGGCGAGAAAGAGCCTATTGATGATTCCCATGTCTCTAGAAATGTTACACCTAGAGTTCCCTTTCCATCCGAGTTAGAGAGGCCCACATCTAGTGAGGATTCTAGGTTTCTCAAGGTTTTAGAGCATCTAAAAAACCTTAAGGTCAATTTTTCTTTGATAGATACGATCCTTTCCATTCCTCTTATTCTAAGTTCTTCAAGGACCTCTGTACAAGGAAGCGTAGATCATCGAACATTCCTAAGACGGTGAGGCTTACTGAGAAAGTGAGTATTATTTGTACTTCGGGCCTCCCGCCCAAGATGAATGACCTTGGAGCCTTCACAATTCCTTATAGGATTAGAAAGATTGATTGCGCCTTGTTAGATTTAGGGTCAAGTGTGAATCTCATTTCCTACTCCATCTATCAGCAGCTAGGTCTAAGTAAGTTGTCCCCTACACATGTTACTTTTCAACTAGTTGATAGGTTCGAGCGTAGACCAAGGGGTGTGATAGAGGATGTTATAGTCCAGGTAGGTGAGTTCATGTACCCTGTTGACTTCATAGTCTTAGATATGGATTCAGGACATGACTGTAGACATTTTACACCCGTTCTTCTAGGTTGCCCCTTCTTTACCATTGTAGATGCCATTATTCATTATAGGTCAGTGATGTATTGTGCTTTTGTGTGTGTTTGCGTTGTTATTTGCCCATGATTAAGAGGTGTTAGATGCTCATGAAGATGCATTAGTGCAGAACTTATGCTAAGAATAGGCTTAAAGGTAAACAATTGAACATATTGAGTTTAAGAGGCAAATTACTACACTAATTGCTTGTTTTTAATGATTTAGGTGAACTTTGGGTTAAGATCGAGATTGGATGTTAATGGGTGATGAAGATAGGAGATGCACGGGTCAAAAAGAGAAGACTAAAGGCCGAAAAGATAAAGAGTGGAGGAAGGAAGTTATCCAGACGACCTGAAAAAAGGAACCAGTGGACTGGCCACTCAAAGAGATGCCCAAAATAGCCTAACGACTACCCCTCCAAAGCCAGTCGATCAGCTAGGTCAATCAGCGAATCCAGAGAGCATCACCAAAAAGCTGATCAAGTTAAGAGGAGAAGCTGGTCGACCAGCTAGGCTGATCAGCAGTGCGCAGTTGCTGATATAAAAAGCTCAATTTTCAGACTTAAAAGAGAGGAGAATTTTTTAGAAGGAATTTTGAGAGGAATTTTCAGAAATCCAACACACACCTATCACACACACACAAAACCCTAGTCTCATCACCTCTCACACATACACAATCATACATTTTATCACCTAGAAGCAGGTGGATTTAAAGGGTTTCAGGCATTTGGATTCAAGCTTGCTTAAGAGCTTTGTACAAGATTAACTAGGATGAAAGAGGAGCTTTATAATATCTCTCTTTCATTCTATCTCTTATTATGATTTAATAGACTTGTGTAGGGTGATTTAGCTTATGTAATGGGTTAACTATATACTCTTATGATATGGGATTTGATGGCTAAATATGTACATGTTTTGATTTTCTTGTTCAAATGGTTATTTTCTCATTCATATCTAAGTGTTTGATAAAATGGCTATATGACTAGCATGTGTATAAATTGAAGTCTATTTGTTACTAAACATATCTAATCCATGCTATAATCATGTCTATGGGTTTATATGTGGATGCTATGGACTGGTAATGCTGATATTTATGTTTATATGTATATTTGCATGCCTAGTAGTGAATATAACTTCAATAACGCATACATGTTGGTTGTTAATCGCTTATAATGGTATAAACCGGGCATGACGATGTTTGGTAGTTGAATAGATCGCATTATTCATGAACACCTTGGCCAAGAACATGTATGAATGTGCTAACAAGTCAAATTTCACTGTAGTGACCTTAGAATGACGGTAAGTAATTTAGGGCTGGCCTAGGCCGAGTCACCTTTGGCTTTAAATCCAGCCAATAGGTTTTAGGATAGGTTTAGTTGACCTTAGCGACACCAGGTCTTGGCTTTAAATCCAGCCAATGGTTTAGGTACTAGGGTAGGTTCATTTTAGGTACTAAAGTAAGCCATCATTCTTTAATCCCATAGCATCGAGCATAAAATCACCCATTCAAAAGTTGAAGTCACCCTAACATCTTTGCATTTGTTGGTTCCTTCTAGATTAGCTTATTCCCCACTTTTCATTCTCATAGTTTAATTTAATTTTCATTAGCTAGAGCTCCCGATCATCTAAAATCCCAAAAATAGATAGTTTAGGTTTCTTTTTAGGCATACTCTAGAACACACATAGAATCCATCTCACAACACAGCCTCCTTGTGGAATTGACCTTGCACTTGCATACACTTTACTACATCGATCCATGCGTTTGTGGGTCTTCAGAGCTTGTACTTGAAAGACACACCAAGTTCTTGGCGCCGTTGCTGGCGAGGCATGATGGTTCGCATTCTTTGTTTGTGTGTTTTTGTAGTTGCTTTTCTTGTTTTCTTGCTTTTCCTTTACAGTTTGTTTAGGTTTTTCTTTTCATATTTATTGTTTATATTATCTTGCTTTAGTTCTTGTTTATCTATTTCAGCTTTTGTTTTTGTTTTTAGTAGACATTCTAGGGTTGTGGTTTATTTGCTATAGTTTTAGGAATATTGAAGTTTTTGGGGGTTGGAGTGGCTAGAGTTAGGATAATTTATGCATGCTAGTAGAAGATCCCTTAGAGATCCCTTAGTTCCTCTTAATCCTAAACCCAATAGAATTACAAGACATTTTAGGAATTCAGAAGATCTTCTTGAGGAGATGGCCGACTCCAATCATCCTCCTAATCCTCCCATTCCCTCAATGAATCCTATTCCACCTCATGATCATCATGGGCATCAAGCCCAAGATCATTTTAGACGAAAACCCCATAGACCTTATCCACCTATAGATGAGGAATCCACTCTTAGGCAATTCTTTCTCCCTGAAGCCTTTGCGCCTAATTTGCCTATTCAAATTCTGGGCTTGGGGGAGACGAACCTTGAGATTAAGCCTAATATGTTGGCCATGCTTCCTTCTTTCCACAGGAGAAGTAATAAGAGTCCTCTAGAGCATATTACGGATTTTGTTGAGATGAGTTCCACTCTCCATGTCCCCAATGTCTCCTAAGATGTCATACGTCTAAGATTGTTTCCTTTGTCTCTTAAGGATAAAGTTAGGGCTTGGTTGCATTCCTTACCTAGTGGTTGCATTACTACAACTGAGCTTTAATCTAAGTTCTTTCAAAAATTTTATCCTATGGCCAAGACAGCTGACCTTAGGACCGCCATTATGACTTTCTCTTAACATGATCTAGAATCCTTTCATGAGGCATGGGAGAGGTTCAATGACCTTCTTAGACAATGTCCACATCACGGGTATGGCAATCATGACCTATTGCAATATTTATTTTGAGGCTTAAATGAACAAAATAGGATGATTGTCAATGCTGCCTCCAGTGGTGGCTTCTATCTTTTGAGACTAATTGAGGCATAGGAGAAAATAGAGTTGATGGCAGAAAATTCTTTTCAAAATTTTGCCATGGAAAGGTCTAGTTAAGGAGGTAACAAGAGAAGTGTTAGTGAGGTCAGAATTTCTTTAGATTTACCTGCTAAGGTGGAAGCTTTGACGAATAAGTTAGATCAATTCATTTCTTTGTCTCTTTTATCCCAAGGTTATAGAACTAGTTCTATAGGTTCTTCCTCCGCCCTTTTAGTTGTTGAGATTTGTGCATTGTGTTTTGAGTCATCTCATAAGACCATAGCTTGCCCTTTAGCTTCCCAATTTCTCAAATTCATAAAAGAGCAAGTGTGTGCTACTCAAGGTTATTCTCGTAAATATAATCCATACTTGAACGCATACAATCCGAGTTGGAGGGACAACCCAAAATTTTCTTAGAGACAAGTTCAGCATAAGTCTAGTTCATATCCTCAGGTTCCACCTCAGCAGCGACCCTGTCCTCAGTATCCCCAAGGTTTCTATCATCATAATCAGCCCCGTCTTATTAGTGCTCCTTAACCTCAGGCTTTACATACTCCTTTTAGAAGCTAGCCTCCTAGCAATAATGTAATGAAGTTAATGTAGTTTATTCAGAATTAGCAGCAGGTATTAGCTAGTCAACAACAGGAGTTAGCTGATAATAGGCAAGAGACAGCTAGCTATAGGTAGCAGATGGCTAGGTTTGAGACATAGTTAGGATAGATTGCCACACAGTTGAGTGTTAGAGACCCCGAGAAATTACCTTATCAACCGAAGGTGAACCCTAGAGTCTAGTCCTATTCCTCCAACAATACTGCTTATCCCCCTTAGACCCAGGCTAAGGCCATCACCACTTTTAGGAATGGTAGGGTAGTGGATAATAGGGTAGGAGTTGACTTTGCATTGTCTACACCTAATAGTCCTTCCGAGCCTAGAGAGCCACATAGTATTACTGTTGAGAGGGATTCTAAAAAGGGTCCTTTTGAAAGAGTTGAGTCTATTAGAGACCATGGAGAGAGTAGTGTTTTCGCCCTCATTGGGAGGGAACGGAGCCTATTGATGATTCCTATGTCTTTATAGGTGTTGAGCCCAAATTTCCCTTTCTATCCACCTTAAAAAGGCCTACGCCTTGTGAGGATTCTAAGTTTTTCAAGGTTTTAGAGCATCTTAAGGTCCTTAAGGTCAATCTTCCTTTAATAGATGCAATCCTCTCCATTACCTCATATTCTATGTTCTTTAAGGATCTTTGCACAAGGAAGCGTAGGTCATTGAACATTTCTACGGAGGTGAGGCTTATGGATAAGGTGAGTAGTATTTGTACTTTGGGCCTTCCAGCCAAAATTAATGACCCCGAAGCTTTCACCATACCTTATAGGATCCGTGAGACCCAGATTGATCACGACTTGTTAGATTTAAGATCTAGTGTGAATCTCATTCCCTACTCTGTCTATCAGCAGCCAGGTCTAGGTGAGTTGTCCCATACACATGTTACTCTTCAGCTAGCTGATAAGTTCGAGCGTAGACCTAAGGGTGTGATAGAGGATGTTATGGTCTAGGTAGGTAAGTTGATGTACCCTGTTGACTTCATACTGTTAGATATGGATTCGGGACATGACTCTAGATATTCTACACTGGTTTTTCTAAGTCACCCCTTCCTTGCCACTGTAGATGCCATTATTGACTGTAGTTCAGGGTTATTAGAGATGAAATTTGGGAATTTGAGGTCTACCATGAAGGTTGCCGAGGAGGTGAATAGGGCTAGTATAGGAGGAAAGGATGGAGAAGAGTGCTATAGGGTTGATGTAATCGATTCTTATGTCGAGGACTTTGTAGAGAGAAATATGACCGATAAAGAAGATTTAAGAAAATTTTAGGAATTGATGTCTAGTTTTGATTGAGGCACCTTAGAGCGGAAATGTATAACTTCTACTTGCTTGATTAAGAGTCCTTTGATTGATAAGTCACTTGAGATTAATCCTTTTAATCTTGGTTCTAGTGATGTCACCATTGATGATGTTGAGTTTGAGTCACCCTTGGTTGAGCCTAGCCTTTCTTTAGAGCTCAAACCCCTTCCCGATCATTGAAATATGAATTCCTAGGCCTTAGTACGACCCTTCAGGTCATCATAGCTTCCGATCTTTCTAGTGAGCATAAGGAGCAGCTCTTAGAGGTTCTTAAGAAATATAGGAAGGCTATAGGGTAGAAAATTGATGATTTGAGAGGCATAGACCCTTCGATTTACATGCATCATATTCACCTTAAGGATGGAGCCATTCCTTCTAGGGAGAAGCAAAGAAGGCTAAGCCCATACATGAGTAAAGTAGTTAAGAAATAGATCATTAAGCTTTTAGATGTAGGCATTATTTATCTAATCTCCGATAGTGAGTGGGTTAGCCGGGTCCAAGTTGTCCTTAAGAAGTCTAGGATCACGGTTGTAGAGAATAAGAGAGAAGAGCTTATCTTTATACATACTCCCATGGGTTGAAGAGTTTGTACTAATTATAGGAAGCTCAACTCCAAAACTTGTTATGATTTCCCATTGCCTTTTCTAGATCAAATTTTAAATATAGTAGCTGGGCATAGCTACTATTGTTTTCTAGATGGCTATTCGGGTTATAATCAGATCCTCGTGTTTCCCAAAGACCAAGAGAAAACCACCTTTACTTGTCCCTATGGCACTTTTGCCTAAAGGAGGATGCCTTTTGGTCTATGTAATGCTCTAGTGACTTTTCAGAGGTGTATAATGGCCATTTTTAGTGACATGATTGAGAGGCATTTAGAGATATTTATGGATGATTTCTGAGTCTTTGGTGATAGTTTTGATGAGTGCTCGAGTCACCTTTCTTTAGTCTTAGACTAATGTGTGGAAAAGAATCTAGTGTTGAGTTGGGAGAAATCCCACTTCATGGTGCAACAAAGGATAGTGTTGGGTCATATAATTTTATCTAGTGGTATTCAAGTTGACCTGGCTAAGGTAGAATTGATTGAGAAGTTGCATGTTCCTAAGTGTGTCAAGGATGTTAGATCTTTTCTAGGACATATAAAATTCTACAGTAGATTTATTAAGGATTTTAGCCATATTGCACATTCTTTGTCTAGGCTCCTAGCACAAGATGTCCCTTTTGACTTTAATGATGAGTGTTAGAGCTTTCAATAGGCTTAAATCCTTATTGTCTATATCTCCAATTATCCAACCACCTAACTATAGTCTCCTATTTGAGGTTAAGTGTGATGAATCTGATTATGTGATAGGAGTTGTTTTAGGTCAAAGAAAGGACAAGTTGCCCTATATTATGTACTATGATAGTAAGACTCTCGATGAAGCCCAGAAGAACTATACCACTGCAGAAAAAGAGCTTCTAGCAGTAGTTTTCTCTCTTGACAAGTTTAGGTCATACATCTTAAGGTCTAAGGTGATTGTCTACACCGATCATGCGGCATTGAGGTATTTGTTAGCTAACAAAGAGCCTAAGTCCCACTTGATTAAATGGTTGCTCCTTCTTCAAGATTTTGACATCGAAATCCGGGATAGGAAAGGTAGAGAAAACTTAGTTGTGGATCATCTTTCCCGTCTTGTTAATGAGTCTTTTAGTGATTTTTCCCTTTTTCATGATTCATTCCCCAACGAGCAATTGTTTGCCGTCTCTCATCATACACCTTGGTTTGCTCATATTGTCAATTATCTTGCCACAAGGCATTTTCTTTCCCATTGGGAAAAGTGAGAAAGACATAGGTTCCTAACACAAGTTAGGCATTCCTTTAAGAGGATCCCTATCTTTTTGAAGTATGTGCGGATCAAGTGACCCGCCGGTGTGTGCCCGAGGACGAGATTGAGAACGTGTTGAGTATGTGTCATGCTGAGGGGTGTGTGGATCATTTTAGTGGGAAGAAGACCATCGTGAAGGTCTTGCAATTTAGACTATTTTGGCCCACTCTCTTTAGGGATACCCAAGAATATTGCAAAAAGTGTTTTAGATGTCAACAATCTAGGTCCATCTCTAACAAAAACATGACGCCTTTATCCCATATTCTTCCACGTGAGTTGTTTGATGTTTGGGGTATAGATTTCATAGGTCCATTTCCACCTTCCTTTGGGTACCAATATATTTTAGTAGCCGTTGATTATGTGTCCAAATGGGTTAAGGCTATTCCCACACGCACTGATGACTATAAGGTAGTGGTTAAATTCATTAAGGAGAACATTGTCTCTAGATTTGGAGTCCCCAGGGTCTTGATTAGTGATGGGGGTTTGCATTTCCGCCATAGGACTTTAGAGGCTTTGTTGAGAAGGCATTCAGTCACCCATAAAGTTGCTACTCTCTATCACCCGTAAATTAGTGGACAAGTAGAGGTCTCCAATAGAGAGATCAAGCACATCTTAGAGAAAGCGGTTGGGCCCGATAGGAGAGATTGGTCTATTAGGCTAAATGATGCTTTGTGGTCTTACCATACCGCCTTTAGGACTCCCATTGGTATATCTTTATATAGATTGGTTTTTGGGAAAGCTTGTCACTTGCCTGTAGAACTTGAGCATAAGGCCTATTGGGCCATCAAGGCCTTAAATTTTGATTTGGCAAGAGCAGGTGAGAAAAGAAAGCTAGACCTAGCGGAGTTAGAAGAGCTTAGGTTTGAGGCATATAAGAACGCCAAACTTTATAAGGAGAGGATTAAGAGAATTTATGATAAACACATTATTAAGAAATAATTCTCTTCCTCCGATAAAGTTTGGTTGTTTAACTCACGATTGAAACTCTTTCCAGGTAAGCTCAAGACAAGATGGGATGGTCTGTATAAAGTATTAGTTGCCTACCCTTTCGGAGCGATCAAGATCACGGACTTGAAGGATGTCTGAGAATTGACGGTGAATAGGCAATGCCTAAAGCATGTATATGATCTGTGCGTGGCTCGTGTGGAGTTTTTAATGCTTCAAGACCCTATCTATGAAAGTTGAAGATGAGTTGGTGATTGCTTGGCTGACGACATAGTGGTTAGCGCTGCTAGGAGGCAACCTAGGTTCAATTTTGCATTTGTTTCACTTTCTTACCTTTTTTTTTTTCTTTCTTTTTCTTTCACCCACATCAAAGTGTTGAATCCTGATCCTTTGTCCCATAAGATACACCATTGCTTATTATTACACATGCTAATGCAAGCATGCATAGGCAATGCTACTAACCTTGTTTTCTTTGTGAGTGTTTGTGAATTGTGAGTTACAGGATTAGTAGTATGGTGATTTTGTCATTGGCATAGAAAGCTTTGAAGAAAATGCATGGCTTTATCTATCCTTTCTACACTTGTTCCCCATGTTTTTAGCCCATCCCTACCACCCTTACTTTCTTTGTAATGTTAATTTGCTTGTTTATGTGTTTTGCTCTATTTGATTGAGGACAAGCAAAGTTTAGGTTTGTGGGTGGAGGAGTTTGATTTTCTTGTTATATATCTTACTTAGGGTAGATTGCATTATGTGTTCAAAAAAAATGGTGAAAATTTTTCAATTTTGATACATATAGAATTGTTTGTTTCTTGGCTGATCATTGTGTTGGCTATTGCGATTGATATATTGATTGGTGAATATGAGACACATTGTGGGGAAATGAATAGAGTGGTTTGAAAGCTAAGTCTTGGAGGGGATACCCTTAAACGTTGTGAGGTGTAAGGACCTTTAAAAATGACTTATGTAGCCACCCCATGGCTTGGTAGGAAAGAGTGTTGGAAAAAGGTTGTTGATGTGAGTGCCTCTTCCTTGATTGGTTTGTTGTGATGTGCCAAAGCTTTTCTTTTCTTTTTTTTTTTTGTGTGAATACAATGCAAAGCATGAAAAATACAAAAAAATTGAAAAAGGCAAAAAGGTGCAAAAAGATGAAAAGGATTGAAAAAAGTAAAAAAATGGAAAAGAGGAAAAGCCAAAGGCACCAAAAAGTTTTGTGAATAAGTGCATAAGTGACACAATGTCAACTTAGCACAAATTATCCTCTATGTAGATATGCGAATAAGGCTTTTATAAGCCATTGTGTTTGTATATTCTCTCTTCTTGTCTTTGAGGCTTTGTGCATGTTGGGGAGGCCATGATAGTTTAGGAGGCGTGAAATATCAACATCCCGAGTGCTTGAGTTAGAATCCTAGGCTCATGGTGGCTTGGCTGCTTGGGAAATTCCCACAAGGAACGAGACCCCTTATGAGTAGAGGGAAGATCTAAAGAGGCTTAGGGATTTCTCCATAATAGAAATGCCCCATTCATGCTTCTTAGACTAATTTTGATAGCGAGTCAATCCTTTAGGCAATCCATTTCATCGGCTAGAAATAAACTTAAGATTAGGCTTGCTTGGGGACAAGCAAGGAGAAAGTTTTGGGGGTATTGATGTGTTGTGTTTTTATATGGGTTTGCATTGTTATTTGCCCATGACTAAGAGGTGTTAAGTACTCATGAAGACGCATTAGTGTAGAACTTATGCTAAGAATAGGCTTAAGCATAAACAGTTGTATGTATTGAGTTTAAGAGACAAATTGCTACAATAATTGCTTATTTTTAATGATATAGGTAAACTTTGGTTAAAATTGAGATTGGACATTGATGGGTGATGAAGATGAGAGATGCACGAGTCATAGAGAGAAGATCGAAGGCCAAAAAGACAAAGAGTGGAGGAAGGAAGTTAGCTGGATGACTTAAAGAAGGAACCGGTCGACCGGCCACTCCAGAGAGATGCCCAAAATAGCTTGATGACTACCTCTCCAAAGCCAGTCGATTGGCTAGGTCGACCGGTCAGTCCTGAGAGCATTACCAAAAAGCTGGTCAAGTTAAGAGGAGAAGCTAGTCGATCGACTGGATCGACCGGTAGTGCGCAGTTGCTGATATAAAAAGCTCGATTTTTAGACTTAAAAGAGAGGAGAAATTTTGAGAAGGAATTTTGAGAGGAATTTTCAGAAATCCAACACACACCCATCATAGACACACAAAACCTTTGTCTCACCACCTCTCACACACACATAATCACGCATTTTATTACCTAGAAACAAGTGGATTTAGAGGGTTGCAGGCATTTGAATTCAAGTTTGCTTAAGAGCTTTGTACAAGATTAGCTAGGACAAAAGGAAACCTTCATAATCTCTCCTTCATTCTATCTCTTATTATGATTGAGTAGTGAACATAAATCTTTAAGAGTGTTACCCACAAGCGCATAGGTCGTGGTAGTATAACGTGTGCAAGTGCAGGGTCGTGTCCACGGAGAGGCTATCTAAGTGCGGTTCTAATGTAAAAGTGCATCTTACACTAGCTACGCATAGTCCTACCTATACTTTTTTGGGTTTTTGGATTGATTGGAGCTATAATTTAAACCTAAACTAAGGGAAAATAAACTTGACTAATGGGAATGGTGGAATAAATAAGCTATGGAAGTGAGGATCTACAAAGTTTTGGGGAACTTAGGGGTGATTGCTCCTTTGGAATGGATTTGGGTTCTTAACTTTGTTTTGAGGTTATTGACGGTTTGATTACTCTAATTGTGGACTTCAATGACTAGACTTACCATCTCTAACTATTGATGCAATCCTATCCCTAATCGAGCCCAATTAGAAGTATAGGTTTGTCCTAGCTAACTATGACTTTTTGGTCTAGTTCTAAGTCCCTTCGGTGTTGATTAATGTCCTAGTAAGGAGTTTAACCTTTTAGTTATGTTTCAAACTAGAGATTAAGTCCCCTAGGCTAAGTAAGTGATAGTGGTACCCGTTTAGCCATGTTTCATGCTAGAGATGATTACCTACTACATTAAAGGCATTAATAACACAACTAATCAACACAAATGTAGTTGCAAGTAGGGCTCATACTATATTAAAGGCATTAATAACACAATTAATCAATACAAATGTAGTTGTAAGTAGGGCTTATGCCATTAGCATGGATTAAGGCCAATGTGAGGCCACTACTATTAGCATCTAAGCACAAATTGCACATGCAAACTTATAAAGGCATTTCATCAAACACCTTGACATGTTCAATTTCAAGCCATAAGAATATAAGAACAACACATGTACATACAACCATCAATATCTCAAAACAAGTGTTAAAATCCTTAATCCATTACAAAAATAGCAATCCTCCCTAATTTAGAGCTAATCTAACATATTATAGATAAGAATAAAGAGAAGAATATAGAGCTCCCTCATTATCATTGCTTGCTCTTTGCAAATCTTGCTCCAAAACCCTCCAAATCCTTGTTTGATCATCAAATCCAAGTTTGTTTATGGATGGAATTGATGTGGGATTGAGTGTGTAAGGTGGGTTTTAAGTGGATTTGGGGTTTAGGCAAATGGGTGTTTGAAAAGGTTGGTGTTCTCCCTAAAAAATGGCTGAAAAGTGGCCTAAAAAGAATTGTTAACGTGCCCAACCGGTCGACCGGCTTTGGGGCTAAGTCGTTCAGCCAAAGTTGGCTCAGATTTTGACGTGGCTAGGTCATCCGGCTTAGATAGAAGCTCACTGGTCTTGATAGTAAAATAATCATATCTTGCTCGTTTTAGCTTTGATTCGCGCACCATTTTCTTCTATGGTTTTGTATTGTCATGGGAGATCTCTCAAACCATCTTTTGCACCCTAAAACATGTCCAAAATTTGTCCATGTCCTTCTTAGGTTGCAAGCTTCAAATTTGGCTCACGTTGCACGCGGTTTCACCTTGGTTGCTTCTTCTTGCACCCGACCACTTTCAAATGCACTTTTCTTTGTTTCTTTATGTACGTAGCACCCTTTGCTTTGTTCCACATTTCAAGCACCCTCAATTAAGCTCAAATTATCTTCCCAAATGACACCTCAAACAAGCGATAAACGCATATTAGCGTCGCATTTAAGTCTTAACTTCAATTATGAACATGTAAACCTTAATATGTATAATTATGACCTAAATGCTACACTAATACATTAAATGAATCTCAAAGTACCTCAAAACAAGTATATACATGCAATAGATAAACACACAAAACAAACACATTAACATCCCCAAACCTTCTCCTTGCTTGTCCCCAAGCAAGCCCAATCTTAAGTTTACTTCTCAAGTCGATACAAAGGGTTGCTGAAAGAATTGACTCACCATCACGGTTAGCTTAAGAAGCATGAAGGGGGCATTCCTATTGTAGAGAGATCCTCAAGTCTCTTCGGATCTTCCCTCTACTCAGAAAGGGCCTCGAACCTTGTAGAAAGTTTCCAAGTAGCCTAACCACCACGAACCTAGGATTCTGACGCGCGCACTCGGGATGTTGAGTTTTCTGCCCCTTCAACTAACATGGCCTCCCCAACAAGCACAAAGCCTCAAAGTCAAGAAGAGAGAGAATATACAAACACAATGGCTTAAAACAAGCCTTATTCACATATCTACAAAGAGGATAACTTGTGCTAAGTTGACATTGTGTCACTTATGCACTTATTCACAAAATTTTTTTTTGCCTTTGGCTTTTTCTCTTTTTCACATTTTTTTGATGTTTTTGCACCTTTTTGCCTTTTTCAATTTTTTTGGATTTTTCATGCTTTGTATTGTATTCACACAAAAAGAAAAGTAAAAGAAAGGCTTTAGCAGATCAAAAAGAACCAGCCAAAGAAGGACACTCATATCAACAACTCTTTTTCAACACTCTTTCCTACCAAGCTATAGGGTGGCTATAAGGCTTGAAGGTCCTCACTCCCCACAACATTCAAGGGCATCTCCTCCAAGACCTGGTTTTCAATCCACTCCATTCACTTCCCCACAATGCAACTCATATTCACCAATCAATTGAGGCAATCGCAATAGCCAATACAATGATCAACCAAGAAATAAACAACTTTGCATGCACCAAAATTTGAAAAAATTTCACCATTTTTAAGAATATAATGCACATTTACCCTAGTCAAATCATAAAATCAAAGCATAAAACAATAAAACCAAACTCCCTCACCTCCAGATCTAATCTTTGCTTGTCCTCAAGCAAATAAAATAAGGTGACACAACAAGCAATTAGGCATCACAAAACACGTAAGAATGATGGGACAGGGTAGATAAGAGGGGACAAGTGAAGGGTGGATAGATACAACCTTGTGTGGCATTAAGCCGCACATGCCATCTTTTGATTATTGTGTCTGTTAACTTTCTTTGCATCTAATTTCCACTCAACTCAAAAGATCTACAAAGGAAATCAACAAACATAACATTAAGGCTCAATATGGCAAGTATAAATGATGAGGCTTTATGTACAAAAAGCAATGGACGTAAGGGAAACAAAAATGAAAAGAAAAGAAATGAAAAACAAATGTGCTAAGAAAAACAAAAGCAAAGAACTCATTAATCAAACTCTAACTATCAAAATTTCTAGGATGCCTCCTAGTAGTGCTGGATTTTACACCCCTAGCCGGGTGGTAATGTTAAGGCCAGTGGTGCTTAAAATCCTTGGGCACGTACTGCCACATAAGTAAATTAGCACAGGAAAAAGCAAATGGATGCAACACATGAAAAATGCAATCAACACCACGCATCTGACGCCTTGAAGATCTAAACTTACACCCTAATAATGTGTACATATGATCATGCTGGGCATCCTCAGATGAAAGAAATGGATCAAAAAATGTGCATCTCACAAGGTAGGATGTAACGCAACAACAGACTCTTCTACACCTGGGTCAAACACTCGAATCTTTTCTCTCGAACTCAACTCACTAGTAGCTAACCTAGTGGAATCTAGGCAAAAAATGAAGCATTATCCTCTATATGATAGGGAACAATGAGCATAGATGAGGACTCCAAAAGACAAGGAAGCACACTAGGTGAAAGCTCAGAACTGCTCTCAACTAGGGAAGGATCTATGGCAATGGTCTCACTAGATCTAAAAGTATATGAGAGAATGGAAGAGGTATTCAATTCAGAAAGAGAGATGCTAGAGTTAATCAGAGTAATAATCTCATCAAGCTCACTAATGTCACTCGAGGCTAAGAGTAAATTGACGGACTCCTCAACACGGAATCAAGAGTATCTATTAAGGAAAGCAGATCGCTCTCTAAGTGAGTCTCACTAAAAGCCTCCAAATTTAACGGCTCAATGATCGCGTCAAGCATAACTATATCTTCTGAAGACAAGAAAGAATCATGGGAATCATTATCACTAGAAGCAATAGACTCTATGAAGAAATAATTCTCTTCATCACCCACTTTATCCTTAGTGGCAGAATCGACACCCCTAGCCTTTCCCTTCAAATTCCCAAACATGAACTCAATGATCCCTACTCTACAATGAATCACTACATCGACAGTGGCTAAAAATGGTCTCCCTAAAAGGACATGTGTCATATTCCTAGTGTCATGACCTAGATGCATGTCTAGAACAATGAAATCCACAGGATAGTAAAATTCTCCAACTTTAATTGTGACATCTTCAACTATCCCTCGAGGTCTTCTCTCACTCCTATCGGCCAACTGTAAAACCATATTGGTGGGCTTCAACGCCCCCAAACCTAATTGTTTATACACTGAAAAAGGAATTAGATTGACACTAAAACCTAAATCAAGCAAGGCATGGGCCACCTAATGATCAATAATAGCACAAAAGATGGTAAAAGCTCTAGGATCACTAAGCTTAGGTGGAACACCTATGGTGCAAATGCTACTAATCCTCTTTGTAAGCTTTATCTTCTTAGGTAGGTAGGTGGTTTGCCTCTTTCTAATGCATAGATCTCAAAAGAATTTGGCATAAGCTGGTATCTTTTTAATGGCCTCAACTAAAGGTAGAGTGACATTAATATCCTTAAGAGGCTAATCCTCGATTCTTTGTCATCCTCAACTTTCTTGGACCTCTCTAATACTAAAGGAAAAGGAACTCTAGGAATAACATCATCAAATTCAACAAGATGTTTCCCTTCTCTACATGGTGGATTAACACTTACCTCAATGTTATTTCTCTCTTTCTCTTTAGACTCTCTAGTATTCTCTTTAGACACACTAGTCTCTCCATCAACACATATTTCAGGCCTAGCTCTACTCACAAACTCTTCCACCTGATTATCAATAACCCTACCACTTCTCAAGGTTGTAACGGCCTAAGCCTGTGCATAATCACTCGAAAAAGGGCTAGAAGTGCTACACAGATCCCTAGGTCTTAACTCAGGATAAACAGGTAGCTTCCCTGGGTCTCTATAGCAAACTTGTTCAGCAAGATGTCTTACTTTGCTCTTTAACTTCCCAATCGCACTCTGAAACATCTACTTTTAAGACTCTATCATCTGTTACTGAGCCTACATCATCTCAGTGAGTAAGTCTATCTGACAGTCAACTACAAGCTAGACAAGTGGAGTAGAACAGACAAGAATAAACTAGAATGACTGTTGTGACAAACTAGGATACGTAGGCTCAGAAACTGCTTGATAAAACCCTGGAGGACTAGGAAGTGATTGACTAGGATGATTCTGGAATAAGTAAGAAAATTTTGTGTTGTTGGAAGACTGCCCTATCTTGGAATGATCAAGGCACCCAAGTCCAAGTGGGTGAGAAGGAGTGGATGAGCAACCTTGATTAGCAAGAACATGTTCTTGTATAAACTCAGGGAACTGTGGGGCGAGAGGGCATGCAATGGTGATATGGCTAGACTCAGAGCACAAAGCACACACTTGTACAAGACTAAGAGGATGAAGAAAAGATGCACTAGGAGTAGGCCTATAAGTGAATATAGCTCCTAAAGACATAAACTGGTCAAACTCCCTAGTGAGTGCTCTTACCTTAGTAGCTAAATCATAATTAGAGTTAACCTTGAACACACTACTAAAAGTGGTATTCCTAGTTCTATTCCCTACTCTCTTAAAATTAACATTCTGGAATGAGTCCTCTGCCATAACCTTTAATTTTGACCAAGCCTCTTCGAGTGTCAAATCTAAGAACCCCCCACCATTCGAAGCATTAACCATTAACCTATAAGGTGAAGTCAAGCCCAAGTAGAAAAACTAGAGCAATTCATGTAAATCATACCCATGATGTGGGCATTGGCGACAAAGCTTATTGAATCTCTCCCAAGTCTCGTAAAGGGGCTTTAATTCTTGTTGTGCAAATATCATAATCTTTGCCCTAAGAGTGGTTGTCCTAGCTATTGAGAAAAATCTATGAAGGAACTTAAATTGAAGTTGATCCCAGCTAGTGATAGACTCATGGGGTAAGGACTTGAACCATTGCCTTGCTTTATCTTTTACAGAGAAAGGGAACAATCTAAGCCTAACATTCTCAGAAAAGACATCTCTGAAATGAATGGTAGAGCATATCTCAAGAAAAACACCTATATACGCATGGGGATTCTCACTATTACGGCCATAGAATGATGGAAGCATTTTCAAGGTCTCAGGCCTAATCTTTAAGGTCGCATCTCCTAGGGTCGGTAGCTGAATAGGCATGCAAGGTTGATAAGTGTCGAGCTTAAGATATTGCCTTAAGGTCTTGGCTCTAAGAGAAGGATTGGGAATAGGATTATTATCTATCTATTCAAGAATGCAAAGTAACTTAATTCTCCTTCCACACTTCAACCCCCAGAATTTCAATTCAATAAGCAACTACCTACCACAAACACCTAAGTCCTAAGAAAAGCACAAAAGGAAAACACAAACACAAGAACTAATCTAAACTAGAAATACCAAAACAAGTAAAAGAAACACATAATGAAAATAAGTATGTACATGATAAACAAACAAGAAATGTATATACAACACGTGACTAATGAAAAACACACAAAACAAAGAAACCAATAGCCGTGCCTCCCCAACAACAATGCCAAAACTTGATCGTAAACCTTCAAGAGTGGTACCCACAAATGCACAGGTTATGGTAGTATAACGTGTGCAAGTGTGGGGTCGTGTCTACGGGAAGGCTAAGTGCGGTTCTAATGTAAAAATGTATCTTACACTAGCTATGTATGGTCCTACCTAACTTTCTTGGGGTTTTAGATTGATTGGAACTCTAATTTAAACCTAAACTAAGGGAAAATAAACTTGACTAATGGGAATAGTAGAATGAACAAGCTGTGGAAGTGAGAGTCTACAAAGTTTTGGGGAACTTAGGGATGATTGCTCCTTCGAAATGGATTTGGGTTCCTAACTTTTTTTTTTAGGTTATTGATGGTTTGATTACTATAATTGTGGGCTTAGATTACTAGATTACCATCTTCAACTATTGGTGCAATCCTATCCCTAGTCGGGCCTAATTAGAAGTATAGGTTTGTCCTAGCTAGCTATGGCTTTTGGGTCTAGTTCTAAGTCCCTTGGGTGTTGATTAATGTCTTAATAAGGAGTCTACCCTTTTAGTTATGTTTCAAACTAGAGATTAAGTCCCCTATGCCAAGCAAGTGATATTAGTACCCTTTTACCCATATTAAATGCTAGAGGTGACTGCCTACTATATTAAAGGCATTAATAACACAATTAATCAACACAAATGTAGTTACAAGTAGAGCTCATGCCATTAGCATGGATTAAGGCTAAGGTAAGGCCACTACTATTAGCATCTAAGCACAAATTACACATGCAAACTTATAGAGGCATTTCATCAAACACCTTGACATGTTCAATTTCAACCCATAAGAATATAAGAACAATGCATGTATATACTGATGTGTTGTATTTTTGCGCGTGTTTGCATTGTCATTTACCTATATTTAAGAGGTGTTGAGTGCTCATAATGATGCATTAGTGTAGTGCTTTTGATAAGAATAGGCTTAAGAGTAAACAAATGCACATATCGAGTTTAAGAGACAAATTGCTACACTAATTACTTGTTTTCAATGATTTAGGTGAACTTGGGTTAAGATCGAAATTGGACAATGAAAGGTGATGAAGATGGGAAATGCACGAGTCTAAGAGAGAAGACTGGAGGCCGAAAAGACGAAGAATGAAGGAAGAAAGTCAGCTGGTCGACTACCCCGCCAGAGCCGGTCGACCGGCCAGTCCAGAGAGCATCATTAAAAAGTCGGTCGAGCTAGGTCCAGAAGCCGGTCGGCCAAGACGATCGACCAGCAATATGCTGAGAACATATAAATAGGGCCTGATTCTGTAGAAAAAAGGAAGACTTTTTGGAAGATTAACACGCACTTCACACCTAAAATTCTCACACACTTAACCTTAGATCCCACCCATTTCACACACACTTTTCACACATTTCTCACTAAGAGCCAAGCTTGATTTGGAGGGTTCAAACATTGGGAATCAAGTTTGCTCAAAAGCTTTGTACAAGTTTAGCTAGGATGAAAGGGAAGCTTCATTATCTCTCTTTCATTCTATTTCCTATTATGATTGAGTAGATTTGTGTAGGGTGATTTAACTTATGTAATGGGTTAATTATATACTCTTATGATATGGGATATGATGGCTGAATATATATATACATGTTTCGAATTTTCTTATTCAAATGGGTATTTTCTCATTCATGTCTAAGTGTTTGATAAAATGCCTAGATGAGTAACATGTGTATAAATTGAAGTTTGTTTGTTATTAAACACATCTAATCAATGTTATAATCATGTCTATGTGTTTATATGTGGATGTTATGAAGTGGGTAATGCTTTTATTCATGTCTATATGTATATTTGCATGCCTAGTAATGATCATAACTTCAATAATGCATACGTGTTGGTTGTTAATTATTTCTAATGGTGTGAACTGAACATGACGATGTTTGGTAGTCGAATAGGTTCCATTATTCACGAGCACCTTGTCCTTGAAAATGTATGAACGCACTAGCAAGTCAAATCCTGCTGTAGTGACCTTAGAATGACGAAGCGTAATTTAGGGCTAGTCTAGACCGGGTCTCCTTTGCCTTTAAATCCAGCCAATAGATTTTTGGATAGGTTTAGTCGACCTTAGCAACACTAGGTCTTGGCTTTAAATCCAGCCAACAATTTAGGTACTAGGGTAGGTTCATTCTAAGTCGCCAAAGAAGTTAATTAGTCACTCTTAAGGCCCTAAGTCATGAGGACCACGCCGTAGCTCTAGGAGGCGCCGCCTAGGGACGGATCCGCACCGAGTCCTAGGGGAAAATTAGGACACTAACTAGTAACCTAGTTAAGAGCACTCATGATAGTTAGCCATCATCCTTTAATCCCATAGCATTTGAGTACAGAATTACCCATTCATAAGTCGAAGTCACCCTAATCCCTTCTCAATTGTTAGTTCCCTCTTGACCAACTTATGTTCCCATTTTTCATATTCATAGTTTAGTTTTATTTCCTTTACCTCGAGCTCCCGATAATCCAAAACCCCAAAATATGTCTAGTTTAGATCTTTCTTTTTGGCACTTTCTAGAACACAAAGCATAGAATTCACCCACATTATTCACGCCTCCCTGTGGTTCGACACCCGCATTTGTACACACTATATTGCACAATCCGTACGCTTGCGGGTCTTTTAGAGCTTGCACTTTAAATATGCAGACCAAGTTCTTGGCGCCGTTGCCAGGGAGGCACGGTGATTTGCATTCTTTGTTTGTGTGTTTTGGTAGTTGCTTTTCTTACTTTCTTGCTCTTCCTTTATAGTTTATTTAGTTTTTGCTTATCTTATTTATTGTTTATATTATCTTGCTTTGATCCTTGCTTATCTATTTCAACTTTTGTCTTTATTTTTAGTACTAGGATTGTGGTTTATTTGTTGTAGTTTTAGGAATATTGAAGTTTTCAGGGGTTGAAGTGGCTGGAGTTAGGATAGATTGTGCATGCTTGGTAGGAGATCCCTTAGAAATCCCTTAGTTCCTCTTAATCCCGAACCTGATAGAATTGCTAGACATTTTAGGAATTTAGGAGATCTTTTTGAGGAGATGGCCGATCCCAATCATCCTCCTAATCCTTCCAATCCCCCAATGAATCCCATTCCACCTCATGATCACATTGAGCATCAAGCCCAAGATTATTTTAGATGAGAGCCCCGTAGACCGAACCCACCCATAGATGAGGAACCTACTCTTAGGTAATTCTTCCTTCCTGAAGCCTTTGAGCCTAATTTGGCTATTCAAATTCAGGGTTTGGTAGAAACGAACTTTGAGATTAAGCCTAACATGTTGGCCATGCTTCCCTCTTTCTATGGGAGAAGCAATGAGAGTCCTCTAGATCATATCACTGATTTTGTTGAGATGAGTTCCACTCTCCATGTCCCCAATGTCTCCCAAGAGGTCATCCGTCTAAGATTGTTTCCTTTCTCTCTTAAGGACAAGGCTAGGACTTGGTTGCACTCCTTACCTAACGGTTGCATTACTACATGGGCTGAGCTTCAATCTAAGTTCTTTCAAAAATTTTATCCCATGGCCAAGACGGCCGACCTTAGGACCGCCATTATGACTTTCTCCCAACATGACCTAGAATCTTTTCATGAGGCTTGGGAGAGGTTCAAGGATCTTCTTAGACAATGTCTACACTACGGGTGTGGCAATCATGACCTAATGCAATACTTCTTTCGAGGCTTAAATGAACAAAATAGGATGATGGTCAATGCCGCCTCCGGTGATGGCTTCTATCTTTTGAGACCGACTGAGGCATGGGAGAAAATAGAAATGATGGCTAAAATTTCTTTTTAAAATTTTGCAATGGAAAGGTCTAGTCGGGGAGGCAACAAGAGAAGTGTTAGTGAGGTTGGAGTTTCTTTAGACTTACCCGCTAAGGTTGAGGCTTTGACGAATAAGCTAGATCAATTCATTTCTTTGTCCATTTCATCCCAAGGTCATAGGACTAGTTCTTTAGGTTCTTCCTCTACCCTTTTAGTTGTTGAAGTTTGTGCATTGTGCTCTGAGTCATCTCATGAGACATTAGCTTGCCCTTTAGCATCCCAATTTCCTGAAATCATGAAAGAGCAAGTGTGTGCAACATAAGGTTATTCTCGTGAGTACAACCCATACTCGAACACAAACAATCCGGGTTGGAGGGACAACCCAAAATTTTCTTGGAGACAAGGCCAGCATGAGTCTAGCTCACATCCTCAGGTTTCACATCAGTAGCTACCCCGTCCTCAATATCCCCCAGGTTTCTATCATGTTAATCAGCCCCGTCTCACTAGTGCTCCTCAACCTCAAGATTTACCTACTCCTTCTAGTAGCCAGACTCCTAGTAATGATGTGATGAAGTTAATGCAGTTTATTCAGAATCAGCAGCAGGCATTAGCTAGTCAGCAACAGGAGTTAGCTGATAATAGGCAAGAAATGGCTAGCTATAGGCAGCAGATGACTAGGTTTGAGGCACAGTTAAGACAGATTTCTAGTCAATTGAATGCTAGAGACCCAGGGAAATTGCCTTCTCAGCCAGAGAGAAATCTTAGAGTCCAGTCCTGTTCCTCCACCAATACCACTTATCCCCCTCAGGCCCAGGCTAAGGCCGTCACCACTCTTAGAAGCGGTCGGGTAGTGGATAATAGGGTAGGAGTTGACTTTGCAGTGCTTGCACCTAGTGGTCCTTCCGAGTCTAAAGCACCACATTGTAGCCCTGTTAAGGGAAATTCTAGAAAAGGTCCTGTTGAGAGAGATGAGCCCATTAGATATCATAGAGAGAGTAGTACTTGCTGCCCACATCGGGAGGGAAAAGAGCCTATTGATGACTCCCATGTATCTAGAGGTGTAGAGCCTAGAGTTCCTTTTCCATCTGCCTTAGAGAGGCCTACACCTAGTGAGAATTCTAGGTTCTTCAAGGTTTTAGAGCATCTTAAAGACCTTAAGGTCAATCTTCCTTTGATAGATGCAATCCTTTCCGTCCTCTCTTATTCTTAGTTCTTTAGGGATCTTTGTACAAGGAAACGTAGTTCATCAAACATTCCTAAGAAGGTGAGGCTTACGGAGAAGGTGAGTAGTATTTGTACTTTGGGCCTTCCGCCCAAGATGAGTGACCTCGGAGCCTTCACCATTCCTCGTAGGATCCGTGAGGCTTAGATTGATCATGCCTTATTAGATTTAAGATCTAGTGTGAATCTCATTCCCTACTCTGTCTATCAGCAGCTAGGTCTAGGTGAGTTGTCTCCTACACATGTTACTCTTCAGCTAGCTGATAGGTCTGAGCGTAGACCTTGGGGTGTGATAGAGGATGTTATGATTCAGGTAGGTGAGTTTGTGTACCCTGTTGACTTCATTGTGTTAGATATGGATTTGGGACATGACTCTAAATACTCTACACCCATTCTTCTAGGTCGCCCCTTCCTTGCCACCGTAGATGCCACTATCCATTGTAGGTCGGGGCTATTGGAGATGAAATTTGGGAATTTGAGATCCATTATGAAGGTTGCCGAGGCGGTGAATAGGTGATGTGTGTCATTTGTGCATGTTTGCATCTAGTTTTTGCATGCATATTTAAGGGTGTTCAGAGCATAATTGAGTGCGCTTAGTATAAAGTTTATGCATATTTGTTTATATTCGTACTTAATGTATTTAGGTGCATAAATACTAGACTAAGTGTTATATTCCATGTTTTAGGAGTGTTTTGGAAGGGTTTAAGCTTATGCGAGGAAGAAATGAGCTAACGGATGAAGACCGGAAGAAAAGAAATAAAGAAGAGAGCTTTCTGATCCAGCCGGTCGACTTAGAAGAAGAGCTGGTCGATCGTATAGGTCGACCGGCCGCTCCAGAGAACAAAAGATTTAGAGCCGGTTGAGTTCCTCAAGAAGCCGGTCGATCGGCTAGGTCGACTGGCCAGTCCAGAGAGCATCAAGATTGAAGCCGGTCGAGCAAGAAAGAGGAGCCGGTCGACCAGCTAGGTCAACCGGCTGTGCGAGGAAGAAATCTATAAAAGCTCGTTTCAGCCCAATTTTGAGAAGAGGAACTTTTATTCTAAAATCTTAATAAACCCTAACCTCGACCCACTACACAAAACACCCAAAACCACCATCTAAACCCCACACCAAGCTAGGATTGAAGCATTAAACAAAGATTTGAAGGATTTGTACGGATTTGGAAGCAAGAATTTAGGGAAGTTCTTCTTGTTCTTTCTCTATTTCTTGTAAATATGTTGCTAGATTAGGCTAGATTTAGGGTTGATTGTTGTTGTATATTAGATTAGGGCTTTGAATAATGGATTTGCGTAGATCTTTGGCTCTTAATACATGTTTATTTACATAAATTTATGGCATGATTCAATATGTCTATGTATTGGAAATCAAGCATGTCTATGTGTTTGTTAAAATGCCTAAGTGAATATGCCTGTGTTATTTGTACTTCAACTGCTCTTATCTACTTATTTGGGTGATGTGATTGTGCTTAATCTCATGGCTTTGCTTAGTAGAGTAGGCTTTAGCCTTAAATCCAGCTAATAGGTTACATGCTTTGCTTAGTCGATTTTAGGTGCTAGTCCTTGGCTTTAAATCCAGCCAAGCGGATAAGTTAACCTAGACTAGAGTATCCCTCACCCACGTTAGTGTTGGTTAATTGAGCTTTAATGTCACGTAGTGTTTAGGTGCTAGTCCTTGGCTTTAAATCCAGCCAAGAGGATAAGTTCTAAGCACGGATTGCGTAGGCTAGGAGGGATTGGCCCTTAGCTTTAAATCCAGCTAACGGGTTGAACCACTAGTATTGGTTAAGAGAGCCCCCGATCAACACAACAGCAATAGAAGTCCCGAGCCTTAAATAGACCTCATCTGTTATCATAGCCCAAGTCTTGTTGCAATGCAATCGCCCTAGGTCCCCTTCTTCTTTATTAGTGTTTCCTTCCTTAGTTTGGTTCCCTTAAGTTCCTCCACAGATTAGTTTTTATTTTCCTTTTTCCGAGCTCCCTTCCATCCTAAAGTAAGTAAACACACGCACGTAGCTAGTTTAAGGCACCCTAGCACATAGAGACTAAACTAAGGTAGCCTCCCTGTGGATTCGACCCCGCACTTGCACACATTGCACTACACACGTCCCGTGCACTTGCGGGCTATTTAGGCTTGTGCTCAAATAGCGACATCAAGTTTTTGGCGCTGTTGCCGGGGAGGCACGGTATTGATTCTTTGTGTGCTTTTGTGTTTGCGATTGGTTGTTTGCGTGTGCACTATCTTTACTTGCTTTCCATTTTCTGAAAAAAAAATTAGAAAAAAATTTAAAAAAAAAAATTTAACTGTGATGAGGTTTTACTAGTGATTCATTGAATATGACCGATCCTAATGCTTCTTGGTGGTCACTTGTATCCTCTTCCCACCACCTGAACGTGTCCCTTATGCATGTCGCTTGTGTGGAAGTTTTATGCATCCTACCGTTTTCTGTCCCCACGAGAATTCCCCACCTAGGGCTAGTGCTACTAATGACCCCTATAGTCATGCAACATCTCATGCATCTTCATTTAGTAATCATGACTATAGGGATGCATATTCTTGTTATTGCAATCATTGTGGAAGTCGTGCTCATTTATCTAGTGCTTGTCCTACCTTCCACTCTTATTCCCAATTGCATGCAATGCCCTATGCCCCTAGCAATCATATGCCCATGCATGCGTCTACATCTAGTTATCATGATTCTAGGGAGCAACATCATGCATTTTCACAATGGGGTCAAGATGACTCTTTATTCCATTCACCTTCTAGTTTCAATTGCCCACCTCCAACACTTTCTTTTTCCACGCATTCCTCTCCCGAGTTTTTTTATGGTTATGTGCAAAATGATTTTCAAAATGACTACCCTTTTCACTCGGTTGAACCCTCTTTCATTATGTCTACACTCTCGGAGCAACTAGATCAAATGCTTGAGCAATCCCAATCTTTCCTCCAATCTAATCAAGAGGAACTAGAGAGTTTGAAGCGAGACACCAAATCTTTTGGTGTGTCCTTGGAGAGATTGGTTGAGAGTGTGCAACTCATGAGTGAGAATGTTGAAATATCTTTAGAACGAGTTGAAGGGATAGAGATGAGACCTAACGATGAGGTGACTAGGGGTGGAAATGATGATGTATGGGAGAGACAACTAGAAAGAGAGGTTGATGGGGAGATAATATCTTGTAGTGACGATGAAGATGAGATTAATGATAACTTGGTTCTTGATGACTCTTGTGATTATGTTTTAGAGGAAGTAGTACCCTATCCTCTTAAGCTTTCAACGTCTCCCATGGAGTCACATGAGCTTTTTCTTTCTCCTCATCCCACACATTCTGTACACGTGGAGGTTGAGTCTTGTGTAGATAGTACTCAATTGCATTCCGAGTCAGCATTTAGGGAGTTTAGCGCGCATTCTCCCCTTGAGCATTCATGCATACATGATGAGGAATCCGTTGAGTCACCATTGCCCCCTCCATTAGTGTCCACCCCATATGAAAAGCATGATGGCGAGATGACACCCACTAGTGATGAATGTATTGATGAATTTAAAGAGACTGTAGCTAGTGAAGGCTTAAAGTCATACATTGGGGAAAACAAGACATCAATTTTAGAGATTTTAGATGATTCGTTTCTTGGAGTTAAGAATCACGATGTTGAAGAGAATAGCAACTCTAAGAAGACACATAAGAAAGGAATTGATGTGCTTGGAAGAAAGATCTATGGGTCTCTTTGGATGTTTGATGATTCATTGATGAAAATAGAGCCCATTAAGATCGAATCCACCATTCGTGAGGAGTTAGAATGACCTAGGCTTGATCATGTTATATCTTGTGGAGAAGAATAGTGTAGTACATCCACCTCCTATATCGTTCCTCCTTCTTCTCCAAATGTTGTTCCAACCCCCATTTCCCATTCCATTGAGTCTTCCTTTTTGGAGCTCACATTTGTACCTTCATGCATAGAACATTTTCATCTAAGGTTAGAAAGCACGTTTCCCATGTTGCATGCATTAGACCTATCTTTTACCTATGGGGAAAGTGTGTTCCTAGCCCTTGATTATGAGAAGAAGGCATTGGGGTGGCTAATTAAAGAACAAGGGGCATATGATTCTTCACATTTAAGCATGCTTCATTTCACACTTGCGCATTCATTTGATATTTTAGGGTGGGATCTTGAAAAGGGGTGCATCATGCATTCATTGCCCCAACCTTTAGTGCATGACCCTTTTCCTTCTATATTCTGTGCTTTAAATCCAGCGCTACTAGGAGGCACCCTAGGTTTGTTCATATTTTTCTTGTTTTTCTTGTATTTATTTGCTTTTGTACATAATAGATTAGATTGCTTTTGTTTATCTTACCTTTTTTATATTTTAGGATTTCTTTTGTTTATTTTCATTCTTAGTAGGTTAGATTTTTACTCCCTTACTTGTTCTTGCTCCTTTCCTTCATTTGTGCATCAATCCCTTACCTCGTGTTTACATCCTTGTTTATCATTTCAAATGTCAATGTGAGCTTGCATAGCTTATCTTCTAATCTCTTCTTTGTTTTTTGAGCATTAGTGCTTTCCACAAAAGATAGAGGCTAGTAGATCATTGGATTGTCTTTGGCATTTGCGGACTACATGGAAACAAGGTTGTATCTATCCATCTTTTACTTGTCCTTATCTATCCCTCTTCGCACTCCCCATATGTGTTTCATGTTGATTGCTTGTCGTGTGGTTTTGTGATTTTTGCTTGAGGACAAGCAAAGTTTAGGTTTGGGGGTGTGGTTGCTCATTTATTGTTTATATCATATATGGGATAGATTCGCTTGCCATATCTTATTTTTGCTTAAAATGTGTTCAAATTTTTCAATTTTTTTTGCATATTTTGAGTTAGTTTATCTCTACGTTGGTTGGAGAATTGGCTTTTGTTATTGACTTATTTGATTGGAGAAGATAAGGGTGTATTGTGGGGAGTAAATGGAGTGTAGGGTATGATCTAGACTTCGAAGAGAATTCTTTTTGAAAGCTGTGGGGAGTGAGTACTTCTAAGAATGCACCTTGTAGTTTCCCCACAACTTGGTTGAAAAAAGTGTTTTTAAAGGATTGTTGATATGAGTGCCTATTCCTTGATTGGTTCTTTTAGTTTGCCTTAGCCTCTTCTTTTTCCTTTCTTTTTGTTCTAATTATGAATTGAAAAAAAAAACAAAACAAAAAACAAAAAAAAAGAGAAAAAGAGAAAAGCCAAAAGGCAACAAAAAGATTGAAAAGTGAAGTATGTTGAATAAGTGTCAAGTGACATAATGTCAATTTGACACAAGTATCTATTTTGGTTATTTTTATGTATTGCAAATAAGGCTCCTACGTCAATGTGAGCCATTTTGATGTATCTTCTCATTCTTGTATCTTTGAGGCTAAGTGCATATTGGGAGGCCATGTTAGTTGATAGAGCATGAAGTATCAACATCCCGAGTGTGTGAGTTGGAATCCTAAGTTTGTGGTGGTTCTAGCTACTTGGTGACATTCCCAAGAGGTGTAAGACCCCTTGTGATCAAAGAGAGGATCCAAAAAAGACTAGGGAAGCCCTTACATGAAAAGAATGACCCCTTGTACCCCTTGGATGCAAAAAGATAGCAAGTCAATGCAATTGGCAACTCTTTGAAAAGCATGAGGATAGACTTCATTTAGGCTTGCTTGAGGACAAGCAAGGGGAAGGTTTAGGGGTGTTGATGTGTGTCATTTGTGCATATTTGCATCTAGTTTTTGCATGCATATTTATGGGTGTTCAGAGCATAATAGAGTGCGCTTAGTATAAAGTTTATGCATATTTGTTAATATTCGTACTTAATGTATTTAGGTGCATAAACACTATACTAAGTGTTATATTCCATGTTTTAGGAGTGTTTTAGAAGGGTTTAAGCTTATGCGAGGAAGAAATGAGCTAACGGATGAAGACCGGAAGAAAAGAAATAAAGAAGAGAGCTTTCTAATCCAGCCGGTTGACTTAGAAGAAGAGCCGGTCGACCGTCTAGGTCGACCAGCCGCTCCAGAGAACAAAAGATTTAGAGCCGGTCGAGTTCCTCAAGAAGCCGGTCGACCGGCTAGGTCGACCGGCTAGGTCGACCGGTCAATCCAGAGAGCATCAAGATTGAAGCCGATCGAGCAAGAAAGAGGAGCCGGTCGACCGGCTAGGTCGACCGGCTGTGCACGGAAGAAATCTATAAAAGCTCATTTCAGCCCAATTTTGAGAGGAGGAACTTTTAATCTAAAATCTTAATAAACCCTAACCTTGACCCACTACACAAAACACCCAAAACCACCATCTAAACCCCACACCAAGCTAGGATTGAAGCATTAAACAAAGATTTGAAGGATTTGTACGGATTTGGAAGCAAGAATTTAGGGAAGTTCTTCTTGTTCTTTCTCTATTTCTTGTAAATATGTTGCTAGATTAGGCTAGATTTGGGGTTGATTGTTGTTGTATATTAGATTAGGGCTTTGAATAATGGATTTGCGTAGATCTTTGGCTCTTAATACATGTTTATTTACATAAATTTAGGGCATGATTCATTATGTCTATGTATTGGAAATCAAACATGTCTATGTGTTTGTTAAAATGCCTAAGTGAATATGCCTGTGTTATTTGTGGTTCAACTGCTCTTATCTACTTATTTGGGTGATGTGATTGTGCTTAATCTCATGGCTTTGCTTAGTAGAGTAGGCTGTAGCTTTAAATCCAGCTAATAGGTTACATACTTTGCTTAGTCGATTTTAGGTGCCAGTCCTTGGCTTTAAATCCAGCCAAGCGGATAAGTTAACCTAGACTAGAGTATCCCTCACCCACGTTAGTGTTGGTTAATTGAGCTTTAATGTCACGTAGTGTTTAGGTGCTAGTCCTTGGCTTTAAATCCAGCCAAGAGGATAAGTTCTAAGCACGGATTGCGTAGGCTAGGAGGGATTGGCCCTTAGCTTTAAATCCAACTAACGGGTTGAACCACTAGTATTGGTTAAGAGAGCCCCCGATCAACACAACGGCAATAGAAGTCCCGAGCCTTAGATAGACCTCATCTGTTATCATAGCCCAAGTCTTGTTGCAATGCAATCGCCCTAGGTCCCCTTCTTCTTTATTAGTGTTTCCTTTCTTAGTTTGGTTCCCTTAAGTTCCTCCATAGATTAGTTTTTATTTTCCTTTTTCCGACCTCTCTTCCATCCTAAAGTAAGTAAACACACACACGTAGCTAGTTTAAGGCACCCTAGCACATAGAGACTAAACTAAGGTAGCCTCCCTGTGGATTCGACCCCGCACTTGCATACACTGCACTACACACGTCCCGTGCACTTGCGGGCTATTTAGGCTTGTGCTCAAATAGTGACATCAATAGGGCTAGTATAGGAGGAGAGGATGGAGAAGAGTGCTTTAGGGTGGATGTGATTGATTCTTCTGTTAAGGTTATTATAGAGAAGACTATGACCGATGGAGAAGAATTGAGAAAATTTGAGGAATTGATGTCTAGTTTTGATGTGGAGAACTTAGAGCGAAAATGTGTAGCTTCTACTTCCTTGATTAAGAGCCACTTAACTAATAAGTCACTTGAGGTTAATTCTTCTAGTCTCATTTCTAGTTCCCATTGATGATGTTGAGGTTAAGTCTCCCTTGGTTGAGCATAGTCCTTCTTCAGAGCTCAAACCCCTTCCCGATCATTTGAAATATGCATTCCTAGGCCCTAGTGAGACCCTTTCGGTCATCATAGCTTCTGATCTTTCTAGTGAGCATGAGGAACGTCTCTTAGAGGTCATTAGGAAACATAGGAAGGCTATAGGGTGAAAAATTGATGATTTGAGAGGTATAAACCCTTCAGTTTACATGCATCGTATTCACCTTGAGGATGGAGCCATTCCTTCTAGGGAAATGCAAAGGAGGCTAAACCAACACATGAGTGAAGTAGTTAAGAAAGAGATCATTAAGCTTTCAGATGTAGGCATTATTTATCCGATCTCCGATAGTGAGTAGGTTAGCCCAGTCCAAGTTGTCCCTAAGAAGTCCGAGATCACGGTTGTTGAGAATGAGAGAGGAGAGCTTATCCCTACACATACTCCCACGGGATGGAGAGTTTGTATTGACTATAGGAAGGTCAACTCCAGAACTCGGAAGGATCATTTCCCATTGCCTTTTTTAGACCAGATCTTAGATAGAGTAGCTGGGCATAGCTACTATTGTTTTCTAGATGGCTATTCGGGTTATAACCAGATCCCTGTGTTTCTCAAGGACCAGGATAAGACCACCTTTGCTTGTCCCTATGGCACTTTTGCTTATAGGAGAATGCCCTTCGGTCTTTGTAATGCCCTAGTAACTTTTTAGAGATGTATGATGGCCATTTTTAGTGACTTGATTGAGAGGCATTTAGAGATTTTCATGGATGATTTCTTAGTCTTTGGAGATAGCTTTGATGAGTGCTTGAGTCATCTCTCTTTAGTCTTAGACCGATGTGTAAAGAAGAATCTAGTGTTAAGTTGGGAGAAATCCCACTTCATGGTGCAACGAGGGATAGTGTTGGGTCATGTTGTATCCTCTAGTGGAATTCAAGTTGACCCAGCTAAGGTAGAATTAATTGAAAAGTTGCCTGTCCCAAAGTGTGTCAAGGATATTAGATCTTTTCTAGGGCATGCAGGATTTTACCATAGATTCATTAAGGATTTTAGTCATATTGCACACCCCTTGTCTAGGCTCCTAGCACAAGATGTCCCTTTTGACTTTGATGATGAATGTGTTAGAGCTTTGAATAGGCTTAAATCCTTATTGTCTACATCCCTAATTATCCAACCACCTAACTATAGTCTCCCATTTAAGGTTATGTGTGATGCATCCGATTATGCGATAGGAGCTATTTTAGGTCAAAGGAAGGATAAGTTGCCCCATGTTGTGTACTATGCTAGCAAGACTCTTGATGAAGCACAAAAGAATTATACCAGTACGAAAAAAGATCTTCTAGCAATAGTTTTCTCCCTTGACAAGTTTAGGTCATACATCCTAGGGTCCAAGGTGATTGCCTACACAGATCATGCAGCATTGAAGTATTTGTTGTCTAAGAAAGAATCTAAGCCCCGCTTGATTAGGTGGTTGCTCCTCCTTCAAGAGTTTGACATAGAAATTCGGGATAAGAAGGGTAAAGAAAATTTAGTTGCAGATCATCTTTCCCGTCTTGTTAGCAAGTCTTCTAGTGATCCATCTCCTTTTCATGATTCATTCCCCGATGAGCAATTGTTTACCATCTCTCATCACACACCTTGGTTTGCTCATATTGTCAATTATCTTGCCACAGGGCGTTTTCCTTCCCATTAGGAGAAAAGAGAAAAAGATAGGTTCCTAGCATAAGTTAGGCATTTCTTTTGGAAAGATCCCTATCTCTTCAAAGTGTGTGCGGATCAAATGATTCGTCGGTGTGTGCCTGAGGACGAGTTTGAGAATGTTTTGAGTATGTGTCATAATGAGAGGTGTGGAGGTCATTTTAGTGGGAAGAAGACTGCCGCGAAGGTCTTGCAAAGTGGACTATTTTGGCCCACTCTCTTTAGGGATGCCCAAGAATATTGTAAGAAGTGCTTTAGATGTCAACAATCTGGGTCCATCTCTAGGAGAAACATGATGCCTTTATCCCCTATTCTTCCTTGTGAATTATTTGATGTTTGGGGTATAGATTTCATGGGTCCATTTCCACCTTCCTTTGGGTACCAATACATTTTAGTGGCCGTTGATTATGTGTCCAAATGGGTTGAAGCAATTCCCACACGCACTAATGACCATAAGGTAGTGGTTAAGTTCATTAAGGAAAACATTTTCTCTAGATTTGGAATCCCTAGGGTCTTAATTAGTGATAGGGGTTTGCATTTTCGCTATAGGACTTTAGAGGCTTTGTTGAGAAGATATTCGGTCACCCATAAGGTAGCCACTCCTTATCACCCGCAAACTAGTGGACAAGTAGAGGTGTCCAATAGGGAGATCAAGCACATTTTAAAGAAAATAGTTAGGCCCGATAGAAGTGATTGGTCTATTAGGCTAATGATGCTTTGTGGGCCTACCATACCGCCTTTAAGACTCCCATTGGTATGTCTCCATATAGATTGGTTTATGGTAAAACTTGTCACTTGTCGGTAGAACTAGAGCATAGAGCTTATTGGGCAATCAAAGTCCTAAATTTTGACTTGGCAAGAGCGGGTAAGAAAAGGAAGCTAGACCTAGCGGAATTGGAAGAGCTTAGATTCGAAGCGTATGAGAACGCTAAACTTTATAAGGATAGGATGAAGAGAATTCATGATAAACACATTATTAAGAAATCATTCTCTCTTTTGGATAAAGTTTAGTTGTTTAACTCATGATTGAAACTCTTTCCACGTAAGCTTAAGACAAGATGGGATGGTCCATATGAGGTGATGGTGGCCTATCCTTCCAGAGCAGTCAAGATTAAAGACTTGAAAGATGACCAAGAGTTGACGGTGAATGGGCAACGCCTAAAGCACGCATATGATTCGAGCATGGCTCGTGTGGAGGTTTTAATGCTTCAGGATCCCACCTATGGGAGTTGAAGATGAGTTGGTGTTTGCCTGGCTGACGGCATGGTGGTTAGCGCTACTAGGAGACAACTTAGGTTCAATTTTGCAATTTTGCATTTGTTTCACTTTCTTTTCTTTTTATTTTCTTTCTTTTATCTTTCTTGCACCCAAACCAAAGTGTTGAATCCAAATCCTTTGTCCCATAAGATACACCATTGCTCATTATTGCACATGCCAATGCAAGTATGCATAGGTAATGCTACTAATCTTGTTTTCTTTGTGAGTATTTATGAATTGTGAGTCACAGGATTAGTAGTATGGTGATTTATCATTGGCATGGAAAGCTTTGATGAAAATGCAAGATTGTATCTATCCTTTCTCCACTTGTTCCCCATGTTTACACCTTATCCCCACCACCCTTACTTGCTTTGTAATGACGATTTGCTTGTTTTTGTGTTTTGATCTTTTTGCTTAAGGACAAGCAAAGTTTAGGTTTAGGGGTGTGGGAGTTTGGTTTTCTTGTTATATATCTTGCTTACGGTAGATTGCATTCTGCGTTTAAAAATGGTGAAAATTTTTCAATTTTGATGCATATAGAGTCATTTATTTCTTTGTTGATCATTGTGTTGGCTTTTGTGATTGACTATATTGATTTATGAAGATGAGAGACATTGTGGGGAAATGAATAGAGTGGTTTGAAAACTAAGTCTTGGAGGGGATGCCCTTCAAAGTTGTGGGGAGTGAGAACCTTGAAAGAATAACCCTTGTAGCCACCCTATAGCTTAGTAGGAAAGAGTGTTGGAAAAGGGTTGTTGATATGAGTGCCCCTTCCTTGATTGGTTCTTGTTGATGTGCTTAAGCCTTTCTTTTTCTCTCTTTTTGTGAATACAATACAAAGCATTAAAAGTTGAAACAAAAAATTTGAAAAAGGCAAAAAGGTGAAAAAATATATATATATATAAAAAATGAAGTGAAAAAGAGCAAAAGCCAAAGGCACCAAAAAGTTAGTGAATAAGTGCACAAGTGACACAATGTCAACTTAGCACAAGTTATCATCTTTGTAGATACGTGAATAAGGCTTTTTATAAGCCATTGTGTTCATATATTCTATCTTCTTGTCTTTGAGGTTTGGTGCATGTTAGGGAGGCCATGTTAGTTGAGGGAGCATGAAATATCAACATCCCGAGTGCGTGAGTTAGAATCCTAGGCTTGTGGTGGATTGGCTACTCGGGAAATTCCTACGAGGAACGAGACCCCATATGAGTAGACGGAGGATCCAAAGAGATTTGGGGATCTCTCCACAATAGGAATGCCCCCTTTATGCTTCTTAGACTAATTTTGATAGAGAGTCAATCCTTTAGGCAATCCATTGTATCGGCTTTAGAGATAAAATTTAAGATTGGGCTTGCTTGAGGACAAGCAAGGAAAAGGTTTAGGGGTGTTGATGTGTTGTGTTTTTGTGTGTGCTTGCATTGTCATTTACCTATATTTAAGAGGTGTTGAGTGCTCATAATGATGCATTAATGTAGTGCTTTAGATAAGAATAGGCTTAAGCATAAACAAATGTACATATCGAGTTTCAAAGACAAATTGCTACACTAATTGCTTGTTTTCAATGATTTAGGTGAACTTTGGGTTAAGATCGAGATTGGACGATGAAAGGTGATGAAGATGGGAAATGCAAGGGTCTAAGAGAGAAGACTGAAGGCCGAAAAGAGGAAGAATGAAAGAAGAAAGTCAGCCGGATGACCAAGGAAAAAAAGCAGGTCGACCGGCCACTCCAGAGAGGTCCCAAAAATAGCTGGACGACCACCCCTCTAGAGCCGGTCGACCGGCTAGGTTGACTGGCCAGTCCAGAGAGCATCATCAAAAAGCCAGTCAACTGAGGGCCTGATTCTATAGAAAAAGGAGGACTTTTTGGAAGATTAACACGTACTTCACACCTAAAATTCTCACACACTTAACCCTAGATCCCACCCACTTCACACACACTTTTCACACATTTCTCACTAAGAGCCAAGCTTGATTTGGAGGGTTCAAACATTGGGAATCAAGTTTGCTCAAAAGCTTTGTACAAGTTTTTCTAGGATGAAAGGGAAGCTTCATTATCTCTCTTTTTAATTCTATTTCCTATTATGCTTGAGTAGATTTATGTAGGGTGATTTAACTTATGTAATGGGTTAACTATATACTCTTATGATATGAGATACGATGGCTGAATATATATATACATGTTTTGAATTTTCTTGTTCAAATGGGTATTTTCTCATTCATGTCTAAGAGTTTGATAAAATGCCTAGATGAGTAACATGTGTATAAATTGAAGTTTGTTTGTTACTAAACACATCTAATCCATGTTATAATCATGTCTATGTGTTTATATGTGGATGCTATGAAGTGGGTAATGCTTTTATTCATGTCTATATGTACATTTGCATGCCTAGTAATGAGCATAACTTCAACAATGCATACGTGTTGGTTGTTAATTATTTCTAATGGTGTGAACTGAACATGACGATGTTTGGTAGTCAAATAGGTTCCATTATTCACGAGCACCTTGGCCTTGAACATGTATGAACGCACTAGCAAGTAAAATCCTGCTGTAGTGACCTTAGAATGACGAAGCGTAATTTAGGGCTAGTCTAGACCGAGTCTCCTTTGGCTATAAATCCAGCCAATAGGTTTCTGGATAGGTTTAATCGACCTTAGCAACACTAGGTCTTGGCTTTAAATCTAGCCAACGATTTAGGTACTAGGGTAGGTTCATTCTAAGTCACCTAGGAAGTTAATTAGTCACTCTTAAGGCCCTAGGTCATGAGGACCACGCCCTAGCTCTAAGAGGCGCTGCCTAGGGACGGACCCGCACCGAGTCCTAGGGGGAAATTAGGACACTAACTAGTAACCTAGTTAAGAGCACTCATGATAGTTAGCCATCATCCCTTAATCCTATAGCATTTGAGTATAGAATTACCTATTCATAAGTCGAAGTCACCCTAATCCCTTCTCAATTGTTAGTTCCCTCTTGACCAACTTGTTTTCCCATTTTTCATATTCATAGTTTAGTTTTATTTCCTTTACCTAGAGCTCCCGATAATCCAAAAACCCAAAAATATGTCTCGTTTAGATCTTTCTTTTTGGCACTTTCTAGAACACCAAGCATAGAATTCACCCACATTATTCACGCCTCCCTGTGGTTCGACACCCGCACTTGTACACGCTATATTGCACGATCCGTACGCTTGCGGGTCTTTTAGAGCTTGCACTTGAAAGTCGCACCATATACAACCATCAATATTTCAAAACAAGTGTTAAAATCCTTAATCCATTACAAAAATAGCAATGCACCCTAATCTAGAGCTAATCTAACATATTATACATAAGAGTAAAGAGAAGAATATAGAGCTCCCTCATTATCCTTGCTTGCTCTTTGCAAATCTTGCTCTAAAACCCTCCCAATCCTTGTTTGATCTTCAAATCCAAGCTTTTTTATGGATGCAATAGATGTGGGATTGAGTGTGTAAGGTGGGTTTTATGTGGATTTGGGGTTTAGGCAAATGGTGTTTGAAAAGGTTGGTGTTCTCCCTAAAAATGGCTGAAAAGTGGCTTAAAAAGAGCTATTAATGTGTCTAGTTGGGGGCCCAGCCGGTCGACTGGCTTTGGGGCTAAATTGTTCGGCCAAAATTGGCCTAGATTCTTATTCGACCGGTTCACCTAGCAGGTCGATCGGTTACGTCGTCCGGCCTAGACAGAAGCTAACCGGCCTTGATAATAAAATGATCGTATCTTGCCCGTTTTAGTTTCGATTCGCCCACCATTTTTTCTATGGTTTTGTATCATCATAAGGGATCTCTCAAGCCATCTTTTGCACCCTAAAACATGTCTAAAATTTTTCCATGTCCTTCTTAGGTTGCAAGCTCTGAATTTGGCTCACATTGCGCTGGGTTTCACCTTGGTTGCTTCTTCCTTCGCCCGGCCACTTCCAAATGCACGTTTCTTCATTTCTTTATATCTGGAACACCCTTTTCTTTGTTCCACACTTCAAGAACTCTCAATTAAGCTCCAATTATCTTCTTAAATCACACCTAAAATTAGCGATAAACGCATATTATTGTCGCATTTAAGTATTAACTTCAACTATAAACATGTAAATCTTAATATGCATAATTATAACCTAAATGCTACACTAATACATTAAATGAAGCTCAAAGCACCTCAAAACAAGTATATACATGCAATAGATAAACACACAAAACAAACACATCAAGTAGACTTGTGTAGGGTGATTTAGCTTATGTACACACAAAACAAACACATCAAGTAGACTTGTGTAGGGTGATTTAGCTTATGTAATGGATTAACTATATACTCTTATGATATGGGATTTAATGGCTGAATATATACATGTTTTGATTTTCTTGTTCAAATGGTTATTTTCTCATTCATGTCTAAGTGTTTGATAAAATTCCTAGATGAGTAGCATGTTTATACATTGAAGTCTTTGTTACTAAGCACATCTAATCCATACTATAATCATGTCTATATGTTTATATGTGGATGCTATGAAGTGGGTAATGCTTATATTCATGTCTATATGTATATTTGCATGCCTAGTCGTGAATATGACTTTAATAATGCATACATATTGGTTGTTAATCGCTTATAATGGTGTAAACTGAGCATGACAATGTTTGGTAGCTGAATAGATCCCATTATTCAAGAACACCTTGGCCAAGAACATATACGAATGTGCTAGCAGGTCAAATTCCACCATAGTGGCCTTAGAATGACAACAAATAATTTAGGGCCAGCCTAGGCCAAGTCACCTTTGGCTTTAAATCTAGCCAATAGGTTTTAGGATAGGCTTAGTCAACCTTAGTGACACTAGGTCTTGGCTTTAAATACAGCCAATGGTTTTGGTACTAGGGCAAGTTCATTTTAAGTCACCTAGGAAGCTAATTGGTCACTCTTAAGGACCTAGGTCATAAGGACCACACTATAGCTCTAGAAGGCACCGCCTAGGGATGGACTCATACCGAGTCCTTGGGGAAATTAGGACACTTAGTCAGCAACCTAGTTAAGAGCAATTATTAAAGTAAGCCATCATCCTTCAATCCCATTGCAGCTGAGTATAAAATCACCCATTCATAAGTTGAAGTCACCCGAACACCTTTGCATTTGTTAGTTCCCTTTAGATTAGCTTGTTCCCCACTTTCCATTCCTATAGTTTAGTTTAATTTTCTCTAGCTAAAGCTCCCAATCATCCAAAATCCCAAAAAATAGATAGTTTAGGTTTCTTTTTAGGCATACTCTAGAACACATATAGAATCCATCTCACAACACAGGCCCCCTATGGAATTGACCCTGTACTTGCTTACACTTTACTATATCGATCATGTGCTTGCAGGTCTTTACAGCTTGCACCCGAAAGAGACACTAGTCAGGGTTATTAGACATGAAATTTGGGAATTTGAGGTCCACTATGAAGGTTGCTGAGGCAGTGAATAGGGCAAATATAAGAGGAGAAGATGGAGAAAAGTGCTTTAAAGTTGATGTGATTAATTCTTATGTCAAGGACTTTGTTGAGAGAACTATGATTGATGGAGAAGAATTAAGGAAATTTGAGGAATTGTTGTCTAACTTTGATTTTGAGACCTTAGAGTGGAAATGTGTAGCCTCTACTTCCTTGATTGAGAGCCCTTTGATTGATAAGTTACTTGAGATTGTTCCTTCAAGTCTTGATTCTAGTGATACTCCCGTTGATGACATTGAGGTTGAGTCCTCCTTGGTTGAGCCTTGCCTATCTTTAAAGCTTAAATCCCTTCCCGATCATATGAAATATGCTTTCCTAGGTCCTAGTGAGAATCTTCCAGTTATCATAGCTTTTGATCTTTCTAGTGAGTATGAGGAGCGCCTCTTAGGAAACATAGGAAGGCTATGGGGTGGAAAATTGATGATTTGAAAGGTATAGACCCTTCAATTTTCACACATCGTATTCACCTTCAGAATGGAGCTAGTCCTTCTAAGAAGATGCAAATGAGGCTAAACCCACTTGATATCGCTATTTGAGCACAAGCCTAAATAACCTGCAAATGCACGGGACGTGTATAGTACAGTGTGTGCAAGTGCGGGGTCCAATCCACAAGGAGGCTACCTTAGTTTAGTCTCTATGTGCTCAGGTACCTTAAACTAGCTATGTGCGTGTATGTACTTACTCTGGGATGGAAGGGAGCTCGGAATAAGGAAAATAAAAACTAATCTATGGAGGAACTTAAAGGAGCCAAACTAAGGAAGGAAACACTAATAAAGAAGAAGGAGACCTAGGGCGATTGCATTGGAACAAGACTTGGGCTATGATAACAGATGAGGTCTATCTAAGGCTTGGGACTTCTATTGCCGTTGTGTTGATCGGGGGCTCTCTTAACCAATACTAATGGTTCAACCCGTTAGCTGGATTTAAAGCTAAGGGCCAATCCCTCTTAGCCTACACAATCCGTGCTTAGAACTTATCTTCTTGGCTGGATTTAAAGCCAATGACTAGCACCTAAACACCATGTGACATTAAGGCTCGATTAACCAATACTAACGCAGGTAAAGGATACTCTAGTCTAGGTTAACTTATCCGCTTGGCTGGATTTAAAGCCAAGGACTAGCACTTAAACTCGACTAAGCATAGCATGTAACCTATTAGCTGGATTTAAAGCTAAAGCCTACTCTACTAAGCAAAGCCATGAGATTAAGCACAATCACATCACCCATATAAGTAGATAAAAGCATTTGAAGCACAAATAACACATGCATATTCACTTAGGCATTTTAACAAACACATAGACATGTTTGATTTCCAATACATAGACATATTGAATCATGCCATAAATTTATGTAAATAAACATATATTAAGAGCCAAAGATCTACACAAATCCATTATTCAAAGCCCTAATCAAATATACAACAACAATCAACCCTAAATCTAGCCTAATCTAGCAACATATTTACAAGAAATAGAGAAAGAACAAGAAGAACTTCCCTAAATTCTTGCTTCCAAATCCGTACAAATCCTTCAAATTTTTGTTTAATGCTTCAATCCTAGCTTGGTGTGGGGTTTAGATGATGGTTTAGGGTGTTTTGTGAAGTGGGTAAAGGGTTAGGGTTTATTAGGATTTAAGAAATAAAAGTTCCTCTCTTGAAAATGAGCTGAAACGAGCAATTTATAAACAACTTTAGCGCACAGCCGGTCAACCAGCTCCTCTTTCTTACTCGACCGGCTTAAATCATAATGCTTTCTGGAATGGCTGGTCGACCGACTCCTTGAGGAACTCGACCGGCTTAAATTCTTTATTCTCTGGAACGGCCGGCGGTCGACCAGCTCTTCTTCTAAGTTGACCGGCTGGATCAGAATGATCTCTTCTTTATTCCTTTTCTTCCAGTCTTCATTCGTTAGCTCATTTCTTCCTCGCGTAAGCTTGAACCCTTCTAAAACACTCCTAAAACATGAAATATAACACTTAGTATAGTATTTATGCATCTGAATACATTATGTACAAATATTAACAACTATGCATAAACTTTCTACTATGTGCACTCGATTATGCTCTAAACACCCTTAAATATGTATGCAAAAACTAGATGCAAACACGCACAAATGACACACATCAACACCCCCAAACGTTCCCTTTGCTTGTCCTCAAGCAACCCTAAATGAAGTCTATCCTCATGCTTTTCAAAGAGTTGCCAATTGCATTGACTTGCTATCTTTTCACATCCAAGGGGTACAAGGGGTCATTCCTTTCATGTAAGGGCTTCCCTAGTCTTTTTCGGATCCTCCTTTCAATCACACAGGGTCTTACATCTCTTGGGAATGTCACCAAGTAGCTAGAACCACCACAAACTTAGGATTCCAATTCACACACTCAGGATGTTGGTACTTCATGCCCTATCAACTAACATGGCCTCCCAATATGCATTTAGCTGCAAAGATACAAGGAAGAGAAGATACATCACAATGGCTCACGTTGACATAAGAGCCTTATTCACAACACATGAAAGAACAAAAAAAAGAAACTTGTGTCAACTTGACATTATGTCACTGGACACTTATTCAACATACTTCACATTTCAATCTTTTTGTTGCCTGTTGGCTTTTTTTTCTCTTTTTTTTTTCATTTTTGCATTTTTTTCTCTTTTTTTTCCAATACATAAATAGAACAAAAAGAAAGGAAAAAGAAGAGGCTAAGGCAAACTAAAAGAACCAATCAAGGAATGGGCACTCACATCAACAACCCTTTAAAAACACTTTTTTTTTCCAACCAAGTTGTGGGGAAACTACAAGGTGCATTCTTAGAAATGCTCACTCCCCACTATTTTCAAAAGGATTCTCTTCAAAATCTAGGTCATACCCTACACTCCATTTACTCCCCACAATACACCCTCATCTTCTCCAATCAATTAAGTCAATAGCAAAAGCCAACTTTCCAACCAACGTGGAGATAAACTAAATCAAAATATGCAAAAAATTGAAAATTTTGAACACATTTTAAGCAAAAATAAGATATGGCAAGAAAATCTATCCCAGATATGATATAAACAATAAATGAGCAACCACACCTCCAAACCTAAATTTTGCTTGTCCTCAAGCAAAAATCACAAAGCCGCATGACAAGCAATCAACACATAAGGGGAATGCGGAGAGGGATAGATAAGGACAAGTAAAAGATGGATAGATACAACCTTGTTGCCATGTAGTCCGCAAATGTCAAAGACAATCCAATGATCTACTAGCCTCTATCTTTTGTGGAAAGCACTAATGCTCAAAAAACAAAGAAGAGATTAGAAGATATGCTATGCAAGCTCACATTGACATTTGAAATGATAAACAAGAATATAAACACGGGGTAAGGGATTGATGCACAAATGAAGGAAAGGAGCAAGAACAAGTAAGGGAGTAAAAATCTAACCTACAAAGAATGAAAATAAACAAAAGAAAGCCTAAAATATAAAAAGGTAAGATAAACAAAAGCAATCTAATCTATTATGTACAAAGCAAGAATAAGTGCAAGAAAACTAATCTACTATATGCAAAGGCAAAGGCAAATAAATACAAGAAAAACAAGAAAAATATGAACAAGCCTAAGGTGCCTCCTAGTAGTGCTGGATTTAACGCCTCTAGCCGAGCGCCAATGTAAGAGTAAAACATGTTTAAAGTTGCATGGCACAAATTGCTGAATAATCATCAAAGCACAGAACGTAGAGGGAAAAGGGTCATACACTAAGGGTTTGGGCGATGAATGCATGGTGCACCCCTTTTCAAGATCCCACCCCGAAATATCAAATGAGCATGTGGGTGCAAGTGTGGAATGAAGCATGCTCAAATGTGAAAAATCATGTCCCGATTGCTCTTTAATTAGCCACCCCATGGCCTTCTTCTCAAAATCAAGGGCTAAAAATACACCATCCTCCTGGGTTAAAGATAAGTCAAATGCATGCAACATAAGAAACATGTTTTCTAACCCTAGATGAAAGTGTTCTATGCAAGAAGGCACAAACGTAAGCTCCGAAGAAAGAGGCTCAATGGAATGGGCAAGAGGAGCAAGAATGACATTGGGAGAAGGAGGAGCAAGAATAGGGGAATTGGGCGTACTACACTCTTCTTCTCCACAAAATATAGAATTTTCAAGCCTAGGACATTCTAACTCCTCATTAAGGGTGGATTCGATCTTAATGGGTTTTATTTCCATCAATGATTCATCAAACATCCAAAAAGACCCATAGATCATTCTTCCAAGCACATCAATTTCCTTTTTATGTGTCTTCTTAGAGTTGCTATTCTCTTCAACATCAAGATTCTTAACTCCAAGAAACTTATCATCTAACATCTCCGAAATTGATGTCTTGTTTTCCCCAGTGGATGACTTTAAACCTTCACTAGCTACAGTCTCTTTAAATTCATCAGTACATTCATCACTAGTGGGTGCCATCTCGCCTTCATGCTTTTCATACGGGGTAGACACTAATGGAAGGGGCAATGGGGACTCAACGGATTCCTTATCATGTATGCATTAATGCTCAAAGTGAGAATGGGCACTAAACTCCCTAAATGCCAACTCGGAATGCAATTGAGTACTATCGACACAAGACTCAACCTCCATGTGTACGGCATGTGTGGGATGAGGAGAAAGAAAAAGCTCATGTGACTCAATGGGAGACGTTGAAAGCTTAAGAGGATAGGGTACTACTTTCTCTAAAACATAATCATAAGAGTCATCAAGAACCAAGTTATCATTAAGCTCATCTTCATCCTCACTACAAGATGTTATCTCTCCATCAACCTCTCTTTCTAGTTGTCTCTCCCATACATCATCATTTCCACCCCTAGTCACCTCATCGTTAGGTCTCATCTCTATCCCGTCAACTCATTCTAAAGGTATCTCAAAAGTCTCACTAATGAGTTGCATACTCTCAACCATTCTTTTCAAGCGCTCTCCTAGAGATTTGGATTCTCGCTTAAAACTCTCTAGTTCCTCTTGATTAGATTGGAGGAGAGATTGGGATTGCTCAAGCATTTGATATAGTTGCTCCGAGAGTGTAGACATAACGAAAGAGGGTTCAATCGAGTGAAAAGGGTAGTCATGTTAAAAATCATTTTGCACATAACCATAAAAAAAATCGGGAGAGGAATGGGTGGAAAAAGAAGGGGTTTGAGGTGGACAATCGAAACTAGAAGGTGAATGGAATAAAGAGTCATCTTGACCCCATTGTGAAAATACATGATGTTGCTCCCTAGAATCATGATAGCTAGATGTAGATGCATGCATGGGCGTATGATTGCTAGGGGCATAGGCCATTGCATGCAATCGGGGATAAGAGTAGAAGGTGGGACAAGCACTAGAAAAGTGAGCACGGCTTCCACAATGATTGCAATAACAAGAATATAATAGTCATGATTACTAAATAAAGATGCATGACTATAGGGGCCATTAGTAGCACTAGTCCTAGGTGGGGAATTCTCGCGGGGACAGAAAACAGTAGGATGCATGAAACTTCCACACAAGCGACATGCATAAGGGACATGTTCGGGTGGTGGGGAAGAGGATATAAGTGACCACCAAGAAACATTAGGATCTGTCATATTCAATGAATCACAAGTAAAACCTCTTCATAATCAATTTTTTTTAATTTTTTTTTAAAAAAATTTTTCGAGAGATTTTTTTTTTGTTTTAAAATTTTTTTTTTTAGTTTTCAAAAAATGGAAAGTAAGTAAATATAGTGCACACGCAAGCAACCAATCGCAAACACAAAAGCACACAAAGAACCAACACCGTGCCTCCCCGGCAACGGTGCCAAAAACTTGATATCGTTATTTGAGCACAAGCCTAAATAGCCTGCAAGCGCACGAGACGTGTGTAGTACAGTGTGTGCAAGTGCAGGGTCCAATCCACAGGGAGGCTACCTTAGTTTAGTCTCTATGTGCTCGGGTGCCTTAAACTATCTATGTACGTGTATGTACTTACTCTGGGATGGAAGAGAGCTCAGAAAAAGGAAAATAAAAACTAATCTATGGAGGAACTTAAAGGAGCCAAACTAAGGAAGGAAACACTAATAAAGAAGAAGGGGACCTAGGGTGATTGCATTGCAACAAGACTTGGGCTATGATAACAGATGAGGTCTATCTAAGGCTCGAGACTTCTATTGCCGTTGTGTTGATCGGGGGCTCTCTTAACCAATACTAGTGGTTCAACCCGTTAGCTGGATTTAAAGCTAAGGGCCAATCCCACCTAGCCTGTGCAATCCGTGCTTAGAACTTATCCTCTTGGCTGGATTTAAAGCCAAGGACTAGCACCTAAACACTACGTGACATTAAGGCTCGATTAACCAACACTAATGCGGGTGAGGGATACTCTAGTCTAGGTTAACTTATCTGCTTGGCTGGATTTAAAGCCAAGGACTAGCACCTAAACTCGACTAAGCATCACATGTAACCTATTAGCTGGATTTAAAGCTAAAGCCTACTCTACTAAGCAAAGCCATGAGATTAAGCACAATCACATCACCCATATAAGTAGATAAGAGCATTTGAAGAACAAATAACACATGCATATTCACTTAGGCATTTTAACAAACACATAGACATGTTTGATTTCCAATACATAGACATATTGAATCATGCCATAAATTTATGTAAATAAACATGTATTAAGAGCCACAGATCTACACAAATCCATTATTCAAAGCCCTAATCTAATATACAACAACAATCAACCCTAAATCTAGCCTAATCTAGCAACATATTTACAAGAAATAGAGAAAGAACAAGAAGAACTTCCCTAAATTCTTCCTTCCAAATCCGTACAAATCCTTTAAATCTTTGTTTAATGCTTCAATCCTAGCTTGGTGTAGGGTTTAGATAGTGGTTTAGGGTGTTTTGTGAAGTGGGTAAAGGGTTAGGGTTTATTAGGATTTAAGAAATAAAAGTTCCTCTCTTGAAAATGAGCTGAAACGAGCAATTTATAAACAATTTTAGCGCACAGCCGTCGACCGGCTCCTCTTTCTTACTCGGCCGACTTAAATCATAATGCTCTCTGGAATGGCCGGTCGACCGGCTCCTTGAGGAACTCGACCGACTTAAATTCTTTATTCTCTGGAACTGCCGGTCGACCGTCTTCTAAGTTGATCGGCTGGATCAGAATAATCTCTTCTTTATTCCTTTTCTTCCAGTCTTCATTCATTAGCTCATTTCTTCCTCGTGTAAGCTTGAACCCTTCTAAAACACTCCTAAAACATGAAATATAACACTTAGTATAGTATTTATGCATCTAAATACATTATGTATAAATATTAACAAATATACATAAACTTTATACTAAGTGCACTCGATTATGCTCTAAACACCCTTAAATATGCATGCAAAAACTAGATGCAAACACGCACAAATGACACACATCACCACACATGAGTGAAGTTGTTAAAAAAGAGATTATTAAGCTTTTAGATGTAGGCATTATTTATCCAATCCCCAATAGTTAGTGGGGTAGCCCGATTCAAGTTGTCCTTAAGAAGTCCAGGATCACAGTTATAGAGAATGAGAGAGGAGAGCTTATCCCTGCACGCACTCCCACAGGGTGGAGAGTTTGTATTGGTTATAAGAAGCTCAACTCCAAAACTAGGAAGGATCATTTCCCATTACCGTTTCTAGACTGGATCTTAGATAGAGTAGCTGGGAATAGCTATTATTATTTTCTACATGGCTATTTCTAGTATAATAAGATCCTCATGTTTCTCAAGGACCAGGAGAAGACCACCTTTACTTGTCCCTATGGCATTTTTGCCTATAGGAGAATGCCCTTCGGTCTTTATAATGCCTAGCAACTTTTTAGAGGCATATGATAGCCATTTTTAATGATATGATTGAGAGGCATTTAGAGATTTTCATGAATGACCTCTTAGTCTTTGGTGATAGTTTTGATAAGTGCTTGAGTCACCTATCTTTAGTCTTATAGAGAATAATCTAGTGTTGAGTTGGGAGAAATCCCACTTCATGGTGCAATCAGGGATAGTGTTTGGTCATGTTGTCTCATTTAGTGGAATTCAAGCTGACCTAGCTAAGGTAGAATTGATAGAAAAGTTGCCTGTCCCTAAGTATGTTAAGGATGTTAGATTTTTTCTAGGGCATACAGGATTCTACCGTAGGTTCATTAAGGATTTTAGCCATATAGAGCATCCCTTGTCTAAGCTCCTACCACAAGATACTCCCATTGAGTTTGATGATGAGTGTGTTAGAGCTGTTGATAGGCTTAAATCCTTATTGTCTACGTCCTTAATCATTTAGCCACTTGACTATAGTCTCCCATTCAAGGTTATGTGTGACACATCCGATTATGCAATAAGAGTTGTTTTAGGTCAACAGTGGGATAAGTTGCCTTATGTAGTGTACTATGCTAGCAAGACTCTTGATGAAGCCCAAAAGAACTACTACAAAAAAAGAGCTTCTAGCAGTTGTCTACTCCCTTGACAAGTTTAAGTCGTGCATCCTAGGGTCAAAAGTGATTTTCTACACTGATCATGCGGCATTGAGGTATTTGCTAACTAAGAAATAATCTAAGCCCTACTTGATTAAGTGGTTGCTCCTTCTGCAAGAATTCCATGTTGAGATCCGGGATAAGAAGGGTAGTGAAAACTTTGTTGCGGATCATTTTTCCCTTCTTGTTGGCGAGTCTTCTAAAGATCCATCCCCTTATCGTGATTCATTTCCTAATGAGCAATTGTTTGTTGTCTCTCATCACATACCATGGCTTGCTTACTTTGTCAATTATCTTGTTACAAGATGTTTTCCCTCTCATTGGGAAATGAGGGAGAGAGATATGTTTCTAGCACAAGTTAGGCATTTCTATTGGGGGGATCCCTATCTTTTTAAAATGTGTACAGATCAAATGATTTGCTAGTGTGTGCCTGATGTGTGTGTTTTTGAAGTGTAAATTGCATGATTTTGAGTGTGTATGAGTGCGTGTTTTGGTGCTAATTTTGTCTATTTCGAGCTTCTGAGCGATTTATTGGGTCTCATTAAGTATTTATGTGTGGGGTATCATTTTTTTATCTTTTTATGCATTTTCTATTCTATTTTCATTTTTTTATATAATAATTCTGATTAATTAGGAATTAGGAAATTAAATTTATAAGTTAGCTCAGTTAGATTAGAATTACGATATTAAATAACTAGAATTAAGACTCTAGGAATTTTAGTTAGTTAAATTAGAGTTCACTAAATTAGTTTAGGACATAATCAATTAAGCTCTAGGGTTTTAGGCCAAAGTTAGAATATTATAATACATAAGCTAATAAAGAGTATATTATATATTATATTAATTAATTACTTGAACCTTACTTTTCCTTTTCTTTTTTTTTTTCTTTCTTTAGGGCACAAAAACACAACACCCATATATATATATATATATATATCAACTCATCAACAAGTTGGCGGAGGAGAAGAAAAAGAGAGCAATCAAGAACAAGAAAAAAAGAGAAGCGCTGCAGCAGCCCAAAATTTTCCTATTTTCGTCCCTCTTTTCAGCACAAAACACACACATAATCTCACATGCATACTGTCACACATTCACACTCAAAAGGGGAATTTTTAGGGTTGATTTGGGGGTGAAAAGAAGCAAATTCCAGCAAGCCTTTCTGCAGGAAAAAGTGCAGAAATTAGTCCAAAAAGCTGCAGAAACAAGAGATTTTGCTTATTCTTTTCTTTGAGTTTGCTTTCTACTAATTAGGGCTTTATAAATACACTATTTGTGTGCTTATTTCTGCAAGTTTTGGGGCTGTTTTGGTGCTAAAAAGAGAGCTAAATTGGTGCAGAATTGGTGCAGAAAAGTTGCTGTCAAGTTGGATTTCATTGCTGAAAATTGTGTTTTGAAGTTGAATTTGAGTGAAATTGAAGTAGGAAGAGGTTCTAAGCTTGAGATTTAATTTCTTGGACATGGAATTGATATTTTGGATATTAAATTTCAGTTTTGCCCTCTCTTTTAGCATGTTGAACTAACTGCTTTAGGTTAGGGTTGGATTATGGATTATGTTATGGCTTAGTGTTGGATTTTGACTTTTACGGATTTTATGAGGCATGATGATTGCATAACTTGTGCAAAATTGTTGATGACTTTAATATAACATGTCTATGTGTTTGTTGAAAGTCCCAAGAGTGTTTATGCATGCTTATTTTGAAATTGTTAATGATTATTGGTCTTGAAATTAGCATGAAACATTGTTAATGTGTGAGCCATGATCTATCGCTTGCTAGATTTGCTAATTGTGCTTGAATAGGCTTAAGATTAATTGGTTCCATCCTTAGTTTGAAACACAATTAATGGATGTGCCTTAATCAACTTGGATTAGTCAATCACTTAGGTTGTTGGTATAGTTGCAAAGCCTTAATTAGTAGGACAAACTTATGCTCTAGAAAGGGCCCGTTTAGGGATAGGAGTGCACCTTTAATTAAGGGTAATAAAGCTAGCTAATAAACTAAGGCACTAGAGCTATTGGTTGCCTACAGTCCATAGTTAGCCCAATCACTAGCCGAACATAAGAAGTAATCTGACCCTAGGCCGTTTCCCATTACCGAATTCCCCTAGTTGTTCCCAATTGCTTTCTTCTCATTGTTTTCCATTTACTTTTAGTTTAATTTATGCACTTTAGTTTTAATAGGATAGTTTAGAGTTTCCTTCAATTCAAAATTCGAAACAAATCTCAAAACAAAATAATAATTTCGTTTCTACTCGTAGTTAATCTAGGATACATAGGACTTAGAAACCATAGTTAGAAGCCTCCCTGAGGAGACGATACCCGTACTCTTGCACACACTACACTATTTTCGATCTGTGCACTTGCGGGTTTTTAAAACAACACCATGTTTTTTGCGCCGCTGTCGGGGAGGCACAGTTGGTTTCTTTGATTTGTGTGTTCTAGTTGGTTACGTGCTTTGGTATTTTTGTTATTGTTCTAGTATTAGTCTTAGTTTTCGCTGTTCTTTTTTTTTATTTCCGTGATCATTTTTATTTTGTTCTTACATTGTGTTTAGTTTGATTTAGCATTTCTATTTAGTGTTATTTTTCTTTTGTAGTTTTTAGGACTTGCGGTTTCTGTGCTGTAGATTTATGTTGAAATTGCAGTTTCGGGGGTTGAAGAGTTTGAAGGAGATTTTGTTTCTTTTTGTGCATGCTTGGTAGACGTTCACTTAGACCTGACTTAGTTACTTTTAATCCTGAACCATAGAGAATTCACCGTCATCTTAGGAACTTAGAACGCAATCTAGGTGGAATGGTAGAAAATAGAAATGATCTCCCTCCTCTTGTTCCCCATAATGGGAATGATAATCCTCTTCCTTCTCCTCATTTTCCGCCTCCTATTGTTCCACGTAATGAGAATGTTGAGCTTCCTAGGCTCCTGAATCGACGCCAAGTAGCCGATGACATGACCTTTAGGCAATACTTCCTTCCTTATGCCTTTGAGCTGAATATGGCCATCCATCCACTGGGTTTGGGGGAGGTGAGTTTTGAGATTAAGCATGGGATATTAGCTATGTTCCCATCTTTCTATGGTAGGAGTAATGAGAGTCCCCTAGCTCATATCACTGATTTTGTGGAGATTTGTTCTGCTTTCAATTTTCCAAATGTGTCTCAGGAGAATATTAGGCTTAGGCTTTTCCCTTTCTCCCTCAAGGATAAAGCCAAACAATGGCTTCAATCCTTGCCCGATGGAGCCATTACATCTTGGGATGAGCTCCAGTCCCGATTCTATCAGAGGTTTTATCCCATGGCTAAGACCGCTGATCTTTGAGCTTCGATTATGACCTTCTCTCATCACGAGTTTGAATCTTTCCATGAAACGTGGGAGAGGTCTAATGATTTATTGCGTCGGTGTCCACATCATGGGTACGGTACCCACGATCTTCTGCATTACTTCTTTAGGGGTCTTACCGAGTCCCAGCGCATGATAGTGAATGCCATGTCGGCTGGGGGATTCTATAATTTGAGACCTAGTGATGCTTGGGGGATTTTAAAGCGTGTTGCTGAGGATTCTTTTCAGAATATGGCGTTGGATAGGTCGAGTAAGAGTAATCCTAGGAGAGGGGTTAATGAAATAGGCACATCCCATGATCTTCCTGTTAAGGTAGAAACATTGACCCATAAGCTTGACCAATTGATTTCTTTAGGTCTAGCACCTACACCTGGCCGTAGGGCTAATCCGCTAATATTGTCGTCTTCTCCTTCGGTTGTTGAGGTGTGTGCCTTATGTTCTGAGTCGTCCCATGAGACCATAGCTTGCCCATTAGCACCATAGTTTCCAGAATTCATTCAGGAGCAAGTTCATGCTACATAGGGGTACTCACGAGAGTATAACCCTTACTCGAACACATATAATCCGGGGTGGAGGGATAACCCTAAGTTTTCTTGGTGTAATAATCACTTTGAGTCTCCCCAGCCCCAAGTCCCATTCCAGCAGCGACCACATCCTGCTCAGTCAAATCCACCAGGTTTTTATCACGTAAATCCATCTAAACTTCCTGGTGCCTCACAGGACCAGCGCCCATCTGTTCCTGCTCTTCCCACTCAGTCTATACCTTCACTTCTTGCACCATCCTCTAGCCAGCCTAGTAGCAACAATAAGTTTGATCTTCTATTACAGATGTTTCAGTCACAATAGCAACACATGGCTAAGATGGATGCCCAGTTAGGTCAGTTAGCTAGTCAGTTGAGTGCTAGGGAGTTAGATGGACTGGCAATTCGTGAAAAGCCGATATAAAAGCCCGATTTTCAAACTAAAAGAGGGGGATCTTTTTAAGAATTCTAGGTCTTTACCCATATCACACACTCTCTCACACATTTCATCACCTTGAAGCAAGAAGATTTAGGGGTTTCAAACATTTGGATTCAAGTTTGCTCAAGAGCTTTGTACAAGATTAGCTAGGATGAAAGGGAAGCTTCATAAACTCTCTCTTATTCTATCCCTTATTATGATTGAGTAGACTTGTGTAGGGTGATTTAGTTTATGTAATAGGTTACCTATATACTCTTATGATATGGGATTAAATGGCTGAATATACGCATGTTTGATTTTCTTGTTCAAATGGTTATTTTCTCATTCATGTCTAAGTGTTTGATTAAATGCCTAAATGAGTAACATGTGTATAAATTGAAGTCTATTTATTACTAAACACATCTAATCTATGCTATAATCATGTCTATGTGTTTATATGTGGATGCTATAAAGTGGGTAATGCTTATATTCATGTCTCTGTGTATATTTGCATGCCTAATAATGAATATGACTTCAATAACAAACACATGTTAGTTGTTGATTGCTTCAAATCCTTATCCAAGGTAGAAATTCCATTGAACTATTAGAGAACAATGTGAATTCAATCACTTGTAAAGATGTTGGATAGAGGCATAACTCTAAGAACTTGCTTGCTCTATGGCAATCCTTTCGTAAAACTACAAATGTCAATAATGTATGGACATTAGCTGACAACATATCGGGTAAGACCCATAGTGTGAAAAATGGTTCATAAAGGGGTTTTTTTTTAAAAGATTGAGACTTGCAATGCGCAACTCATTGTTAGGAAGCATGGTGAATGATGTAGTTGGACTATGATAAGATGTTTCCACTAATGACGATGCTCAAATTCATTTGCATCATTCATGTATGAGATACATCTTTGTATAATGAAATCTAATTAATAGGTGTCTAGATGGCTTTCCTTCAAGGTAAGCTGAAAAAGGATGTGTATGACATGGCTGAATAGTTCGCATCTACTACCGAGATTATAGAGTAAATGTCTATTTGGCTCATGACTGGTCTTGTGCAAGTTCTTAGGTTAGTACATTTTGATAAAGTATCAAGATGTATGCCTTTGTTAAGAACAAAGATGTGCCTTGCATTTGTTAGTAGGCTGATTATCGTGTGATTCTTTATAGTATGGTAGTATGGATGAAATCTTGATGCTATAAAGTGTAAAACTAAAGCTATTATCTTTGTTCTCCATAAATGTTTTCAAAAACATATCCTATGTGTTTGGGATCATGATCTATATGGATAGATGAGGGAGGTTAATGGATTGTCCTAGTAAATGTGCATTGACTTCATGTTGAAATAGTTCAACATATTGAATTCTGGAAAAGGTTTTTAGGAATTCATTATTCAAGAAAATTTGTTTGACAAATTTCTTTGAAAGGTATGTAGGAGTAGAATCCTAATTGCTTGGACAATAGGATATACTAAATACATTGTGCCATGCAAGAGGCCTCATGAGGCTTACTCTCCTTATATTACCAATAGAAATCATCATAATCCCAAATATAGGCATTGGTAATTGGTGGAGACCATTCTTTGGCATATTAGGTGCGAGAATACCAATGGCTTGTTTATGGAGAAGTTTGACTTGAAACTAGTTAGTTGGACTAATTTTAGATTCTCATCAAACAAAGATAATAGTCACAATATTTTGAGAATTTGTTGGCTAAAAGATTTTTAAGCATACGATTGGATGTTACTGCTTTCTTTAAGCTAAAGGTAATGATTCTTTGTAAATAACATATAGCAAAGAATGTTTTGCCAACCCCTTAGCTAAAGCCCTTGGGATCGTGTGAAGATAGGTATAAGATACAGATCTGACTGGCTCTAGTCCAAGTGGGAGATTGTTAGGAATGTTGTCCTAAAGTCAGTCGTCTATTGTAGATTTTGTACTGATTTTTACATGAATCGTCTTACTTTCGGCCTTACATCATATCGTACATCTTTTCCTCAATTGTTAGATCATGACGTAGTCCTTAGGATGACCTAGTTGGGCTATGTGAATGAAGGATAGCTCAGTTGTCCTTAAACCTAGTTCATAACCAAACGATATAATTGATACTAGGACATCAATTCTATCAAGCATAGGTTATAGGGCATCACATGAGTTGGTTATCCTCATGACCAAGGGGTGTGGAGACACCGGTGTGACCCACGGTGAGGTGTAGAGACATGCTCACTGAACATGACTCTATTTTAAGCATCCTATGGTATGTACCCTACTGTCAAAGGATTATTTGTGGTGCACGTAGATGTTGTATTCCCTCAGACCTGAGACCACCATACAGACTTACGGATTACTCCCCACATTTTGGTACCGGACTATCCGGATTTCTAATTCAGTGACGAAAGGCTACTAGGTGTAGGCAAGTGCCGCGAAGTCAATGTGTAGGTCAAGATGGGATTGACCGCTCTAGGTATTAGGAGAATGATATTCTGCTTAGTCCAATTCATTAAGACTTTGGCCAAAGTTTTCCACATGATGTGTCACATGGTTATGTCGTGATGAGTCATGACGAGATTGAGACTTGACATGGAATAGCTAAATAGGGGTTTGATAGTTTTACCATGCCCTTAGGGTTATTTCGGAATATCGAGGGTCATAGAGAATCCACCATAGTACCCAGGTTCATTGAATATTGTCTTGCAAATATTCAACTTATCTGGACGTCGGAAACCATTGCTAGACGGCATCATCGATTAGTATAGGAATAGTTATTATATTACCGATTTAAGTTTGAACCTACGGAGTCACGCATATGGTCAAGAATTAGTGAGAGGATTGACCCTGCTATAATAATGTTGGTCACCTTTAATTATGAATTAAATGTGTTATTATTTAATTATGAATTAAATAATACTATAAGTAATTAATATTATTTTGAGAATTAAATATTATAATTACTTATTACGGGTCATGGAATTGATTTTGACTATGTCTAGTTAGCACTGGATATGTAGATCAAAATTAATTCATGAGCTATTGTTTATAAATTAAATATGGATTTAATTTGGGCTTTGTTATGGATTTAGGAAGTCCATTAATCTAAGCCCAAAGAGTTGGGCTTATTGGGTTGTAGGGATAGGCTTTATGGAAAGCCCATATCTCTATAAATAAGGAGAGTTCTCATTATTTCTTGAACGTATGTTTTTGTGAAAACCTAATATAGTACGAAGAGGAGGAGCTCAATGCTTTCGCAAGGCAAAATCGGCAAAACCTTTAGCACAAGAATTACGGTAATTCTAAATCTTTAAAATTTTAATTCCAGAGCTTGATCCTATACGTAAAAATCCAGGAAAAATCTCCACAATTTCTTACAGTGGTATCAGAGCCAAAGCTCTATTTACGTATATTGATTGGTTTTATCACATGGGGCTTTAATCTGTTTTTTGACTAATTTAAATTATTAATTAAATCCTTCTCGAATCAAGAGCAGATTGGTTACGTACTTTAGGTTATTATATAGTGAGGCGTTAATGGGATCTGAGCCTTTTTCCATGTAAACAGATTGCCACGTATGCGCCTTAACAAATATAAATTTATATGGCTTTGAAGACCATGATCATGGTGTTTTATCTTAATAAAATATACATATATGTATCTTTTGTTGACCATGCCCTCCCATTCGGCCATCTTTCAAAATTGAAATTGTTTTTATATGTTGATCATCTTAATCATCTTAATTTATTAATATGCCGTTGGGGATGTCAAATTGCCGATCATGTCCCTGTTGACGACATCTAATCTTCTTTTGGGGAAACGTTGGTGTTTGTTATTAAAAAAAAAAAGTTTGCTGATACCATATGACTCGACGACCACAACTCGCGATGGCTGTCAATCATGGCTCGACGTGTGACAGTGAGGATCTGGCCAAGAGGAGTTATGTTCTGGCTGTTCGTTGACGAGGAGGTTCTTCTGGTTCTATCTATACATAAATGGAAGGGATATCGCAGCAAAGGTTGGCCGGAGATGGTGGAATGGACGGCTGTGGTATATGGGTTATTCCTGGTGGGGCGGCGCAGGTAAACAGATGGGTTCATTTGAAACCTCAAATCTGTTTGGGCGTATTCTGGACTGACCCAATTTCTTTTGATGGTCAAATAAGTTTTTTGCTTTTATGGGCCAAGTTTGACTTGGTCCAGATCAGTCTTATTTTGAGCTGTGTTTTTATATTAAGCGTATGTTTTTAATTGATGAGCTTAATTTATTAAGTGGCATATTGGGCTTATGAATTGGTTTCTGGGTAGATATGTTTGTGAGCGAACCTTTAATGGGCATTGTCAATTTTAGTTGGGCTAAATTATTTTTATTGGGCATGGGTTTGACCCGATATAGGCTTAGTGCAAAGAATGGGTTTGACCCATCTGTCTATTGTGATGGGCTAAATATAAAATGTGTCAAGCTTAAGTGTATTTGTTTGCTCTTATAATGGATTAGACTAAAATCATTTCATTGTGCTTTTAGTTTATGGACTTAATACTGTTTAGGTCCAACTTTCATTATTTTTGGGCTTAATTGGGTGCGACTTTAATAATTATTGGGGCCAAATCTTGATTAAGTTTTGACTTAATTAAAACAATTGGATGTATAATTTGGTTAAATTGGTATTGACTAATTATAAACAATATGAATCCAATTAATTCAAAATAAATTGTATTTTGAATTTGGAAATTGATAAGTTGTTTATTGATTTTGTTTAAAGTGTATTAATTGGTAATTACACTTTAATTCCACATATATATATAAGTCTCGATTGTTTAATTAAATGTTAATTAAACAAAATATTAATAAATAGTTTATATAATTGCACCATTATCCCATTTTAGTTTTCAAATTTTATTTTGTCCTATATGTGTAAATTAAATGTTAATTTAAACAAAATCAATAAATTGTTTATTAATTGCTCAATGAGTTGTTTTTATTTGATAAAATTGTTTATTGCCCATGAAATAAATATGTGATGTTTGGGCAATCCATAAATTGTTAACAAGTAATTGTCTTTAGCCCTATTTAATTAAAATATTTTTTAATTAATTGGATAAAGGCCAAAATATTTTGAAAAATTAGTATTTATCCCAATTAATTTAAAATTTGTTTTAATTAATTGCCCAAAATTTGTCAAAATGGAGATTTTGACTCCAATTAATTTCAAAAGGATCTTTAATTAATTGGAAAAGGCCTATTAATTAGTCAAAATTATGATTTTGACCCCAATTAATTCAAAAGGAGTTTTTATTAACTCGGTAACCCCATTAATTGGTCAAAATAGTGATTTTGATCCTAATTAATTAGAAAAGAATTATTAGTTAATTGAATAAAAATCCAAAAGCTAGTCAAAATTAGATTTTGACTCTAATAAGTTTAAAATAAGATTTTAATTGATTGGAAACCCTTTAACTAGTCAAAGATTTTGACCACAATTAATCACAAAGGAAGTTTTAATTAATTGGAGGGATTGATTTAATATGATTTAATCGATCCAATGATTGTGCAATAAAATCTTGAAATTGATGTTTGTTTCTTTATTATGATGTATGACATATTTTGGCATGGTTTTGGGCTTGCATCTCATGCATGTTATTACTTGTTTACATATAAATTATTGTAATTGTTTTTGGGATTAAATTGGGCCTGTGAGCCCAGCCTTCTCTCCAATTCTGGTTGGAATCCCCACTCCCAAGTGATGTATCCCCTCCTTCTAAAAGGAGTTCTTTTCCTAGTTAATGTAATTAGTAGTTAAAATGCGATTAAGACAAGGCGATGAAGACCAAGAGCTAGAAGGCCCGGCCCCTATCCATGATACTCAATATTAACAGGTAATAACCTTACTTGCATGATAGAGTGGCCCATGATAGCTCTAGTTGGCCACACTAGGAAAAGCCCATGACCAACCACATGTGTTTATACATATTGTTATATATCGTTTCGTATGCCAATTATAATTAATAAACGAGATTAATTAATGGATTTGGTTATCAAAACAAATGTGCTAATCATCTCTACAAAATCCTCTAAATTATTAGGTTCATTAAGTGATTTGGACATGGTGATGCTCAAATTATTACCTCCCATTAAAGTAAATAATAATGGGCCCAATGTTCTAATAAGCGTTGGAAGTCCTCAGGCCTGGCTTTTATTGGAATATTGGGATTATTATTCACTATATGAAGGCCTTGGAATCCTTTTAGACTAATGAGCAGGTGGACCGACCTCAGTCGGGCTTGTTCATTGGGCTTAGAGGAAGACCTTAAGAGTTCATGTTAATGGTTTCACCTAATCGAGCTTTTCAGTGGAAGACCTCAGTCCTGCTAAAGAGATGCTTGGGGTAGAATTGACTACTTGAGAGTTGTTTGGAGAAGCAATTGATTATGAACCTACCAAGCAGTGTTCATAGGTTGGCTAACCTCAATTGGGCTTATGTTCAACTGTTTTGGATCTCAGTATCCACTAAGAGGTTTGGATTTGGAAACCTCCTCGGATTGAAGGTAGAGGCTATCAATCTGAATAAAATAGCGGGAGAATTCTTTAGACTTTGGCCCATGTCTCTAGGAATGATGATTCATATATAATGGCCTATCTATATTGGTTGTGTTTGTTATTTGCTTTCATAAATCTTAATATGTTATAGATATATTATTATTTGATAGTGATATAGTTAGTCACGATCATAAACGTATTCTTTATGTTCTATACAAACTTGGCATAAGTAAGACTAATTAGCTATAAAGTGTCGAGATGATCATCAATTAGTTGATGAGATATAAAGGTCTGCATTGAAAGTTTGTCCTCATAGCAGACAGTGCGCATGCTAACTTATAGATCTATATTCAAAGGTTGGATAAGTCTTTCTATACATTTGATGACATAGAGGGATACAAAGATATAATATACTGTCTTCGACACTTACTTAAAGGATGGAATGTCTATGTACTGTACAACACAGAAAAGGTACAGAAGTAAATATCATTTGATTACTTCCTTCAAGAAGATAATCAGGTATATTATTCTCACCCCGCAATAATTGCTTCCCTTCTTGAATTGGTTCAAGACATGGCAAGTCAATTGTTGATGATAATAAACCTCTTGAGCTGCAAGGGATCTTTTAGCAAGATAACCAGCTTCAAGAGAGAACATTATTTTAGTGGGAGATAATTCATCCATTAATTACTAAATGATGTTTAGAACCTTACCAGTAGTAGCAATTGGTTCACACGCAGTATGTCTCTGAATATTCAAACACTAGAAGAAGAATAGTCTTTAAAGTCTACTATTATTATATCATGAGAGACTAAAAGTAGCAAGTGGATGCTACATGAGGTGTGTATATGATAACACCTTACAAATTCAGCTGATCCTAGCTTTGTATAAGATAAAAACGATCCCTATAACTTGTTATAGTGGAACTGTTGACTAGTAGAGATAAACGTGATACTAATATTATTAGGAATAATGTTATTATCATACATTGTAAATTGAAATAAGCTCATCCTTCTAGCATAATGTATGTTGGCCAGGATGATATGATTCTATGATCTAGTCATAGAAATAAATATCCCTCGAGTAAGTCTCTTGTTTGCCTGGAAGAGACTAAGAATCTTATATAATGGATGTTAGGATTAGTATGCCCTAAAACTCACTTGTATATAACATTTTGGATGTTAAACAATATTTAATCATTTTGTTAAATGGCATTATGAGTTCTTTACATATTATCTTTGGTATGTTTTATTGATGTAAGCATAAAGGTCCCTTGACTTGAACTAATGACTAGGGTGCGCTGTGAGGTTGGAAGCACAGTAGGTCCAAGTCTAGATTTAGTCACGTCATAAATTAAGTCCGTAACCAAATGGTAGTGTTGGGCACTCTACCGAAATAAGGTTATACTGAGCAAGTCTCCTCATTGAGGGTGATCTACCTAGGTCATTGGAGGACTTTCTAGATTTGTCTCAATAGTACGTGTGTCACGTATTTGAGAGGACCATTGTGAGTATGTTTTCTAGAGACGTACTATCAAAGAAAGAAAACAAGATGCTCACTGCTACTAAATGATCATTGCTCTTAATCTTGAGCATATACGGATGAACTAATGAAGTTAGAGTTTGGTACTTTGATTCATTATGGGTGAGATCTTACTTTATTAGGATCAACAGCCTTGTGCATTAAGTGCTAAGTTCTAATTAATTGGAACATGCATATGCAATATGGAATCTATGTGCTCCTTTTACAATTGTTCATATTTATCATCTGAATCTAGATCTAGTGAAACTACCTTTATGGGTGTATCAGTCATATGGCTTGAGGGTCGCTCCCGAGATCAAGAGATTTCATGACCAAAGATGGTTGGTAATAGAACAAGAAACCCAACGGAAAAAGATATAGCTAAGAAGGTGATAGTACACAGGCCAAAGGATCGGTCTTAGCTATGGGTATACATAGAGGGGTATTATGGTCGGTTATTTAGTAGGTCAAAGACAAAGTTCACATTCATTTGTGACAAGCTTTTGGGTAATGACAATTATTCTTGGAGTGCAACTTTGATCTTATGGTGGAATAGATCAGAGTTAAAAAGAATTATTATTATGTCGCCTAGATCGGGCAAAGACATTTTTTATTATTTTTGGAAGCCAAGGTTAATTGTGTCTTCTTGGTCTTTTCCCTAGTTGAAATGACTTTGAGAGAGTAATCTTGAAAGAGCAAATTCTATATTGTGGTAATAGCCTATTTGGGCCAAAGCTTGGAATTGGGTTTGGACTTTCTTTAGAGTCCAAGATAACCTAATTGGGCTTGGATGATTTCTTATTGGGCTTGGGCCTCCACATGGATTATGGACTATGTGTTGGGCTTGGATTGTAGGCTTGGCCCAATCTTCCAAGACATGCGCTAGAAAGTTACTATAAGAAAAATTCAAATTGTACAAGTAACTTCCATGACATGTGGCAAACATTTACTACTAGGAAAAAGTTTTCCACATGGAAAGTTTACAAGGTTTAGGTGCCAAACTTTTTCTATTAATAAGCAAGACCTTAAACCATTTCTAGCATCCAAAAAATTTTGTAGTTGATCTCTTCCATTTTGGCAAGAGAACACTACAACACATAGTACACACTTATTGTGTGGTTTTTTTTTGCTCTAGATTTTCAAGAGCATATTACTTTGCTCTTCCCACACAAGAGGCTATTCTCTTAAGAAAAGTCTCTTTAACCATAGGGAAGAAGACTAGGGAGTTGCATATTGCGACACCCTTATAGTTAATTTTTTTTGGTGGCCTTGTTCGTGAGCGGGAACAAAGCTCTTGACGATTTTCGCTTCATCAAAGGCCCCACGCTTCAAGAGGTTAGCTTTACATATTTTCCAAATACTAGTTATGTTCTAGATGTTCTTAAGCATGTTCTTGTGTGTGTTATGTGGTTATTTTATTTTCCTAGCATGTTTTCTTGGTAGTATTTTTGAAAATATGGACTAGGATAGACCACATGTAATATTATCTATCCTACAAGTGGTATTAGAGCTAAGGCTCACACATAACATGCTTAGACTATGCAAAGAATATTGTATTTGCATAAATATGTTAGTCATCTTGTGAGTGGCAAGATTAGGAAATCTTGTGCTGCATATACTTGTAGTTTTATGCTTGTATGTGCAGGTAATATAAAAATCCCCTCGATGGTTCATATGTATGCATGATAGATTTTTGCGTACGGTCAACAAAGATTGACCATAGGCAATTTCATGTATAAATATTTATGGTTATTGCTTGTTGTTTCATTTAAAAGAAGCATAGGATATTTTGATATCCTTATAATGTTTCTTTATGAAGCTTGTATTAGCAATAGCAAAGTGTATTATTGTAATCTTTAAAGACCAAGGAGAAAAACAAGAAAATAACATAGAAAAACACTCTGTTGGGTGTGCTTGCTGGTCGACCAGCTCAATCGACCAGCTCCTACTAAGAGACGACAGGCTGAGGCAAAAAAAACTATTAGGTGTGCTGTTTTGTTGAAGATTGCAGGGAGCCATCAAAGAGGGATTTTTAACGTATTTTGGTGGATGTTTATAATGCATTGACATATGTTTTAACATATTTGCATAAGCATAAACATGATTACCACCTAGAAATATGCCACTCATTAGGTTTCTAAAATTGGCCAATCCTAAGTGTTAATTTCTCAAAGATAGTTAAGTTCATTTAAAAGAGATTGACTTAAACAAGATAATTGTAAGCAATTATGTCTAAAGATGCCATGCAATCTCATGACAAAAATGAAAAACTTAACTTGAGATTTAAAATATGACAACCTAAGGGTCCATACACCCAGATTTAGGTAAGTAATCTATTATGGTATTGCAATGTTTTAGTAATACAAAGGGGATTCGCAAAAACCAAAGTGTTTTGTAAATCCAAAGTGTGTTTAGATCTAAAACAAAAGACAAGAATACCAAAAATAGATAAAACCCTTATGTTAAAATATTGACTGAGAGAGAGGACTGGAAATACCCCACGGCTTTCCATATCCGATTTGCGTTAATAGTAAATGTCATTAACTTCCCCATCGGAGGGTGACACTTTATCAAGATTTAGTAAGGTGAATTTAAAATGTTTATTCAAAAAGTGTGTTAGCGAGTTTGGCCATCCCATCGGTGGAATTCTTCACTAAAGATCGCGCCACACAACATTGATTAAAGTCACTACCCTATCGGAGGGATGAAATCAAGAATGTTATGGCGAATGAACAAAAGGAATGGGTATACACTCAACTTAAATGGTAGGTTCGGCTATCCCATCGATAGAGTTCGCTATCGGATTTAAGAAGCCAAACGAAACAGTGATTGAATTATTCAAATTAGAACATATCTAGATAATTGTCAATTCAAATAAGCGATGGCGCTTAACTTAACATTCATAAGTTTGGCCATCCCATCGATGGAGTTCTTGTGAGGACATTGAGACACTGTTACATCGAGTAGTTTAAGGGTTAATCTAATCAAAGGCAAATGATGTAAAAGTACTTGTATGTTTTATTTCCAAAGATAGCATACATATTATACATGCATCAATTCCATACTCATAAAATAATTAAGATTATATTGTTGTATATCCAGAAAAATGTCTTCGTTCAGTCCACTAGCTACAATTCTCAAAGAGCACAAGCTCACTGGACCGAATTTTGTGGACTGAGAATGGAACTTAGACATAGTACTCATCGCAAAAGAGTACAAGTATGTCCTAACAACTCCTTGTCCTGTTGTGAGGGCAAACTCTTCTGAAGCCCAAAAAGATGCTGAGGCAAAATGGTAGAAGGCCAATAGTATGGCCAAGTGCTATATGATGGCTTCTATGTCAGATATTTGCCGAGCAAGCATCATCATATGGAAACTGCAAAAGAAATCATGACCTCACTGTCTTGTATGTTTGCCGATAAGAGAAGGCCCACAAGGCAAGTTGCTCTTAGAGAAATTATGAATCAAAGGATGGCAGAAAGTGCATCTGTCAGAAAGCATATGCTCAAAATGATGGATTATTTTAATACTGCCGAGATCCTAAGGGCAAACATAGATGAACAGTCAAAGGTAGACATGATTTTGGAGACTCTACCACCGTCTTACACCCAGTTCAAGCTTAATTATAATATGGGCAAGATGAACATGGACATGACGGAATTAATGAAAGAGCTCCTAGCTGTAAAAGGCATAATGAAAAATAAGGGCCACGTAAACATCGTTCAAGCATCCACTTCTGGACTTAACCCGAAAGGGAAAAAGTTCAAAGGAAAGGGGAAGCAAAAACGTGGTAAAGGGAAAAAGAAGAGAAATGGTGAACAGCTCAAACAATTAATAGGTGAAAAGCCCAAGGGCAAATGCTTTAAGTGTGGCTAGAAAGGGCACTAGAAAAGGGATTGCCCTAAGTACCTGGCACGAGGCCAGATAGGTACACCTCTTTTGCTCTACATTGAAACCTGTTTACTGGTTGATTCTACTGATTCTTGGATTGTAGACTCTGGAGCCACTAACCATATTTGCAATTCTTTGCATTGGTTTAAGGAAAAAAAGAACTAGCTAAAGGGGAATTTACACTGAGGATGGGTAACGGAGTAAAAGTATGGGCTGTTGCAGTGGGAGGAATATGCTTAAATTTTCCATGTAATAGGAAGTTATTTTTGAATAATGTTTGTTATGTTCCGAATGTATGTAAAAGCCTTATTTCTATTTTGCAATTAATATTAGATGGTTTTTGCATTAATTTCCATTTTGATGTTGATATCAGTAGAGATGGAAATATTATTGTTCCAGTAGCATGCATGATAACTTGTTCTATATAAAACCTTTTACAAACTAGCTGCATAATATAGAACAAGCTAATTCCCAAAAAAGGAAGGTTTCTTCGACCAATGATACTTATCTTTAGCATCTACGCTTAGGACATATTAGTCTAAAGCGAATTCGAAGATTAGTCGAGGATCGGCATCTTAACTCATTAGATCTTGAAGATCTACCTCCGTGTGAATCTTGCCTCAACAGAAAGATGACCAAATGGTCATTTTCTTCTAAAGGAGAAAGGGCCAAAGAAGTATTAGAATTGGTTCATACTAATGTGTGTGGTCCTATGAGCAAACTAGCATGATGAGATTATGAGTATTTCATTACCTTTACTGATGATTACTCTAGGTATGGATATGTATATCTGATGTGACGCAAGTCTAAATCCTTTGAGAAATTCAAAGAATTCAAGGGTGAAGCGGAGCAAAAATTAGATAAATGTATCAAAGCCCTTCGGTCTGATCGAGGTGGCAAATACCTCTCGAGTAAGTTCAGAGACTATCTTACACTAGAAGGGATTGTGTCTCAATTGACTACACCAGGGATTCTCTAGCAAAATGGTGTAGCAGAGAGAAGCAATCGCACCCTATTAGATATGGTTAGGTCAATGATGAGTCATGCATCATTACCTTTACCTTTTCGGGGCTATGCCCTTGAGACAGCAGCATACATCTTGACCTTGGTACCATCTAAATTAGTACCTAGGACACCACAAGAAATGTGGACCGGGCGTAAGCCTAGTTTAAACCATTTCCACATTTGGGGCTGTCCATAGGTGTACGTCTTTGAGTGCAAGGTCTAAAGACTCGTAAGCGCACGGATTGATGCAGTGTAGTGTGTGCGAGAACGGGTGTCGAACCATAGGGAGGCTATGTTATGAAATAGATTCTACGTGTGTGTTCTAGAATGTGCCTAAAAATAAGAAATCTAAACTATCTATTTTTGGGATGTTGGATTTTTGAATAGTCGGGAGCTCTAACTAAAACGAATTAAACTAAACTATGGAATTGGGAAAAGTGGGAGACAAGCTAATCTAGAGGAATTAACAAATGGAAATGTGTTAGGGTGACTTCAACTTATGAATGGGTGATTCTATACTCAAATTCTATGGGATTAAAGAATGATGACTTACTTTAGTGATTGCCTTAACTAGGTTGCTAAATTAGTGTCTTAATTTCCCCCAAGGACTCGGTGCGGGTCCGTCCCTAGGCGCCACCTCCTAGAGCTACAGTGTGGTCCTTATGACCTAGGGCCTTAAGAGTGACTAACTAGCTTCCTAGGTGACTTAGAATGAACCTACCCTAGTACCTAAATCATTGGTTGGATTTAAAGCCAAGACCTAGTGTTGCTAAGGTCGACTAATCCTATCCTAAAACCTATTGGGTAGATTTAAGGCCAAAGGAGACTCAGCCTAGGCTAGCCTTAATTTATGCTTTATCATTCTAAGGTCATAATAGCGGGATTTAACCTATTAACACATTCATACATGTTCTAAGCCAAGGTGTTCGCAAATAAAGAGACCTATTCGACTACCAAATATTGTCATGCTCGGATTACACCATTAGAAGTAATTAACAGCCGACATGTATACAATATTGAAGTCATATTCTCTACTAAGCATGCAAATATACATATAGACATGAATATAAGCATTTCCCACTTCATAGCATCCACATATAAACACATAGACATGATTGTAGCATGGATTAGATGTGTTTAGTAATAAATAGACTTCAATTTATACACATGCTTCTCATTTAGGCATTTAATCAAACACTTAGACATGAATGAGAAAATAACCATTTGAACAAGAAAATCAAACATGTATATATTCAGCCATTTAACATATCATAAGAGTATATAGTTAACCCATTACATAAGCTAAATCACCCTATACAAGTCTACTCAATCATAATAAAAGAAAGAATGAAAAAAAGTTTATAAAGCTTTCTTTTCATCCTAGCTAATCTTGTACAAAGTTCTTGAGCAACTTGAATCAAAGTGTTGAAACCCTCTAAATTCTCTTGCTCCAAAGTGATGAAATGTGTGAGAGAGTATGTGTTATGGGTGAAGACCAGGGTTAAGTGTGTGTGTATGTGTGTGTGATGGGTGTGTAAAGGTCCTCTCCAAAAAATTGTCAAAAAGCTCTCCACTTTAAGTCTAAAAATCAGGCTTTTATATCAGTTCTTTACGCTCCGTCGGTCGACTGGCTTCTTCTCTTAGCTCAACCAGCTTTTTGGGGATGCTCTCTAGACTGGCCGGTCGACCGACTCTTCTTGTTGGTCGTTTGGCTGACTTCTTTCCTCCATTCTTTGTCTTTCTGGCCTCTAATCTTCTCCTGTTGACTCATACATCTCCATCTTTATCACCTATCATCGCCCAATCTCGATCTTAACCCATAGTTCACTTAAATCATTGAGAAGAAGCAATTAGTGTAGCAATTTGCCTTTTAAACTCAATATGTACATTTGTTTATGCTTAAGCCTATTCTTATCAAAAGTGCTACATCAATGCATCTTTTTGAGCACTTGATACTTCTTAAACATAGGTAAATTAGAATGCAAACACACACAAAAACACAACACATCAACACCCCTAAACCTTCTTCTTGCTTGTCCTCAAGCAAGCCCAATCTTAAATTTATTTCTATAGCTGATGCAATGGATTGCCTAAAGGATTGACTCGCTATCAAGGTTAGTCTAAGAAGCATGAGGGGGGCATTCCTATTGTGGAGAGATCTCCAAATCTGTTTGGATGCTCTTTCTACTCATAAGGGGTCTCATTCCTTGTGGGAATTTCCCAAGTAGCTAATCCACCACAAGCCCAGGATTCTAACTCACGCACTCCAGATGTTGATATTTCGTGCTCCCTCAACTAACACGGCCTCCCCAACATGCATCAAGCCTTAAAGACAGCAAGAGAGAATAGACAAACACAATGGCTTATAAAAAGCCTTATTCACGTATCTACAAAGATGATAACTTGTGCTAAGTTGACATTGTGTAACTTATGCACTTATTCACTAACTTTTTGGTACCTTTGGCTTTTTCTCTTTTTCACTTCATTTTTTTTTTCATATTTTTGCATCTTTTTGCCTTTTTCATTTTTTTTGGATTTTTCATGCTTTGTACTATATTCACAAAAAGAAAGAAAAAGAAAGGCTTAGGCACATAAAAAAGAACCAATCAAGGAAGGGGCACTCACATCAACAACTCATTTCCAACACTCTTTTCTATCAAGCTATGGGGTGGCTACAAGGGTTATTCTTTCAAAGTTCTCACTTCCCACAACTTTGAAGGGCATCCCATCCAAGACTTGATTTTCAAACCACTCTATCCATTTCCCCACAATGCATCTCATCTTCATAAATCAATAGAGTCAATCACAAAAGCCAACACAATGATCAACAAAGAAATAAATGACTCTACATTCATCAAAATTGAAAAATTTTCACCATTTTTAAACACATAATGCAATCTACCCTAAGCAAGATATATGACAAGAAAACATATATGACAAGAAAACCAAACTCCCATACCCCCGAACCTAAACTTTGCTTGTCCTCAAGCAAATAGAGCAAAACAATTAAACGAGCAAATTGGCATTACAAAATAAGTAAGGGTGGCGAGGATGGGGCAAAAACATGGGGAACAAGTGGAGAAAGGATAGATACAACCTTGAATTTTCTTCAAAGCTTTCCATGCCATTGATAAATCACCATACTACTAATCCTGTGACTCAAAATTCATAAACACTCACAAAGAAAACAAGATTAGTAGCATTGCCTATGCATGCTTGCATTGGCATGTGCAATAATGAGTAATGGTGTATCTTATGGGACAAAAGATCAGGATTCAACACTTTAGTTTGGGTGCAATAAAGATAAGAGAAAGAAAGAAAATAAAAAGAAAAGAAAGTGAAACAAATGCAAAACTGCAAAATTGAACCTAGGTTGCCTCCTAGTAGTGCTAACCGCCATGCCGTCAGCCAGGCAAACACCAACTCCAACTTCCATAGATAGGGTCCTGAAGCATTAAAGCCTCCACACGAGCCATGCTCAGATCATATGCGTGCTTTAGGCGTTGCCCATTCGCTGTTAAATCTCGGCCATCTTTCAAGTCTTTAATCTTGACTGCTCTGAAAGGATAGGCATCTAGCACCTCATATAAACCATCCCATCTAGTTTTAAGCTTACCTGGAAAGAGTTTCAATCGTGAGTTAAACAACCAAACTTTATCAGAAAGAGAGAATGATTTCTTAATAATGTGTTTATCATGAATTATCTTTACCCTATCCTTATAAAGTGTAGCGTTCTCATACAACTCAAATCTAAGCTCTTCCAATTCCACTAGGTCAAGCTTCCTTCTCTCACCCGTTCTTGCCAAGTCAAAATTTAGGGCTTTGATTGCCAAATAAGCTCGATGCTCTAGTTCTACCGGCAAGTGACAAGCTTTACCATAAACCAATCGATACGGAGACATATCAATAGGAGTCTTAAAGGCGGTATCGTCGGCCCACAAAGCATCATTTAGCCTAATAGACCAATCTCTCCTATCGGGTCTAACTGTTTTCTCTAAAATGTGCTTGATCTCCCTATTGGACACCTCTACTTATCCACTAGTTTGGAGGTGATAAGGAGTGGCTACTTTATGGGTGACCAAATATCTTCTCAACAAGGCCTCTAAAGTCCTACGGCAAAAATGTAAACCCCTATCACTAATCAAGACCCTAAGGACTCCAAATCTAGAGAAAATGTTCTCCTTAATAAACTTAACCACTACCCTATGGTCATTAGTACGTGTGGGAATTACTTCAACCCATTTGGACACATAATTAATGACCACTAAATGTATTGGTACCCAAAGAAAGGTGGAAATGGACCCATAAAATCTATACCCCAAATATCAAACAACTCACAAGGAAGAATAGGGGATAAAGGCATCATGTTTCTCCTACATATGGACTCGGATTGTTGACATCTAAAACACTTCTTACAATACTCTTAGGTATCCCTAAAGATAGTGGGCCAAAATAATCCACATTGCAAGACCTTAGCGGCCGTTTTCTTCCCACTAAAATGACCCCCACACCCCTCTTCATGACACATACTCAAAACATTCTCAAACTTGTCCTTAGGCACACACTGACGAATCATTTGATCAGCACACACTTTGAAAAGATAGGGATCCTCCCAAAAGAAATGCCTAACTTGTGCTAGGAACCTATCTTTTTCTTTTTTCTCCCAATGGGAAGGAAAGTGCCTTGTGGCAAGATAATTGACAATATGAACAAACCAAGGTGTGTGATGAGAGACGGCAAACAATTGCTCATCGGGAAATGAATCATGAAAAGGAGATGGATCATTAGAAGACTCACTAACAAGACAGGAAAAATGATCCGCAACTAAATTTTCTCTACCTTTCTTATCCTGGATTTCTATGTCAAACTCTTGAAGGAGTAGCAACCACCTAATCAAGTGGGATTTAGACTCTTTCTTAGACAACAAATACTTCAATGCGGCATGATCAGTGTAGACAATCACTTTGGACCCTAGGATGTATGACCTAAACTTGTCAAGGGAGAAGACTATTACTAGAAGTTCTTTTTCCGTGGTAGTATAGTTCTTTTGGGCTTCTTCAAGAGTCTTGCTAGCATAGTACACAACATGGGGTAACTTATCCTTCCTTTGACATAAAACAGCTCCTATCGCATAATCGGATGCATCACACATAGCCTCAAATAGGAGACTGTAGTTAGGTGGCTGGATAATTGGGGATGTAGACAATAAGGATTTAAGCCTATTGAAAGCTCTAACACATTCATCATCAAAGTCAACAAGGACATCTTGTGCTAGGAGCCTAGACAAAGGACGTGCAATGTGACTAAAATCCTTAATGAACCTACAGTAGAATCCTGCATGCCCTAGAAAAGATTTAACATCCTTGACATACTTAGGGACAGGTAACTTTTCAATCAATTCTACCTTAGCCGAGTCAACTTGAATTCCACTAAATGAGATAACACTATCCCTCGTTGCACCATGAAGTGGGATTTCTTCCAACTCACTAATAGATTCTTCTTCACACATCGGTTTAAGATTAAAGAGAGATGACTCAAGCACTTATCAAAGCTATCTCTAAAGCTGAGAAATCATCCATGAAAATCTCTAAATGCCTCTCAATCATTTCACTAAAGATGGCCATCATACACCTCTGGAAAGTCGCTGGGGCATTACAAAGACCGAAGGGCATTCTCCTATAGGAAAAAGTGCCATAGGAATAAGTAAAGGTAGTCTGCTCTTGGTCCTCGGGAAACACGAGGATCTGATTATAACCCGAATAGCCATCTAGAAAATAATAGTAGCTATGCCTAGCTACTCTATCTAAGATTTGGTCTAGAAAAGGCAATGGAAAATGATCCTTCCTAGTTTTAGAGTTGAGCTTCCTATAATCAATACAAACTCTCTACCTTGTGGGAGTACGTGTAAGGATAAGCTTTTCTCTCTCATTCTCAACAACCGTGATCTCGGACTTCTTAGGGATAACATGGATCGAGCAAACCCACTCACTATCAGAGATCGGATAAATAATGCTTGCATCTAAAAGCTTAATGATCTCTTTCTTAACTACTTCGCTCATGTGTGGGTTTAGCCTCTTTTGCATCCTCGTAGAAGGAATGGCTCCATCCTCAAGGTGAATACGATGCATGTAAACTGAAGGGTCTATACCTCTCAAATCATCAATTTTCCACCCTATAGCCTTCCTATGCTTCCTAAGGACCTATAAGAGACGCTCCTCAAGCTCAATAGAAAGATCGAAAGCTATGATGACTGGGTCTCACTAGGGCCTGAGAATGCATACTTCAAATGATCGGGAAGGGGTTTGAGCTCTAAAGAAGGGCTAGGCTCAACCTAAGGGGACTTAACCTCAACATCATTAATGGGGACATCACTAGAAATGAGACTAGAAGGATTAACCTCAAGTGACTTATTAGTCAAATGGCCCTTAATCAAGGAAGTAGAAGCTATACATTTCTGCTCTAAAGTCTCTAAATCAAAACTAGACATCAATTCCTCAAATTTCCTCAATTCTTCTCCATCGGTCGTAGTCTTCTCTATAAGATCCTCAATACAAGAATCAATCACATCCACCCTAAAGCACTCTTCTCCATCCTGTCCTCCTATACTAGCTCTATTTACCGCCTTGACAACCTTCATAGTGATCTCAAATTCCTAAATTTTATCTCCAATAACCCCGACCTACAATGAATGATGGCATCTGTGGTGGCAAGGTAGGGGCAACCTAGAAGAATGAGTGTAGAATGTCTAGAGTCATGTCCCGAATCCACATATGACACTATGAAGTCAACAGGGTACACGAACTCACCTACTTGGACCATAACATCTTCTATCACACCCCTAGGTTTACGCTCGGACCTATCAGCTAGCTGAAGAGTAACATGTGTAGGAGATAACTCACCTAAACCTAACTGCTGATAGACGAAGTAGGGAATGAGATTCACACTAGATCCTAAATCTAACAAGGCATGATTAATCTGGGTCTCACGGATCAATCTGGGTCTCACGGATCCTACAAGGAATGGTGAAGGCTCCGGGGTCACTCATCTTGGGCGGAAGGCCCGAAGTACAAATACTATTCACCTTCTCCGTAAGCCTGACCTTCTTAGAAATGTTCGATGACTTACGTTTCTTTGTAGAAATATCCTTAAATAACTTAGAATAGGAGGGGATGGAAAGGATCGCATCTATCAAAGGAAGATAATAGGAGGGGATGGAAAAGATCGCATTTATCAAAGAAAGATTGAGCTTTACGTCCTTAAGATGCTCTAAAACCTTGAAGAACCTAGAATCCTCACTAGGTGTAGGCCTCACTAAGGCGGATGGAAAGAGAACTCTAGGCTCAACACCTCTAGACACATAGGAATCATCAATAGGCTCTTTTCCCTCCTGGTGTGGGCGGGAAGTGCTACTCTCTCCATGGTCTCTAATGGGCTCATCTCTCTTAACAGGATCCTCTCTAGAATTTCCCTCGACAGGGCTACAATGTGGTGCTCTAGACTTGAAAGGACCACTAGGTGCAGGCACTGCAAAGTCAACTCCTACCCTATTATCCACTACCCAACCGCTCCTAAGAGTGGTGACGGCCTTAGCCTGGGCCTGAGGAGGATAAGTGGTATCAGTGAAGGAACAGGATTGGACTCTAGGGTTCACCTCCAGCTGAGAAGGCAATTTCTCGGGGTCTCTAGCGCTTAACTAACTAGCAATCTGTCCTAACTGTGCCTCAAACCTAGCCATTTGCTGCCTATTTTCTGCCAATTCCTGTTGTTGGTTCTGAATGAACTGCATTATCTTCATCATATCATTACTAGGAGGTTGGCTACTAGAAGGAGCAGGCAAAGTTTGAGGTTGAGGAGCACTAGTGAGATAGGACTGATTAATATGATAGAAACCTAGGGGATATTGAGGACAGGGTCGCTTCTGAGGTGAAACCTGAGGATGTGAACTAGACTCATTCTGACCTTATCTCTAAGAAAATTTCAGGTTGTCCCTCCAATTCGGATTGTATGTGTTCGAGTATGGATTGTACACACGAGAATAACCTTGTATGGCACACTTGCTCTTTCATAAATTTAGGAAATTGAGATGCTAAAGCGCATGCTAAAGTTTCGTGAAATGACTCGGAACACAATGCACAAACCTCAACAACTAAAGGGGGGGAAGGAAGAACCTATTGAACAAGTCCTATGACCTTGGGATGAAATGGACAACAAAATGAATTGATCTAGCTTATTTGTTAAAGCCTCAACCTTAGCGGGTAAATCTAAAGAAACTCCAACCTCACTAACACTTCTCTTGTTGCCTCCCCGACTAGACCTTTCCATGGCAAAATTTTGAAAAGAATTTTCAGCCATCATTTCTATTTTCTCCCATGCCTTGGCCGGTCTCAAAAGATAGAAGCCACCACCGGAGACGGCATTGACCATCATCCTATTTCGTTCATTTAAACCTCGAAAGAAGTATTGCGTTAGGTCATAATTGCCGTACCCATGGTGTGCACATTGTCTAAAAAGATCCTTGAACCTTTCCCAAGCCTCATGAAAGGATTCTAGGTCATGTTGGGAGAAAGTCATAATGGCGGTCCTAAGGTCGACCGTCTTGGCATAGGATAAAATTTTTGAAAAAACTTAGATTGAAGCTCAGCCCATGTAGTAATGCAACCGTTAGGTAAGGAATGCAACTGAGTCTTAGCCTTGTCCTTAAGAGAGAAAAGAAATAATCTTAGACGTATGACCTTTTGCGAGACATTGGGGACATGGAAAGTGGAACTCATCTCAACAAAATCAGTGATATGATCTAGAGGACTCTCATTGCTTCTCCCGTGGTAGGAAGGAAGCATAGCCAATATATTAGGCTTAATCTCGAAGTTCGTCTCCCCCAAAACCCAGAATTTGAATAGCCAAATTAGGCTCAAAGGCTTTGGGGAGAAAGAATTGCCTAAGAGTGGGTTCCTCATCTATAGATGGATCCAGTCTATCGGGCTCTCGTCCAAAATTATCTTGGGCTTGATGCCCAAGGTGATCATGAGGTGGAATGGGATTCATTAGGGGATTGGGAGAATTAGGAGGATGATTGGGATCTACCATCTCCTCAAGAAGATCTCCTAAATTCCTAAAATGTCTTGCAATTCTATTGGGTTCGAGATTAAGAGGAACTAGAGGATTTCTAAGGGATCTCTTACCAAGAATACACAATTATCCTAACTCCAGCCACTTCAATCCCCGAAAACTTCAATATTCCTAAACCTACAGCAAATAAACCACAATCCTAGAAAGTCTAATAAAAACAAAGACAAAAGTTGAAATAAATAGATAAAAACTAAAGCAAGATAATATGAATAATAAACAAGATAAGCAAAAACTAAACAAACTATAAAGGAAAAGCAAGGAAAACAAATAAAGCAACTACCAAAACACACAAGCAAAGAATGCAAATCACCGTGCCTCCCCTGCAACGATGCCAAGAACTTGGTGTACGTCTTTGAGTGCAAGCTCGAAAGACCCACAAGTGCACGGATCAATGCAGTGTAATGTGTGCGAGAACGGGTGTCGAACCACATGGAGGCTATGTTGTGAGATGGATTCTACGTGTGTGTTCTAGAATATGCCTAAAAATAAGAAAACTAAACTATCTATTTTTGGGATTTTGGATTTTTGAATGGTTGGGAGCTTTAACTAAAATGAATTAAACTAAACTATGGAATTGGGAAAAGTAGGGGACAAGCTAATCTAGAGGAACTAACAAATGGAAATGTGTTAGGGTGACTTCAACTTATGAATGGGTGATTCTGTACTCAAATGCTATGGGATTAAAGAATGATGGCTTACTTTAGTGATTGCTCTTAACTAGGTTGCCAAATTAGTGTCTTAATTTTCCCTTAGGACTCGGTGCGGGTCCGTTCCTAGGCGGCACCTCCTAGAGCTACGACGTGGTCCTTATGACCTAGGGCCTTAAGAGTGACTAACTAGCTTCCTAGGTGACTTAGAATGAACCTACCCTAGTACCTAAAACATTGGCTGGATTTAAAGCCAAGACCTAGTGTTGCTAAGGTTGACTAATCCTATCCTGAAACCTATTGGCTAGATTTAAAGCCAAAGAAGACTCGGCCTAGGCTAGCCTTAATTTATGCTTCGTCATTCTAAGGTCACAATAGCGAGATTTAACCTATTAACACATTCATACATGTTCTAAGCCAAGGTGTTCGTGAATAAAGAGACCTATTCGACTACCAAACATCGTCATGCTCGGATTACACTATTAGAAGCAATTAACAATCAACATGTATGCGATATTAAAGTCATATTCTCTACTAAGGATGCAAATATACATATAGACATGAATATAAGCATTACCCACTTCATAGCATCCATTTATAAATACATAGACATGATTATAGCATGGATTAGATGTGTTTAGTAATAAATAGACTTCAATTTATACACATGCCTCTCATTTAGGCATTTAATCAAACACTTAGACATGAATGAGAAAATAACCATTTGAATAAAAAAATCAAACATGTATATGTTCAGCCATTTAATCCCATATCATAAGAGTATATAGGTAACCCATTACATAAGCTAAACCACCCTTTACAAGTCTACTCAATCATAATAAAAGATAGAATGAAAGAAAGTTTATGAAGCTTCCCTTTCATCCTAGCTAATCTTGTACAAAGCTCTTGAGCAACTTGAATCCAAGTATTGAAACCCTCTAAATTCTCTTGCACCAAAGTGATGAAATGTATGAGAGAGTGTGTGTTGTGGGTGAAGACTAAGGTTAAGTGTGTGTGTGTGTGTGTGATGGGTGTGTAAAGATCCTCTCCAAAAAATTGTCAAAAAGCTCTCCACTTTAAGTCTGAAAATCAAGCTTTTATATCAGCTCTTTACGCTCTGTTGGTCGACCAAGCCAGTCGATCGGCTCCTTCTCTTAGCTCGACTGGCTTATTGGGGATGCTCTCTGGACTAGCCGGTCATCCAGGGGTGGTCGTCCGATTATTTTTGACACCTCTCGGGAGTGGCCGATCGACCGACTCCTTCTTCTTGGTCGTCCGGCTGACTTCTTTCCTCCATTCTTTGTCTTTACAGCCTCCAATCTTCTCCGTTTGACTCGTACATATCCCATCTTTATCACCTATTATCGCCCAATCTCGATCTTAACCCAAAGTTCGCCTAAATCATTGAAAACAAGCAATTAGTGTGGCAATTTGTTTCTTAAACTCAATATGTACATTTGTTTACACTTAAGCCTATTCTTATCAAAAGTAATACACCAATGCATCTTTTTGAGCACTTAATACCTCTTAAACATAGGTAAATTACAATGTAAACACATACAAAAACACAACACATCATCCTGCTTATGTACTTGAAAGTAATGCTTTAAAGTTGGAACCAAGATCCGAGTTGTGCTATTTTATTGGATATCTTAAGGGAACCAGAGGTAGGATCTTTTATAATCCTAAGGAGCAAAAGGTATTTATAAGCACCCATGCTATATACTTAGAGAATGGTGAAATGATCCAGAAAACACCAGATTCTGAAGTTGTTCTAGAAGAGATTTCACAAGAATCTCCAGTAACACCTGTGGTGACTGTAAATGAAAAGGAACAGCATATTACACCTAATGTATCGGAGCCTTGTCGTAGTGGGAAGATATCCAGGCCTCCTAATAAATACTATAGAGAGTCCTTTAAGACTTCTTCAGAGGATTAAGTGGTGGATCCCACAAGTTATGATGAAGTAGTTTTTGACATAGATGCCGACCAATGGCATAAGGCAATGGATTCAGAGTTAGAATCTATGTATTCTAACAAAGTCTGGGATCTTGTAATTGCACCTGAAGGAGTAAAACCTATTGGGTGCAAATGGGTCTACAAGAGGAAAAGAAGAGTTGATGGAAAAGTTGAAACCTTTGAAGCAAGGTTGGTGGCGAAAGGTTATACTCAGAAAGAAGGGATCGATTATGAGAAAACTTTCTCACCAGTAGCCATGCTTAAATCCATCCGGATACTTCTTGCCATCACATGTCATTATGACTACGAGATACGGCAAATGGACGTCAAGACAGCTTTTCTTAGTGGAGAGCTTGACGAATCCACTTACATGACACAATCAGATGGATATGTTGTCAAAGGCCAGGAACATATGGTTTGTAAGTTAAAAAAATCCATTTATGGATTAAAGCAGGCATCTAGAGCATGAAACATCAAATTTGATTGTGCAATTAAATCTTATGGTTTTGATCAAAATATTGATGAACCTTGCGTGTATAAGAGGTGTAATGGAAATGCTGTAGCTTTTTTGGTTCTGTATATGGATGATATCCTACTTATTGGAAATGATGTAGGGATGTTATTATCCATCAAGGTTTGGCTTTCTACTCAATTTCAAATGAAGGATTTAGGAGAAGCTGGTTATGTTCTAGGCATCAAGCTTCTGCAAGATCGTAAGAACAAAAGGCTAGCCCTATCTCAAGCTTCATTTATTGAGAAGATATTTGTCAGGTTTAACATGCAAAACTCTAAGAAGGCCTCATTACCTTCTAGACATGGACTTTATCTATCTCGAGATCAATGTCCTAAAACACCTGAGGAGATAGAGAGCATGAAACGAGTTCCTTATGCTTCGGTAGTTGGAAGCCTCATGTATGCCATGTTATGTACTAGACCAGATATCTGCTTTACTGTTGGCATGGTTAGTAGATATCAGTCAAACCTTGGACTGGCACATTGGGTCGCGGTTAAGCATATATTCAAATTCCGGCAAAGAACTAAGGATTATGTGTTGGAATACCGTGCAGATGATCTAACGCCATTAGCCTATACAGATTTGGATTTCCAGTTCGACAGAGATTCCAGGAAGTCCACTTCTGGATATGTTTTCACTCTGTGAGGAGGAGCTATTTCATGGAGAAGTGTGAAGCAAAATTGCATTACTGACTTTACCATGGAGGCCGAGTATGTAGCAGCATCTGAGGCTACGAAAGAGGTAGTATGGCTAAGAAAGTTCCTTTTAGACCTAGAGGTTGTGCCGGCAGTTCACAGATCAATAACATTGTATAGCGACAGCAATAGGGCTGTTTCACAGTGCAAAGAGCCCAGGAATCACAAAAAGGGTAAACATATTGGGCAGAAATATCATTTGTTCCATGAATTTATCTAGAGAGGAGATGTTGTAGTTGAAAAGATAGCTTCAGCAAAAAACCTAGCAGACCCATTTACAATGACTCTTCCAGAGAAAATGTTTACCACACATTTGGAGTCTATGGGTATTAGGTTGTGCAGAAGTGATGTTTAGTGCAGGTGGGAGATTGTTAGGATTAGTATGCCCTAAAGCTTAGTTGTATATAACATTTTGGATGTTAAATAATGTATAATCATTTTGTTAAATGGCATTATGAGTTCCTTACATATTATCTCTGGTATGTTTTATTGATGTATGCATAAAGGTCCCTTGACTTGAACTAATGACTTGGGTGCGCAGTGAGGCTGGACGCACAGTAGGTCCAAGTCTAGATTTAATCACATCATAAATTAAGTCTGTAATCAAATGGTAGTGTTGGGCACTCTACCGGGATAAGGTTATATTAAGCAAGTCTCCTTATTGAGGGTGATCTACCTACGTCATTGGAGGACTTTCTGGATTTGTCTCAATAGTACGTTTGTCACGTATTTGATAGGACCATTGTGAGTATGCTTTCTAGAAACGTACTATCAAAGAAAGAAAACAAGATACTCATTGCTACTAAATGATCATTGCTCTTAATCTTGAGCATATATGGATGAACTAATGAAGTTAGGGTTTGGTACTTTGATTCACTATGGGTGAGATCTTACTTTATTAGGATCAATAGCCTTGTGCATTGAGTGCTAAGTTCTAATTCTTTGGAACATGAATATGCAATATGGAATCTATGTGCCTCCTTTAGGATTGTCCATATTTATCATCTGAATCTAGATCTAGTGATACTACCTATATGGGTGTATCGGTCATATGGCTTGAGTGTCACTCCCTAGATCAAGAGATTCCATGACCAAAGATGGTTTGCAATAGGACAAGAAACCCAACGGAAAAAGATATAGCTAAGGAGGTGATAGTACATAGGCCAACGGACCGGTCTTAGCTATGGCTATACATGGAGGGGCATTATGGTCAGTTATTTAGTAGGTCAAATACAAAATTCACATTCGTTTGTGACAAGCTTTTGGGTAATGGCAATTATTCTTGGAGTGCAACTTTGATCTTATGGTGGAATAGATCGGAGTTAAAAATAATTATTATTATGTCGACTAGATCGGGCAAGGACATTTTTTATTATTTAGTTGAAATGACTTTGAGAGAGTAATCTTGAAAGAGCAAATTCCATATTGTGGTAATGATCTTATTGGGCCAAAGCTTGGAATTGGGTTTGGGCTTTCTTTAGAGTCCAAGATAACCTAATTGGGCTTGGGCCTCTATATGGATTTTGGACTATGTGTTGGGCTTAGATTGTTGGCTTGGCCCAATCTTCCAAGACATGTGCTAGAAATTTACTACAAGAAAAATTCAAATTGTACAAGTAACTTCCATGACATGTGGCAAATACTTACTACTAGGAAAAAGTTTCCTACATGGAAAGTTTACAAGGTTTAGGTGCCAAACTTTTTCTATAAATAGGCAAGACCTTAAACCATTTCTAGCATCCAAAAAATTTTGTAGTTGATCTCTTCCATTTTGGCAAGAGAATACTACAACACATAGTACACACTTATTGTGTGGTTTTTTTTTTCTTTAGATTTTGAAGATCATATTACTTTGCATATTGCGACACCCTTATAATAAAATTTCTTTGGTGGCCTTGTTCGTGAGCAAGAACAAAGCTCATGATGGTTATCACTTCATCAAAGGCCCCACGCTTTAAGAGGTTAGCTTTACATATTTTGCAAATACTAGTTATGTTCTATATGTTCTTAAGCATGTTCTTGTGTGTGTTATGTGGTTATTTTGTTTTCCTAGCATGTTTTCTTGGTAGTATTTTTGAAAATATGGACTAGGATAGACCACATGTAATATTATCAATCCTACAATGGACTCTTACTAATTTACCATGATTGAATGGTTTGTTAGAAAGGAGAAATCAAGCAATGTTGGACATAGTTTGATCCATTATGTAACTTATGGTTTTGACCATATCCTTTGGATGTATATTTGAGACAAATGCTTAGACATTGAGCTATGACATCCAGCAAATCAATAGATAAGATACCATATAAGCTATGGCATGATAGTAAGTTGTACACTTTTACCAAAGGGTCAAGGAAACAGAACACATCAAGTATCTTTTCAATGACAAGTTGGAATTGACGTTTGTAAGTGTTTGGAAGATTTCCTAGAAAGTTTAGTAAATTCAACTTCAATAGAGGTAGTGAATAATTAGTATTCATTAACCTCAAAGGAATCTTTTCAAGAAAGAATTTCTTAAACAAGATTCCCTTGATGATGAGCTTAATAAAGTTCCAAGTAGAAGAATATAATGCTAATAGTTGTAACATACAGAACAAGATAAGGTTAAGAACCAAATCTTGGGCCTATTAAAGAAGTATCACTAAGGTGATTTGTAAAGTGTGAAGTCTAATGGAAAAGTGTCAAATCCTTATCCAAGGTAGAAATTCCATTTAACTATCAGAGAACAATGTGAATTCAATCACTTGTAAAGATGCTGGATAGAGGCATAACTCTAAGAACTTGCTTGCTTTGTGGCAATCCTTTCGCAAAACTATAAATGTCAATAATGTATGAACATTAGTTGACAACATATTGAGTAAGACCCGTAGTGTGAAAAATGGTCCATAAAGGGTTTTTTTTTTTAAAGGTTGAGACTTACAATGCGCAACTCGTTGTTAGGAAGCATGGTGAATGATGTAGTTGGACTATGACAAGATGTTTCCACTAATGACGATGCTCAAATTCATTTGTATCATTCATGTATGAGATACATCTTTGTATAATGAAATCTAATTAGTAGGTGCCTAGATGGCTTTCCTTCAAGGTAAGCTGAAAGAGGATATGTATGACATAGCTGAATAGTTCACACCTACTACCGAGATTATAGAGCAAATGTCTATTTGGCTCATGAGTGGTCTTGTGCAAGTTCTTAGGTTAGTATGTTTTGATAAAGTATCAAGATGTATGCCTTTTTTAAGAACAAAGATGTGCCTTGTATTTGTTAATAGGCTGATTATCGTGTGAATCTTTATAGTATGGTAGTATGGATGAAATCTTGATGCTATAAAGCGTAAAACTAAAGCTATTATGTTTATTCTCCATAAATGTTTTCAAAAACATATCCTATGTGTTTGGGATCATGATCTATATGGATAGATTAGGGAGTTTAATGGATTGTCCTAGTAAACATACATTGACTTCATGTTGAAATAGTTCAACATATTGAATTCTAGGAAAGGTTTTCAGGAATTCATTATTCAAGAAAATTTGTTTGACAAATTTCTTTGAAAGGTATGTAAGTGTAGAATCCTAATTGCTTGGACAATAGGATATACTAAATACATTGTGCCATGCAAGAGGCCTCGTGAGGCTTACTCTCCTTGTATTACCAATAGGAATCATCATGATCCTAAATATAGGCATTGGTAATTGGTGAAGACCATTCTTTGGCACATTAGGTGTGAGAATACCAATGGCTTGTTTATGGAGAAGTTTGACCTGAAACTAGTTAGTTGGACTAATTTTAGATTCTCGTCAAAAAAAGATAATAGTCACAATATTTGAGCATATGTTGGCTAAAAGATTTTTAAGCATACGATTGGATGTTACTGCCTTCTTTAAGCTAAAGGTAACGATTCTTTGTAAATAACATATAGCAAAGAATGTTTTTCCAACCCCTTAGCTAAAGCCCTCAGGATCGTGAGAAGATAGGTATAAGATACAGATCTGACTAGCTTTAGTCTAAGTGGGAGATTGTTAGAAGGGTGTCCTAAAGTCAATCGTCTATTGTAGATTTTGTACTGATTTGTACATGAATCGTCTTACCTTCGGCCTTACATCATATCATACATCTTCTCCTCAATTGTTAGATCATGACGTAGTCCTTAGGATGACCTAGTTTGGCTATGTGAATGAGGGATAGCTCAGTCGTCCTAAAACCTAGTTCATAACCAAATGATATAATTGATACTAGGACATCAATTCTATCGAGCATAGGTTATAGGGCATCAAATGAGTTGGTTATCCTCATGACCAAGGGGTGTGGAGACACTGGTGTGACCCACGGTAAGGTGTAGAGACATACTCACTGAACATGACTCTATTTCGAGCATCCTATGGTATGTACCCTACTGTCAAAGGATTGCTTGTCGTGCACGTGGATGTTGTATTCCCTCAGACCTGAGACCACCATAGAGACTTACGGAGTACTCCCCACATTTTGGTACCGGACTATTCGGATTTCTAATTTGGTGACGAAAGGCTACTAGGTGTAGGTAAGTGCTATGAAGTCAATGTGTAGGTCAAGATGGGATTGACCGCTCTGGGTATTAGGAGAATGATATTTTGCTTAGTCCAATTCATTAAGACTTTGGCCAAAGCTTTCCGCATGATGTGTCACGTGGTTATGTCATGATGAGTCATGGCGAGATTGGGACTTGACATGGAATAGCTAAATAAGGGTTTAGCAGTTTTACCAGGCCCTTAGGGTTATTTCGGAATATCGAGGGTCATAGAGAATCCACCATGGTGCCCAGGTTTTTTGAATATTGCCTTGCAACCATTCAGCTTATTTGGACATCAGGAACCATTACTAGACGGTATCATCGATTAGTATAAGAATAGTTCTTATATTACCGGTTTAAGTTTGAACTTACGGAGTCACGCATATGGTTAGGAATTACTTGGAGGATTGACCCCGCTATAATAATGTTGGTCACGTTTAATTATGAATTAAATGTGCTATTATTTAATTATTTAATAGTAATTAATATTATTTTGAGAATTAAATATTATAATTACTTATTACGGGTCACAGAATTGACTTTGAATATGTCTAGCTAGCACTGGATATGTGGATCGAAATTAATTCATGAGCTATTGTTTATAAATTAAATATGGATTTAATTGGGGCTTCGTTATGGATTTAGGAAGTCCATTAATCTAAGCCCAAAGAGTTGGGCTTATTGGGTTGTATGGATAGGCTTTATGGAAAGCCCATATCTCTCTATATAAGGAGAGTTCTTATTATTTCTTGAACTTATGTTTTTGTGAAAACCTGATACAGAGAACTCTCTCCCAAAATCGTAACCAAAAGTTAGCCTCCTACTAGTTCTTGATCGGGTACAAAGAGGAGGAGCTCAATGCTTCCGCAAGGCAAAACCTTTAGCGCAAGAATTACGATAATTCTAAATCTCTAAAATTTTAATTCTAGAGCTTGATCCTGCGCGTGGAAATCCGGGAAAAGTCTTTTCAATTTCCTACAATATTCATGTCTATGTGTATATTTGCATACCTAGTAGTGAATATGACTTCAATAATGAATACATGTTGGTTGTTAATTTCTTCTAATGGTGTAATCCGAGCATGATGATGTTTGGTAGTTGAATAGATTTATTTATTCATGAACACCTTGGCCAAGAATATATAGGAATGTGCTATCAAGTCAAATCTTGCTATAGTCCGTTCGCTTTAAATCCAGCCAATAGGTTTCACGATAGGTTTAGTCGACCTTTGCAGCACTAGGTCTTGGCTTCAAATCCAGCCAATAATTTAGGTACTCGGGTAAGCTCATTCTAAGTCACCTAGGAAGCTAATTGGTCACTCTTAAGGCCCTAGGTCATAAGGACCACGCCATAGCTCTAGGAGGCACTGCCTAGGGACGGACCCGCACCGAGTCCTAGGGAGAAATTAAGACACTAATTTAGCAACCCAGTTAAGAGCAATTATGAAAGCAAGCCATCATTCTTTAATCCCATAGCATTTGAGTATAAAATCACCCATTCATAAGTTGAAGTGATCCTAACCCCTTTCCATTTGTTAGTTCTTCTAGATTAAATTGTTTCCCACTTTCAATTTCGATAGTTTAATTTAATTCGTTTTAGTTAGAGCTCCCGACCATCAAAAATCCCAAAAATGGATTGTTTAGGTTTCTTCTTAGGCACACTCTAGAGCACACACGAAGAATCTATCTTCCAACATAGAATCGACCCCGCACTTGCATACACTTTGCTACACTGATCTGTGCGCTTGTGGGTCTTTAGAGCTTCCACTCGAGAGACGCATCAAGTTCTTGGCATCGTTGCCGAGGAGGCACGGTGGTTTGCATTGTTTGTTTGTCTGTTTTGGTAGTTGCTAATAGTTGTCTCTTGAGTGCAAGCTCTAAAGACCCGCAAGCGCACGGGTCGATACAGTGTAGTGTGTGCGAGAACGGGTGTCGAACCACAAGGAGGCTATGTTGTGAGATGGATTTTCTATGTGTGTGTTTTAGAGAATGCTACAAAGGAAACTTAAACTAACTATTTTTGGTGTATTTTTGGATGGCTGAGAGCTCTAACTAAAACAAATTAAATTAAACTATAGGAATGGAAAGTAAGAAACAAGTTAATCTAAAATAACTAACAAATGGTTAGGGGTTAGGGTGACTTCAATTTATGAATGGTTGATTCTATAATCAAATGCTATGGGATTAAAGAATGATGGCTTGCTTTCAAAATTGCTCTTAACTAGGTTGCTAAATTAGTGGATTAATTTCCCCTAGGACTCGATGCTGGTCCGTCCCTAGGCAGTACCTCTTAGAGCTACGGCGTGGTCCTTATGACCTAAGGCCTTAAGAGTGACCAATTAGCTTCCTAGGTGACTTAGAATGAGCCTACCCTATTACCTAAATCATTGACTGGATTTAAAGCCAAGACCTAGTGTTGCTAAGGTCGACTAAACCTATCCTGAAACCTATTGGCTGGATTTAAAGCCAAAGGAGACTCAGCTTAGGCTAGCCCTAAATTGCTTACCGTCATTCTAAGGTCACAATAGCGAGATTTGACTTGATAGCACATTCCTACATGTTCTTGGCCAAGGTGTTCGTGAATAAATGAATCTATTCAACTACCAAACATCGTCATGCTCGGATTACCCCATTAGAAGCAATTAACAATCAACATGTATATTAAAGTCATATTCACTACTAGGCATGCAAATATACACATTAACATGAATATAAGCATTACCCACTTCGTAGAATCCACATATAAACACGTAGACCTGATTATCGCATGGATTAGATGTGTTTAGTAATAAATAGACTTCGATTTATACACATGTTACTTATTTAGCCATTTAATTAAACACTTAGATATGAATGAGAAAATAACAATTTGAACAAGAAAATCAAACATGTATATATATTCAGCCATTTAATCCCATATCATAAGAGTATATGGCTAACCCATTACATAAGTTAAATCACCCTACACAAGTCTACTCAATCATAATAAGAAATAGAATGAAAGAGAGTTTACGAAGCTTCCCTTTCATCCTAGCTAATCTTGTACAAAGCTCTTGAGCAAACTTGAATCCAAATGTTTGAAATCCTCTAAATCTTCTTGCTTCAAGGTGTTGAGAAGTGTGAGAAAGTGTATGTGATATGGGTGAAAACTAGGGTTAAGTGTGTGTGTATGTGATGCGTGTGTAAAGATCCTCTTTAAAATTATCCAAAAGATCCCCTTTTTAGTGTGAAAATTGGGCTTTTATATCGGCTTTTCACAAACTGTCGGTCGACGTAGCCGGACAACCGGCTTCTTCTCTTAGCTCGACCGGCTTTTTGGTGGTGCTCTCTGGACTGGCCGGTCGACCGGCTCCTTTTCTTAGGTCGTCCGGCTATTTTCCTTCCTCCATTCTTTGTCTTTCCAACCTTTGATCTTCTCGTTTTGACCCGTACATCTCCCATCTTTATCACCTATCATCGTTCAATCTCGATCGCAACCCAAAGTTCACCTAAATCATTAAAAATGAGCAATTAGTGTAGCAATTTGTCTCTTAAACTCAATATGTACTTTTGTTTACGCTTAAGGGTATTCTTATCGAAAGCACTACACTAATGCATCTTTTAGAGCACTGAATACCTCTTAAATATAGGTAAATAACAAAGCAAACACATACAAAAGCACAACACATCAACAGCCCCAAACCTTTTCCTTGCTTGTCCCCAAGCAAGTCCAATCTTAAGTTTATTTCTAGAGCCACCTAAGGAATTGACTCTATCAAAGTTAGTCTAAGAAGCATGAAGGGGGCATTCCTATTATGGAAAGATTCCTAAGCCTTTTTGGATCTTCCCTCTACTCATAAGGGGTCTCATTCCTTGCAGGAATTTCTCAAGTAGCCAAGCCACCACAAGCCTAGGATTTTAACTCACACGCAAGAGATGTTGATATTTCGTGCTCGCTCAACTAACATGGCTTCCCCAACATGCACCAAGCCTCAAAGACAAGATGAGAGAATACACAAACATAATGGCTTAAAACAAGCCTTATTCACATCTTTACATAGAGGTTAACTCGTGCTAAGTTGACATTGTGTCACTTATGCACTTATTCACAAAACTTTTTGGTGCCTTTGGCTTTTTCTCTTTTTCACATTTTTTTAAAATATTTTTGCACCTTTTTGCCATTTTTAATTTTTTGGATTTTTCATGCTTTGTATTGTATTCACAAAAAGAAAAGAAAAAGAAAGGCTTTAGCACATCAAGAGGAACCAATCAAGGAAGGGCACTCATATCAACAACCCTTTTTCAACACTCTTTCCTACCAAGCTATGGGGTGGCTACATGAGCCATTCTTAAAGGTCCTCACTCCCCACAACTTTGAAGGGCATCCCCTTCAAGACTTAATTTTCGAACCACTCTATTCATTTCCCCACAATGTATCTCTTATTCACCAATCAGCAGAGTCAATCACAATGGTCAATGAAAGAAATAAACGACTCTACATGCATCAAAATTGAAAATTTTTCACCATTTTTAAGCACATAATGCAATCTACCCTAAGCAAGAAATATGACAAAAAAAACAAACTCCCACACCCTCAAACCTAAACTTTGCTTGTCCTCAAGCAAATATATCAAAACACATAAACAACCAATTTGGCATTACGAAGCAAGTAGGGTGGTGGGGATGGGGTAAAAACATAGGGAACAAGTGTATAAAGGATAGATACAACCTTGCATTTTCTTCAAAGCTTTCCATGCCAATGATAAATCACCAAACCACTAATTTTGTGACTCATAATTCATAAACACTCACAAAGAAAAACAAGATTAATAGTATTGCCTATGCATACTTGCATTGGCATGTGCAATAGTAAGCAATGGTATGTCTTATGGGATAAAGGATCGGGATTCAACACTTTGGTGTGGGTGAAAGAAAAAGGAAGAAGATAAAAAGGAAAGCAAGTGAAATAAATGCAAAATTACAAAATTGAACCTAGGTTGCCTCCTAGTAGCGCTAACCATCATGTTGTCAGTCGGGCAAATACCAACTCATCTTCAACTTCCATAGATGGGGTCCTTAAGTATTAAAGCCTCCACACAAGCCATGCTCAGATCATATGCGTGCTTCAGGTGTTGCCCATTTACCGTCAACTCTCAGCCATCCTTCAAGTCCTTGATCTTGACTACTCCGGAAGGGTAGGCAACCATCACCTCATATGGACCATCCCATCTTGTCTTGAGCTTTTGTGGAAAGAGTTTCAATCGTGAGTTAAACAACTAAACTATCAGAAGAAGAGAATGATTTCTTAATAATGTGTTTATCATGAATTCTCTTCATTCTATCCTTATAAAGTTTGACATTCTCATATGCCTCAAATCTCTGCTCTTCCATTTCCGCTAGGTCTAGCTTCCTTTTCTCACCCGCTCTTGCCAAGTCAAAATTTAGGGCTTTGATTTCCCAATAAGCTCTATGTTCTAGTTCTACCAACAGGTGACAAACTTTCTCATAAACCAATCTATACGGAGACATACCAATGGGAGTCTCAAAGGTGATATGGTAGGCCCGCAAAGTATCATTTAGCCTAATAGACCAATCTTTCCTATTGGGCATAACCGTTTTCTCTAGAATGTGCTTGATCTCCCTATTGGATACCTCTACTTGTCCACTAGTTTGTGGGTGATAAGGAGTGGCTATCTTGTCGGTGACCGAATATCTTCTCAACAAGGCCTCTAAAGTCCTATAGCGAAAATGCAAACTCCCATCACTAATCAAGACCCTAGGGACTCTAAATCTAGAGAAAATGTTCTCCTTAATAAACTTAACCACTACCCTATGGTCATTAGTGCATGTGGGGATTGCCTCAACCCATTTGGACACATAATCAACGGCCACTAAAATGTATTGGTACTCAAAGAAAGGTGGAAATGGACCCATGAAATCTATACCCCAAACATCGAGCAACTCACATAGAAGAATAAGAGATAAAGGCATCATGTTTCTCCTAGAGATGGACCCGGATTGTTGACATCTAAAACACTTTTTACAACACTCTTGGGCATCCCTAAAGAGAGCGGGCCAAAACAATCCATATTGCAAGACCTTTGCGGCGGTCTTCTTCCCACTAAAATGACCCCCACACCCTTCATCATGACACATACTCAAAATATTCTCAAACTTGTCCTCAAATACACACCTGTGAATCATTTGATTCGCACAAACTTTAAAAAGATAGGGGTCTTCCCAAAACAAATGCCTAACTTGCACTAGGAACCTATCTTTTTCTCTCTTCTCCCAATAGGAAGGAAAATGCCCTGTGGCAAGATAATTAACAATATGAGCAAACCATGGTATGTGATGAGAGACGGCAAACAATTGCTGATCAGGAAATGAATCATGAAAAGGAGATGAATCACTAAAAGACTCGCTAACAAGATGGGAAAGACGATCTGCAACTAAATTTTCTCTACCCTTCTTATCCCAGATTTCGATGTCAAACTCTTTAAGGAGGAGCAACCACCTAATCAAGTGGGGCTTAGATTCTTTCTTAGACAAAAAATACTTCAATACCGCATGATCGGTGTAGACAATCTCTTTGAACCCTAGAATGTATGACCTAAACTTGTTAAGGGAGAAGACTATTGCTAGAAGCTCTTTTTCTGTAATGGTATAGTTCTTTTGGGCTTCATCATGAGTCTTGCTGGCATAGTACACAACATAGGGCAACTTATCCTTCCTTTGACCTAAAACAGCTCCTATCACATAATCGGATGCATCAAACATAACCTTAAATGGGAGACTATAGTTAGGTGGTTGGATAATCGGGGATATAGACAATAAGGATTTAAGCCTAGTGAAAGCTCTAACACGCTCATCGTCGAAGTCAAAAGGGACATCTTGTGCTAGGAGCCTAGACAAGGGACGTGCAATGTGACTAAAATCCTTAATGAATCTACGGTAAAATCCTACATGCCCTAGAAAATATCTAACATCCTTGACACACTTAGGGATAGGTAATTTCTCAATCAATTCTACCTTAGCTGGGTCAACTTGAATACCACTAGACGAAACTATATGACCCAACACTATCCCTCGTTGCACCATGAAGTGGGATTTCTCCCAACTCAACACTAGATTCTTCTCCACACATCGGTCTAAGACTAAAGAGAGTGACTCAAGCACTCATCAAAACTATCGCCAAAGACTAAGAAGTCATCCATGAAAATCTCTAAATGCTTCTCTATCATGTCGCTAAAAATGGCCATCATACACCTCTAAAATGTCATTGGGGCATTACATAGACCGAAAGGCATCCTCCTATAGGCAAAAGTGCAATAGGGACAAGTAAAGGTGGTCTTCTATTGGTCCTCGGGAAACACAGGGATCTGATTATAACCCGAATAGCCATCTAGAAAACAATAGTAGCTATGCCCAACTACTCTATCTAAGATTTGATCTAGAAAAAGCGATGGGAAATGATCCTTCCTAGTTTTGGAGTTGAGCTTCCTATAATCAATACGAACTCTCCAGCCCGTGTGAGGACATGTAAGGATAAGCTCTCCTCTCTTATTCTTCACAACCATGATCCCGGACTTCTTAAGGACGACTTGAACTGGGCTAACCCACTCACTATCAGAAATCAGACAAATGATGCCTGCATCTAAAAGCTTAATGATCTTTTTCTTAACTACTTCACTCGTGTGTGGGTTTAGCCTCCTTTGTATCTCCCTAGAAAGAATGGCTCTATCCTCAAGATGGATACGATGCATAAAAATCGAAGGGTCAATACCTTTCAAATCATCAATTTTTCACCCAATAGCCTTCCTATGTTTCCTAAGAACCTTTAAGAGATGCCCCTCATGCTCACAAGAAAGATCGAAAGCTACAATGATCGGAAGGGTCTCACTAGGGCCCAGGAATACATATTTCAAATGATCAGGAAGGGGTTTAAGCTCTAAAGAAGGGCTAGGCTCAACCAAGGGGGACTCAACCTTAACATCATCAATGGTAACATCACTAGAGTCAAGACTAGAAAGACTAACCTCAAGTGACTTATCAATCAAAAAACTCTCAACAATGGAGATATAGGCTATACACTTCCGCTCTAAGGTGTCTAAACCAAAGCTAGTCAACAATTCCTTAAATTTCCTCAATTCTTCTCCTTCAGTCATAGTTCTCTCTACAAGATCCTCGACACACGAATCAATCACATCCACCCTAAAGTACTCTTCTCCATTATCACCTCCTATACTAATCTTATTCACCACCTCGGCAACCTTCATGGTGGACCTTAAATTCCCAAATTTCATCTCTAATAACCCTGACCTACAATGGATAATGGCATCTGCAGTGGCAAGGAAGGGGCGACCTAGAAGAATGGGTTTAGAATGTCTAGAGTCATGTCCCGAATCCATATTTAACACTATGAAGTCAACAGGGTCCACAAACTTACCTATTTGGACCACAACGTCCTCTATCACACCCCTAGGTCTGCACTCAAACCTATCAGCTAGCTAAAGAGTAGCATGCGTAGGGGATAACTTACCTAGACCTAGCTGCTGATAGATGGCATAGGGAATGAGATTCACACTAGATCCTAAATCTAACAAGGCGTGATCAATCTGGGTCTCACAGATCCTACAAGGAATGGTGAAGGCTCTAGGGTCACTCATCTTGGGCGGAAGGCCCAAAGTACAAATACTACTCACTTTCTCTGTAAGCCTTACCTTCTTAGGAATGTTCGATAACCTACGTTTCCTTGTACAAAGATCCTTAAAGAACTTAGAATAAGAGAGGATGGAAAGGATCGCATCTATCAAAGGAAGATTGACCTTAAGGTCCTTAAGATACTCTAAAACCTTAAAAAACCTAGAATCTTCACTAAATGTAGGCCTCTCTAAGGCGGATGGAAAAAGAACTCCAAGCTGAACACCTCTAGACACATGGGAATCATCAATAGGCTCCTTTTCCTCCCGAAGTGGGTGGGAAGTACTGCTCTCTCCATAGTCTCTAATGGGCTCATCTTTCTTAACAAGACCCTTTCTAGAATTTCCCTTAACAGGGCTACTATGTGGTGCTCTAGACTCAGAAGTACCACAAGGTGCTGACACTACAAAGTCGACTCCTACCCTATTATCCACTACCCTACCACTCCTAAGAGTGGTGATGGCCTTAGCTTGGCCCTGAGGGGGATAAGTGGTATCGGTGGAGGAACAGGACTGGACTCTGAGGTTCACCTCTGGCTGAGAAGGCAATTTCCCAGGATCTAGCGCTCAACTGACAAGTAATCTGTCCTAACTGTGTCTCAAACCTGGCCATCTGCTGCCTATAGCTAGCCATCTGTTGCCTATTATTAGTTAATTCCTACTGCTGACTAGCTAATGCCTGCTGTTGGTTCTGAACAAACTGCATTAACTTCATCACATCATTACTAGGAGTCTGGCTACTAGAGGGAGCAAGTAAAGCCTGAGGTTAAGGAGCACTAGTGAGACAGGGCTAATTAACATGATAAAAACCTGGGGGATATTGAGAACGGGGTCACTGCTGAGGTAGAACCTGAGGACATGAACTAGATTCATGTTGACCTTGTTTCTAAGAAAATTTTTGGTTGTCTCTCCAACCCAGATTGTATGTGTTCGAGTACGAGTTGTACTCACGAGAATAACCTTGAGTAGCACACACTTGCTCTTTCATGAAATCAGGAAATTGAGATGCTAAAGGGCAAGCTATGGTCTCATGAGATGACTCGGAACACAATGCACAAACTTCAACAACTAATGGAGCAGAGGAAGAACCTATAGAACTAGTCTTATGACTTTGGGATGAAAGAGACAAAGAAATGAATTGATCTAGCATATTTGTCAAAGCCTCAACCTTAGTGGGTAAATCTAAAGAAACTCCAACCTCACTAACACTTCTCTTGTTGCCTCCCCAACTAGACCTTTCCATGGCAAAATTTTGAAAAGAATTTTCAGCCATCATTTCTATTTTCTCCTATGCCTCGGTCGGTCTCAAAAGATAGAAGCCACCACCAGAGGTGGCATTGACCATCATTCTATTTTGTTCATTTAAACCTTGAAAGAAGTATTGCATTAGGTTATGATTGCCATACCTGTAGTGTGGACATTGTCTAAGAAGATCCTTGAACCTCTCCCAAGCCTCATGAAAGGATTCTAGGTCATGTTGGGAGAAAGTCATAATGGTAGTCCTAAGGTCGGTCGTCTTGGCCATGGGATACAATTTTTGAAAAAACTTAGATTGAAGCTCAGCCCATGTAGTAATGCAACTGTTAGGTAAGGAATGCAAACATGTCCTAGCCTTATCCTTAAGAGAGAAAGGAAATAATCTTAGACGTATGACCTCTTGGGAGACATTGGGGACATAGAGAGTGGAACTCATCTCAACAAAATCAGTGATATGATCTAGAGGACTCTCATTGCTTCTCTCGAAGAAGGAAGGAAGCATAGCCAACGTATTAGGCTTAACCTTGAAGTTTGTCTCCCCCAAACCCGAAATTTGAATGGCCAAATTAGTCTCAAAGGCTTTGGGGAAAAAGAATTGCCCAAGAGTAGGTTCCTTATCTATGGGTGGATCTGGTCTACGGGGCTCTCGTCTAAAATGATCTTGGGCTTGATGCCCAAGGTGATCATGAGGTGGAATGGGATTCATTGAGGGATTGTGAGGTTTAGGAGAATGATTGGGATCGGCCATCTCCTCAAGAAGATCTCCTAAATTCCTAAAATGTCTTGCAATTCTATTAGGTTCGGGATTAAGAGGAACTAGGAGATTTCTAAGGGATCTCCTTCCAAGCATGCACAAACTATCCTAACTCCAGCCACTTCAACCCCTGAAAACTTCAATATTCCTAAAACTACAGCAAATAAACCACAATCCTAGAAAGTCTACTAAAAATAAAGACAAAAGATGAAATAGATAAGCAAGGATCAAAGCAAGATAATATAAACAATAAACAAGATAAGCGAAAACTAAACAAACTATAAAAGAAAAGCAAGAAAGTAAGAAAACCAACTAACAAAACACACAAACAAAGAATGCAAATCACGGTGCATCCCCAGCAACGGTGCCAAGAACTTGAGAGTCATCTCTCGAGTGCAGGCTCTAAAGATCCACAAGTGCACGGGTTGACGCAGTGTAGTGTATGCGAGAACAGGTGTCGAACCACAGGGAGGCTACGTTGTGAGATGGATTCTACATGTGTGTTTTAGAGAATGCTAACAAGGAAACTTAAACTAACTATTTTGGTATTTTTTTGAATGGTTGGGAGCTCTAACTAAAACGAATTAAATTAAACTATGGGAATGGAAAGTGGGAAACAAGTTAATCTAGAAGAACTAACAAATGGAAAGGGGTCAAGGTGACTTCAACTTATGAATGGATGATTCTATACTCAAATGCTATGGGATTAAAGAATGATGGCTTGCTTTCAAAATTGCTCTTAACTAGGTTGCTAAATTAGTGTCTTAATTTCCCACTAGGACTCGGTACGGGTCTGTACCTAGGCAGTGCCTCCTAGAGCTACGGCATGGTCCTTATGAACTAGGGTCTTAAGAGTGACCAATTAGCTTCCTAGGTGACTTAGAATGAGCCTACCCTAGTACCTAAATCATTGATTGGATTTAAAGCCAAGACCTAGTGTTGCTAAGGTCGACTAAACCTATCCTGAAACTTATTGGCTGGATTTAAAGCCAAAGGAGACTCGGATTAGGCTAGCCTTAAGTTGCTTACCATTATTCTAAGGTCACTATAGCGAGATTTGACTTGATAGCACATTCCTACATGTTCTTGGCCAAGGTGTTCGTGAATAAACGAATCTATTCAACAACCAAACATCGTCATGCTCAGACTACTGCATTAGAAGCAATTAACAACGACCATGTATTCGTTATTGAAGTCATATTCACTACTAAGCATGCAAATATACACATAGACATGAATATAAGCATTACCTACTTCATAGCATCCATATATAAACACATAGACATGATTATAGCATGGATTATATGTGTTTAGTAATAAATAGACTTCAATTTATACACATGTTACTCATTTAGGCATTTAATCAAACACTTAGACATGAATGAGAAAATAACCATTTGAACAAGAAATTCAAACATGCATATATATTCAGCCATTTAATCCCATATCATAAGAGTATATAGCCAACCCATTACATAAGTTAAATCAACCTACACAAGTCTACTCAATCATAATAAGAAATAGAATGAAAGAGAGTTTATGAAGCTTCCCTTTCATCCTAGCTAATCTTATACAAAGCTCTTGAGCAAACTTGAATCCAAATGTTTGAAACACTCTAAATCTTCTTGCTTCAAGGTGATGAGAAGTGTGAGAGAGTGTGTGTGATGTGGGTAAAAACTAGGGTTAAGTGTGTGTGTGTGTGTAATGGGTGTGTAAAGATCCTCCTTAGAATTATCCAAAAGATCCCCCTTTTAGTGTGAAAATCGGGCTTTTATATCGGCTTTTCACGAACTGCCGGTCGACCTAGCCGATCGATCGGCTTCTCCTCTTAGCTCGACCAGCTTTTTGGTGATGCTCTCTAGACTAGCCGGTCGACCAGCTCTAGAGGGGTGGTCGTCCGGCTATTTTCAGCACCTCTCTGGAGTGGCCGGTCGACCTAGTCGGTCAACTGGCTCCTTGTCTTAAGTCGTTCGGCTGATTTCCTTCCTCAATTCTTTGTCTTTCCGACCTCCGATCTTCTCGTTTTGACCTGTACATCTCCTATCTTCATCACCTATCATCGTTCAATCTTGATCTCAACCCAAAGTTCACTTAAATTATTGAAAACAAGCAATTAGTGTAGCAATTTGTCTCTTAAACTTAATATGTACATTTGTTTATGCTTAAGCCTATTCTTATCGAAAGCACTACACTAATGCATCTTTTAGAGCACTGAATACCTCTTAAATATATGTAAATAACAATGCAAATACACACAAAAACACAACACATCAGTTGTTGTTCTTACTTTCTTGCTTTTCTTTTATAGTTTGTTTAGTTTTCGCTTATCTTGTTTATTATTTATATTATCTTGCTTTGATCCTTGCTTATCTATTTTAGCTTTTGTCTTTATTTTTAGTAGACTTTCTAGGATTGTGGTTTATTTGCTGTAGTTTTAAGAATATAGAAGTTTTCGGGGGTTGAAGTGGCCGGAGTTAGAATAATTTATGCATTCTTGGTAGGAGATCCTTTAGAAATCCCCTAGTTCCTCTTAATCCCGAACCTGATAGAATTGCAAGACATTTTAGGAATTTAAGAGATCTTCTTAAGGAGATGGTTGATCCCAATCATCCTCCTAATCTTCCCAATCCCCCAATGAATCCCATTCCACCTCATGATCACATTGGGCATCAAGCCTAAGATCATTTTAGACGAGAGCCCCTTAGACCGGATCCACCCATAAATAAGGAACCCACTCTTAGGCAATTCTTTATCCCCGAAGCCTTTGAGCCTAATTTGGCTATTCAAATTCTGGGTTTGGAATAGACGAACTTCGAGATTAAGCCTAATATGTTGGCTATGCTTCCTTCCTTCTATGGGAGAAGCAATGAGAGTCCTCTAGATCATATCACTGATTTTGTTGAGATGAGTTCTACTCTCCATGTCCCCAATGTCTCCCAAGAGGTTATACATCTAAGATTGTTTCCTTTCTCTCTTAAGGACAAGGCTAGGACTTGGTTGTATTCCTTACCTAACGGTTGCATTACTACATGGGCTGAGCTTCAATCTAAATTCTTTCAAAAATTTTATCCCATGGCCAAGACGGCTGACCTTAGGATCGCCATTATGACTTTTTCCCAACATGACCTAGAATCCTTTCATGAGGCTTGGAAAGGGTTCAAGGATCTTCTTAAACAATGTCCACACCATGGGTATGGTAATCATGACCTAATGCAATACTTCTTTCGAGGTTTAAATGAACAAAATAGGATGATGGTCAATCTTTTGAGACCAACCAAGGCATGGGAGAAAATTGAAATGATGGCTGAAAATTCTTTTCAAAATTTTGCCATTGAGAGGTCTAGTCGGGGCGGTAACAAGAGAAGTGTTAGTGAGGTTAGAGTTTCTTTAGATTTACCCGCTAAGGTTGAGGCTTTAACAAATAAGCTAGATTAATTCATTTTTTTGTCTCTTTCATCCCAAGGTCATAGGACTAGTTCTATAGATTCTTCCTCCACCCCTTTAGTTGTTAAAGTTTGTGCATTGTGTTCTGAGTCATATCATGAGACCACAGCTTGCCCTCTAGCATCTCAATTTCCTGAATTCATGAAAGAGCAATTGTGTGCTACTTAAGGTTATTCTCGTAAGTACAACCCATACTCGAACACATACAATTCTGGTTAGGGAGACAACTCAAAATTTTCTTAGAGACAAGGTCAGCATGAGTCTAGTTCACATCCTCAGGTTCTATTACTGCATCCTCAATATCCCCCAGGCTTCTATCATCTTAATCAGCCCTGTCTCACTAGTGCTCATCAACCTCAGGCTTTGCCTACTCCCACTCTAGTAACCAACCTCCTAGTAATGACATGATGAAGATAATGCAGTTCATTCAGAACCAACAATAGGAATTGGCAGAAAAGAGGCAGTAAATGGTGAGGTTCGAGGCACAGTTAGGACAGATTGCTAGTCAGTTGAGTGCTAGAGACCCCAAGAAATTGCCTTCTCAAAGGGGAGGTGAACACTAGAGTCCAATCCTGTTCCTCCATCGATACCACTTATCCCCCTCAAGCCTAGGCTAAGGCTAAGGCCGTCACCACTCTTAGAAGTGGTAGAAAAGTGGATAATAAGGTAAGAGTTGACTTTGCAGTGCCTGCACCTAGTGGTCTTTCTGAGTCAAGAGCACTACTTAGTAACCCTGTTGAAGGAAATTCTAGAGAGGGTCCTGTTGAGAGAGATGAGCCCATTAGAGACCATGGAGAGAGTAGTACTTCCCGCTCACATCGGGAGGGAAAGGAGCCCATTGATTATTCCAATGTGTCTAAAGGTGTTGAGCCTAGAGTTCCCTTTCCATCTGCCTTGGAGAGGCTACACCTAGTGAGAATTCTAGGTTCTTCAAGGTTTTAGAGCATCTTAAGGACCTTAAGGTTAATCTTCCTTTGATAGATGCGATCCTTTCTATCCCCTCCTATTCTAAGTTTTTTAAGGATATTTGTACAAGGAAACGTAAGTCATCGAACATTCCTAAGAAGGTGAGGCTTACGGAGAAGGTGAGTACTATTTGTACTTCGGGCCTCTCGCCCAAGATGAGTGACCCCGGAGCCTTCACCATTCCTTATAGGATCCGTGAGACTCAGATTGATCACGCCTTGTTAGATTTAAGATCTAGTATGAATCTCATTCCCTACGCGGTCTATTAGCAGTTAGGTCTAGGTGAGTTATCCCCTACGCATGTTACTCTTCAGCTAGCTGATAGGTCTGAACGTAGACCTAGGGGTGTGATAGAGGACATTATGGTCCAAGTTGGTGAGTTTGTGTACCCTGTTGACTTTATAGTGTTACATATGGATTTGGGACATGACTCTAGACATTCTACACCTATTCTTCTAGGTCGCCCCTTCCTTGCCACCGTAGATGCTATTATCCATTGTAGGTCGTGATTATTAGAGATGAAATTTGACGTCCACCATGAAGATTGCCGAGGCAATGAATAGAGCTAGTATAGGAGGAGGAGATGATGGAGAAGAGTGCTCCAAGATGGATGTGATTGATTCGTGTGTTGAGGACCTTGTAGAGAGGACTATCACTGATGGAGAAGAATTGAGGAAATTTGAGGAATCGATCTCTAGTTTTGATTTGGAGACCTTAGAGCAGAAATGTGTAGCTTCTACTTCCTTGATTGAGAGTCCTTTGATTGATAAGTCACTTGAGGTTGATCCTTCTAGTCTTGATTCTAGTGACGTCCCCATTAATGATGTTAAAGTTGAGTCCCCCTTGGTTAGGCCTAGCCTTTCTTTAGAGCTTAAACCTCTTCCCAATCATTTGACGTATGCATTCCTAGGCCCTAGTGAGACCCTTCCAGTCATTCTAGCTTCAGATCTTTCTAGTGAGCATGAGAAGCGTCTCTTCGAGGTTCTTAGAAAACATAGGAAGGCTATATGGTGGAAAATTGATGATTTAAGAAGTATAGACCCTTTGATTTGCATACATCATATTCACCTTAAGGATGGAGCCATTCCTTCTAGAGAGATGCAAAGGAGGCTAAACCTACACATGAGCGAAGTAGTTAAGAAAGAAATCATTTAGCTTTTAGATACAGGTATCATTTATCCAATCTCTGATAGTGAATGGGTTATCCCAGTTTAAGTCTTCCTAAGAAGTCCAGGATCACAGTTATTGAGAATAAGAAAGGAGAGCTTATCCCTACATGCAATCTCACGGGATGGAGAGTTTGTATTTATTATAGGAAGCTCAACCCCAAAACTAGGAAGGATCATTTCCCATTGCCTTTTCTAGGCCAAATCTTAGATAGAGTAGCTAGGCATAACTACTATTGTTTTCTAGATGGCTATTCGGGTTATAATCAGATCCCGTGTTTCCTGAAGACCACCTTTACTTGTCCCTATGGCACTTTTGCCTATAAGAGAATTCCCTTCGGTCTTTGTAATGCCCCAGCGACTTTCCAGAGGTGTATGATAGCCATTTTTAGTGACATGATTGAGAGGCATTCAGAGATATTCATGGATGATTTCTTAATCTTTGGTGATAGTTTTGATAAGTGCTTGAGTCACCTCTCTTTAGTCTTAGACTGATGTGTGAAAAAGAATCTAGTGTTGAGTTGGGAAAAATCCCATTTCATGGTGCAACAAGGGATAGTGTTGGGTCATGTAGTTTCATCTAGTGGTATTCAAGTTGACCCAACTAAGATAGAATTGATTGAGAAGTTGCTGATTCCTAGGTGTGTCAAGGATGTTGGATCTTTTCTAGGACATATATGATTCTACCGTAGATTTATTAAGGATTTTAGCCATATTGCACGTCCCTTGTCTAGGCTCCTAGCACAAGATATCCCTTTTGACTTTGATGATGAGTGTGTTAGGGCTTTCAATAGGCTTAAATCCTTATTGTCTACATCCCCGATTATCCAACCACCTGACTATAGTCTCCTATTTGAGATTATGTGTGATGCCTCTGATTATGCGATAGGAGCTGGTTTAGGTCAAAGGAAGGATAAGTTTCCCCATGTTGTGTACTATGCTAGAAAGACTTTTGATGAAGCCCAAAAGAACTATACCACTACGGAAAAAGAGCTTCTAGCAATAGTCTTCTCCCTTGACAAGTTTAGGTCATACATCTTAGGGTCCAAAGTGATTTTCTACACCGATCATGCGGCATTGAAGTATTTGTTGTCTAAGAAAGAATTTAAGCCCCGCTTGATTGGGTGGTTGCTCCTCCTTCAAGAGTTTGACATAGAAATCCGGGATAAGAAGGGTAGAGAAAATTTAGTTGCGGATCATCTTTCCCGTCTTGTTAGCGAGACTTCTAGTGATCCATCCCCTTTTCATGATTCATTTGCTAATAAGCAATTGTTTGCCGTCTCTCATCACACACCATGGTTTGCTCATATTGTCAATTATCTTGCCATCGGGCGTTTTCCTTCCTATTGGGAAAAGAAAGAAAAAGATAGGTTCCTAGCGCAAGTTAGGCATTTCTTTTGCGAGGACCCTATCTTTTTAAAGTTTGTACGGATCAAATGATTTGCCAGTGTGTGCCCGAGGACGAGTTTGAGAGTGTTTTGAGCATGTGTCATGATGAGGGGTGTGGGGGTCATTTTAGTGGGAAGAAGACCACCACAAAGGTCTTGCAATGTGGACTATTTTGGCCTACTCTCTTTAGGGATACCCAAGAGTATTGTAAAAGGTGTTTTAGATATCAACAATCCAGGTCCATTTCTAGGAGAGACATGATGCCTTTATCCCCTATTCTTCCATATGAGTTGTTTGATGTTTGGGGTATAGATTTCATGGGTCCATTTCCATCTTTCTTTGGGTACCAATACATTTTAGTGGCCGTTGATTATGTGTCCAAATGGGTTGAGGCAATTCCCACACGTACTAATGACCATAGGGTAATGGTTAAGTTTATTAAGGAGAACATTTTCTCTAGATTTAGAGTCCCTAGGGTCTTGATTAGTGATTGGGGTTTCCATTTTCTCCATAAGACTTTAGAGTCCTTGTTGAGAAGATATTCGGTCACCCATAAGGTAGCCACTCCTTATCACCCGTAAACTAGTGGAAATTAGAGGTGTCTAATAGGGAGATCAAGCACATTTTAGAGAAAACGGTTAGGCTCGATAGGAAAGATTGGTCTGTTAGGCTAAATGATGCTTTGTAGGCCTACTGTACTGCCTTTAAGACTCCCATTGGTATGTCTCCGTATAGATTGGTTTATGAGAAAGCTTGTCACTTGTCGATAGAGCTAGAGCATAAAGCTTATTGGGCAATCAAAGCCCTAAATTTTGACTTGGCAAGAGCGGATGAGAAAAGGAAGCTAGACCTAGCTGAATTGGAAGAGCTTAGATTCGAGGCGTATGAGAACGCTAAACTTTATAAGGATAGGATGAAGAGAATTCATGATAAACACATTATTAAGAAATCATTCTCTCCCTCCGATAAAGTTTTGTTGTTTAACTCACGATTGAAACTCTTTCCAGGAAAGCTCAAGACAAGATGGGATGGTCCGTATGAGGTGATAGTTGCCTATCCTTCCAGAGTAGTCAAGATTAAAGACTTGAAGGATGGCCGAGAGTTAACAGTGAATAGGCAACGCCTGAAGCACGCATATAATTGGAGCATGGCTCGTGTAGAGGTTTTAATGCTTCGGGAACCCATCTATGGAAGTTGAAGATGAGTTAGTGTTTGCCCAGCTGACGGCATGATAGTTAGCGCTACTAGGAGGCGACCTAGATTCAATTTTGTAATTTTGCATTTATTTCACTTTCTTTCCTTCTTATTTTCTTTCTTTTTCTTTCACCGACATCAAAGTGTTAAATCCTGATCCTTTGTCCTATAAGATACACCATTGCTTATTATTGCACATGCCAATGCAAGCATGCATAGGCAATATTACTAATCTTGTTCTCTTTGTGAGTGTTTGTGAATTATAAGTCACAAGATTAGTAGTATGGTGATTTATCATTGGCATGGAAAGCTTTGAAGAAAATACAAGGTTGTATCTAACCTTTCGCCACTTGTTCCCCATGTTTTTACCCCATCCCCCATCACCCTTACTTGCTTTGTAATGTCAAATTGCTTGTTTATGTGTTTTGATCTATTTGCTTAAGGATAAGCAAAGTTTAGGTTTGAGGGTGCGGGAGTTTGGTTTTCTTGTTTTATATCTTACTTAGGGTAGATTGCATTATGTGCTTAAAAATGGTGATTCTTGTTTTATATCTTGCTTAGGGTAGATTGCATTATGTGCTTAAAAATGGTGAAAATTTTTCAATTTTGATGCATGTAGAGTCATTTATTTCTTTGATTGACCATTGTGATTGACTCTGTTGATTGGTGAATATGAGATGCATTATGGGGAAATGAATACAGTGGTTTGAAAATAAGTCTTGAAGGGGATGCTCTTCAAAGTTGTAGGGAGTGAGGACCTTTAAGAATGACTCATGTAGCCACCCCATACCTTGGTAGGAAAGAGTGTTGAAAAAGGGTTGTTGATATGAGTGCCCTTCCTTGATTGGTTATTTTTGACGTGCTAAAGCCTTTCTTTTTTTTTATTTTTGTGAATACAATACAAAGCATGAAAAATCCAAAAAAAATTTGAAAAAGGCATAAAGGTGCAAAAATCTACATATAAAAAACATGAAAAAAATGAAAAAAAGAGGAAAAGCCAAAGGCACCAAAAAGTTTTGTGAATAAGTGCATAAGTGACACAATGTCAACTTAGCACAAGTTATCCTCTATGTAGATATATGAATAAGGCTTGTATAAGCCATTACGTTTGTATATTCTCTCATCTTGTCTTTGAGGCTTGGTGCACATTGGGGAGGCCGTGTTAGTCGAGGGGGCACGAAATATCAACATCTTGTGTGTGTGAGTCAGAATCCTAGGCTTGTGGTGGCTTGACTACTTGGGAAATTTCCACATGGAACGAGACTCCTTATGACTAGAAGGAAGATCCAAAAAGGCTTAGGGATCTTTCCCCAATAGGAATGCCCCCTTCGTGCTTCTTAGACTAACTTTGATAGAGAGTCAATCCCTTAGGTGGCTCTAGAAATAAACTTAAGATTAGACTTGCTTGGGGACAAGCAAGGAGAAGGTTTGGGGGTGTTGATGTGTTGTGTTTTTTGTGTGTTTGCATTATTATTTACCTATATTTAAGAGGTATTCAGTGCTCTAAAAGATGCATTAGTGTAGTGCTTTTGATAAGAATAGGCTTAAGCACAAACAAATGTACATATTGAGTTTAAGAGACAAATTGCTACACTAATTGCTTGTTTTCAATGATTTAGGTGAACTTTGGGTTAAGATCAAGATTGAACGATGATAGGTGGTGAAGATGGGAGATGTACGGGTCAAAACGAGAAGATCAGAGGCTGTAAAGACAAAGAATGGAGGAAGGAAGTTAGCCAAACGACCACCCCTCCAGAACCGGTCAACCTAGCAGTCCAGAGAGCCCCATCAAAAAGCCGGTCGAGATAAGAGGAGAAGCCGGTCGACCGACAATTCGTGAAAAGCTGATATAAAAGCCTGATTTTTAGACTAAAAGAGAGGGATCTTTTTGAGAATTCTAGGGAGGATCTTTACACACCCATCACACACACATTTGACCCTAGTCTTTACCCATATCACACACACTCTATCTCACACATTTCATCACCTTAAAGCAAGAAGATTTAGGGGTTTCAAACATTTGGATTCAAGTTTACTCTAAAGCTTTGTAAAAGATTAGCTAAGAAACAGAAGCTTAATAAAGTCTCTTTCATTCTTTCTCTTATTATGATTCAGTAGACTTGTGTAGGATGATTTAGCTTATGTAATGGGTTAGCTATATACTCTTATGATATGGGATTAAATGGCTATACATATTTGATTTTCTTGTTCAAATGGTTATTTTCTCATTCATGTCTAAGTGTTTGACTAAATGCCTAAATGAGTAACATGTGTATAAATTGAAGTCTATTTATTACTAAACACATCTAATCAATGCTATAATCATGTCTATGTGCTTATATGTGAATGCTATGAAGTGGGTAATGCTTATATTCATGTCTATGTGTATATTTGCATGCCTAGTAGTAAATATGACTTCAATAATGAATACATGTTAGTTGTTAATTACTTCTAATGGTGCAATCCGAGCATGACGATGTTTGGTAGTTGAATAGATTTATTTTTTCACGAACACCTTGGCCAAGAACATGTAGAAATGTGCTATCAAGTCAAATCTTGTTGTACTGACCTTAGAATGACGGTAAGCAATTTAGGGCTAGCTTAGGCCGAGTCTCCTTTGGCTTTAAATCCAGCTAATAGGTTTTAGGATAAGTTTAGTTGACCTTAGCAACACTACATCTTGGCTTAAAATCCAACCAATGATTTAGGTACTAGGGTAGGCTCATTCTAAGCCATTTAGGAAGCTAATTGGTCACTCTTAAGGCCCTAGGTCATAAGGACCACGCCAAGCTTTAGGAGGCGCTGTCTAGGGACGGACCCGCACCGAGTCCTAGGGAGAAATTAAGACACTAATTTAGCAACCTAGTTAAGAGCAATTATGAAAGCAAGCCATCATTCTTTATTCCGATAGCATTTGAGTATAGAATCACCCATTCACAAGTTGAAGTCACCCTAACCCCTTTCCATTTGTTAGTTATTCTTGATTAACTTGTTTCCCACTTTCCATTCCCATAGTTTAATTTAATTCATTTTAGTTAGAGCTTCCAACCATCAAAAATCTAAAATCCCAAAAATAGATTGTTTAGGTTTCTTCTTAGGCATACTCTAGAACACACACAAACAATCTATCACCCAACATAGCCTCCCTGTGGAATTGACCCCGCACTTGCATACACTTTGCTACACCAATCCGTGCGCTTGCGGGTCTTTAGAGCTTGCACTTGAGAGACGCATCAGTAGGTTCGGCTATCCCCTCGATAGAGTTCATTATCAGATTTAACAAGCCAAACGAAACAGTGATTGAATTATTCAAATTGAAACATATCCAGATAATTGTCAATTCAAATAAGCGGTGGCACTTAACTTAACATTCATAAGTTCGGCCATCCCATCGGTGGAGTTCTCGTAAGGACGTTGAGACACTGTTCCATCGAGTAGTTTAAGGGTTAATCTACTCAAAGGCAAATGATGGAAAAGTACTTGTATGTTTTATTTCCAAAGATAGCATACATATTATACATGCATCAATTCCATACTCATAAAATAATTATGATTATATTGTTGTATATCTAGAAAAATGTCTTTGTTCAGTCCACTTGCCACAATTCTCAAAAAGCACAAGCTCACTGGACCGAATTTTGTGGACTGGGAATGAAACTTGGACATAGTACTCACCGCAGAAGAATACAAGTATGTCTTAACAACTCCTTGTCCTGTTGTAAGGGTAAACTCTTCTGAAGCCCAAAAATATGCTGAGGCAAAATTGCAAAAGGCCAATAGTATGGCCAAGTGCTATATGATGGCTTCTATGTCAGATATTTTACAGAGCAAGCATCATCATATGGAAACTACAAAAGAAATCATAACCTCACTGTCTCGTATGTTTGCAGATAAGAGTAGCCCCGTAAGGCAAGGTGCTGTTAGAGAAATTATGAATCAAAGAATGGCAGAAGAAGCATCTGTCAGAGAGAATATACTCAAAATGATGGATTACTTCAATACTATCGAGATCCTAGGGGCAAACATAGATGAACAGTCAAAAGTAGACATGATTTTGAGACTCTACCACCGTCTTACACCTAGTTCAAGCTTAATTATAATATGGGCAAGATGAACATGGATATGATGGAATTAATGAAAGAGCTCCTAGTTGTAGAAGCCATAATGAAAAATAAGGGCCATGTAAACATAGTTCAAGTATCCACTTCTGGACTTTACCTAAAAGGGAAGAAGTTCAAAGGAAAGAGGAAGCAAAAATGTGGTCAAGGGAAAAAGAAGAAAAATGGTGAATAGCCCAAACAATTAACAAGTGAAAAGTCTAAGGGCAAATGCTTTAAGTGTGGCCAGAAAAGGCACTGGAAAAGGGATTGCCTGAAGTACCTAGCACGAGGCCAGATGGGTACACCTCTTTTGTTCTACATTGAAACCTATTTAGTGGTTGATTCTACTAATTCTTGGATTGTGGACTCTGGAGCCACTAACCATATTTGCAATTCTTTGCATTAGTTTCAGGAAATGAAGGAACTAGCTAAAGGGGAATTTGCTCTAAGGATGGGTAACGGAGCAAAAGTATGGGCTACTGCAGTGGGAGGAATGTGCTTAAATTTTCCATGTAATAGGAAGTTATTTTTGAACAACGTTTATTATGTTTCGGATGTACATAAAAATCTTATTTCTATTTCACAATTAATATTAGATGGTTGTTGCATTAATATCCATTTTGGTGTTGATATCAGTAGAGATGGAAATATTATTTATTCCGGTAGCATGCACGATAACTTGTTTTATATAAAACCTATTACAAACTCACTACATAATATAGAACAAACTAATTCCCAAAAAAGGAAGGTTTCTTCGACCAATGATAGCTACCTTTGGCATCTACGCTTAGGACATATTAGTCTAAAGTGAATTCAGAAATTATCGAGGATGGGCATCTTAGCTCATTAGATCACAAAGATCTACCTCTGTGTGAATCTTGCCTCAAAGGAAAGATGACCAAACTGTCATTTTCTTCTAAAAGAGAAAGGGCCAAAGAAGTATTGGAATTGGTTCATACCGATGTGTGTAGTCCTATGAGCAAACCAGCACAAAGAGGTTATAAGTATTTCATTACCTTTACTAATGATTACTCTAGGTATGGATATGTATATCTAATATGATGCAAGCCTGAATCCTTTGAGAAATTTAAAGAGTTCAAGGCTGAAGCGGACGAAAATTAGATAAACATATCAAAGCCCTTCGGTCTGATCGAGGTGGCGAATGCCTCTCAAATGAGTTCAGAGACTATCTTATACAAGAAGGGATTGTGTCTCAATTGACTACACTAGGGGCTCCCCAGCAAAATGGTGTAGCAGAGAGAAGAAATCGCACCGTATTAGATATGGTTTGGTCAATGATGAGTCATGCATCATTACCTTTATCTTTTTGGAGGTATGCCCTTGAGACAGTGGCATACATCTTGAACTTGGTACCATCTAAATTAGTACATAGGACATCACAAGAAATGTGGACCGGGTGTAAGCCTAGTTTAAATCATCTCCACATTTGGGGTTGTTCAGCTTATGCACTTAATAGTAATGCTTCAAAGTTGGAACCAAGATCCGAGTTGAGCTATTTTATTGGGTATCCTAAGGGAACCAGAGGTGGGATCTTTTATAATTCTAAGGAGCAAAAGGTGTTTATAAGCACCCATGCTAGATACTTAGAGAATAGTGAAATGATCCAGAAAACACCAGATTTTGAAGTTGTTCCAGAAGAGATTTCACAAAAATCTCCAATAACACCTGTGGTAACTATAAATGAAAAGGAACAGCATATTACACCTAATATATCAGAGCCTCATCATAGTGGGAGGATATGAAGGCCTCCTGATAAATACTATGGAGAGTCCTTTTAGACTTCTTCATAGGATCAGGTGGTGGATCCCACAAGTTATGATGAAGCAGTTGCCGACCAATGGCATAAGGCAATGGATTCAGAGTTGGAATCTATGCATTTTAACAAAGTCTAGGATCTTGTAATTGCACCTAAAGGGGTAAAACCTATAGGGTGCAAATGGGTCTACAAGAGGAAAAGAAGAGTTGATAAAAAAGTTGAAACCTTTAAAGCAAGGTTGGTGGCGAAAGGTTTTACTCAGAAAAAAGGGATCGATTATGAGGAAACTTTCTCACCAGTAGCCATGTTTAAATCCATCAAGATACTTCTTGCTATCGCATGTCACTATGACTACGAGATATGGCAAATGGACGTCAAGACAACTTTTCTTAATGGAGAGCTTAACGAAACCATTTACATGACACAACCAGATGGATATGTTGCCAAAAGCCAGGAAAATATGGTTTGTAAGTTACAAAAGTCCATTTATGGATTAAAGCAAGCATATAGAGCATGGAACATCAAATTTGATTTTGTAATTAAATCTCATGGTTTTGATCAAAATATTGATGAACCTTGCATGTATACGAGGTGTAATGGAAATATTGTAGCTTTTTTGGTTCTATATGTGGATGACATCCTACTTATTGGAAATGATGTGGGGATGTTATCATCCATCAAGGTTTGGCTTTCTACTCAATTTCAAATGAAGGATTTAGGAGAAGCTAGTTATGTTCTAGGCATCAAGCTTATGCAAGATCATAAAAACAGAAGGCTAGCCCTATCTCAAGCTTCATTTATTGAGAAGATATTGGTCAGGTTTAACATGCAAAACTCTAAGAAGGCTTCATTACCTTCTAGACATAGAGTTTATCTATCTCGAGATCAATGTCCTAAAACACCTGAGGAGATAAAGAGCACGAAATGAGTTCCTTATGCTTCGGTGGTTGGAAGCCTCATGTATGCCATGCTATATTCTAGACCAGATATCTGCTTTGCTGTTGGCATGGTTAGTAGAGATCAGTCAAACCTTGGACCAACATATTGGGTCGTAATTAAGCATATATTCAAATTCCTGCAAGGAACTAAGGATTATGTGCTAGAATACTGTGTTGATGATCTAACGCCATTAGCCTATACAAACTCAGATTTCCAATCCGACAGAGATTCAAGGAAGTCTACTTCTGGATATGTTTTCACTCTGTCAAGAGGAGCTATTTCATAGAGAAATGTGAAGCAAAATTGTATTGCTGACTCTACCATGGAGGCCGAGTATGTAGCAGCATCTGAGGCTGCGTAAGAGGCAGCATGGCTAAGAAAGTTCCTTTTAGACTCAAAGGTTATGCCGGCAGTTCACAGACCACTAACATTATATTACGACAACAATGGTATTGTTTCACAAGACAAAGAGCCCAGGAATCACAAAAAGGGTAAACATATTGAACGGAGTTTATCCAGAGAGGAGATGTTGTAGTTGAAAAGATAGCTTCAGTGGAAAACCTGGCAGACCCATTTACAAAGACTCTTCCAGAGAAAATGTTTACCACACATTTGGAGTCTATAGGTATTAGGCTGTGCAGAAGTGATCTTTAGTGTAAGTGGGAGATTGTTAAGATTAGTATGCCCTAAAGCTCACTTGTATATAACATTTTGGATGTTAAACAATGTACAATCATTTTGTTAAATGGCAATATGAGTTCCTTACATATTATCTCTGGTGTGTTTTATTGATGTATGTATAAAGGTCCCTTGACTTGAACTAATGATTTAGGTGTACAGTGAGGCTGGACGCACAGTAAGTCTAAGTCTAGATTTAGTCACGTCATAAATTGAGTCCGTAACCGAATGGTAGTGTTGGGTACTCTACCAGGATAAGTTTATATTAAGCAAGTCTCCTCATTGAGGGTGATCTACAGGGAATGGTAGTATTGGGCACTCTACTGGGATTTGTCTCAATAGTACGTGTGTCACATATTTGACAGGACCATTGTGAGTATGTTTTCTAGAGACATACTAACAAAGAAAGAAAACAAGATACTCACTGCTACTAAATGATCATTGCTCTTAATCTTGAGCATATATGGATGAACTAATGAAGTTAGGGTTTGGTACTTTGATTCACTATGGGTGAGATCTTACTTTATTAGGATCAATAGCCTTGTGCATTGAGTGCTAACTTCTAATTAATTGGAACATGCATTTGCAATACGGAATCTATGTGCCCTCTTTGGAATTGTCCATATTTATCATCCGAATCTAGATATAGTGTCACTACCTTTATGGGTGTATCGATCATATGGCTTGAGGGTCGCTCTCGAGATCAAGAGATTCCATGATCAAGGATGGTTGGCAATAGGACAAGAAACCCAACGAAAAGAGATACAGCTAAGGAGGTGATAGTACACAGGCCAAAGGACCAGTCTTAGCTATACGTATACATAAAGGGGCATTATGGTCGGTTATTTAGTAGGTCAAAGACAAAGTTCACATTCTTTTGTGACAAGCTTTTAGGTAATAGCAATTATTCTTGGGGTGCAACTTTGATCTTATAGTGGAATAGATTGGAGTTAAAAATAATTATTATTATGTCGCCTAGATCGGGCAAGGACATTTTTTATTACTTTTGAAAGCCAAGGTTAATTGTATCTTCTTGGTCCTTTCCTTAGTTGAAATGACTTTGAGAGAGTAATCTTGAAAGAGAAAATTCCATATTGTAGTAGTAGCCTTATTGGGCCAAAGCTTATAATTGGGTTTGGGCTTTCTTTAGAGTCCAAGATAACCTAATTAGGCTTGGATGGTTTCTTATTGGGATTGGGGCTCCACATGGATTATGGACTATGTGTTGGGCTTGGATTGTGGGCTTCGCCCAATCTTCCAAGACATGCTAGAAAGTTACTACAAGAAAAATTCAAATTGTGCAAGTAACTTCCATGACATGTGGCAAATACTTACTACTAGGAAAAAGTTTCCTACATGGAAAGTTTACAAGGTTTAGGTTCCAAACTTTTTCTATAAATAGGAAAGACCTTAAACCATTTCTAGCATCTAAAAATTTTGTAGTTGATCTCTTCCATTTTGGCAAGAGAATACTACAACACATAGTACACACTTATTGTGTGGTTTCTTTGCTCTAGATTTTCAACAGCATATTACTTTGCTTCTTCCCACACAAGAGGCTCTTCTCTCAAGAAAAGTCTCTTTAACTATAGGAAAGAAGACTAGGAAATTGCATATTGCAACACCCTTATAGTAAAAATTTTTTTGGTGGCCTTGTTCGTGAGCGGGAACAAAGCTCATGACGGTTTTAGCTTCATCAAAGGCCCCACGCTTCAAGAGGTTAGCTTTACATATTTTCCAAATACTAATTATGTTCTATATATTCTTAAGCATGTTCTTATGTATATTATGTGGTTATTTTATTTTCCTAGCATGTTTTCTTGGTATTATTTTTGAAAATATGGACTAGGATAGACCACATGTAATATTATCAATTCTACATATCTCTGGTTTGTTTTATTGATGTATGTATAAAGTCCCTTGACTTGAACTAATGACTTGGGTACGCAATGAGGCTGGACGAATAGTGTGTCCAAGTCTAGATTTCATCACGTCATAAATTGAGTTAGTAACCATATGTTAGTGTTGGAAACTCCACTGGGATAAGGTTATATTCAGCAAATCTCCTTGTTGAAGGTGATCTACCTAGGTCATTAGAGGACTTTCCGGATTTGTCTCAATAGTACGTGTTAGGAATAGTGTTCTAAAGTCAGTTATCTATTGCATTTCTAGAATTGTTTACATACGGGTTATCTTAATAATATTTTGCCATTACATCATATTATACCATCTTCTCTTATATTGATCATGATATAGTTCCTTAGAACAACTGTGCGAGATCATGTGAATGAGGCTTGGTTCTGATTGTTCTTAAAATCTATTCGTAACCAAATGATGGAATTGATACTAGGATATCAATTCCTTCGAGTAGAGGTTATTGTTTGTCACATGGGTTGGTCATCCTCATGATCAATAGGTGTTTGGACATCGGTGTGACAAACAAGTAGGGTGTAGAGACACACTTACTAAACATAACTCATCTACAAGCATCTTATGGTACTTATCCTAGTTTCAAAGGATTGCTTGTGGTGCACATAGTTATAGTATTTCTTTCGACCTGAAACTGCCATAGAGGCTTAGGAATTACTCCTCATACTTTGGTGCTGGACTACTTGAATTTCTAATTTGGTGACGAAAGGTTACTGCATGTAAACAAGATGGGATTGACCTACTTTGGGTATTGGGAGAATGATGTTCCACCTAGTTCTATCTTATTAAGTCTTTGGCCAAACTTTCTGCATGATGTGTCATGAAAACGTGTCTTGATGAGTCATGACATGATTAGGACTTAATATGGAATAACTAATTAGGGGTTTGACAATTGACAGTATCTCTAATTGTTTTAGAATATCAAGGGTCACAAGGGATCTGCCATAGTGCCCAGGTTCATTGATAGTTGCCTTGCAATCTTTCAGCTTATCCGAATGTCAAGAACTGTTGCTAGACAGTATCTCTAATTAGTACGAAGATTGTCCTTGTATTACAGGCTTAAGTTTGAACTTACGGAGTTACGCAAAATGTCGAGAATTTAATGATGGATTGATCTGTAATATTTAATTGAGAATTAAATATTCCATTATTAATTTGTGAATTGAATAAAAGGAATTAATATATGTTATGTTTGAATATTTAAGAATATTCAAATATTTAATAGTAATTATAGAGGTCACAGATTTAATTTCATCCATTTTTTACTAGCACAGAAAAATGTGGCATGAATTAAATCTTGGGCTAAATAGGTTAAGAATTAAATAATGGTTTAATTTTTAATGGGTTTAAAATGTTTGGACCCAATTGGGTTGGAGGAAATGAGCCTGAAACTTGTGAAAGTCCAACTCCTTTTGCTCTATAAAAGGAGAGATATTATACATATTTTCATTAGGGTTACTAGTTTTTCTGTAGAGAAAAAAATTTCCTCCTCTCTTAAAACCCTTGCCTCCATTAGTAGATCTTGGCTATATACGAAGAGGAGGAAGATCAAGCTTCCACAAGGCAACTCGTCAAGAACATACGTTATCACTTCAAGTATTTCTCGTGTTCTCGAAAAAGTTTAATTTTCAAGAGCCTGATCCTGGAAGAATTTGTGAAAAAGTTTTTCGCAATTCCTTCAGTATATGTGTCACATATTGGGCAAGACCATTGTGAGTATGTTTTCTAGAGACATACTATCAAAGAAAGAAAACAAGATACTCACTGCTACTAAATGATCATTGCTCTTAATTTGAGCATATGTGAATGAACTAATAAAGATAGGGTTTGGTACTTTGATTCATTGTGGGTGAGATCTTACTTTATTAGGATCAATAGCCTTACGCATTGAGTACTAAGTTCTAATTAATTGGAACATGTATATGCAATATGGAATATACGTGCCCCCTTTGAGATTGTCCAAATTTATCATCTGAATCTAGATCTAGTGATACTACCTTTATGGGTGTATCGATCATATGGCTTGAGAGTCGTTCCTGAGATCAAAAGATTCCATGACCAAGGATGGTTGGCAATAGGACAAGAGACCCAAAAGAAAATATGTAACTACGGAGGTGATAGTACACAGGCCAAAGGACTGGCCTTAGCTGTGGGTATACATAAAGGGACATTATTCTCGGTTATTTAGTAGGTCAAAGACAAAGTTCACATTCTTTTGTGTTAAACTTCTAGGTAACATCAATAATTCTTGGAGTGCAACTTTGATCTTATGGTGGAATAGATTGGAGTTAAAAATAATTATTATGTCGCCTAGATAGGGCAAGGACATTTTTTATTATTTTTGGAAGCTAAGGTTAATTATGTCTTCTTGGTCCCTTCCCTAGTTGAAATGAAGTTGAGAGAGTAATTTTGCAAGAGCAAATTCCATATTATGGTAGTAGCCTTATTGGGACAAAGCTTGGAATTGGGTTTGGGCTTTCTTAAAAGTCCAAATTAACCTATCAAGGAAAAAGTTTCCCACATGGAAAGTTTACAACGTTTTGGTGCCAAACTTTTCTATAAATAGGCAGGACCCTAAACTATTTATAGTGTCCAAAAAATTTGTAGTTGATCTCTTCCATTTTGGTAAGAGAATACTACAACACATAGTGCACACTTATTTTGTGGTTTTTGCTCTAGATTTTCAAGAGCATATTACTTTGCTTCTTCCCACACAAGAGGCTATTCTCTCAAGATAAGTCTTTTTAATCATAAGGAAGAAGACTAGGGAGTTACCTATTGCAACACTCTTATAGTAAAATTTTTTTGTGGCTTGTTCATGAGCGAGAATGAAGCTCGTGACAGTTATAGCTTCATCAAAGGTCCCATGCTTCAAGAGATTAGCTTTACATATTTTTGCAAATACTAGTTATATTTTATATGTTCTTAAGCAAGTTCTTGTGCGTGTTACATGGTTATTTTATTTTCCTAGCATGTTTTCTTTGTAAAATTTTTGAAAATATGGACTAGGATAGACCACATGTAATATTATCAATCCTACAAATTTAACACATGGAAATAGGGAACTTGAGTGATTACGTCTTGCAACTAGGTGATTACTACTTCTTGTTAGGTTGCTTGATGGATATACTTGGTTGCTCCCGTCTAGTCTCCTAGTTAACCTTCTAATTACACCCTAAGCCTCAATGCAGATTTGTCCCTAGGCGTCGACTAACCTAGAGCTATGGTGCGGTCTTTATAACTTAGGGTTATAGGGCTGGCTAGTTAAGATTCTAGGTGGCTTAGATCGATCTAACTCTTTAGATTTAAAGCCAAGAACTAGTTTGTCTAAGGTCGACTAACCTACCTTGAAACCCATTAGCTGGATTTAAAGCTAAAAGAGACTCGACCTATGCTAGCCATTAGTTATGCACCACCGATCATCATCACAATAGCGGGAATTACCAATTAAACGTGTGCATACACATCAAGGGCATGGTATTCAAGGATAAATCGACCTATCATACTACAAAACACATAGACATGCTTAGATTACACCAATTTAAGTAATAACACTCAATATGTAAGCAATAAAAGCTATTTATTCTATTAAGTATGTAAACACACATATAGACATGTATATAAGCATACCTACTTCATGTAATTACCACATAAACACATAGACATGCTAGCACAATAATTTAGAAATGGTTAATAGCATAATAAACTTTAATATACATATGCAACTTCATTGAGGCTTTTCAACAAACACATAGACATGTATGTAAAATGGCCTTCAAAACACTAAGTACAAGCATATATATATAGATCCATCAAGTACCAATAGAAATAATGTAATAATCATCCATAATACAAGAGTAAATCACCTTATATAGCTCTAATCATACATAGATTAGCTTAGGATAAAAGAGAGATACCTTTTTATTCATAACCATGCTTTACAATTGATGTGTTTGTTTTGTGTGTTTATATATTGCAAGTATATACTTGTTTTGAGGTGTTTTGAGCTTCATTTGGTGTATTAGTATATCATTTAGGTCATACTTGTGCATATTAGAGTTTACATGTTCATAGTTGAAGTTAAGACTTAAATGCTATACTAATGCACGTTTATTGCTTGTTTTATGTGTGATTTGGAGAGATAATTAGAGCTTGATTGAGGGTTATTGGTGTGTGGAACAAATCCAATGGTGTTTTGGACATAAAGGAATGAAGAAAAGTGCATTTAGAAGTGGCCGGGCGAAAGAAGGAGCGACCAAGGCAAAACCGAGCGCAACATAAGCCAAATTCAGATCTTGCAACCTAAAAAGGACATGAAAAATTTTTGGATATGTTTTAGGGTGTCAAAGATGGCTTGGTAGATCCCCCATAATGATACGAAGCCATGAAAAAAAATGGTGCACAAAACAGAGCCAAAACGAGCAAGATATGGACATTTTACTGTCAAGACTGGTCGACCTCCTGTCAAGGCCGGTCGACCAGCTGAGGTCGACCGGCCGGATCAGAATCTTGGCCAATTTTAGTCGGATGACTGAGCCCCAAAGCCGGTGGACCGGTTGGGCCCCTGGCTGGATGCGCTGAAAGCTCTATTTAAGCCACTTTTCAGCCCTTTTTGAAGAAGAACAACACCCAAACCAAACACCCATTTTCCCTAAACCCAAAAATCACCTCACACACTCACTTATAAACACATTTTAACACTTGGAATCAAGGATCCAACAGGATCAAACACAAGGATTTGGGCATAGCTCTTGGATTGTAAAGATATGACTTTGGATAAAAGGGTAGCCTCTTTGTCTCTCTTTTATCCTAAGTTAATTTATGTTTAATTAGAGTTATGTAGGGTGATTTACTCGTGTATTATAGATGATTATTACATTATTTTTATGTGTATTTGATGGATTTATATATATATATATATATATATATATATATATATGCTTGTGCTTGGGCTTCAAATGCTATTTTACATATATGTCTATGTGTTTGTTGAAATGCCTCAATGATATAGCATAGGTATATTGAAGTCTATTGTGCTATTAACCATTTCTAAATCATTATGCTAGCATGTCTATATGTTTGTGTGGTGATTACATGAAATGGGTATGACTATATACATGTCTATGTGTGTGTTAGCATACTTAATAGCATAAATAGCTTCTATTGCATACATGTCAGGTGCCATTGCTTAAATTGGTGTAATCTAAGTATGTCTATGTGCTTAGTAGTAGAATACCTCGGAATATTCTCAAACGCCATGCCCTAGATGTGTTTGCTTTGCACTCAAACATTAATACCCGCTATTGTGATAATGATCGGTGGTGCATAACTAATAGCTAGCCTAGGTTGAGTCTCCCTTAGCTTTAAATCCAGCTAATGGGTTTCAGGGTAGGTTAGCCGACCTTAGACGGACTAGGTCTTGGCTTTAAATCCAGCCAACAGTTTAGACGCTAGGGTTAAATCGATCCAAGTCACCTAGAATCCTAACTAGCTAGCCCTATGGCCCTAAGTCATAAAGGCCAAACGTTGTGGCTCTAGGGGTCGACACCTAGGGCGGATTCGCACTAAGTTTTAGGGTGTAATTAAGAGGTTAATTAAGAGACTAGACGAGAGCAACTAAGTTTAATCCATCAAGCAACCCCAACAAGAAGTAGTAATCACCCATTTGCAAGTCGTAATCACCCTATTCCCCATTTTCACGTACTAGAATCCCCTTAGATCACTTGATTCCCCCATCACACACACACACACCGCCTTTTAATTTCCTTGTTCTTAGATTAGGTTTACTTTTTTCGAGCTCCCTTTAAGCCAAAAATCCCCCAAAACATTATAGTTTAGGTCCCAAAATGTAGCACTTTAGGATGCAGTTAGCTTAGAATGCCATACTCGTTAGGCCTCTCCGTGGATTCGACCCCACACTCGCACACACCGTACTACACATGACCCTTGTGCTTGCGGGCTATTTAGGCTTGTGCTCACGAATAGCGTATCAACAATCCAAGAGCTTATGCCCAAATCCTTGTGTTTGATCTTCTTAAAGGCTTGATTCCAAAGTGTTTTTGTGTTTTGAAATGTGTGTGAGGTGAGTTTAGGTGGATTTTAAGGTTTCAGGAAATGGGTGTAAAGTGGATGTGAGAGATGGAGTGAAAAGATTCCCCTCAAATGCTAAAATTGGGCCCTATTTATGGCCTCTAGCGTCACTACTTGCTAACCATACAGGTCAGCCGATAGTTGGGAGGTCAACCGAGACAAAAAATGTACATTTTAGATTTACCAGGGGACCTTACCGGCTAGCTGGTACATACCAGGGGACCTTACGGGGGATCCTACCATCTAGCCCCCTCGCACTTGACAGCTCAACTTTGAAACCTCATATCTTGCTCATTTCTTCATCTTTTCGTGTGCGATCTTCAACGTTGAGCTCGTTTCTTCCTTATTTACGCTCGTCCCATCTCAAAACTCACCTACAACATAAAAGAAAGTATTTAATGTAGTGTTTAATCACTAAACTCCACATAAACACTTAACTCCGCATATGCACAATTATTACTTAAGTACTACACTAATGTTACTAAATAAGCACAAATCACCTCAAAATAAGAATAAGAATGAAATACAAAAAATACACACAAAACCAACACATCAACTACCTTTCAGTTATGGACTCAATTTATGATATAACTAAATCCACACTTGGACCTACGGTGTGTCTAGTCTTACTACGCATCTTAGTTCAAGTCAATAGACCTTTACACATTTATCAATAAAATATACCAGAGATAATATGCAAGAAACTCATAATGCCATTTAATAAAATAATTATACATTGTTTCATATCTAAAATGCCATATACAAGTGAGTTTTAGGGTACACTAATCCCAACATTGTGAATACTGATAATGGATTCTACTTGTATTGTGGTTGTAAATTCAAGGGTACAACAATTTCATTGTTGACAACACGACCGCCTTTTTCCAAAAATGTGAAATTAAAGCCTTCGTGTCAGTCAGCGGTGGCAACTAACGAGATGTGGTAATTTCACAGCAATCTTGTTAGAAATTGGATTCAACAAGAAGGTTCGTCTTCCACCTGTGTGACTTCTCCAATATTGTTGATGTTGGCAATCCAGCTACAACTACGACGATGATAAGAAAGACATATCTAGGTTGTCCCTCGAATAATTAGTCCTTTACTGTGTTAGTGATTGTTGTGGAGCTTAATAGTTGTTACTTTATTGTTTATCCCAAAAAACAAAAAAAACCACCATACATACTTGTACTAAAGAAATCGGGCTTCTAGTTTTGGCATTGTGGAGCAAACTACAAAAAAGAACTCAAAAGATATGGTCTCTAGACGAATGGCTTTATAATTCAAGAAAGTAGTTAGACATTGAAAAGAGATCACAAAGGCATACCAGCTCATTTATTTTAATAATATCATTCTCTAGTAAAAAAGAATAGAATTTAATTGTAAGTAGTAATAATAATCAAGTTAAAGCAGAACATATTCTTGTAAATGAACTAAAACCAAAATGTTAAGCTAAATAGCTTCTTCATAAGTTTCGCATAAAACTTAAAAGGATATGAATGTGAATCACTACACAGTTGCTCGTATATAAATATATAAGTAGGGAACTGGAAAGCATTTCAATTTGTATCAACAATCCTAACAATTAAGAATGAGTTTATAGAAGATTACTTTGTGCATACTATGTGAACTCAAATAATTCAGACATAGAGAGATCTGTTCCTTCCTGGAACTAAGCAACTTATCTACAAAGATAGAATAAACATTTAGTCCTCTATAAATCAAGGAGAAGAGATATGCAATTGTGCTTGTCAACTTATTTTACTTGTCACCTTAATTGTGCTATTACCTTGAACCACGTCACTTCTCCATACTAATATGAACTCCAATTCTAGTATACGTTAATCAATCCCCTAATAGTTCTCTTTACCCCATGACTGACAACATAAATGTTGACTTTTTACTCCCATTTAGTTGCCAAATCTTTGAGCTAGGTTACTTTTAAATAAACTAACTGCTGCCAAATTCTTATATCTATCTTAACAACTACATCCAAAATCATAGGATAATATTTTGCAAGTATTCATATATTTGCATTCCATCACCAGTTGCAGGATCAATGTTTTACCTCTTTCAAATCAAGTTGTCAAAAAAAGGAAAAAGAAAAACATGTAAAGTTTCAGTAGCTTGTGAAATACAAAGTGACCTTTTACTCATTTAAGTTAAACCCTATCGACCACAAAAATATAATGAAAAAGGATTAGTCAAATTTAAGAGATAACCAAGTCTAGACTTGTATGTCAAATCAAACTTGAAACTTCAATGCAGTAAACAAATTCAACTTACAAATTCAATTTGAATTTATTTGGATCATTTACATTCTTGAATATCTATTGTTGACCTAAATGATGTAACCTATAATGGTATTGGCTAAGTTGTGTAACTCTTGATTTGATTATTTAATATATACATGTCTCTTTTGACCCAAAAAAAATTAAGAATTTATGCACGTTACAATTTTTCTTTCTTTTTTTTTTTTGGATAAAAAGTATTAGAGGTCTCTAAACTATTTTTGGAGTTCTATTTTATTCATCATTCAACTAATTTTGGTCATAAAAGATCATTAGTTTATTGATTTTGTTCCATTTTGACCATTTTATTCATTTTCCATTAAAATAAACTAATGATTAGGAGTAAATTTTTTTAATACTCTTATTATAATTTCATTTTCAACCACCAAATAAAATTTTATTTATACCTTTAATCACCCCATCTCTTTGAGAAAAGTCACAAGATAAATTTTCTCTTTTTTCCATGAGTAAACTTGGGTTCAAGTCTTACTAATCCAATCTTCTAGATTTTTAGTGATTGGGGTGCATAATTTTTATTTGATAGTCAAAATACAAATCCCTAATCAATAGTTTATCTTAACAAAAAATTACAGAATCATCAAATCCCATCACCAAAACCCATTAACCCAACACCAAAAAACCAATCTTGAAACCACTTCAACCAGCACACTCAACATAGCGGAAGCTTGGAACCTCTCGTGGACAAAATTCAACAAAAAAACAAAACAGCAGTACAGTTGACTAATTGAGATTTAATATATTCAAACGATTCATAAAAATAGTAGGCATGGCAACACATGCATCTCAAACTAATGATGGGCCCTTTATATACTACTTCGATCAATGTATAATCAACTAATTAGACAAATTACAGGAATAATCAATTAATTAGACAATTACAAGAAGGTCATATACCACCTTTTGAAAAGAACAAGTGGGTAATGTAATAAAGTTTAAAATAAAGGGAGTAATCAACTAACTGGACAAACCGCATGGAGGTAACATGCATTTATCCGATATAAACACGAAAATTAAAATTACATAAGTATTCCTCAAAATCATCTTCTAAATCTAATATGTCCCTAATATATATTAAAAATTGTAAATTAAGTCATGCAATTGAAAATCAAATAACATAGTTATCCTATTCACATTATAATAGAAAATAACGATCATAATTGTACATATGTATGTATGTATGTATATGTATATGTCAATATGTATATATTAAAACACTTATATTACTTTTTGAATAGACTATGCATTTGGTCCCTATTGGCTATTGTTACTATATCTTTTTCAATTAAGTCAATGTTTTTGCACCAAAGATCAAGTTGAGTCTTTTCTTTTTAAGAAAAATGGTCTAAGGAGTAATTCAAGAAATTGTTTTGAAATTAAGGATTATGTTGAATTTTTTTCTACAGACTTTAGGGACTATTAAGAGTTTTGTTTCGAACATTGCAAAAACTATAAGGACAAAGTTGATATTTATTTTAAACTTGGAGGGTTATGATGAAATTTTTGTCAAATCAAGAGGATTAGAATATACCTTGATATTATTAACAAAGGAGACCAAATTAAAACATATTATTATTCTTTTAACTTTAGAGACTAAAATGATTAACTCTTGAAAATAAAAGGGACTAAATCGAAAAAATTAGGATAACAAGAAGGACCAAATACATAATTATCCCATTAAGAGAAGCCGAAAATTTGAAGGACTAGTAGTTAAGTTTACTCCTGTGAGAAGTCAAAAACAAAACAGCAGGCAAATGAAAACGAGGTTTTAAACTTTTTGTTGCGTCAAAATGGAACTTGGACCATTTTCGTACGAGAGGGAGATGATGGTGGTGCAATTCGATACATAAAGTAAAAGGAAAAGTTCCAGTCGGGTTGCGTTTGTTTTCACTGGAAAAAGAAACCCCCTTTTCGATCTGCTTCATTTGAAGCCAATAAAACACTGGTCTTGCAAAGAGGGGGACAGGCCAAACAAGGCATAAACCTGTTTTTGTCCATTCACACTTTCGATATGATCTGTAAGTAAAATATCTGTACAGAGATTCTTCTTTTCCGATGATTTTTTTAGTTTCTTGACTGTTGATCAATGTAAAAGTGTTTTTGAATTATGGGTAAAATCTATATATATATATATATATATATATATATTCACAATTTCGATATGATCTGTAAGTAAAATATCTGTACAGAGATTCTTCTTTTCCGATGAATTTTTTAGTTTCTTGACTGTTGATCAATGTAAAAGTGTTTTTGAATAAACCCCCTTTTCGATCTGCTTCATTTGAAGCCAATAAAACACTGGTCTTGCAAAGAGGGGGACAGGCCAAACAAGGCATAAACCTGTTTTTGTCCATTCACACTTTCGATATGATCTGTAAGTAAAATATCTGTACAGAGATTCTTCTTTTCCGATGATTTTTTTAGTTTCTTGACTGTTGATCAATGTAAAAGTGTTTTTGAATTATGGGTAAAATCTTTATATATATATAGAGAGAGAGAGAGAGAGATCTGGGAGTTTGGATCCCTCTTGATAACTGCTCTTCTGTTACATTTTATTTATGAATGGAGGTTTAATTAATCTACAAGTCTGGTGAATAGTAGTAGGATATGGGAAAGGTAGATTTATGCAACCTTATACTTAGTTACAGAGCACTTGAATCGAGACGAATTATTCAACAGATGAGTGGTTGACAAAGAGTAAAGCTTGTCTTATACATGGTATTTTTTGTGTGGAGAGTTTGTTTGTTTTCTAATCAGTGTAGCAGTGTTTCTTTTGGTGTGTGAAATTGTCCTAGCAGTGTGTGTTGTTAATTGTTCTGTGGATATTCTTTTAATAGAAGGACTTTGCTTCAGTATAATGTTTTATTGCTTCTGATTAAGTCTTGGTGCCTAATTCTGTATACTTGTGTTATGTTTCCACACAAAATGCTTGACTAACTTGGCATTGAATTTTAATTACTTGAACTTGCACTGCAAACGTTGTGCTAGACTCAACATTTCTGCTTTTGTTTTCAATTTTTCTCTTTTAGACAAAAAGACGGACGGAAGGAGGGAGGGAGAAGAAGGGGGGGGGGGGGCGGTGTTGTTGCATCAACTTATTGTCAGTCTCATCAACTGATCTGGAGGACTATAGAGATTGATATTTGTACATCTCGCACCTGGAACTTCACGAGGGTTTGCCGTATTTTTTGGTGTTAAAATGACTGACAAAATTAATTTTGATGTTTAAGCAGTAAATAGGAAGAAGTGTACGGACTTCGCCATTATGATAAACTTGATGTAGTTATATGTTGCTTCTTGAAATGTGATCTTACAGACTTATTTTCATAGACTGTTCGGGGTCAATGAGGGAGTTCACTCAAAATCATTCCGTAAGAGCTAATGCTGCTAGTTTCCTTGATCCCAGTGTTCCTTTTCAATATGCTTGATTAGTGAGAATTTCTAGATTTTTTTAGTAGGTTCAGTTACACTAACTAATGCCATCTTTGCATCAGCTTATAGAAAATATTATATACTGGAGCCTCTTGACCTCGCCATTTCAGACGGTTTAGAATCTGGACATTGACTTGTCATTTTGGGGCGACCTTATGGTATAATAATGTCATTAAATTGTTGATTCCGTTGAGTTGCTAATCTTATCACGTGGTTCTGCAGGATCAGCTAATTCCCTTGGAAAGTTGCAACTAGCAGACAGTCCTACTGATGAATCATAATTAATTATTTCCCTGTTCTATGATAAAGCATATCTCATGGATCAATATTAAGCGAACAACTCTGCCTCTTGTGAGTTTTTGCAAGTATGGTATACAGTAGGGTTGCTCAAATTGTTTCTGCTGCAGCAACTCGTTTCTCAGCAAAGTCCTCCAGCACTCCATATGTGTCACCTGGCTTGCCCCCTTTACCAGGTTCTCCTGGGGAAAAGAATTTTTTGAGACTTTCATCATCCCTGCAAGATTTTTCCACGTATAACCAACTAGACCCAGAAGGTGGTTTTAACCTTCCAATCCCAAGGAATTCAAATAATGAAAAGCAGCCTATTTTGTGGAGAGAAAATGCTGGATCAAGTTTTTCCAAGGAGAAATTACCACCTGGAATCCCAAAACAGAGGAAATGGATGCGTGTAATCCTAACACTCGTTTGCCTACTGTTGGTTGCTATCCTTTTGTATGCATCGCATTTTTTGTATTTTAGTTGGTCACAAGGGGCATTAAAGTACTATGTTGTTCTTGACTGTGGTAGCACTGGAACTCGCATTTATGTATATCAGGCGTCTATTAATCACAATAAAGATAGCAGTCTTCCGATTTTGTTGAGACCATTGCCTGAAGGTCCTCTTAGAAAATCCAGTTCACAAATTGGGCGGGCTTACAACCGAATGGAGACAGAGCCTGGGTTTGATAAATTGGTTCACAACATTTCCGGTCTTAGGGGTGCAATTAAACCACTCGTGCAATGGGCAGAGAAGCAGATCCCCAAGAATGCGCACAAGGAAACATCCCTATTTCTTTATGCTACAGCTGGACTTCGCAGGCTGCCAAAGTCAGACTCAGAATGGCTTCTCAATAATGCTTGGTCCATCCTTAAAAACTCACCTTTTGTTTGTAAGAGAGAATGGATGAAGATTATCAGTGGCATGGAGGAGGCATACTATGGATGGATAGCTTTAAATTATTATAACGGTACATTGGGAGCTATCCCTGATAGAAAAACTCTTGGTGCACTTGACTTGGGTGGCTCGTCATTGCAGGTGACGTTTGAGGGCAAGGCAGATAACAATGATGAAACCAGCTTAAGGCTGAGTATAGGTAAGGTTAACCATCATTTAAGTGCCTACTCTATATCAGGGTATGGTTTGAATGATGCCTTTGACAAATCTGTGGTTCACCTTGTGAAGAGGCTTCCTCAGATTACTAATGCATATCTACTTAGTGGAAAGGTCGAAATTAGGCATCCTTGCTTAAATTTGGGTTATAAGAAGCAGTACATCTGCTCCCATTGTACTTCTGTTCTTCAAGAAGGTGGAAGCCGAACTGCCGAAGCTAAAACCTTGGGTAAAGGGGGAAAACCTGGAGTTTCTATTCAGCTTGTTGGTGCTTCAAATTGGGAAGAATGCAGGGCTCTTGCCAAAGTTGCCGTGAATTTATCTGAATGGTCAGACCAAAGTCCGGGAATGGATTGCGAGTTGCAGCCATGTGCTCTTTCAGAAAATTTATCTCGCCCTTATGGCAAGTTCTATGCTATGTCTGGCTTCTATGTAGTGTATCGTTTTTTTAACTTGACCTCTGAGGCTGCACTTGATGATGTTTTAAAAGAAGGCCAGGAATTTTGTGAAAAAACTTGGGATGATGCAAAGAATAGTGTTCCACCTCAGCCGTTTATAGAACAGTATTGTTTTAGAGCTCCATACATTGTTCTTCTGCTGAGAGATGGATTGCATATAGCAGATAGTGATGTGACTATTGGTTCTGGAAGCATTACTTGGACACTTGGAGTTGCTTTATTGGAAGCTGGAAAGGCAGTTTCAATCAGGACGTTTTTCCACAGCTATGAGATATTGAAGATGAAAATAAATCCAGTTATTCTTTTTGGTGTTTTGTTTATTTCTTTGTTTATTCTACTCTGCACATTATTTTGCATTGGCAGTTCAACATCAAAGTACTTCCGCAGGCCATATCTTCCCCTGTTCAGGCATAATAGTGCTTCAAGCACTCCTGTTCTCAACATTCCAGCTCCTTTTCGGTTTCAGCGTTGGAGTCCTATTAGTTCAGGTAGAATATTCAGAGTACTTCTGATTTCTGCTTTTCCTCTTATTCCTTACTATTTATTTATTATTCTTGTTCTTCTTTTCTCTTTTACATGGGGGTTGGGAGCAGGGGTCTCAACCGATGATGGATTTATTTTTTCACTTGGAAGAGATAACGCTATATCTTTGTTTTCCCTTTGAGTTGATTTTCTACTAGTGATGGAGAAATAATTCATTTAGTCTGCATACTGGTTGAAAAGACAGCACTGAGTATGAAGAAACCTGCCGTTTTAACTGAAACGTTTAAACCACTTTGTTTTCTTTCTTCTTGAGCATTATTTCTGGATATCTGGATTATTGGAATATAACTAGGAGCTTCTTCATTTGACAGAAGGCAGAGTTAGGATGGACATTTACATTTTTGTTAAGTGGATATACAATGCCTATTGGCTATGGGAGAAAGGTGTCTTGTTCAGACTTCTCTTCACCCTGTACCATTTCTTTTTAAGTTGCGCTGTCATACCGAAACTTTCTGTGTTTGTTATCTTCCTTTATTTCCTTGTAATCATCTCCACATAGCTTTCTCGTAAATTACCTTCTGAGACAGCAATTATGGCATTTCAGGGGATGGAAGAGTTAAGATGCCACTAAGTCCAACAATTGCTAATGCACGACCTAACCCATTCAACAGCAGTGGCATCCAGCTCACACAATCTTCTTTGTACCGATCGTCTACTGGTGTAGCACATAGTTATTCATCTGACAGTTTGCGGCAAATGCAATTCGACAGTAGTAACATCGGTTCATTCTGGACACCCCATGGAAGTCAGATGCGCCTTCAGAGCAGGAGGTCGCAATCTAGAGAAGATCTTAATTCTTCGCTGGCTGAGGCCCATTTGGCGAAGATTTGAAAGCTGTCTTTTAATCCTGATTTGGCTTACTTAATATCATGGAGAGTATACAATACAATTCGGCGTGCTAGAGAAAATGCCATGTCTAGCTGTGCGTTTCTGGGAGTATATGTCTCTTGTTTGTGAGAGGCAACTTTTCAGGTGGATCCTTTATGACCTCTATGACGCAGGGAAGAACTTCCTCCACTGTCGGCTACTTGGGATGTGTGGAACAGGCATTAATCAGTACATCAGTGAAGAGACTGCAAGACGATTTTAGTCTTGTCGTAGAACAGCCTAAATCTCTTTTCTGGGACTGAAATTTGTGATTTGATCGGTGAACCCGTATAAATCTGACTACTATAAGCCATTCCAGCGTTTCTAAAGCTTCAAGATGGTGCTGCATGGAGACTGTTATTTTAACTGTTTTAGAACCATGGAAGATCTTGAACCCATAGCATTAGTGTGCAACCAACTTTTCCTAAAAGTTAAGCTGGAGCTGACCCTCTATGACTCCATCAGAAGACATGCTGCCTTAAGTTTTGGAATCATCATTGTATGTCATTGTTCAGTGAAAATGTTCCCAATGACATTCGTAATTTTCTCAATTAAAATATTTATTCTCCGTTGGGTCATTTTCCTGTATTCTTTATTTTTCTTTTTCCTTGTGTCGTTATTAAAATACGTCCTGTTTTTGAAATATATACGAATTTGTCATGAATCGGGAGAATAACATTGAGGCTAAATAGGAGAAGGCTGTATCCTCTTTTGTCTGGTTTATTTATATTCACCACATGACAAGGAACTTGTTAAATATCCAAGTATCGCTAATGACAGAACACTATGTTCCACGTTTGTCACATTTTTTTTTGGCTAAATTCGAACGTAAACAGCGTATAATTTGTAATACAACTTTTTCCTTTTAACTTAATTGACATTATTAGCTGTATACAACCAAGACAAAAGAAAACACAGCTTTCTCCTCTTGAGTAATCTAAAAAATTTTAGTTCTACACAGCTATTAGTTGTATACAACGTTTAGCATCTGTAGATTTAGACTCCTTCACCCCTCTCAACCACAAAAAAGCTTGACGCTTAAAAAATAATTCAAGTGGTTAAAATTTCTTCTTAAAAAAGTGATGACTTGATTTGAATTTCATGAAGAGCAAAAAATTAAATTGAGGGTGAAGAAATTTTTCTTGGGGGGGGGGGGGGGAGGGGGAGAGGTTTAAGAAAAGAAAAGACCACGAAAAAACTGAGTACTCACAAAATTGGAAGGAAATGAACCGATTTCAGGGAAAGCAAATTGGGAGAGCGCTTTTAACATGAGAACCAATATATTTGCACTCGCCGATATGGCCAACAAAGTTGCTGGCGGAGCTCTAGTTCCAAACTCACAAAGCACGGTTCTCCAATAAATGTAAAAGGATATAAACAGATTTTCAACATTTATTAACATTTATTAGCATGTCCCAAGTGGTGTCACTTTATTCCAAACTTTTCTCTTCGCTTGATGCCTCATCTCATCTTTATACATGCGTATGTGTGTGTGTTCTTTGGGAGGTAACAGATCCAAGAGTATATTTGCACAGGTTTGGTGGTGTGCATTGACGGTGAAAGTGACTAGGGTTGATTGGAGGAGAAGGGGGGGGGGGTGGAACTTCTTTTAAAACTAATAAAAAAAATTACCTTTTAAATTTGCTATTTCTTTTATTATATCCTAATATTGATTTAATAAAAAGGACTAATATTATCACTTTTTGTAATATTGAATATTAGTTGTATTACTTTTGTAACATTAGAAATCTAATTATCTCAATTTTTGGAAAATGTGAGACTAGTTGTGAGTTGTGTCACTTTTATAATAATGAGAACTAAATTGAAACAATGAGCCAACAATAGAAACCCATACTGAAATTTGCCCCTAACATATTCTGAAAAAAATTAAAAGTGCATCAGTTATAAAATCTCGTTTTTCTAGCATGAATTACATTTGAAGCCACATTGTAAAGCAACTACGGAGCTCACAACACCGTATTAACTCCTCATATTTCATTCTTCTAACAAAAGTTACTACAGTTCAAAGAGAAGCTCACAACATACTCCTCATATTTCATTCTTCCAACAAAAGAACAAAAGTTACTACAGTTCAAAGAGAATCGACTTCTCAGTGTTGAGCGAAATCGACAGATCTAAAACGAGCTGTAGCGTGTACAAGAGCGAACAGCTCTGAGGATCAGATTCCACCCGTACTCCTATCACTCAAGATTTGAAATGTACCGTTCACCATCCAAGCACAACGAAAAGTTAACTTGTGCACGCTATTAAGCTTGATAAAACCTTAATTGCAAGGAGGAATTGCTGAATGATTTGGGTATAAGGTTATTATAGTAAGGCAATGCCAGATGGCGGGAAAAAGAATTGAGTTACTCAGGTGCGAGGTAAATTACAGCTCACTCTTGCCGGCCTGCGCATCAACATTTCTTGGTGAGAAAAGCCATGTAAGCAGCTGTGTAAACTTACTGATTGGAGATATCTGCTCTTTTTCCACCTCTACATTGCAAAGCGTGTTATAGTCATGCTTCAAGTGAGGAGCAGCAACTCTGTCCTGGAAAAAAGAAACGAAGCAGATTAGACAAAAAATACTTTCATCTTCACTCTGAAGCACATTTAACAGAAAAGACATTCATTTTCGTGAAGGACATTTGAAGTACATAGGAAAGTACCTTGAACACCTCATATGGACAGATGGCAGAACCGTTGCAGCCCTGTGCATGAGAATTAACCAAACTATAAGATAAGATAATTGGAGCATGCTAGACATTTAACGTATGCATGTACTCGATAATGTATATATCCTTTAGCTTGGGGGGGGGGGTGGGAAGGAAAACAAGAGAAAGGAGCACAAGAACTCGGACAGACAATTGACAATAATGACTGGCATGAACAAGGGAACAAATGGGAGCCCCAAATCAAAAACAAAGTAAAAAAGCAAGAGTCTAATAGAGGGGTTCACTTTAAGCTTTAAGAGTTGGGAGCAGAAATGACTAAAAGAGACCATCCAAAATACATGTGAAACGGCAAAGCAATAGCTACTCTTGAAAGACTGAGATGAAGTCAAAATTCAAAGCAATTGGTAGCACAATTGTATTATTTATTTGAAGAAGACATCTGTGCATCTTGACATCCTCTTGGTCTGTCAACCCAAAGAGCTTACCGGTACAGGGGTAGGATGTTCATTGTGAAGCACTTGCACTAAGTACTTGCTTGCATCATTGGCTGGGCAGCTGTACAGGACTAAAATGTTATTCCCAGCAAAAGGTGCCACTGTACTGCCACGCCAATTCCTCCTTTGAGGTGGCTTAGGAGGGAGTTGTAAGGTTTGTTCCTTTTGTATCATGTCAAACTCTGACACAGTCGAGAGATGAAATCTTGTAAGACAACAATGAGGAGTTGCAACTGGAAAAAGATATATCAAAGTCATCTGAGTTACCTGATCCTTCCAGAAAAAGTCCAATCAAACATGTAAATGGAAGCAGAGTTTCTGCATGAGCAAACCGTAAACTTGCCTTCTCATAACTCCCAGGTGCATCTCCTTCTACAAGCAAGCAGAGGAATTCATTTTCTGTATAAAATAACAACATTCTGAAAGCAGATGCCTCTTTGTCTAGGTGAAATTGTCAGTTCTGCAACAGGTCAACCTTTTTTATTCAACTCCGCATCAGCTTTTACTAAAATCAAGTACCAAATAGAAGCATAATCCTCATCTCCAGGAGAGTTTCAAATAGCTCAACACAGGAAGTGGCGAAAGATAACTTGCAGATACCCCACATATAACATACAAAAACAAGCGTCAATTGTGTGGTTTGGGGGATTTTGTGCGGGGGAGGTTGGTATGAGGGCACACCTAATAGCAAGCAAAAAGTTTGTTGCATTGTTTAGACCAAGTTCTAGTTTTCTTTGACTATGCTTTTCATTCCCAAAAGACGCAGAATGATCTTGCTCTGCGAGATCATGTATAACATACAAAAACAAGCATCAATTGTGTGGTTTGGGGGGCTGCCCCGGGGGGGGGGGTGGTTGGTATGGGGGGATACCTAATAGCAAGCAAAAAGTTTGTTGCATTGTTTAGACCAAGTTCTAGTTTTCTCCGACTATGCTTTTCATTTCCAAAAGACTCAGAGTGATCTTGCTCCGCCAAATTAGCACTACATTAGCATTTCCTCTACACTTCAAAAACTATGAAGACAAAAACCTAGTTCATTCTAGTAAAATGTTTGATACAAAAGCATACTCCTTTGCTTGGCCCATTTTATTTGCTTATGTTATTTTTCATATCAGATTCTTATGAAAACCCCAATATAAATTACTAGCACTGAATAAAAGAATATATTGTTAAAGAATATTCTTTTACTGTTAAAGAATATTACCCTAAGTTCTCAAGAAAGACAGAAAGACAGATCAGTCTTTTACCTTCTTTAGCTTTAATTGCTTGCTCCATCGACTGAATAACATCTTTGAGCAAGGGTACTCCCATTCGGTAATTTAGAGAATTACCATATCCCTTCAATATAAACAACTCCAAATCATCCGTCCACTCCAACAGAGCGACCTACAAATTTCACAAATCAGTCATCATGGACAATAGGGATACTGTATCAAGTTACAATTATGTACTGAACATGAACATAAACCTTTCTATAGATTATTAGCCATTACACTATTCACAACACCAAAACAACAAAGCATTGGAAGTGTCTATTTTTATGTTAGCCCAGTAAGATTCCTCACGAAAATGAACCACAACCCAATGAGAGAGAGAAGGGCAGGGGCTGGAGTATAAGGTGAGCACCCAAGAACATAACAAGTTCAAAGTACCTCAGAGGCAGTGAACAGAGCACACGCTTGCTCAGTCAGGTCCAGTAGGGATGCTTCCTGCCATGGAAGTTAATATGAATAAAACAAAATAGAGGGGAAAAAAGAACAAAATCATATAAAATTTATTGAGCATTTATCCAAATAGTATATTGGCAATGTTTACCTGTTTGCACAGAAACCATAGAGAACATACATCCTGCCTTGTAAAATTAAGCTCATAGCGACTAACAAATGTTTGGGTAATTTTATCGAGGATTGGTTCCTTAAGCTTATCAACTGCTGGTTCCTGACTTTTCCTGAAAGCCTGCATCCAAAAATTAGTGGCATCTTTCTTAAATAAATACTTACAACCACTTACACAAAAGCAAGTATTCCACAAGATATAGTTTCATAATTGTTTTCTCCTGCATAAGCTACATCATGTTTCAAAAAATGGCTCACTATTGTTAACTTCAGAAGCTGATATAGCAAAACTAGGAAATGAAGCAAGCAACTAATTAGAGAAAGGAAATTCTATTGTGTAATATGAAGAGGTCAGTAACTAAAGAGCTGGCACCAGAGAAATTTTGGACTAGATTAGTTCTATAAGATGCTCATGACATAATAAATAATCCCTTGCAGTAAACAGATTATCTCAGAGAGATGTTGAACTAGTGTCTCCTATGACTCCCCTTCTGGATCAGATGGAACTTTGTGAATGTCTCTTTTCTCTCAAAAGTGCCAATGACAATATAAGTATCCTTCAGATATATCAGGAGGGTCTACATCTCCTAAATCAAAATTAAGATTCTCCAGAGATCTCAAGAATCATTTCGGTTCGTTAAGAGGAAGAAAGAGATGTTAGGAGAACAATGTATTGTATTAAAATAATTATTCTAAACACCCTTTTATAGGGTTAAGTTACAATAAACAATGAACTACTTTCCGATGTGGGACAAACACTATAATTCTATCTCAATGCTCCCCCCTCAAACTGGAGCATATATATCATACATATGTGTCCAGCTTGTTACAAATATATTCAACCCGAGGACCTCTTAAGAACTTGGGTGAAAAGGTCGGCCAACTAATCATTTGAACTAACGTGTAAAGTGACGATCTCCTTGGCTAGTACTTTGTTTCTCACGAAATAACAATCAATCTCAATGTGTTTAATGCGTTCATGGAACACCGGATTTGAAGCAATGTACATGGCTGCCTGATTATCACAAACTAATTTCATAGGCTGAGAGCAATCCACCCCAATCTCCTCCACAGATACCCATATCAACTTGCAGGTGGTTAACCCCATAACTCTGTATTCAAACTTTGCACTAGAGCAAGCTACAATCATCAGCTTCTTGCTTTTACATGACACAAGATTGCCTTCAACAAAAATACGATTCCCAGAAGTGGATCGTCTATCAACTGAACAACTTGCCCAAACTGCATCAAAATATCCAACAACATCAATGTGACACTGAAGAAGATATTTGGCGGGAGAGGATAACATTTCTCATTAATGATTGTAGATACTTCCCATTTTTATAGTTGTGGCACAGGGAGCCAACTACTACTAACTAACTAACAAACAATTAAACACATGCCAAAATACAACACCTTAACTAACTGTACAGCTGGCAACTCTATTTGACTATTCTTAGTGCAGCTACTACATCATCACCACTCAAAATGTACTTGGTGAATCACCAAGAGCAGCTTGCTTCTCAAATATGTGAACTGCCTCTATGGGAGTGATTTGGTAAAAAGATCTGCAATCTGTTATGTGCTTGGAAGATAGCTCAATTGTGGATGCTTGTTACTAACTTGTTCCCTAATGAAGTGATAATCAATTTCTATGTGTTTTGTCCCGTCATGAAATACAGGATTGGCAGCCAAAGCTATAGCCGATTGATTATCACAATAGAGCACAGGAGTAGGCACTAGCAGATAGAGATCTTGAAGCAAATAGGTCAACCAATTTAATTCTACAACTGCATTAGCCATGGCTCCATACTCTGCCTTAGTGATGTTTCTAGCAACAGCAAGCTGTATTTTTGAACACCAAGAGATTAGGTTAGGGCCCACAAAAATAGAATACCCTGAAGTTGATTTCCTGCCCACTGGATTGGATGTCCAGTCTGAATCGGTATAGCAAAAGAGATGAAAGTTGCCCTTGACAAACCTAAGGCCCATAGCAGCAGTCCCTTGGATGTATCTCAGACACTTCTTAAGTGCTTGAAAATCTCCTTGAGTAGGGGAGCGCATATGTTGGCATAGGTTATTAAGAGTAAACTGGAAAGCAGGCCTGGTCATGGTTAGATATTGTAATGCCACTATGATGCTTCAGAAATATGTAGGGTCAGGAAAGAGACTGAAAGACGCTATAGCGTAAGAATGTTCGAAGAAAGCAGGCATTTGGATTGAATTACACTAAGCCACGCCAGTCTTCTTCAATAAATCAAGTGCATACTTTGTTTGATGGAGATTGCATCTGCAATTCTATGAGTTTCAAGCCCTAAGAAATAGGACAAAGGCCTTGGGTCCTTCATGGCAAATTGCTAACTCATAGCATTAATGAGAGACTGAATGTAGCCTGCAAAGCTACCTATCACAATGTCATCAACAAAAAGAAGCATCGGAGTGAAATCTTGTGGTGTATGGTGAATAAATAAGGAGGAACATGTTTTGCTAGGATTAAAACCCTGTTGCAGTAAAAAGAGGTTAATTTGTGGAAGCAAGTCCTGGGATCTTGCTTTAGACCATAGAGAGACTTCTTGAGATGGCAGACCAAAGTAGGATAAGAAGTATCATCAACCGCTGGAGGCTGTGTCATATAAACAGTCTCTGTTAGAAAGCCATGGAAAAAAGCATTTGAAATATCCATCTGTTTAATAGGTCATCATTGTTCAGTGCAAGAGACCATCCTTATAGTTTAAGGCTTGATGATAGGACTAAAGGTCTCTATATAGCCAAGTCCAGCTTTTTGAAGGAATCCTTTGGCCACAAGTTTGGCCTTATACCTAGACACAGAGCCATCAACATTTCTTTTAATTTTATACACTCATTTGTAGCCAATAGATGACCTGCCAGGAGATAGAGGTACTAGATCCCATGTCTTTTGATCGATAAGAGCCTGATACTCCTCTGCATAGCCTGCACCAGCATCTTCTTTGTAAGTAATTGGTTCTGTCAGGGGAGGATCAGCTACCAAAGAGTGCAATTGATACAATGGAAGAGGTAGTGAGCCTCTCTTTGATGTAGTCAACATGGGATGTGCCTTGGTAGTAATAGGGACAGGTTGCCCCCTTGTATTAAGGAAAAATTTGTAAAACATATAAACTTTGTCCTCACTGATCTGGTAAAAAGTATAAATATAGGTCCACTAAACCATTTCACCCAAAAAAGCTAACCTCCAAAATTGTGAGGTGATATAAAACAAAATATCATTTTGTTAAGTGTAGAGAGTTAGATAATATACTATGTGCTATTGTAATAAGTTTCCCTCCCACATTGGAAGAGATATAGTATTTGCTCCTTATCATAGTATTACAAATAGAGCAACTTAATACCCTAAAAGGCATTAAGCCTTTAAGTCTTTCTCTCTATCCATATATGTCCTCTTTCTTTTTAACAAGGTATCTAGAGCCAAACATTAACCCTAACCCTAATATATATATAGAGAGAGATCTCTATAACCACAAAAAAAAAAAACTTAACCCTAAATGCCATCTCTGATTAGTCATCATACCATCACTTTATCAAAAATTTGAACCCACATCCCTTCCTCGTGCTCAAGCGACCTCAGCCACACCTTCATCGTCGCCTGAAACAGTGCCACGCGCCGGCACCTTCAGCGCATGAACTTCACGCTCCGGCACCGGAGCTCTGGCCAGCTTCCTTCTCGCATCGGGATGATCGCCCAAGTCTGCCCGTCTCAACTGTACAGCTGTTTTTGCAAAATTCTACCTCAGCAATGTGTTATTTGTGATCAACAGTATCTTTGAGATTTAAAAAATAAAAAAAATGCAGAACTAATTTCTTCTCTTGCTGGATTGTTGAATTAGTTTGTGGAAGTGCTATTATTATAGTGTAGGCTGCTGCACATCTGATTCTTTCTTTCAGTCATTATGAAATCTGACTTTGCTGAGAAAACAGAGACTCATGCTGAGTCCTCGAGATCTCATGTTGCTGCTACTCCATCAGTTGTCGTGCCCTCGTTTTCTAGTACTCCCACTGTCACAACAATTAAGCTGAATGGTAAGAATTACTCGTCGTGGTCTGTGGCTATCAATATTTGGTTTCTTGGACAATCAAGCTGCGATACATATTGCCACCAATCTGGTATTTCATGAAAGGACTAAGCACATTGAGATAGATTGTCACTTTGTCAAGGAGAAGCTATTGTCTAAGGAAATTGTTACCTCTTTTGTTGGCTCGAGTGATCAGTTAGCTGATTTATTTACAAAATCTCTTGGTGGTTTTTGGGTTAAATATATTTGTAACAAGCTTGGCATGTATGATATATATGCTCCAACTTGAGGGGGAATGTTAAGTGTAAAGAGTTAGATAATATACTATGTCAAGTGTAAAGAGTTAAATAATATACTATGTTGCTATTGTAATAAGTCTCTCTCCCACATCGGAAGAGATATAGTATTTGCTCCTTATCATAGTATTATAAATAGAGCAGGCTAATACCCTAAAAGGTATTAAGCCTTTGAGTCTTTCTCTCTCCATATGTGTCCTCTTTCTTTTTAACACATTTCTTTTGCCAATTACTTTATTTTGGCCCCTTTGATCAGGGAAAAGTTTGTAAAACAAATACAACTTCTCCTACCCTAATTGATAAAAAATATAATTACAAGACCTCTAAAATCTTTTGCTATTGGACCTGTAAACTTTTGCAACCCAACCCACAACCAACAAAAACACAACTTACATCATATAGATGGCCCATCCTACAACTTCATACTAACTGTTGATCTAATGTGCTCACCAAAATTGAAAAACAATGCGTTGTTGGAATATGAGTTGTTGGAAGAGCCCAGAGCTTGGCATTAACTATTACAGACCTAGATTACATACTAATGGAAAGGAAAGTCCAGTGAAGATCTACCTAAAGCTCTAGCACATCAAACAATCTGAAGCACTATGCATCAGTTTTCCAATAGTGAGGAATAAGATAGTCAATAGTCATACAACTTCATCTTGCAAAAGGTTGAAGGAGAATTATAAGCCACGAGATGATTATTAAACAAGAATTTTTCATCTTAAGCATGACAAATTAGGATCTTCTTGTCTATTGCATTGTCAAATATCTTCTTCACACTAAACAGGATAATTGAAAACTCCAAATCAATTCTCAACTTACATCTATAGAGTTCCCTGTAAAGCTCGAAATAACAGGACAAACCTCAAGCCACGCAGCATAGGAGCAGATGACAATTTGTTTAATGATGAAGCAGAAGAAATGCCCATATATAACCTATGTATGTACCTTATAGTTTTGACAACAATCATGAAACCTCAAGACAGTGTCACTGGCACGATTTTGACTAGTAACTGCAAAAGCTCGGTGATGCCCTAGGCCAAGATTTCCTCTTCCACTGAACAGACCCATGCCAAATGCTACAGCACTTGCTGATGCTCGAGGAACCTATAAACATCACCATTATGAAAAGAGATAAATAAGAACGTGAAGGAAGGCAGTAAAAGATGCTCAAGGCAAAAGTATTTCCATGTAACTCAAATTGCAAGAACCAATTGGACATTCTCGTACTGCTACTCCTGCAAAATTATTTAAGTAGTAGAATAAGACTTGTTCACGACAAGAAAGCATGAATGGTGCACTGTTTGATTCTTGTTACATTTTTTTGTTCACAGAGATTAACCATATCTTAATCTATCAAATTTAACCATCTTTCCCCTTGAACTTTTCCAAGCATAGCTCATTTACTTTCTCCAAAATCAAATTCAATATGTCACACTTTATGCTCCTCCTCCACCTAGGGAAAAAAAAAAAAATTACAAAGGGCTGAAATTCCAAACATTCTCCCAACATAAAACAATTATGACTAACCATACTTTTACACAGAGCATTTGACAGGACCCTGTAGATCAGAATCGAAAGGACTTCTAATTTTTCTATTTTTCATCTAGCCTCATTTGATTCCATATCACGTTTGTTGTCTACTGTGAATCAATTTGGTTACAGCTATTTCTAGTGCAGTCAAACGTTCTTTTACAGTTTTTACCTGTCCATTGCATTCTAAAAGTTTTCAAAATCAGCTACAGATATGACTGATAACAAAATTCCTTTGATGCATACACAGAAGGAGCAACATCACATTCAAGGATGAAAGCGAAGTTTTGGCATCAACAACTCAACATTTTTCTAGTCTACTCTTTGCCAACATATCCAGTTTTCTCTACTTCAACTAAAGTTTATATTTTGGACATATAATATTCAAAGGTAGGCATGTTAGATAAAACCTTCCAAAGAACCACAAATCAAAATCTTAAAGTTCATATAATTATGCTAAAGATATAAATTAGTAGAATCTAAACCTGCGTTGCTTTTATTGAATATACATCAGGATGGTAGTCCTCCTTAAATATTTCTGGAAAATTTTCTCTGATTCTGACACCAAGTTGATACAGCTCATCCTCTCCTTTGCTGATCAACTCTCCACCTGTGAGCTTTCCTTTCCACGGGGACTCCCAACCTTGTAGCCAAGAAGGTATCTTGTCTAGGGATTGCTTCTTTTCTTTTGCATGTTGTAATAGGATTTTCAGGTGAGTAGCCAAGGCTTCAAATTCCTTCATCTTTTTCTTGGTAGGAGCACGAGTCCCATGCCTTGCCTATTGACCAAAAATTCTCACTAATTCAGACTAAAGCATTCAATGATAGAAGTAAAAACTATGTACTAGAGTTTCTCACATTAAATGAAGTTATATTCGTACTAAAATATTCAATGGGATTATGGGACCACAAACAAAGTAAAAACTACCAAACAAATTTAACAAAACACATAAATCACAATTATTTTCATATCACAGATAGTTTCAAGCTCCAATTGGAGCTTCTAGTTAACAGATTCCTCAAAGAAAAGAGAAAATGAAGTGCATAAACCTTGATGCCAGGGCTAAGCGGAATTATATGCTTTTGCCATGTAATAAGTATTAGACTGCAATCTGATTTCCTTCCTACAAGGTCAAGGGTTGGGAATGATAGAAGACTTCTAAATCTTAGACAGCAGCATAGCATTTTCTCATACACTACGAGAATGTAGCATCCCTTTTACTTTCAATGACGCAGTTGTACTCAATCTCACCACCCCTGGCTCCGTAAGTTCACTTATTCAAGTGCAAAACAGGCAGAAGTAATAACAACAACCGAGAGCCTTGACAAATGGTTCCCAATGGGAAAGTATGATGTCATTAGACCCATACAGCAATCAGGTGAATAAGGCTTAGTTTAATTAAATGATGCACAAAATTCTTAACTACATTATCTGAAGAAGCTTGTGTCAAAAACCTCTACTAAAAGTACACAGGGCTCGAATAGATAAGGAATTATCTATTTCCGCAATCTCCATGCTATGTTCATAAGCAGAACAGATACAAATAAACAAATCATCTACTTAAAACATTACTTGGTTATGATTACAAAGAACAAATTGAGATTGTAAACGCCAATTACCACAAGATTTAAATGGATAGGAGTACATTCATCAGGTAGCTTAGAAGCTTCAAATGAATTGTCAGAAATATCTTTCACATCTGTATATCTGCAGACAATAGAGAAACCAACAAATAAAAGGAAAAAAATTAACCAATTCATCCAAACTTTAGGGAAAAACTCAGAATAATTTAGAAAAGAAAAATAGAAAAGAAAACTGACAATGACGGCAACAACAACATAGAATAGATTCACGAGAAACAATATGAAAAGTTTGATTGGACTGAAAAATTTTAACTCAATCAGTGAATTCGAACATTATTCACACATTCAATTCTTGAAAATTATCATAAAGTGGCAGAAATTAAAAATAATATACACGAAAATCAAGAAAATATAGGAAGCGACGGAGAGACCTGGTGACAGTTGCCAGATGGTGGCGAACATTGAAAGCCTGTTGGGCATTCGAATGTTGTATCGACCATAACAGCACTAGAAGAAGAGATATGGAGATGGACTGCTTTCTCATTATAGTTTGCTTTTCTTTTTCTTTTTCTTTTTTTCCCCCTGCTGTCTCTCTCTCTCTCTCTCTCTCTCTCTCTCTCTTGCTCTTCTGTTTATATATTTAAAATTCTCCACTGCAACGGAGATGAATTTTTGGTGTGCGGTGTGGTGTATGGGGTACGATGTACTCTCTGAATTTGGCCCGTCGAATGTTGACAGATGCGATCAGATTCGAAAGTTTGTTGGGAGTATTTTTGACGATCCTTACATTACACATCCTGATTACTGTGCACCTAAAAAATACCGTATATCTTCTTGTGTATGAGATATGTGTGCAAAATAGTAAGACCTAAATGAGCTAACACTTCCAAAAACACGAAGCACCACATTTAAAACACGCGCAAAACCTTTCTGTCTATCTCATTACTCCGACGACAACAATCTCTCCTCCGACTAAAAAACTCTAATGACTTCATCCAAATCAACAACGCCAGTACAAATGTAATAATTTCTACGGCAAAATGTACAAATGTTTTCTATATATATATATATATATATATATATATATATATATATATATATATATATATATATATATATATATATATATATATTTAAAACATTTGCTTTATGTTCAAAATGAATAAATACTAGTTCAAAATTGATATCATGCTATCTGATAAAATAAAATTTATTGCTTAAAATAAATAAAGTAATGGTTCAAAATAAATAAACTAGTAGTTCAAAATGAATAAACTATTGGTTCAAAATTACTAAACTACTGGTTCAAACTAGATAAACTACTAGTTCAAAATGAATAAACTATTAGTTCAAAATTGATATCATGTTACGTGATAAAATAAAAACTATGGTTCAAAATGAATAAACTGCTCGTTCAAATTGAAAAAACTACCGGATCAAAATTCATACATTACATGTATAAAATCAGTATAGTATTTCATATGCTACACTAGTAGTTCACAAAATACTATCATATTTGAGAAATTAATAATATTAGTTCAAAACATTCACTCCAAATGTTCAAAATGCATAAACTATTGGTTTAAAACAATTATACTATATGTTCAAAATCAATAAATTATTGGTTCAAAATTTATATTCTGCTATTTGATCAACTAATGCGTGCTATATATTCAGAATGGATTACATTAGTGATCATAAATACTCAACACGTGAGGAAGAAGTCCCTGAAGTTGGCATCATAACATTTAAAAGTTGCTACCAAAGCTATTTGTATGTAAATTTTTGACTTTTGTAATTACAAAATATATTATATCATTTAGTACTAACATGAACAAAATTTTTGTAGGACCTTCCATCTAAATTTGCCTATAGCAGGAATCCGCAACAAGGACTCCATAACAATTATAGATTACAAAAACTGAGAGTCATTTTCGAACTCTGCTAACGATCTACAAGGAACAAAGATTCATTTTTTCTTTGTGATGGATGGTCAATCTTCAAGAAAGAACTATGCGTGAGAAGCAATGACAAATGCATCTTCACTTAGACGAGAAACGACAAATTTACCTTGATAATAAGCCAAGTTTTCAGAATTTTCAATAATGTATTCTAGTGATTTAATGTATTGCATTTTGTGACTTTTATTTGTAATTTCAATGTAAATCATGAATTATGAACATCCAGTTATTTGAAGCTGAGCATTTAGTTAACTGGTTTTGATCAATTTATCAATATAGTCAAATTTGCTTTTCCAACCTAACAATGGTAAACATACTTTTACTATATATATGCAAAAATATTTCAATTTTACTTTTTTACAAATTTATGGACTAAAAATTTTCTTGTTTTAGACGCTTCCAAATTAAAAATTTATACAGTACAAAATTATTCTAAATGATTTTGAACCTCAAACATATTTGAATACTATTGATTATTTATTAGTTGCATATATACTTTTAAATTTACATCAAATATCGTCAACATAAATATTATCAACATTAATACATAAAAATTAAATTAAAATGAAATAATAAAGTTCAAAAAAAATAATGCTCATTATTTTTCAAATATATATGCTTACAAATGTACATCTAATATTATAAAAACTAACTACAAAAATAATAAACATAATATTAAAATCTGAACAAATTAAAAAAATGTCAAAAACAGCAATTTATTAAAAAAAAAGCGGACCAATTAAAAAGTGTCACAATGAAGCACAACTTTCCATAATCACAAAATATACAGAACACATTTTTGGAAGGCAAAAAGATCAACCAAAATTGCAAAAATCAATCTGCAAACACCAATCATCTCAATCACATTTCTCTCATTCAATACTAAACCATCACATCTCTTTCATCTCAAACCCAATGACGCCATTATTGCAGACCCACAACTTCTTTGTTGCAATTCCACAACACTACTTACGCTTACTAATCAAACACTTCTTTTATGCATTTTTGTGATGAGCATGGCATTGATATCAACTTTTCGGCCCCTGCTCAACAAAATGGGATAATAGAGAGGAAGAATCGTAGACTTCAAGAAACGACAAGAACTATGCTTAAGGAACACAATTTGCCTACATATTTTTGGGGCAAAGCCATTAACACCACATGTTATGTGCAAAATAAGTCCTTATTAGACCTATCTTAAACAAAACCTCTTACGAGCTTTGGTGTGGCAAAACCCCCAAAATTTTATATTTTAAAGTATTTGGTTGTAAATTCTTCATTTTGAATACTGGAGATAATTTGTATAAGTTTGATGCTAAATCGGATGCTAAATCGGATGAAGGCATATTTCTTGGTTATTCCACTAAGAGTAAGGCATGTCATGTGTATAATAAAAGAATTCTAGTTGTGGAAGAACCTATGCATGTTACCTTTGACGAGACTAACTCCTTCGCGCTGAGAAAGGGCAATGATGAGGATGTAGACCTCCTAGAGAAATTCTCAATTGATGAAAGACCTACAAATAATAAGGAATCTCAAAGGGATCAATAAGACACTAATCAAGGAGAAGATTCTCAAGTTAAGGTGGTTGAAGAACAAGGTTCAAATCAAGATACCACCATGGAGCAACAAGGGACTCATGTTGATTTGTCCAAGTGTTGGAAGTTTGTGAGACACCATCCCAAAGAACAAATCATTGGTGTCCATCCAAAGGAGTAAAAACAAGGGATATTATTAATAACTTTTGTGAGCATTATGCTTTCATTTCTCGTATTGAGCCTAAGAATGTCAAAGAAGTTTTACAAGATAAGAATTGGATAATTGCAATGCAAGAGGAGTTTAATCAATTTACTAGAAACAAAGTTTGGAACCTACTTGAGAGACCTAAAAACCATCCAATAATTGGAACTAAATGGGTATTTAGGAACAAACTTGATGAATCCGGTGTAGTAACTAGGAATAAGCCTAGACTTGTAACTCAAGGATACAATCAAGAAAAAAGGAATAAACTTGATGAGACATATGCTCCTATGGCTAGATTGGAATCAATTTGCATGTTATGTGGACTGATGTGTGTCATTTGTGCGTGTTTGCATCTTGTTTTTGCACGCATGTTTAAGGGTGTTTAGAGTATAATTGAGTGCACTTAGTACAAATTTTATGCATATTTGTTAATATTTGTACATAATGTATTTAGGTGCATAAATACTATACTAAGTGTTATATTCCATGTTTTAGGAGTGTTTTGGAAGGGTTCAAGCTTATGCGAGGAAGAAATGAGCGAACGGATAAAGACCGGAAGAAAAGAAATAAAGAAGAGATCATTCTGATCCAGCCGATCGACTTAGAAGAAGAGTAGGTCGACCGGCCGCTCCAGAGAATAAAAGATTTGAAGCCGGTCGAGTTCCTCAAGAAGCCGGTCGACCTAGACGGTCGACCGGCCATTCCAGAGAGCATCATGATTGAAGCCGGTCGAGCAAGAAAAAAGAGCCGGTCGACGGGCTAGGTCGACGGGCTGTGCGCTGAAGAAATCCATAAAAAGCTCGTTCAGCTCATTTTCAAATGGGAGGAACTTTTATTTCTAAAATCCTAATAAACCCTAACCCTTTACCCACTTCACAAAACACCCTAAACCACCATCTAAACCCCGCACCAAGCTAGGATTGAAGCATTAAACAAATATTTGAAGGATTTGTACGGATTTGGAAGCAAGAATTTAGGGAAGTTCTTCTTGTTCTTTCTCTATTTCTTGTAAATATGTTGCTAGATTAGGCTAGATTTAGGGTTGATTGTTGTTGTATATTAGATTAGGAATTTGAATAATGGATTTGTGTAGATCTTTGGCTCTTAATACATGTTTATTTACATAAATTTATGGCATGATTCAATATGTCTATGTATTGGAAATCAAACATGTCTATGTGTTTGTTAAAATGCCTAAGTGAATATGCATGTGTTATTTGTGCTTCAAATGCTCTTATCTACTTATATGGGTGATGTGATTGTGCTTAATCTCGTGGCTTTGCTTAGTAGAGTAGGCTTTAGCTTTAAATCCAGCTAATAGGTTACATGCTATGCTTAGTCGAGTTTAAGTGCTAGTCCTTGGCTTTAAATCTAGCCAAGCGGATAAGTTAACCTAGACTAGAGTATCCTTCACCTGCGTTAGTGTTGGTTAATCGAGCCTTAATGTCACGTAGTGTTTAGGTGCTAGTCCTTGGCTTTAAATCCAGCCAAGAGGATAAGTTTTAAGCACGGATTGCGTAGGCTAGGAGGGATTGGCCTTTAGCGTTAAATCCAGCTAACGGGTTGAACCACTAGTATTGGTTAAGAGAGCCCCCGATCAACACAATGGCAATAGAAGTCCCGAGCCTTAGATAGACATCATCTGTTATCATAGCCCAAGTCTTGTTGCAATGCAATCGCCCTAGGTCCCCTTCTTCTTTATTAGTGTTTCCTTCCTTAGTTTGGCTCCCTTAAGTTCCTCCATAGATTAGTTTTTATTTTCCTTTTTTTGAGCTCCCTTCCATCCCAAAGTGAGTACACACACGCACGTGGCTAGTTTAAGGCACCCAAGCACATAGAGACTAAACTAAGGTAGCTTCCCTGTGGATTCGACCCCGCACTTGCACACACTGTACTACACACGTCCCGTGCACTTGCGGGCTATTAGTCTTGTGCTCAAATAGTGTATCATGGAATTTAAACTTTATCAAATGAATGTGAAAAGTACGTTTCTAAATAGTTTTATTGAGGATGAGGTATATGTTAAACAACCTCTCGATTTTGAAGATTCTTACTTTCCATATTTACAAACTTGAAAAGGCTTTATATGGCTTAAAGCAAGCCCCTCGAGCTTTGTATGAAAGACTAAGTGGTTTTCTTGTTGAAATTGGCTTTGAAAGAGAAAAATTGGACTCAACTTTATTTATAAAAAGGGATAAAGATGATATCTTATTTGTGCTAATTTATGTGGATGACATTATATTTGGTGCCCCTAATGTCGCTTTATGTGAAAGCTTCGCTAAGTATATGAATAAATAGTTTGAGATGAGCATGATGGGAGAGTTGACATTCTTTCTTGGGCTCCAAATCAAACAAACAAAAGAAGACATTTTCATCAACCAAGCCAAGTACACAAAAGATATTATCGAGAATTTTGGGCTTGAAGATGTTAAGGAAATCAAAACTCCCATGAGTCCATCAACCAAACTTGACATAGATGAGAAGAGTAAGCTTGTAGATGAGAAGAAATATTGAGGTATGATTTGTAGCTTGCTTTGTTTGATGGCTTCAAGGCCGAATATCATGTTTGCTATGTGTTTGTATGCTAGATTTCAAGCTAATCCTAAGGAAACACATCTAGTTACTGTAAAACGAATCATTAGATATCTTAAGGGAGCTATTAACTTAGGACTTTGGTATGTTAAAGGAACCTCATTTGACTTGTGTAGCTTTTTTTATGCCAATTTTGTCGGTTGTAAGGTGGATCGTAAGAGTACGAGTGGTACTTGTCAATTCCGTGGTCATTCTTTGGTGTCTTAGTCTAGTAGGAAGCAAAATAGTTTAGCCATATCTACTACTGAAGTTGAATACATTGTAATCAGAAGTTGTGTTGCTTAAATTTTGTGGATGAAACAAAACTTGCTTGATTACGGTTTGCATTATAATCATGTTCCTATTTATTGTGACAGTGCTAGTGCCATTAATCTCACTAAGAACCCTATTTAACATTCTTGAACTAAACATACCAAGACTAGGCATCATTTCATTAGAGATCATGTGCAAAAACGTGACATTACGCTTGAATTCGTTGATACTTTGCATCAAGTTGCCGACATTTTTACGAAACTGTTGCATGAAGAACAATTTTATAAAACTAGAAGAGAGATTGAGATGCAAATTTGTGTTTAAATTGCACTTTTATTATTAAAAAATTGATGTTTTCGGTTTAAAATGATATTTGAAAAGGTTTTTAATTACAAAAAATAAGTTTCTACGCATTCTAGGTCAACTGGTCGTATCAACCAATCGATCGTCTAAGATAGGTAGGTGACCGGTAGAAGCAGATTTAAAAAATGCTCTCTGCCCCTACTAGTTGGGTAGGCGTACCGGTCGATCGATACGAGCTAGAGACCGCTTTTAAAAGTCGATTTCACTCTGCAAAACCCATTCTTCTCATTCTCTCATAAACCTTAACCCTAAATCCTTTCTAACCCACAACATAGAATCCACAAATAAGCATATAGACATGATTATAAGATAAATTAAAGGTGTCTAGTAGCAAATAAACTCCAATTTATATACAAACTACTCACATAGGCATTTTATCAAATACCTAGACATGTAGTGAGTAAAAGCCATTGAACACGAAAAACAAAGTGTATATATACATACACACACACACATGCACACACACACACACACATATATACATTGTGGGTGCACATATCTTGAGAAGGGGGTGAAGATATTTAATAATTTTTGTATTTAAAAATTAACAGAAAATTAACAACTTTCTTTCAAGAAAAATATCAAATACAAGATAATCAATATAAGTAGATGAAATAAAAAATGAGTAGAGGTAGGAAGACAAACGATTTTTGGGTGGTTTGGCCAAGCCTACGTCCACTGCCCAAGGATGCTCCCCTTAGGACTTCAACAATCTTCACTAAAAATTGCTTCTTCAAATCTTGGTGATGTAAGAATAAAGTTCTTCAACTCTTTGAAGCCAATCTTCAAAGAACTCGAGAGTCCCACTCCTTAGGATTTCCCCATACTTGTACAAGCTTTTATGAATGTCTCTCTTGGAATTTTTTAGCTCACAAAGTGTGTATACAATCAAGAAGAGTAAAAATTTGTAAAAAATATGTATCTTCTTCCCACAAGATGATATAGTAAGAGAAAGCTCTTGAAAGTTCAAAGATATTGCATGAGTAGCTCAAGATCTCAACAATTAAAACATGATGTAGGTTTTGCAAGCTTTGATTGATTGTTTGAGTTTTGAAGATGTATTTAAAGAGATTTTTAATGCTAGGGTTTGGTAGGTGGAAGAAAAGAAAGAAGAAATTGCAAGAACAGTAATAAACAGCTAGTGCATTTATTACAGTATTTCGCTCAGCCAGTTGGTCGGCTGGGTCGTCCCGCTCTTCCTTGGCCTTCTCTGATCAGACCGAATGCCTTAGCCATCGACCAGCTAGGGGTCCAGCTTTTCTTCCTCCTTCTCTAATGTGGCCAGGGAACCTCCTTGGCTAGCCGATCTACCGGCTGAGGGCCCTGGCCACTCCAGAGACAAGAAGCAAAGAAAAACTCACCTGGAAGCTTTTAAACTCAATTTTGTCAACTTTTCATGACTCCAAATTAACTCAAGGCATTTTGCAAACACTTTTAAGACTTAAAAACATTTCAAAAATTATTTTTACACTAAGTATGCATCTAAAATCATTTTGCTTTTATGAAAGATAATATTCACGAGATTTAATTTGTTTAAGTCATGAAAAATACAAGTGAGCTAATAGTTGCAATACTAAGGCATTTCACAAGAAGAGCAAAACGTCTGGTACCCCTTCCTCCTTATGCCTTTTCATCATCTTCTTCTCCAATCTTTGACAAATAATGCTCATTGCTCATCTTTTTCTATCTCCCAAGCATTTATCTATTCAATTCATATTTTGATACTTCACAAGATGCATTTAGTAAGAGAATAATATATTTCAATAATGCATATCAATTTTCATCATCAAAATCAATAGCTAGTATTTAGCCAACATACACACATGATGTGTTTGTTTTGTGTGTTTATGTATTGCATGTATATACTTGCTTTGAGGTTTTTTGAGTTTATTTAATGTATTAGTGTAGAATTTATGTCATACTTGTGCATATTAGGGTTTACATTTTTTTAGTTGAAGTTAAGACTTAAATGCTACACTAATGCATGTTTATTGCTTATTTTAGGTGAGATTCGGGAAGATAATTGGAGCTTAATTGAGGTTGCTTGGTATATGGAACAAATCCAAGGGTGTTTTGGACATCAAGGAATAAAGAAAAGTGCATTTGGAAATGGGGGGCAAAGGAAGAAGCGACCAATCGAGCGTAACGTGAGCCAAATTCGGAGCTTGCAACCAAAAAAGACATGGACAAATTTGGGACATATTTTGGGGTGCAAAAGATGGCTTGGGAGATCCCCACGGGGATACGAAGTCATAAAAAAAAATGATGCGCGAATCAGAGCCAAAATGACCAAAATATGGGCATTTTACTATCAAGACCGGTTGAGCTTCTGTCAAGGCCAGTCGACCTTGCCAATCGATCGGCCAGATCAAAATCTGGACCAATTTGGCTGGATGACTTAGCCCTAAAGTCGGTCGACCGGTTGGGCACCCGGCTAGATGCGTTGACAGCTCTATTTAAGCCATTTTTCAACCATTTTTGAAGGAGAACAACACCTAATTCACATACCCACTTCCCAAAACCCAAGATCCACCAAAAACCACCTCACACACTCACTTCTAAACACATTTTAACACTTGGAATCAAGGGTCTAAGAGGATCAAAAACAAGAATTTGGAGCATAGCTCATGGATTATAAAGCTTGGCTATGGATAGCAGGGTATCTATCTTTTATCCTAAGTCTTGTTAGGTGTGATTAGAGCTATGTAGGGAGATTATTCTTGTATTTATGGATTGATTACTGCTCTTTTGTAATGGGTATTTGGTGGATTTATACATATATGCTTTATGTTTAGGGTTTCAAAGGCTATCTTACATACATGTCTATGTGTCTATATATATATATATACATTGAAGTCGATTGTGCTATTAACCATCGCTAAATCATTATGCTAGCATGTCTATGTGTTTGTGTGGTGATTACGTGAAGTGGGTATGCTTATATACATGTCTATGTGTGTGTTTGCATACTTAATAGCATAAATAGCTTTTATTGCTTACATGTCAGGTGCAATTGCTTAAATTGGTGTAATCTAAGTATGTCTATGTGCTTAGTAGTAGAATACTCCAGAATATTCTCGAATGCCATGCCTTAGATGTGTTTGCTTTGCGCTTAAATGTTAACACCCATTATTGTGATGATGATCGATGATGCATAACTAATGGCTAGCCTAGGTCGAGTCTACCTTAACTTTAAATCCAGCTAATGGGTTTCAGGGTAGGTTAGTTGACCTTAGATGGACTAAGTCTTGGCTTTAAATCCAACCAACGGTTTAGAGGGTAGGGTTAGATCGATCTAAATCACCTAGAATCCTAACTAGCTAGCCCTATGGCCCTAATTCATAAAGACCATATGCCATGGCTATAAGGGTTGACACCTAGGGACGAATGCGCACTGAGGCTTAGGGTGTAATTAGGAGACTAGACGAGAGCATCCAAATTTAATCCATCAAACAACCCTAACAAGAAGTAGTAATCACCTATTTGCAAGCTGTAATCACCATATTCCCCATTTCCACGTGTTAGCATTCCCTTAGATCGCTTGATTCCATCATTACACACACACACTACCTTTTATTTTTTGCTTATTGCTTACATTTATCTTTTCTGAGCTCCACTCAAACCAAAAACACCAAAAAGATTCTAGTTAGGACCCTAACATGTAGCTTTTTAGGGTGCACTTATCTTAGAACACCATACACGTTAGACCTCCCAGTAGATTTGACCCCGCACTCGCACACACCATACTACAAGAGCCTGATCCTAGAAGAATTTGTGAAAAAGTTTTGCAAAATTACTTCAGTTGGTATCAGAGCCAGGGCTCTTTTATTTTAATATTCATGAACATTATCGCGTAATTAGAAACATATTTGATACGTATTTTGTTCTCACGAGATAATTTTAATTGAGAATTAAAATTCATCTTAGAATAGTAACATGGATTTTTGAAACATAATATTTATGTGATAAGAATATGGCTATGGCCTTTTGCTTCCTTGGCGTTTGTAAGATTTCATGTCTTCTTTGTATAATCTATCAATGGTTGAACCTCACGTTAAAAACATATCTGATGTCTATTTATTTTGATTCCTTGAAACTATAAGTCTAAAATTACATTAAAAGGAAATTTTTTTTTGGTGTTTTTGTAAAAAAAAAAAAAAACACATCTTAACATGTGTTTTTGTTATTGTATGATAAACTATTAATATTATATATTTATATTGAAAGTTGAGATTTTGGAAATCTCATAAGACTTCTATTCTTCTTCGAGAAATTGCAAACTCCATCACTGCCTTGGTCAACAACTTTTGTTTCATAATTAACAAAAAAACTATTTTCTCGGTAGAAGTCGGTGCTAGCTTAAGTGTTAAGAATGCCATGACTTTTGAGCATAGTGTTAATCCTAACGTTACAAGGTGGTAGCGGCACTAAGGGGTTAGTGGTTAGAGGAAGATGATGGTTAGAAAGGGTTTATTCATGGGTCAGATTGTGATCCGACTTGAACCCACTTAAAAGGTCTAGATCAGATTTGGATCTGGTGGTTTTTTTTTTAAGTTTTTTTTTTGTGCTAAATTTAATTTGGGCTTCAGTTTGACCCAAGTGATTATCTCATATAATTGAATGGGTATAAGCTAACCTAAATTTGTTTGGGCCATTAGTAATGTGGGCTTGCTCGAACTAAAGGAATTCAAATCATTTAGTGGGCTTTTATTTTAACACGTGTTTGTTTTGACTTTTTGGGTTAAGGCTTTGCCTTATTTTTATATTTGGGCATTAAATTGTTAAGGCCCTAAATATAGTAAGGTTATGAGCTTTAAGAGTTTTGGACTCTTAATGTAATTAGGCAATTATATTTATAGGGCATGTGTAATAGGACTGGGCCAAAGATGTTTGGTCTGTTTTAAGATTTCTAAGCACATTTTATTTGGACTTTGGCGATGGGTTGTTGTTTTTTTTTTTAATTAAGTTTGGACTTAATTAGGATATTGGGTTATTGTTTTAACTTGATTGATTATGAATTTATTAATTTAGATTTAACCCAATTCAATTTAAATAAGCTTCATTTTAAATTATGGTGATAATAAATTGTTTATTCTTTTTTGTATTAAGGCCCATTAATGAGTCAAAATTATGATTTTCACCCCAATTAATTTAAAAAGAGTTTTAATTAATTGGATTAGTCCTTTAGTTGGTCAAAATAGTGATTTTGACCTCAATTAATTAGAAAGGAGTTCTTAATTAACTGAATAAAGTCGAAAGGCTAGTCAAGATTAGATTTTGACTCCAATAAATTTAAAATGACATTTTAATTAATTAGTTTTGAAAGAAGTTTTAATTAATTGAAGGGATTGATTTAATATGATTTAATCAATCCGATGATTGTGCGATAGAATCTTGAAATTGATTTTTGTTTCTTTATTTTGATGTATGACATATTATGAGGAGGTTATGGGCTTGCATATCATATTTATTATTGCATTTTATTTATTAATTATTGTAATTAATTTATGGGTTTTTTTTTTAAATTGGGCCTGCGAGCCCAGCCTTCTCTTCAATCTGGCTGTAAAATTCCTCTCCCAAGTGATGTATCCCTTTCTTTAGAAGGAGTTCTTCTTTATACGATGTAATTAGTAGGTTTTAGCACTCTCGAGACGAGGAACTGAGGACCAAGAAACTGAAGGCCTAGGCCTATTCAGGTTTCCCAAAAATTAAAATGTAATAATTTATTTTTGCATGATAGAGTGGCCCATGATGGCTCTAGTGGGCCACACTAGGAAGGCCCATAACCACCTGTATGTGCTTATATATGTTGTTCTGTATGCCAATCAGTTAATTAATCTGGATAATTAAAGGTTTGACTATTAAACAAGCATGCTCTTTTAATCAAACAAATCCCTAAAATTTGTTAGGTCCTTAAAGTGACTTGGACATAGGGATGTCCAAATCATTGCCTCCCATTAAAGTAAATGATAATGGGCCCAATAATCTAATAAATGTTGGAGGCCCTTAGGCTTGACTTTTATTCGAATATTGGGATTACTATTTACTAAATGAGACCCTTGGAATCCCTTCGAACTAGTGAGTAGGTGGGCCGACCTCAGTCGGGTCTACTCATTGGGGTTGAAGGAAAACATTGGGAGTTTATGTTAATGGTTTGACCTAACCAAGCTTTTCAGTGGAGGACCTTAGTCCTGCTGAAGAGATGCTTGGGGTAGAACAAAATACTGGGAGTTACTTGGGGAAGTAATTGGTTATAAACCTACCAAGCGGTGTCCATAGGTTGGCCGACCTCAGTCGGGCCTATGTACATTGTTTTGGATCTCGGTACCCACTAAAGGGATTTATTTTTCGGAAATCCTTTCGGGTTGTAGGTAGGGGCTAACAATCTGAACAAAATAGTGGAAGGATCCATTAGATATTGGCCCATATCTTTTGGAAAAATTAATAACTCATATTTACAATAGATTATTTATTCTTTTTATGTCGATTATTTGCAGATTTAATGGCTAACACATTGTCTTTAAGATCACTATTGGATAGTGAGAAGCTCATTGGGCCCAACCTTGATAGTTGGTATCGAAGGTTGCGCATTGTGCTTGAACATGAATGTATCTTGTATGTTCTTACTGATCCAGCACCTACGGAGCCAGCTGCTAATGCACATGCAGCGGATCGTAGACGCTATAAAAAATGGCTTGATGATAGAGTCACAGTTCGCTGCATTATGAGGGCGGCAATGAATGACGAGTTTTGTCGCAAGTTTGAGGATTCGCAGTCTGAGGCTATCATTCAAGCAATGAATGAGTCATTTGGCACATTGGATGATGCTGAAAGACATAGAACCTCATGTGCTATTTTTGGTGCTAAGATGAAAGAAGGCACATCAGTTATTGATCATGTATTGTACATGACAAAAAACATTGAGAAGTTGGCTAAGCTAGGCTTTCCACTTCAGGAACAGCTTGGCAAGGATGCCATTCTTAACTCGTTGCCTTAATCTTTTCTCCCCTTCTTGAATCAGTTCAAGATGAATAAGCCTGTTGTTAACTACCACGGGCTACTAGGACTGTTACAAACCTTTGAGAAAGATAACCTGCTCCTAAGAAAGCCTGTTAATGTAGTGGGAGGTGCCTCATCCTCGAGACACAAAGGTTTTAAGAAAGGCAAAAAGAAGAACAAAATTGCGTCCAAAGCTCAAGGTGGGATTAAGAAACCTAGAAAGCAGCAAAACCAAGCCCGTAAGCAAAAGGTTGATAAGAGCCAAGCAGAGTGTTTCTTCTGCAAGCAGCTTGGACACTGGAAGAGGAATTGTCCTTAGTATCTGGCGTCTTTAGATCCAAACAGGCCTAGAAGAAAGCAACAGGTTGCTCAGCAAGGTACATATGTGATTACTCCTTGCAACTTTAGTGTCATAAACTCTACTACCTATGTATTAGATACAGGCAGTCCTTATCATATTTGCAATTCGTTGCAGGGGCTACAGGTCAGTAGGAAGTTTAAAGACGGAGAGCGATACATGAGCGTTGGCAATGGGAATCTTGTTCTAGTACTAGCGTTAGGGTGTTTATCTCTAGCTATCAATTCTATGAACTTAAGTCTTTCTGATGTTTTCTTTTGTCCGGATTTTGTTTTAAACATTATTTCAATTGGGCTGTTAGCCCAAGATGGATATTCCTTTAGAATTTTCAATAATGGAATTGACATTATTTTGAATAATGTTTTTGTTTTTATTGGACGATTGGAACATGGGATTTATATTTTGACATAGCCTGTGCACATCTTGCATGTTAGCAATAAACGTCCCAAAATAGGAACTACTTCAGATATATATATCTTTGGCACTGTAAACTTGGTCATATTAATAAAGATAGGATTAACAAGTTGGTTAAGGAAGGGTTTCTTGACATTAGTGATCCTAAATCACTATAGACTTGTGAGTCTTGTCTACTTGGAAAAATGACCAAATCCCCTTTTACTGGAAAAGGTGATAGAGCTATAGAACTCTTGGGCCTTATACATACCGATGTCTGTGGGCCCATGAACACTAGTGCTAGAGGTGGGTATTCCTACCTCATTACATTCACTGATGACCTATCTAGATATGGATATGTCTATTTGATGAGACATAAATCAGAGTCTTTTGAAATGTTCAAAAGATACAAGAGTGACGTAGAAAAACAAATTGGAAAGAGTATTAAGATCCTACGATCTGATCGTGGAGGAGAATATCTTTCTAATGAGTTTTTAAGTTACCTAGAAGAGAATGGGATTCTCTTGCAATGGACTCCTCCAGGTACACCACAACATAATGGTGTATCTGAAAGGAGAAATCGAACACTGTTAGACATGGTTCAATCCATGATGGGACGCATGGATCTACCCATATCCTTTTGGGGATATGCTCTTGAGACAGCCCTACTTGTGCTGAATAAAGTACCTAGCAAGTCAGTAGAAAAGACACCATATGAGATGTGGCATGGTCGTAAACCAGTACTTTCTTACCTCAAGGTTTGGGGGTGTTCGGCATACGTCAAGCGTCTTCAGACTGATAAGCTAGAACCAAAATCTGACAAATGTAGATTTGTAGGATACCCTAGAGAGTCTAGAGGATATTACTTCTATCATGATGAAGAACAAAAGGTGTTTGTTGCTGCTAGAGCAGTCTTTCTAGAGAAAGAGTTTCTAGAACAAGAGAGAACTACCTCTACTATTGACCTCGGTGAAGTATAGACACCTTCAGCTGAACATACAGGACAGGATGAGGTTAGGGAACCAGATCTTGAAGCTACTATAGAGGCATCACTTAGGAGATCTAGTAGAGTACCTCGTCAATCAATTAGGTATGGATTCCTGGTTCGAGACGGTGATCCTATCGAATTAGATGAGAATGATGAGGATCCGATCACCTATATGGATGCCATGCAAAGGCACGACTCTGAAGAATGGCTTAAGGCCATGGAATCTGAAATGGAATCCATGAAAATCAATAATGTGTGGACATTAGTTGATCCACCTGAAGGGGTTAAACCTATTGGGTGTAAATGGGTTTTCAAACAAAAGCAAGGAGTAGATGGGAAGGTGGAGACCTACAAAGCCCGTTTGGTTGCTAAGGGATATCGACAACGTCATGGAATTGACTATGATGAAACTTTTTCCCCTGTAGTAATGCTCAAGTCAGTTTGCATTATGCTTGCTATAGCTGCACAATTAGACTATGAGATCTGGCAAATGGATGTTAAAACATCTTTCCTTAATGGTAAGCTAGAAAAGGAAGTGTATATGACACAACCTGAAGGGTTTACATCTACAGATGAGTCTAGAGTGTGTAAGCTTCAGAAGTCCATCTATGGACTTAAGCAAGCTTCTCGGAGTTGGAACATACATTTTGACAAAGTTGTCAAAACGTATGGTTTCATTAAGAACGAAGAAGAGCCTTGAATTTATAAATGGGCTAATGGACATGTGGTCAAATTCTTAGTATTGTATGTGGATGACATTCTCCTTATAGGAAATGATATCTCCGCATTACAAAATGTGAAGTTATGGCTTTCGTCCCAATTCTCTATGAAGGATCCAGAAGAAGCTTCCTATATCCTTGGGATCAAAATCTATAGAGATAGATCTAAAAGGTTGTTGGGATTGTCCCAATCCACGTATATTGACACCGTGCTGAAAAGGTTCAACATGGAAAATTCCAAAAGAGGCTATCTTCCAATAGGTCATGGAATTTCTCTCTCCAAGAGGGATTGTCCCTCAACTCCTCAGGAAAGAGAGCGTATGAGTAGAGTCCCTTATGCTTCAGCAATAGGATCTATCATGTACGCTATGACATGTACGAGGCCTGATGTGGCTTACTCCTTAGGAGTGGTCAGTAGATATCAATTTGATCCCGGTAAGAGACATTGGCAAGTGGCAAAAACCATCCTTAAGTATTTAAGAAATACTAAAGACTTATGGCTCGTCTATAGGGGTTCTGACATGAAACTAGTAGGTTACACTGATTCTACTTTCTAGTCAAATAGGGATGACAGTAAAAGCGTGTCTGGGTTCGTGTTTACCTTAAATGGTGGAACTATTTGCTGGAAAAGTTCCAAGCAACATACCGTGGTTGATTCTGTCTGTGAGGCAGAATACATAGCAGCGTCTGATGCAGCGAAGGAAGCAGTTTGGCTCAAGAAATTCATCACTAAACTTGGGGTTGTTCCTGACTTAGCTGGTCTAGTCACAATCTTCAGCGATAGTACTAGTGCCATTGCTCAAGTGAAAGAACCTCGATCCCACCAAAAAGCCAAACATGTGCTGAGACGTTACCACCTAATCCGAGAAATCATAGCTAGAGGTGATGTCATTCTGCAGAAGATAGACAGCAAAGAGAATTTGGCTGACCCATTTACTAAGGCCCTCGGGGTCAAGGAGTTTGATTCACATCGAGAGAAGATGGGTATAGGTTATAGATCTGACTGGCTTTAGTCCAATTGGGAGATTGTTAGGAATAGTGTCCTAAAGTCAGTCATCTATTGTATTTTAAGAATTGTTTACACATGAGTTATGTTAATAATATTTGGCCATTACATCATATCGCACCATCTTCTCTTATTTTGAACATGATGTAGTTCCTTAGAACAATTGTGTGAGATCATGTGAATGAGGCATGGTCTGATTGTTCTTAAAATCTGTTCGTAACCGAATGATGAAATTGGTACTAGGTCGTCAATTCCTTTGAGTAGAGGTTATTGTATGTCATACGGGTTGGTCTTCCTCATGACCAATGGGTGTTGAGACACCGGTGTGACACACAGATAGGGTGTGGAGACACGCTTATTGAACATGACTCGTTTACAAGCATCCTATGGTACTTACCCTACTGTCAAAGGATTGCTTGTGGAGCACATGGTTGTAGTATTCCCTTCAACCTGAGACTGCCATAGATGCTTGCGAATTACTCCTCGTACTTTGGTGCCGGACTACCCGAATTTCCAATTTGGTGATGAAGGGTTACTGGGTACGAGCAAGTGTCGTGAAGCCAATGTGCAGGACAAGATGGGATTGACCTACTCCGGGTATTGAGAGAATGATGTTCCACCTAGTCCTAACTCGTTAAGTCTTTGGCCAAAGCTTTCTGCGTGATGTGTCACGGAGACATGTCGTGATAAGTCATGACAAGATTAGGACTTAATGCAAAATAACTAATTAGGGGTTTGACAGTTGACCGTGCTCCCAGGATTGTTTCAGAATATCGAGGGTCATAGGGGATATGCCATAGTGCCCAGGTTCATTGATAGTTGTCTTGTAATTTTTCAGCTTATCTGGACGTTGGGAACTGTTGCTAGACGGTATCTCCGATTAGTATAGAGATTATCTTTGTATTACCGGCTTAAGTTTGAACCTATGGAGTCACACAAATGGTCAAGAATTTTATTGATGGATTGGTCTAATATATTTAATTGAGAATTAAATATTCCATTATTTAATTGTGAATTAAATAAAGGAATTAATAATTATTGTATTTGAATATTTAATTAGAAATTAAATATTTAATATTAATTGTTAAAAGTTTACGGATTTAATTTCATGTATTTTTTGCTAGCACATAAAATGTGGCATGAATTAAATTTTAGGCTAAATGGGTTAAAAAAAATTAAATAGAGATTTAATTTATAATAGGGTTAAAAGGTTTGGGCCCAATTGGGTTGGAGGAAATAAGCCTGGGACTTATGAAGGCCCGACTCCTTTTGTTCTATAAAAGGAGAGGTATTGTACATTTTTCTTTCTAGGGTTTTTAGTTTTTCCTACAGAAAAAAATATATTCCTCCTTCCTTAAAAACCCTAGCCTCCATCATTATCTCTTGGCTGCATACGAAGAGGAGGAAGATCAAGCTTCCGCAAGACTACTTGTCAAGAACACATATTCATGTCACGAATATCCAGGTACTAATCATGTTCTTTGTGAAAATTTTAATTTATAAGAGCCTGATCCTGGAAGAATTTGTGAAAAATTACTTCACAAATAGCATATCAACACACATACATATATATATGTGTGTGTGTGTGTTTGTGTGTGTGTATGTGTGTATATATGTATATTAAGCCATCAAAATCCCATAACATAAGAGTGTAAAATCAACTTATTACACAAGCTAAATCACCCGTAATCAAGTCTACTCAAACGTAACACAAAATAGGATGAAAGAGAAATATAGAAACTCCCCTTTCATCCTTGATGTGGCTTTACAATCCTTTGAGTAAATCTTGAAATCTAAGTATCCCTCCAAATTAGGTTGAATCCAAGAGGGAAGTGTGTGTGTATATGTATATGTGTGAGGTGGGTAAAGTAGGGTTTTATGCGTATGAAACGAGCGGGAGGAGTGTGTGTGTAAAGATATAAAAAATATGCTCAAAATGGCCTTAAATAGCTCTTCTTTACTGTGAAAGCCAGTCAGTATGTCGGTCTCCCGACCTCCAGAACAAGGGAATCCAGCCATATTTTGGAAGCTCTCTGATCTAGGTTGGAAGTGGGGCCTGAAGCATGGTAGGAGATAGGGCTAATCGACTGGCCTTGGACTAGGGTATGACCGACCTTGGCCAGAAAACTCCTATTTTTACTCATTTCATGCTTGATCTTGCCCGGTTGCTCTGTTCTTCGCCTGACGACCTCCAAATGCAATCTTCTTGATTTTTTCAAGTCCAAAACACCCTTGACTTTGCTCCAACATAAAAACATCATCCATTTAAGCTAAGAGTATCACCATAATTTTCACCTAAAACAAGGAATAAATGCGCATTAGTGTGACATTTACATTCCAAGCTCAACTATGGATATTTGAAGCATAGTATGCACAAATATGGTGTAAATGCTATATTAATACACCTAATAAAGCACAAGAATACCTCAAACATGTATAGAAATGTAATGCAAACACACACCCAACCATGACACATCACATACGTACAAGTAAAAGCAAACAGCACAAACAAATGAAGCAAACATGAAAAAAACAATTAAGCTTCACCACACCATGTTGTTAAGTAAAACAATATGATTTAATAAAGGAAAAAACATACGTAGCCACCCTCAGGCTACGAGAAATCAAGTACCATTATCAAAATAAAAAATAAAAAATGCAAATTAATGTTGTCTAACATAAAAATAAGTTATATCATCTATAACAATTACAAAATTTTTTGATAGTGGTGATATCGGATGCCAGCACCTTTATCCCATTAGAAGGAGTAACAGCCCTATCTTCCACAAGAAAAAGAGTTGAGGCAACACCATCCCCAAAAGCGAAGATAGATAAGGCTTCTATGGATGTTATTGTGGGAGCATCGGTATCTACCTCCCTCGATCCACCAACAGCACCATTTAGGCAGGAGAAACTAATTCATCCATGCCCATGGCAACCAACATGTCCAGAGCAATAGAAGGGTCCTTGGCAGTATCTCAATGGCCTTTTTATGGCCCTTCTTGAAACCAAACTTGTACTGGATGATGGCATCCTTAAGAAATGTAGCCTGATATTCTGAAAAATCCCTAAATTCTATGACAATAGCATTTCGGGCATTCTGCAGCTCCCGCTCTAGTACCTCGATGCGCTTGGTGGTTGATTGGTTCACTAATATGTAGGCCTCCCCCCTGACACCGTTTTCTTTACTTCAGCATAAAGGTCCTCAAGTTCCTTCCTTTGATTGGTGATAGAAGTCTTCAGGGAGTCATTTAGGTCCTTCTACTTCTACAGCTCCCTGTCCTTGGCCTTTAATTCCTTGGTATGAAAGGCCCCTTTAGGTCTTTGAGGTCTGCAAGGTGTTTGACTTGGGCAATATCCTTGGCAGCCCTCAGCTTCTTCATCTTCCTTTTGAACCTTTCCAACTCAGCAGACTTGGAAGTCTCGTCTAATGATCGGCTGGCAATCTTATTACTGAGTGCCCAGCCAAATAGACTAGCTCAAGGGCTTTCTTTATGATAGCCTGTAGGTAAAAACAAAAAAAGAAGAGAAGATAGAAAAGTATAAGGGAATGGCCCAACGAGAAAGGGACAAGATAGAGTGAAATGCAAAATTGCAAGAACGCTTACGTGATTGTTGGGTTCACCCAAGGAGCAGCACAAGATCGAAGTCTTCACTTGGGTGATTAGAGTGACCACACTACGTCCCTCATCTACAACGTCAACTGTCAGGGTTAATATTCCCCTGAAGGCTTGGTCGACGGGGTGGAGGTTGATGGCCCAGTAAGTTGAGTAGAAGACACTCCTCTCCCCTATTGCTCGATGGCGTGAGAGGACTTGGCCTCTTCAGTGCATGCTGGGCCCTTCCTAAGATGCTAAAGGGGCTGACTCTCTATCTTTTCTGAATCATCAAAGATCTCTTTAATAAGGCGCTTGCTTCCCCAATCATGGTTGGAGCTGGAGTGACGAGGAAGGCTGCCCTTGCAAATAACAATGCCCTGAGTAGGCCTGTAGAGCGGCCCGATCAGGGCAGCCACCTTGGTTGGCCGATAATAGGCCTTAAAGAGCCTGCCCTCTATAGTGGGCTTGCAGTAAACACTGGATTTCTTCATGGTGAGGAATAAGTTGCCTTCTCTGGTGACCAACCATACTTGTGATAAAGAAGGAGAAGTTTAGAATTTGCAAGTCAAGATGTGTGCATCAAATGACAAGATTTTGAAGGAAAAAAGGTTCCAACCTAGTTGATCGACCACGGTAGGAACTCTAGATATAGTTTGGAGGCATTAACCCTTTATAGGGCTTGGTATTTGATGAATAAAGCTTTCCCTATATCCCAAAGCAAGGTGAACCTTTTTCTTTCTCTTCGAGTAAGCTTTAGGACTTTATTAAGTGCCTTCTCGATCCCCTGAGTAAGATTGAGTTGGGACCACTCTACGTTCACCCCTTGGGACTCGGGCAACTCATTAAAACATATTGATAATGCCACCCCTTATGTGAGGTGAGATTCCTCTTTAAAACAACCTGCTGGTTCCTTGCAGTGATATAGTACCAGCCATCCTCCTATTTATGGGCAAGATGAAACAAACTATGAAAGCAGTTGATAGATAGTTTGATTTGATGTGCTTGGAAGTATGAGTACCACTTGATAAGAGCTGTCCAACCATTTGGGCATAATTGATTGGAGCAGATCCCATAGTGGTTCAAATAATCACAGATGAAACGAGGAATAGGCAACCTACGACCTATAGCAAAGAAGTTCTTGTAGAATGTTATGTCGCCATCTTTTCCTTGGCAGGCATACTCATGAGGATTGGGGAGCCTAACAACATAATTGTCGGGAACCTCTAACAAAGAGTAATGTTCTCTAGTATGGTGTGGTTGAGGTTAGGCTCCCTGAGCAAATAATTAAAGGAGGCTCCTGCTTTCACCACCGCAGGGGCTTCTTCCTTAAAAGCTTCCTCTATGTCCTCATCATCTATGAGAGCCCCCACTCTGTTATCAACATTCTCCCGATCAGAGGTTGTGGCCTCGTTTACCATGGGCCATCTTGCCCATTTTGATGGCTAAGTCCCCTGGGACAGAGACTCTTGGATTCTCGTGTAAACCCTCAAAAGTAGCGTTAAAATTAGAGTCCACCCCTAGTACTATGTTGGCCCTGAGAAACTCTTCTTCGGAGAGGTTCAGTATAAAGTTGACACTAAAGGTCTAGACAAAAGCCTCTTCAAGGGAATCGGGGATTTCGGGTATAGGGCAATCAAGGTAACCTAGATTGCCGAAGATATTAGGAAATTTAAGAGAATCCCTAACCCTAGAATCCTCAGGGTTGAACCTAAGAGACGGAGAGTCCTCTTCTTTATTCTCAGAAGGTTATGGCTATCCGAGATCAAACATCAAAGAAAGGAAAGAAGAAGAAAGAGAAAACAGAGAGACTATATCAAAATGAGTAGAATAAAAAAGAAATGAAAAGACAGGTTCTAGAAAAGAATACCTCGAGTGTTGGCTTAATACTAATTCTATATTGTTTTGATGATGCAAATTATAAGTTAATGAATTGCTAATTGTACTTTGAGCTTGTACAACATTTTCCTAAGTTAGGTGGTTGAAGATGAGCCATGATTAAGAGTATAAGAAGAATTCATCAAAAGTGGCTTAAGTTATTCAAGACAAGAAAAAATTTCAAGATAGAAGAAAAAGGCCGTGAAGTCATAAAGAGGAGACGAAGCGACATAAGGGGTACCAGCTCGTGTGCTCTCTTGTGAATGCCTTAAAGTAGTCTTTTATAGCTCACTGGTATGCTTTTTTAGTGCAAGCCCTAAAAGACCCGCGAGCGTACGGATCGTGTAGAATAGTGTGTACGAGTGTGAGTGTTGAACCACAAGGATGTGTGAATTTGTGGAAGAAATTCTATGCTAGCGTGCTCTAGAAGAAGCTTAAAAAGGAGACCTAAACTAACATGTTTTTGTACTTTTTGGATTTTTGGGAGCTAAGGGAAAAAGATGAAAGACTACACTATAAATGCACTAAGGAAAAGAACGAAAGAACTAAGCTAACTTAGGGGATTGAAACAAGGGAAAGGTGATCGGGTGACCTACATTTGTGAATGGTTGATTTAGTGCCTTTATGCTATGGGATGCAGGGATTGGCTTTCTACTTAAGGCATCTAATTCTAAGCAACTAACTAGTGTCCTAATTATACCCTAAGACTCAGTGTAGGTTCGTCCTTAAGCGTACACATTTAGAGCTATGCCGTGGTCCTTGTATACCTAAGGCCATAGGAGGGACTAGAAAGTTACCTAGGTGCCCTAGAACAACCCTACCCTAGTTCCTAAACCATTAGCTGGATTTAAAGCTAAGACCTAGGGTTCCTAGGGTCTACTAAGCCTATCTAGACAACTATTAGCTAGATTTAAAGCTCAAGGGAACTCAACCTAGACTAATCCTAACTTATGTACCGTTATTCTATGGACGCTAACGCGAATTAATACCTAGTAAGTATAGTCTTACATGTTCTAAGGCAAGGTGTTGTGAATTTGACGTCCTATCCACGAGACAAACACTAGCGAGTTTGATTATACCATTGAAAGCATTCAAGTATCAACATGTAACATTGATTGAGCATGTATTCACTGTAAGGCATATTTCATATTCACATAGACATGAATAGAATCAACCCACTTCATATTATCCATAATCATACACATACACATGCATAATTTGAGGATTAGAAGTGTTTTAGAGCAAATACAACCCAATCTATATACATACAACTCATTTAAGCATTACATTAAACACATGGACATGAATTGATATAAAGGTTCTAAAAATAAGAACAAAGTATGTATATATATATAAGCCAATAAAATCCCATAACAAAGAGTGTATACATCAACCCATTACATAAGTTAGGTACCCTAACTCATCAACTCAAGCAGGAAGTAAATAAAAATGAAGGAGGTCATAGAAATCTCCCTTTTCATCCTCGCTTGTTTCTTTACAAACTTGAGCAAAACTTCACCAAGCAATGTTTGAATCCTCCACAATTAACTTAATTTCAAGTGAGTGTATGTGTTAGTGTGTGAATTAGAGGTGGGTAAGAATAAGGTTTTGTGTGTGAGAAATGGGTGTGTGCATGGGTATCTAAAAAATCTCTTTTTAAAAGCTGAAAAGTTAAGTTTTTATAACATCTGCCGCGCACAGCCGGTCGACCATCTAGGTCGACTGGCTTCTCTTATTAACTCGTCCGGCTTTCCAAGTGATGCTTTCTCGCTAGGTTGACCGGCTCTTTAGGGGAACTTGGCCAGGCAATTTTGGGGTCTTCTCTGGAGTGGCCGGTCGACCTAGCAAGTAGCCAATCCACCACAAGCCTAGGATTTTAACTCACACACTCGGGATGTTGATATTTCATGCCCCACACTAACATGGCCTCCCCAATATGCATAAAGCCTCAAAGGCAAGATGAGAGAATATCCAAATGTAATGGCTTATAAAAGCCTTTTTCACATAACTACAAAGATGATAGCATGTGCTAAGTTGACATTGTTTCACTTATGCACTTATTCACAAAACTCTTTGGTGCCATTGGCTTTTTCTCTTTTTCAATTTTTTAAATATTTTTTTGCACCTTTTTTCCTTTTTCAACTTTTTTTGAATTTTTCATGCTTTGAATTGTATTCACACAAAAAGAAAAGAAAAAGAAAGGCTTTGGCACATAAAAAAGAACCAATCAAGGATGAGGTATTCATATCAACAACCCTTTCTTTCAACACTCTGTCCTACTAAGCTATAGGGTGGCTACAAGAGTTATTCTTAAAGGTCCTCACTCTCCACAACTCTCAAGGGCATCTCCTCCAAGTCTCGGTTCTCTCTCCACTCCATTCACTTCCCCACAATGCTACTCATATTCACTAATCAATTGAGTCAACCATATTAGCCAACACAATGATCAACCAAGAAATAATCAACTCAACATGCATTAAAGTTTGAAAAATTTTCACCATTTTTAACCAAATAATATAGTCTACCCTAAGAAAAACATGAAATCAATAAGACTAAACTCCCACACCCCCAAACCTAAACTTCGCTTGTCCTCAAGCAAATGAAGTAAAGCACATAAACAAGCAAATTGACATTACAAAGCACGTAAGGGTGGTGGGGATGGGGTAAAAACATGGGGAACAAGTGGAGAAAGGACAGATACAACCTTGCATTTTCTTCAAAGTCCTCCATGCTAATGATAGATTACCATACTACTAACCTTATGACTCACAATCCAAAAACACTCAAAGAAGACGATGTTAGTAGCATTGCTATGCATACTTGCATTGGCATGTGCAATAATGAGCAATGGTGTATCTTAATGGACAAAAGATCAAGATTCAACACTTTGGTGTGGGTGCAAGAAAGATAAAAGAAAGAAAAATGAAATAAGTACAAAATCACAAATTGAACCTAGGTTGCCTCCTAGTAGCGCTAACCACTATGCCGTCAGCCAGACGAACACCAATTCCTCTTCAACCTCCATATATGGGATCCTGAAGCATTAAAACCTCCACAAAAGCCATACTCAGGTCAAATGCATGCTTTAGGTGTTGCCCGTTCATCGTCAACTCTCGGTCATCCTTTAAATCTTTGATCTTGATCGTCTGGAAGGATAGGCAACCAACACTTCATACCGATCATCCTATCTTGATTTAAGCTTCCCTGGAAAAAGTTTCAAATGTGAGTTAAACAACCAAACTTTATTGGAAGGAGAAAATGATTGCTTAAGAATGTGTCTGTCGTGAATCCTCTTCATCCTATCTTTATAAAGTTTGGCGTTCTCATACGCCTCAAATCTAAGCTCCTCCAATTCCGCTAGGTCAAACTTTCTCTTCTCACCCGCTCTTGCCAAATCATAGTTTAAGGCCTTGATCGCCCAATAAGCCTTATGCTCAAGTTTTACTGGCAAGTGACAAGCTTTCCCATAAACCAATTGATACGGAGACATACCAACAGGAGTTTTAAAAGTAGTATGGTAGGCCTATAAAGCATCATTCAATCTAATAGACCAATCCCTCTTATCGGGCCTAACTGTTTTCTCTAAAATGTGTTTGATCTTCCTATTGGACACCTCTACTTGTCCACTAGTTTGCAGGTGATAAGGAGTAGTACCTTATGGGTGACCGAATATTTTCTCAACAATGCCTTTAAAGTCCTATGGCGAAAATGCAAAACCCCCATCACTAATCAAGACTTAGGGACTCTAAATCTAGGGAAAATGTTCTCCTTAATAAACTTAACCACTACTCTATAGTCATTAGTGCGTGCAGGAATAGTCTCAACCCATTTGGACACATAATCAACAACTACTAAAATGTACCCAATAGAAGGTAGAAATGGTCCCATGAAATCTATACCCCAAAACATAAAAAAATTCTCTAGGCCGAATAGGGGATAAAGTCATCATAGTTCTCCTAGAGATAGACCTAGATTATTAACATCTAAAACACTTTTTGCAATATTCTTGGGCAACCCTAAAGAGAGTGGGCCAAAATAATCCACATTGCAAGACCTTCGCGACGGTCTTCTTGCCACTAAAATGACCTCCACACCCTTCATTGTGACACATATTCAACATGCTCTCAATCTCGTCTTCAGGCATATACTGGCGAATCATTTGATTCGCACACATTTTAAAAAGATAGAGGTCCTCCCAAAAGAAATTTCTAACTTGTGTGAGAAACCTCTCTCTCTCTCTTTTCCCAATGGGAGGCAAATCACCCTTTGGCAAGATAGTTAACTATGTGAGCAAAGCAAGGCATGTGATAAGAAACGATGAACAATTGTTCATCAGGAAATGAATCACGAAAAGGGGATGGATCACTAGAAGACTCACTAACAAGACGGGAAAGATGATTTGTAACTAAATTTTCTCTACCCTTTTTATCCCGGATTTCAACATTGAATTCTTGAAGAAGGAGCAACCACCTAAACAAGCGGGCCTTAGATTCTTTCTTAGCTAACAAATACCTCAATGCTGCATGATCGGTGTATACAATCATTTTAGACCATAGGATGTACGACCTAAACTTGTCAAAGGAGAAGACAACTGCTAGAAGCTTGTTTCTGTGGTGGTATAGTTCTTTTGAGTTTCATTAAGAGTCTTGCTAGCATAGTACACTATATGGGGCAACTTATCTCGCTGTTAACCTAAAACAACTCCTATTGCATAATCAGATGCGTCACACATAACCTCAAATGGAAGACTGTAGTTAGGCGGCTAAATGGTCGGGGATGTAGACAATAAGGATTTAAGCCTATCAAAAGCTCTACCACACTCATTATCAAATTCAAAAGAGACATCTTGTGGTAAAAGCCTAGACAAGGGGTGTACTATATGGCTAAAATCCTTAATGAACCCACAGTATAATCCTTTATGCCCTTGTAAAGATCTGATATCCTTGACACACTTAGGGACAGGCAATTTTTCAATTAATTCTACCTTAGTTGGGTCAACTTGAATTCCACTAGATGAGACAACATGACCCATAACTATCCCTCGTTGCACCATGAAGTGGGATTTCTCCCAACTCAACACTAGATTCTTCTCCACACATTGGTCTAAGACTAAAAAGAGATGACTCAAGCACTCATCAAAACTATCTCCAAAGACTGAGAAGCCATCCATGAAAATCTCTAAATGCTTCTCTATCATGTCACTAAAAATGGCCATTATACATCTTTGAAATGTTGCTGGGGCATTACATAGACCGAAGGGCATTCTCCTATACGCAAAAATGCCATAAGGATAAGTAAAAGTGGTCTCCTCCTAGTCCTTGGGAAACACAAGGATCTGATTATAACTCGAATAGCCATCTAGAAAGCAATAGTAGCTATGCCCAGCTACTCTATCTAGAATCTGATCTAAAAAAGGCAATGGGAAATAATCCTTCCTAGTTTTGGAGTTGAGCTTCCTATAATCAATACAAACTCTCTACCTCATGGGAGTACGTGCAGGGATGAGCTCTCCTCTCTCATTTTCCACAACTATGATCCCTGACTTCTTAGGGACAACTTGAACTAGGCTAACCCACTCACCATCAAATATCGGATAAATAATGCCCGCATCTAAAAGCTTAATGATCTATTTTTTAACTACTTCGCTCATGTGTGGGTATAGCCTCATTTGCATCTCCTTAGAAGAAATGGCTCCATCCTCAAGGTGAATACGATGCATGCAAACAGAAGGGTCTATACCTCTTAAATCATCAATTTTCCACCTCATAGCCTTCTTCTGTTTCCTAAGAACCTCTAAGAGACGCTCGTCATGCTCACTAGAAAGATCGGAAGCTATGATAATGGAAGGGTCTCACTAGGGCCTAAGAATGCATACTTCAAATGGTCACGAAGGGGTTTGAGCTCTAAAGAAGGACTGGACTCGACCAAGGGGGTCTCAACCTCAACATCATCAATGGGGACATCACTAGAATCAAGACTAGAACGATTAACCTCAGCCTCAACATCATCAATGGGGACATCACTAGAATCAAGACTAGAACAATTAACCTCAGGTGACTTATCAATCGAAGAACTCTCAACTATGGTGGTAGAAGCTATACATTTCTGCTCTAAGGTGTCTAAATCAAAGTTAGACGAAAATTTCTCAAATTTTCTCAATTCTTCTCCATCGATCATAGCACTCTACAAAGTCCTCAACACAAGAATCAATCACATCAACTCTAAAGCACTCTTCTCCATCCTCTTCTCCTATAATAGTCCTATTCACCGTCTCGGCAACCTTTATAGTGGACCTCAAATTCCTAAATTTCATCTCTAGTAACCTTGACCTACAATGAATAATAGCATTCACGGTAGCAAGGAAGGGGCAACCTATTAGAATAGGAGTGGAATGTCTAGAGTCATGTCCCAAAACCATATCTAATAGTATGAAGTCAACAGGGTGCATGAACTCACCTACCTGGACCATAACATTCTCTATCACACCCTAAGGTCCACGCTTGGACCTATTAGCTAGCTAAAGAGTAACATATGTAGGGGACAACTCACCTAGACCTAGCTGCTGATAGAAAGAATAGGGAATGAGATTCACACTAGATCCTAAATCTAATAAGGCGTGATCAATCTGGGTTTCACAGATTCTACAAGGAATGGGGAAAGCTCTGAGGTCACTCATCTTGGGCGATAGGCCTGAAGTACAAATACTACTCACATTCTCTGTAAGCCTCACCTTCTTAGGGATGTTCGATGACCTATGCTTCCTTGGACAAAGATCCTTAAAGAACTTAGAATAGGAGGGAATGGAAAGGATCGCATCTATCAAAGAAAGATTGACCTTAAGGTCCTTAAGATTATCTAAAATCTTGAAAAACCTAGAATCCTCACTTAGTATAGGCCTCTATAAGGTGGATAGGAAGAGAACTTTGGGTGCAACATCTCTAGACACATAGGAATAATCAATAAGCTTCCTTCCTTCCCGATTAGGATGGGAAGTACTACTCTCTCCATGGTCTTTAGTAGGCTCAACTTTCTCAACAGGACCTTTTCTAGAATCCCTTTCAACTGGGATATATATGGCTTTCTAGACTCAGAAGGTCCACTAAGTGTAGGTATTACAAAGTCAACTCCTACCCTATTATCCACTACCCTACCGCTCCTAAGAGTGGTGACGACCTTAGCCTTGGCCTAAGGGGGGATAAGTGGTATCGACGGAGGAACAGGATTAGACTCTAGGGTTCATCTCCGGTTGAGAAGGCAATTCCTTGGGGTCTCTAGCACTCAACTGACTAGCAATCTATCCTAACTATGCCTCAAACCTCTCCATTTGCTGCCTATTTTCTGCTAATTCCTGCTGCTGGTTTTGAATGAACTACATTATCTTCATTATGTCATTACTATGAGGCTGGCTACTAGAAGGAGCAGGTAAAGCCTGAGGTTGAGGAGTACTAGTGAGACGTGGCTAATTAAGATGATAGAGACTTGGGGGATATTGAAGACAGGGCCTTTGCTAGGCTAGAGTTTGGGTATATGAACAAGACTCGTGTTGACCTTGTCTCCAAGAAAATTTTGAGTTGTCCCTCCAACCCGGATTGTATGTGTTCGAATATGGATTATACTCACAAGAATAACCTTGGGTGGCATACACTTGTTCTTTCATGAATTTGGGAAATTAGGACGCTAACGGGCAACCTACGGTCTCATGAGATGACTCAGAACACAATCCACAAACCTCAACAACTAAAAGGGATGAGGAAGAACCTATGGGACTAGTCTTATGACCATGACATGAAAGAGACAATGAAATGAATTGATCTAACTTATTCGTTAAAGCCTCTACCTTAGCAAGTAAATCTAAAGAAACTTTAACCTCATTAACACTTTTCCTATTAGCTCCCCGACTAAACCTTTCCATAGCAAAATTTTGAAAAGAATTTTCAGCCATCAACTCTACTTTCTTTTATGCCTCAGCTGGTCTTAGAAGATAGAAGCCACCACCAGAGATGGCATTAACCATCATCCTATTTTGTTCATTTAAACCTCGAAAGAAATATTTCAATAGGTCATGATTATCGTACCCGTGGTGTAGACATTGTCTAAAAAGGTCTTTGAATATCTCCCAAGCCTCATTAAAGGATTCTAGATCATGTTGGGAGAAAGTCATAATGGCGGTCCTAAGGTCAGCCGTCTTGGCCATAGGATAAAATTTTTGAAAGAATTTAAATTGAAGCTCAGCCCAATAGTAATGCAACCATTAGGAAAGGAATGCAACCAAGCCCTATCCTTATCCTTAAGAGAGAAAGGAAATAATCTTAGATGTATGACCTCTTGAGGGACATTGGGGACATGGAGAGTGGAACTCATCTTAGCAAAATCAGTGATATGCTCTAGAGGACTCTAATTGCTTCTCCTATTGAAAGAATTAAGCATGGCCAACATATTAGACTTCATCTTGAAGTTTGTCTCCCCCAAACCCGGAATTTGAATAGCCACATTAGGCTCAAAGGCTTCGGAGAGAAAGAATTGCCTAAGAGTGGGTTCCTTATCTATAGGTGGATTCGGGGTACGGGGCTCTTGTCTAAAATGATCTCAGGCTTGATGCCATAGTGATCATGAGGTGGAATAGGATTCATTGGGGGAATGGAAAGATTAAGAGGATGATTTGGATCGGCCATTTCCTCAAGAAGATCTCTTAAATTCCTAAAATGCCTTGCAATTTTATCGGGTTTAGGATTAAGAGGAACTGGGGGATTTCTAAGGGATCTCCTAGCAAGCATGCACAAACTATCCTAACTCCGGCCACTTCAACCTTCGAAAACTTCAATATTCCTAAAACTACAGCAAATAAACCACAGTCCTAGAAAGTGTACTAAAAACAAAAGCAAAAATAGATAAATAAGAACTAAAGAAAGATAATATAAACAACAAACAAGATAAGCAAAAACTAAACAAACTATAAAGAAAAATCAAGAAAAACAAATAAAGCAACTACCAAAACACATAAGCAAAGAACACAAACCACTGTGCCTCTCCGGCAATGGCGCCAAGAACTTGGTGTGCTTTTTCAGTGCAAGCCCTAAAAGACCCGCAAGCGTACGGATCGTGTAGAATAGTGTGTACAAGTGTGGGAGTTGAACCACAGGGAGGCGTGAATTTGGGGAAGAAATTCTATGCTAGCGTGCTATAGAAGAAGCTTAAAAAGGAGACTTCAACTAACATGTTTCTGTACTTTTTGGATTTTTGGGAGCTAAGGGAAAAAGATGAAAGACTATACCATCAATGCACTAAGGAAAAGAAGGAAAGAACTAAGCTAACTTAGGGGATTGAAACAAAGGAAAGGTGATCGGGCGACCTACACTTCCAAATGGGTGATTTAACGCCTCTATGATATGGGATACGGGGATTGGCTTTTTATGCAAAGCTTCTAATTCTAAGCAGCTAACTAGTGTCCTAATTACACCCTAGGACTCAGTGTGGGTCTATCCCTATGCGTGCACACTTAGAGCTATGGCATGGTCCTTATATACCTAAGGCCATAGAAGGGACTAGAAAGCTACCTTGGTGCCCTAGAACAATCCTACCCTAATGCTTAAACCATTAGTTGGATTTAAAGCTAAGACCTAGGGTTCTTAGGGTTAACTAAGCCTATTCGGATCCCTAGTAGCTGGATTTAAAGCTAAAGGGGACTCAACCTAGACTAGTCCTAATTTATGTACCGTCATTCTAGGGACACTAAAGTGGATTAATACCTAGTAATTGCAATCCTACATGTTCTAAGGTAAGGCATTGTGAATATGATGTCTTATCCACGAGACAAACATTAACAAGTTTGATTTACGCCATTGAAAGCATTCAAGTATCAACATATAGCATTGATTGAGCATGTATTCACTATAAGGCATATTTCATATTGACATGGACATGAATAGAATCGACCCACTTCATATTATCCATAATCACACACATAGACATGCATAATATGAAGATTGGAAGTGTTCTATAGCAAATACAACCCAATCTATATACATACAACTCATTCAAGCATTACTTCAAACACATGGACATGAATTGATATAAAGCTTCTAAAAATAAGAACAAACTATGTAAATATACAAGCTAATAAAATCCGAGTATATACATCAACCTATTACATAAGTTAGGTATCCTAAATCATCTACACAAGCATGAAGTAAATAAGAACAAAAGAGGTTATAGAAATCTCTTCTTTCATCCTCGCTTGTTTCTTTACGAACTTGAGCAAAACTTCACCAAGTAATGTTTGGATCCTTCAAAATCAACTTTATTTCAAGTGGGTGTGTGTGTTAGTGTGTGAATCAGAGATGGGTGAGAATAGGGTTTTGTGGGTGAGAAATGGGTGTGTGTATGGGTCTCTCAAAAATCTCTTTTTAAAAGCTAAAAAGTCGAGTTTTTATAACATTTGCCACACACAGCCAATCGACCAGGTTCTTTTTTTAACTCGTCTGGCTTTTCAAGTGATGTTATCTGAATTGGCCGGTCGACTTAGTCGATCAACCAGCTTTTTAGGGAACTCGACCGAGCAATTTTAGGCTTTTCTCTGGAGTGGCCGATTGACCTTGGTGGCCGACCAACGATTTTTTTAGGTGGACCGGCTTTACCAATTTGCCTTCTATTGTCTCTTTATTACTCTTGGCCATTATCACACGACCTGTACCTTTTCTATCTTCATTGTCCATCCTTGTTCGAGCTCTGTTTCAGCCTTATAGCTCACCTAGGGCACCAAATTAAGCATTTGGTACAACATTTAACTTAGAAACTCAACTATGTACATTTGCTTACACTTAAGCCTAACTCTAATATATGTGCTATACTAATGCATCTTTTAAAGCTCAAGATACCTCTAAAACATGGGCAATTAACAACATAAACGCACACAGAAGCATGACACATCACTCACTCATGATTTCATTGCATTGCATTCGTCTATCACTTCTTTCAAACTTGGGTATAACATATCTTGATTGCAAAATTCAAACTACTTATCAAATCCCTTGCTATGTTTGTAAAAGGCTTTACAATCCTCTTAAAGTGTTTTCTAACTTGTCTTATTGCCTTAGAGTAAAAGAAAATTACCAAATGGTGTTTAAAGTGCTTAAAATTAAAACTAACTGGGCATAGTCAGATTCCAGGCCGATCACCCATCTTAACACCTCTGAGTTCGGGCTTTAAAATCAATTTTTTGACCAAGGCTGGACCCTAGGCCGGTTTTCTGGCCTAGCGATCGGCCATAGTCAGTAGGTCTGGGGAACAAGGCCGGTCACACCCCCGGTCGACCGACCTTGGCTTTACAGTATTAAATGTGCTAGCCTGTTGCAACCACTTTTCTTCCCCAATTCTCACCTATCTTGCCCTAACTCAATAATGCTCTATAAATACACTTCAATAGCATTGAATGTCATCATCAGAGCTTGAAAGATCTCTTCATCATCATTCATTGCTTAGAAATCTTGAGCTATAATTTTCTATACTCTTTGAGCATTCAGGAGCTATCGTTCACTATAATTTCTTGTTGAAGCATTACACTATATTTCTTAATTATACCTCAAATCCATTGTAATACACACTCAATAGCTAGGAAATCTTCAAAGTTCAACTCCTTGAGCTGAATTTGAGTGTTGCGAAATCCTAAAGCGTAGGGACTCTTGGGCTCTTTGAAGATTGGCTTCAAAGGGTTGTATTGCTTGGTTTGTGCTTCACCAAGTATTGGAGAAGCATCCATATTGAAGGTGTTGAAGTCCTAAGGGGAGAATTCTTAGGCGGTGGATGTAGGGAAGCCCGAACCACCTAAAAATTGTCTGTTATCTTTTTCCCTATATTTACTTTACATTGCTTGCTATTATTGATTGCTTGGTGTTTGTATAATTGCCTAAAAGAATTCTTATTATTACCTGGTAAATTTTTTACTGCAAAAATCATTCAATATCTTAATTCATCCCCCTCTTAAGATATTTGCTCCAACAATTGGTATTAGAGCTAGGGTTCTACCTATAGTTTGACAACTAATAGAATAACATTTAGCAAATGTGGAGGGAATTTCTATTAAGCAAGCACTCCCTTTTGATGGAACTAACTATGCTTTTTGGAAAATGAGAATGAAAGTATTTATAGAATCACATGATTATAATGCTTGCAAGATTATAGAAAATGGACTTACCTTGCCTACTAAATTAAAAGGGGATAGGAGAGTGCCTAAACCTGAAAGTGAATGGAATGATGAGGATATTAAACTATTAGAGTTAAATCAGAAAGCTCTACATTATTTATTCAATGCCATGAATGCAACCAAGTTTGCAAGGGTAATATGGTGTATTTCGGCTAAAGAACTTTGGGACTAATTAGAAGTAACCTATGAAGGGACTAGCCAAGTAAAAATATCTAGAATTGCTATGCTTGTACATAGATATAAATTGTTTAAAATGCTCCCTAGCGACAATGTTGAGCAAATCTTCTCTAGATTTGTTGAGATTACTAATGGTTTAAAGGCACTTGGAAAAGATTATTCTAATGTACAGAAAGTAAGGAAGGTGCTAAAGAGCGTGCCATCATCATGGCAACCAAAAGTCACAGCCATCAAGGAAGCCAAAGATCTAAAAACATTGGAGCTCAACGAGCTTATTAGGTCACTTATGACTCATGAGCTTAAGATAAAGACCATGAAGAGGAAGATAGGAAAATAAAGAAGTCCATTGCGCTCATTGTATCAAAATATACATCAAGCAAAACTGAAGAAGATGATAAGGACCCTAAAGATGAGAAGATGACACTCTTTGCTTAGAATTTCAAAAAATTTATGAAGTTTAGAAGAATGAAGAAAGGAGTCTTCTTCAGCAACAATAGCAATTAGAAGAGAAAAGGAAAAGAAGCCATAGAGTTCAAGAAATCAAAGGAAATAAGAAATGATGAACTCAAATGCTTCAATTGCAATAAACTAGGATAAATCAAAGTAAATTGCCCAAAGCTAGCAAAAAAGAAGGAAGGCAAAGTACTCAAAACCACTTGGGACACCTTCCAAAGTAAAGAGAATATGATAGAGCAACATGAGGTAGAAAATTTTTGCCACATGGCCAATGAGGATGAGGTGTGCAATGATAGGAAAACTAGCAAGATGAAGTGGATCTTGGATAATGGTTGTTCCAAACACATGACAGGGAACTCATCACTCTTCTATAAATTGAAGAAAACAAAAGGAGGAGGTGTCACCTTTAGTGACAATAGCAAAGAAAAAATAATTGGAAAAGGAAGCATTGGTAATAGAAATTCTCTTGCTATACACAATGTCTTACTTATGGAGGGTCTTAAAGTCAATCCACTTAGTATAAGTCAATTATGTGACAAAAAAGACCTAAAGTAGTATTTCAATCCTCTAGTTGCATTATACATGAATATGGAAATGATAATGTGTAATTTGTAGCTAAGAGAAATGAAAATGTCTATAGTGTTGAAATGATCAACTTGTGTCAACATGTTAAATATTTATCGGTTGTACATGATAATGCTTGGTTATGGCATAGAAGATTAGGACATGCTAGCATGAGCTTACTCAATGATTTATTAAAACATAATCTAGTTAGAGACTTACCAAAACTAAAATTTGAAAAAGACAAAATTTATGATACTTGTCAATTAGGGAAACAACCAAAGACATCTTTCAAACCTCTCAATAAAGTTTCAACTAATAGAACATTGCAATTATTACATATGGACTTGTTTGGACCAATTGATATGGTTAGCTTAGGAGGTTCTAGATACATTTTTGTTGCTATAGATGACTATACTAGATTTACATGGATCATGTTTCTTGCACATAAAAATGATGCCTTCAATGAATTTGCGAGATTGTGTAGAAAAGTGCAAAATGAGAAAGGCTATTTTATAATTAGCATTTGTAGTGATAATGGCATGTAATATGTGAACACTCCTTTTATGCATTATTGTGATGAACATGGCATAGAACACAACTTTTTGGCCCCTTGGACTCCTCAACAAAATAGGGTAGTAAAGAGGAAGAATCGTACATTACAAGAAATGGCAAGAGCCATGCTAAAAGAACACAACTTAACAACATATTTTTGGAGTGAAGTTATAAAGACCACATGTTATGTGCAAAATAGAGTTTTAATTAGACCCACCTTAAATAAAACTCCATATAAACTATGGCATAGAAAAACACCAAAAATTTCATACTTCAAGGTATTTGGTTGTCAATGTTTTATCCTAAATACTAAAGATCACTTAAGGAAATTTGATGCTAAATCGGATGAAGGCATATTTTTGGGGTATTCCACAAAGAGCAAAGCTTATAGAGTTTATAATAAAAGAACTCTTGTTGTAGAAGAATCAATGCATGTGACATTTGATGAAACCAACCCATTTGAGCTGATAAAGGAAGTTGATGATATAGGTTACCTCTTAGAGAAGACTACACTTGAAGATTCATCTCCAAAAAACAAAGAGATTCCAACAAAGCAAGAAGAAGAACATCAAGAAAAGGAGTCTCAAGCCAAATAGAAAGTGGACAATGCTCAAACAAAGGAAACATTGAGACAAAAGAGACTCATGAAGATCTACCGAAAAGTTGAAAGTTTGTACGGAATCACCCTCAAGATCAAATCCTTGGTGATCCATCTTAAGGAGTAAGAACTAGGCATAATATTAATGGTTTTTGTGAACATTATGCATTTATCTCCCATATAGAACCTAAAAATATTAATGAGGCTTTACTTGATGAAAATTGAATAATGGCCATGCAAGAGGAACTAAATCAATTTGTTAGAAATAAAGTTTGAAAACTAGTTGAAAGGCCAAGAGATAGATCGGTAATTGGAACAAAATGGGTGTTCAGAAACAAACTAGATGAAGCCAGTGTAGTAACTAGGAACAAGGCTAGACTTATAGCTCAAAGGAATAATCAAGAAGAAGGGATTGATTATGATGAGACCTATGCACCTGTAACTAGACCCATTCGTATGTTACTTGCATTTGCGTATTACATGGATTTTAAACTCTATCAAATGGATGTCAAGAGTGCTTTTTTAAATGGCTTTATTGAAGAAGAAGTATATGTTGAACGACCTCCCAATTTTGAAGATGCTTGCTTTCCAAACCATGTTTTTAATTTAGAAAAGGCATCATATGATTTAAAGCAAGCTCCTAGAGCTTGGTATGAAAGACTTAGTGGATTCTTGTGGAAAATATCTTTGAAAGAGGCTTGACTCCACTTTGTTCATTAAAAAAGAAGGAAATGATATTCTACTTGTACAAATTTATGTTAATGATGCAATTTTTGGTCCTACTAATGTATATTTGTGTGAGATCTTTTCTAAGTGTATGTACAAGGAGTTCGAGATGAGCATGATGGGATAATTAACTTTCTTCCTTGGACTCCAAATTAAGCAAACAAAGGAATGCATCTTCATCAATCAAGCCAAATACACCAAGGAAATTATAAAAAAATTTGGGCTTGGAGATGCAAAGGAGATTGGGACTTTTGTGAGCCCCTGAACAAAATTAGATAAAGATAAGAAAGGTAAACTGATAGATAAGAAGAAATATAAAGGTATGATTGGTAGCTTACTATATTTAACTATCTCTAGACCAGATATCATGTTTGTAGTATACTTGTGTGCTATATTTCAATATAATCCTAAGGAAACATATTTATTTGTTGTAAAAAGAATAATTAGATATCTTGAAAGGACTAGTAATCTAGGCTTTGGTATGCAAAAGTAACCTCATTTGACTTATCTGGATTTTCTGATGCTGATTATGTTGGATATAAAGTAGATCATAAAAGCACTAGTGGAACTTATCAATTCCTAGGACATTCTTTAGTGTCTTGGTCATGTGGAAAACAAAATAGTGTTGCAATCTCTACCACCGAAGCTGAATATATTACTGCTAGCAGTTATGTGGCTCAAATCCTGTGGATAAAACAAAATTTACTTGACTATGGTTTGCATTATGATCATGTTCCCATTTATTGTGATAATACTAGTGCCATAAATCTCATAAAGAACCCCATTCAACACTCTAGAACTAAGCGTATTGAGATTAGACACCATTTCATTAGAGATCATATGCAAAAATGTGACATTGTGCTTGAATTCATTGATACATTGCATCAAGTTGCTGATATTTTTACAAAAACATTACATGAAGATCAATCTTGTAAAATTAAGAGAGAAATTGGAATGCTAAATCATATTTAAAAGTGTTTTTCTTTGAAAAATCTTGCATTATTTGAGCACAAATGGCTCCAAAACAACAATTCTTCTCAAAATTTCATTGTTGTAAAAATAAAAGGTGTAGCCGGATGCCCGACCTGACTAGGGAGCAACTGAGGTTATATTTATTAGATACTGACCAAGGTCAGTCAATTAGCTGGTCGCACGACCTAGTGACCGCCCCTGGATGCTTGGCTCTCTGACCAGGCCCGGTTGATTAGCCGATCACCCAAAATTAGGAAGTCGGTCGACCCCTTCGACAGATGGGTAGTCTAAAAGATGCCCCAAATTCATTTTTTCCTCACAATTCTTCCAAAATTTTCAAAATCCTCCCTAAACCCTAACCCCTAAACACAAAACCCATCCTCCAAAACCTATTTTTTCATCATTATCTTTGAAAATCTTCATCAAAATCATCACCATTATCATATTTATACATCAAGAAATTCTTATTCTTTTACACAAATGGCACCCCCAAGAAGATCAACCAGAGCGGGAGGAAGCAAAAAGGCCAGGCACAATTCTCCATCACCAAATTTGGAACCACAACGAGGTACGATTGATTCCCAAAGCATTATGTATGGAAAATATTTAATTGATGGAGATTTGAAAGGAACTAGGGCTGTAGAATTTTTTAATTTTCGAGGATGGAGTATGTTTGTGCATTTAAATTTCTATGTGCATGAAAGAATGGTTAAGGAGTTTTACAAGAATTTGGAAGTGTTAAGTACCTGTACCATGCATATGAAAAGTAAAGTAAATGGGAAAACTTTTGAGATTACAAAATTGGACCTTAGAGTCATTTTTGGATTTCCTTGGTCACCAAGTTATGAATATAGTGCCCAATGATGGCTAGCGGTTGGCAAAGAAATTGTGCATGAAGTAGTTAAATTTATTTGGAAAGGAATTGACTCCATCCCTATTCGAAACATCACACTCAACCGTATGCAGCTTATGCCTCAAGAAAGAATGATCCTACGAATTATAAGTAAAGTTATAATTTGCCAAAAGACAAAGATGGTAGGATAAATCACATGGAGGCATACATTTTATACATGCTTTATCACAACCTTCATTTGGATTTAGCATCTATCATGTTGCATCATATGTTTCATGTATATGGCAAACATCATGATATGTAAAAAATTAGTTCAACCATATAAGCTCGCCTATGGAATGGCTCTTAATTAGATATTTCCTCATTTTGCAGTACCTTTTGATGATGCTCCTACTAAGTTTGCATGGAAATTTGATATGCCTTACATTCACCAAATGGGGATATATTGGTTCAATGGAGAACCAATTGAGAGGGCACAATATGTAGAACTAGATCCCAATATCAGGAACTTGATTAGGTAGCAAACAAAAGATGGGACTATTTTCTCTAATCTAGTTATGGGTCCTAAAGCACCTCAAAGAGATGAAGTGTAGGCTGTTATAGATGCCATGGAAGAAGATGAACAAGCTGAGGAACGGGAAGTTGATATTGATGACCTTACTGATGCACAAAATGATAGGACACAATTCACTTGAGACGAGATTAGAAGGGCCGTTCTTGCATCTTTAGAGACTTGGTATGTGGAACAAATTAGAAGAGAGGAGATGCTTAGAGGAGTAGGCTCGAGTTCGATAGCACAAGGAGAAGGTTATAGCACTCAAGCAGATGAGCCATCTGTACCTATTCAGATTCTATCTCAATTGTAGAATTTAAACACTGGAATGGAGTAGATGCACAAAAATTAGGAAGAAACCAATACTACCTTGGGCCATATGAATACAAGATTAGGAAAGCTTGAAAATTCACAAGAAGAGATCAAGTCCGATGGCAAAGTATTTTAAGGATTGTGCCACTTGATTCTTGGGGGCACTACCATTTTCAATATCATTTTTGCTCATTTTTAGCATTTAGCACTTCAAAGTTCTTGCACTTCACGTCATTCTCATTTTCATCTTTAAATTTAGTTTATGGATGGTGGTATTGAATATCTATGTGCTTTTGTGATGTTTTTGCTCTTGGTATATGCTTTCCTTGTCTTTTTGATGATGCCAAAGGGGGAGAAAATGCATATATACTTGACTAGATTATGAAATTATCTTAGTTATACATGCATAAATTGAAGCTGAAGGGGCGAGTAATCTTAGTTATACATGCATAAATTGAAGCTGCAATGGGGAGTAACCTTCATTAACTTTGTTCATACTCTTTATGGTTGGTAATCTATATGCGTTTGGTTTGATTGAGAGAGAGTCAAACTTTTGAACTTCATTTATTAAGAATAATTTTCTATTATCAAAAAGGGCGAGATTGTTGACTTAATTTGATGATGCAAATTATAACTTAATGAATTGCTAATTGTACTTTGAGCTTGTGGAGCATTTTCTAAGTTAGGTGGTTGAAGATGAGCTATGATTAAGAGTATAAGAAGAAATTCATCAAAAATGGCTTAAGTAATTCAAGATAAGAAAAGTTCAAGATAGAAGAAAAAGACCGTGAGGTCATAAGGAGGAGACAAAGTGACATAAGGGGTACCAGCTTGTGTGCTTTCTTGTAAATGTGTTAGAGTAGTCTTTTATAGCTCACTTGTGATTTCATTGCATTGCATTCGTCTATCACCTTTTTTAAACTTAGGCATGACATATCTTGATAACAAAATTCAAACTACTTATAAAATCCCTTGCTATGTCTGCAAAAGGCTTTGCAATCCTCTTAAAGTGTTTTCCAACTTGTCTTATTGCCTTAAAGTCAAAGAAAATTACAAAATGGTGTTTAAAGTGCTTAAAATTAAAACCTACTAGGCATACTCGGACTCCAGGCCAATTGCTCGTCTTAATACCTCTGATTCTGGGCTTTAAAATCAAGTTTCTGACCAAGGCCGGACCCCAGGCTAGTCGACTGGCCTAGCGACCGACCTTAGTCAGTAGGTTTGGGGAACAAGGCCGGTTACACCCCCGGTCGACCGACCCTTGCTCTACAGTAATAAATGTCCTAGCCATTTTTATCTATTGCAGCCACTTTTCTTCCCCAATTCTTACCTACTTTGCCCTAACTCAATAATTCTCTTTAAATACACTTCAATAGCATTGAATATCATTATCAGACCTTGAAAGATCTCTTCATCATCATTCATTGCTTAGAAATCTTGAGTTATAATTTGCGATACGCTTTGAGCATTCAAGAGCTATCATTTACTATACTTGGTTGTTAAAACATTACACTATATTTCTCAATTATACCTCAAATCCATTATAATACACACTCAATAGCTAGAAAATCTTCAGAGTTTAACTATTTGAGCTGAATGAGTGTGGGGAAATCTTAAAGAGTAGGGACTCTTGGGTTCTTTGAAGATTGGCTTCAAAGGGTTATATTGCTTGGTTTGTGCTTCGCCAAGTACTAAAAAGGCATCCATATTGAAGATGTTGAAGTCCTAAAAGGATAATCATTAGGCGATAGACGCAGGCAAGCCTGAACCACCTAAAAATCGTCTATTATCTTTTTTCCTATCTCTACTTTACATTACTTGCTATTATTGATTGCTTGGTGTTTGTATAATTGCTCAAAAGAATTCTTTTTATTACTTAGTAAATTTTTTACTACAAAAATATTCAATATCTTAATTCACCCCCCTCTTAAGATATTTGCTCCTACATAAATGAAGAAGATAAAAGACTTTTGAGGATGGAGGTAAATCAACTCCTTAAAAGGAAGAACTTCAAAGGACAATGATATGCTAATTCCAAGCTCAAGCTTTAAAAGTTAGTCCGCAAGCACACAGGTTGTGGTAGTAGATCGTGCGAGTGTAGGGTCGTGTCCTTAGGGAGGCTAAATGGGGCATGGCTCAAAGTCATGTGTTCTAGGGAGCTACTCTAGTTCTTAAACTAACAATCTTTTTGGGTTTTAGATTGAATGGAGCTCAAGGAAAAGTAAACTTAATCTAAAGACTAATAAACTAGAAGAATGAAATGTGAGATGGGAGATAGGAGAAACAAACTAACTAAGGGAAACAAGCAACGGAATTGGAAATTAGGGGTGGCCTACAATTGATTATGGGTGACTTAGGACTCTTTTGTTAAGGGATTACCTGATGGATATGAATTTTAGGGGGTGCTCTTGTCTAGAATCCTAATTAGCTATCTTATTATCCACTAGGCCTCGGAGCGAGTCTATCCCTAGCCGTTAACTACCTAGAGTATAGTGTGGTCCTTATGACCTAGGGTTTTTCGGCTAGTTAACTAATTTATAGGTGATGATGATTGACTCTACCCTAGTGTCTAAACCATTGGTTGGGTTAAAAACTAAGACTTGGTCCATCTAAGGCCAATTAAACCAAGCTACAAGCCTATTGGTTGGGTTTAAAGCCAAAGGGAACTCAACTAATCCTAATCTTTTGTTAAGTAGAAAACTCAATTAAGCCTGATCTTTAATTAAGCGCCATCAATCATGCATCACATTAAGGGTTTGAGCATTGAAGCACAAGTTTATACATGTTTTAGGGTATGGCATTCATGAACACATGACATATTCAACTACCAAACATATAGACATGCTTGGATTACACCACATTAAGCAATAAGAACCAACATGTATGCTATTGAAACATGCTTTGATATTAAGGCATGTAAACACACAAATAGACATGCATGAATACATTACCCACTTCATATATTCTTCATTTCAACACATAGACATGCTTACATAAAGAAATGGAAGTGATTAATAGGAAACAAGCTATACTTTTTTATTTAGACATATCATTAAACACATAAACATGTAAGAAAATAGCCATTGAAAACCCTAAGTACAAGCATATATATATATATATATATATTCATCAAATACCCCCTAACAATAAAGTCATAGATTAACCCATAATACAAGCTCCAATCAACCTCTGAAGCTCTACTCAAACGTAAAAGAAACTAAGTAGAAAAGGTGAAAGGGAATCTTCCCTTCCATGCTTAGCTTCCTTTTTTCAGTCTTTACTTCAATCTACAATTCCAAGTTTTTGATTCCCAAAGAGAGCTTGAATCCAGGTGTAGATGTGCATGAATGAGACTGATGGAGGGCTAGGGTTTTAATGGGTTGATTAATAGATGAAAGTTCTTCCCAAAAATTACTGAAAAATCATGCTTTTATAGACTTCTCGGTGGCATAGCTAGTTGACCTAGCCTATCGACCGGCTCTTGTTCTCTTGATTGACCAGCTAAAAAATAGGAGCTCGTTGATTTGGCCAGTTGACTAGCTCTGGTGTTATACTTGACTAGTACTTTTGAGGTGCCTATTGGTTTGACCAATCGACTTAGGCTGTCAGCCAACTCTTCTCCAAGCTTGATCGCCTCTTCTTCTTGCCTCCAATCTTTATTCTCTTTGCCTCTGATCCTCATTTCACGACCTGTACATCATCATTCTTTATCCACCATCCTCGTTTAAGCTCGTTACTAGCCCATTATTCACCTAAAGCATAAAAATCAAGCATTTAATGTAGCTTATAACCATAACATTCAACTATAGACACTTATAATCGTGTATGCACAAATACAGTATAAGTACTATACTAATGCCATCAAGTAAGTACAAAGCACCTCTAAAAACATAAGCAAATGCAAGAACAATCATGCACAAACCAAGACACATTGACACCCCCAAAGCTTCTCCTCGCTTGTCCCTAAGCAAGACCAAATCTAAGTTCATTTCTAAGTTGCTAAAGAGGGTTGCCAAAAGTATTGACTTGCTATTTTAGCAAATCAAAGGAGTATGAAGAGGTCATTCGTTTTGTAAAAAGATCTCCAAGCATTTTTCGGATCTTTCTCTTACTCACAAGGGTTCTCGTGTCTCAAGGGAAGTTCCCAAGTAGCTAGAACCACTACAAACCTAGGATTCTAGCTCACGCATATGAGATGTTGAAACTTTGTGCCCCTATCAACTAATATGGCCTTCAAACATGCACATAACCCCAAAGATACAAGGAGAAAGAAGATACAATCACAATGGATCACAATTGATGTAAGAGCTTATTCATAATACAATAAAAGAACAAAAGAGATACTTGTGTCAAATTGACATTGTGTCCTTTAACACTTATTCACAATACTTCATTTTTTTTAACTTTCTGTGCCTTTTGGTTTTTCTTTCTCATTTTTCACTTTTTTTCATTTTTTCAATATTTTTCACTTTTTTTTTCCTTTTTGCAATTTTGTTTTTTTTGTATTTTTCTCAATACATAACAAAAAACAAAAAGAAAAGGAAAAGAAGAGGCTACAACACATTAAAAGAACCAATCAAGGAAAAGGCACTCATATCAACAACCTTTAACAAACACTTTTTCTAACCAAGTTATGGGGTAGCTCCAAGGTTTATTCTTAGACGTGCTTACTCCCCATAGCTTTCAAAAGGCGTCTCTTCAAAGTCTCAGTTCTTCTTCTACTCTGTTCATTCCCTACAATACAATCTTATCTTCACCAATCAATTAAGTCAATGACAAGAGCCAACACTCCAATCAACAAAGAGATAAATGACTCTATATGCATAAAAATTGAAAATATTTTACCATTTTTATGAAAATAATGCAAATCTACCCTAAACAAAGCATTAAATAAGAAAACCAAACTCCCACATTTCTCAAACCTAAACTTTGCTCGTCCTCAAGCAAATAGAACAAGACCACATAACAAGCAAGCAAAACATCACAACGCATGTAAGGGAGGTGGGGATGGGGTAGATAAGTGGGGAATAAGTGGAGAAAGGATAGATACAACCTTGTCTTCTTTTGAAGTTCTTCAATGCCAATGAGTAATGAATCATCTACTAATCTTGTTTCTCAATAGACCACAAATACTCACAAAGCACAAGATTAGTAGCATTGCTATGCAAGATTGCATTGGCATGTGCAAGTAATAAAAAAGGTGTATTCTAAGGGAAATGGAATAGGGGATCAACACTTGTAAAAAGGAAGAGAAAAATGAATGAATGAAAGAAAAATGAAAACATAGAATGAAAATACCCAAAATTAATCAAGGTTACCTTAGTAGTGTTAATCACCACGCCGTCAACCAAGCGATCACCAATCATTATTCTTCATAGATGGGGTCCTAAAGCTCAATGATCATCTCCACACAAGCCGTGCTTAGGTCAAATACATGCTTCAGGTGTTGTCTTTTCATAGTCAACTCTTTGCTATCCTTCAAATCTTTTATCTTCATAACATGACCCCAGATTATGCCTCTCTGAACCATGAAATGGGATTTCTGTCAACTAAGTAACAAATTTATCTCAACACATTGGTCCAACACTAAAAGATAGGAGTCTAAGGCAGTCATCAAAGCTATCTCCAAAGACTAAGAAATCGTTCATAAAAATCTACAAGTGCTTCTCAATCATGTCACTAAAGATGGCCATGATACACCTTTGAAATGTAGTACGTGCAATGCAAAGACTGAATGGCATTCTCCTATAAGCAAATGTTCCATAAGGGTAGGTGAAAGTGGTCTTTTTCTAGTCCTTAGGAAACATGAGGATCTGATAATACCTTGAATACCCCTCTAGGAAGCAATAGTAGCTATGCCCAGCTACTCTATAAAAAATTTGATCAAGGAAGGGCAAAGGGAAATGATCCTTTCTAGTGTTAGAGCTGAGCTTCCTATAATCAATGCAAACTCTTCAACTTGATGGTGTACATGCAAGAATAAGATTTCCTATCTCATTCTCAATAAGTGTGATCCCTGACTTCTTAGGAACAACCAGTATCCCATTCACTATCAAAGATCGGATAAATGATACATGTATCTAACAATTTAATGACCTTTTTGCTAACAACCTTATACATATGAGGGTTTAGTCTTCTTTGCATCTCTCTAGAAGGAACTGCTCCATCCTCAAGGTATATCCTATGCATGCATACTGAAGGATCTATACCTCTCAAATCCTCAGTCTTCCATCCTATGGCCTTTCTATGGTCTCTAAGAACACCTAATAGAAACTCCTTATGCTCACTAGATAAATCTAAAGCTATAATGATAGGAATTGTCTTATTAGGTCCTAGGAATTCATACTTTAAATGCTCAAGACAGGATTTGAGCTCTAAAGATGAGGTAGGCTTAACTAAAGGGGAATCAACCTCACTATCATCATGAACATCACTAGAAATCATAATAGATGGAGTAACCTTAAGTGACTGCTTAGGCCTAGAATCATCAACTATAGAAGTAAAACCTACACATCTTTTCATAAAGGACTCTAAGTCAAAGCTATCCAAAATGTCCTCAAGGTCTCTCAACTCATCACTACCAGTTATGGTCTCCTCAACATGCTCCTCAACACATGAGTCTTATCACATCAATCATGAAGCAATCTTCCTCATCTTCTCTACCTATACTCGCTCTATTCAGGGCCTCTGCTAACTTCATGGTGGATTTCAAATTCCTAAACTTAATTTCTAACAATCCTGACTTACAATAGACGATCGCATCAATTGTGGCAAGAAAGGGACAACCTAGAAGAATAGGTGTAGCATGCCTAGAGTCATGATTGGAATCTATGTCTAAAAATATGAAGTCAACAGGGTACAAGAACTCATTTACCTAAACCTTAACATTCTCATTTATACCTCTAAGCGTATACCTCTAGGACAATACGCAGATCTATTAGATAGCTGGAGTGTAACATGAGTAGGCAAAAAATGGCCTATACTTAGCTGCTAATAAGTAAAAAAAGGGAATGTAGTTCACACTAGACCCTAAATTTAATAAAGCTTCGAGATCACTCAGCTTGGGTAGAAGGCCTGATGTACAAATTTTACACACCTTCTCCGTGAGTTTCACCTTTTTAGGCATGCTTAATATGCTATACTTTCTAGTGCAAAAGTCTTTAAAGAACTTAAAGTAAGATGGTATGGAAAAGACTGCATCAATCAATGGAAGATTTACCTTAAAATCTGAAAAACCTAGTATTCTCATTATGTGCTGGCTTTTCTAAATCGAATGGGAATGGCACTCTAGGAGCAACATCTCTAGACTCTGAAGGCTCAATAGGTTGTTTTCCTTCTCTATATGGGTGGGTACTACTTTCACCTTTCTCTCTAATTGGCTCATTTATCTCAATAGGACTCTCTTTAGAATCAACAAAGTAGTGACTGAAGAACCTATGGGTACAGGCTCTGCATATTGCTCAACTCCTACCCTATTGTCGACTATCCTACCACTTCTAAGCGTAGTGACGACCTTGGCCTAGGCCGAAGGGGGATAGATGGGGTTGGAGAATGAACAATACTGACCTCTAGGATTGACTTCTGACTGTGAAGAAAATTTTTTGGGATCCCTAATACCTAGGTGATTAGCAAGCTGTCCTAATTGGCATCTACCTTAGCTTGATAGTTCTCTAACTACTGGTACTGTCTCTTTAGCATCTATTGCCATATCCTACACATATGAAGTATAAGATCAAACTTATCATCATTAAAAGGCTGTGGGACAAGCACAGACTATATGGAAAGTGTTGTGGTTGGTGGTGTAGGAAGTGCCTGATATTGTAGTGCACTAGAAAGTCTAGATTGATTCACATTACAAAACCCTAGAGGTTTAATAGGATGAGGTCTCTATTGTATTAGAGGCTGGGGCTAGGATGACTTAAATTAGCCCTATCGCCATGAGAACTTTGGGTTGTCTCTCCAACCTAGATTATTAGTGTTCAAGTAAGGATTGAACTCTCATGAGTACCCCTGGGTGGCACAAACTTGCTCCTGCATGAATTTTGAAAACTGAGGGGCTAAAGGGCAAGCTATAGTCTCATGTGTGGACTCAGAACACAGTGCATAAACCTCAACAACTAACGGTGTGGATAACAAACTTAAAGGATTGGTTCTATAGCCCTATGATGATAGACTCAAAGAAATTGAATTGATCAATCTTATGTGTCAAAGATCTAACCTCGGCAGGTAATGGGCATGATTTATGTATGTTTGTATATATTATTTGCATACCCTTTTTAGCCTATTTTTAGCTTTATTGATTGCATTTAGGGTTTCATTTGTGCACTACTAGTCATATTTATGCATATAACTGTCAAAATGCATAATTGCTACATTAAGTGCCTTATTTTGTATTTGAGGCACATTTTGGGAGAAGGACTTGAGCTTCAAATGTTGATCACTTAATCAAGGAGCCAAGCTATGGTTGATTTAGAGGAGAAGAAATGAAGAAAAGTCCATTTGAAAGCTCTCGGACGAAGAACAATGTAACCAAGCAGAGCAGGGATGTGTGTTTCGGGAGAAGAAATTGAGCTTGGTTGAAGATGTAGAGAGCATGAACAAAGTTTGGAGATATTTATAGGCATGAAAAGATGAAGAAAATGGCTTTTTAGGTCCCAAAAGTGATATGAGGCAATAAAAAAAAGGTGCACGAAAAGGAGCCAAAACGAGCAAGTTATGAACATTTTAGCTGTCACAGCCAGTTGAGCCCTGCCAAAGCTGGGCCTACAGCTAAGGCTCTCAGCCAAGTCAAAATGTTTACTTTTTAGGCTGGAATCCCTCTTCCCTAGGCTAGCCCCTAGTTAAGTTGACCAGCTGAGTACTGAAACAACTATAAATAGCTCGTTTTAGGCCATTTTTAGGGAAGGAACTTAATAATCTCACCCTCATTAACCCTAACCCTTTTCCTACTTTAATACATACCTTCAACCACCATCTAAACCCCATTCCAAGCTAGGATTAAAGTATCTAACAAGGATTTAAAGGATTCGTACGTATTTGGAAGCAAGATTTAGGGGAGTTCTTTTTATTCTCTTTTTATCTTGTAAATATGTTGCTAGATTAGGTTAGATCTTTGGGTGTTTGTTGTTGTATATTGGATTAGGGCTATTGACTATGTACTTAGTGCTATGTGGAAATAAGGCACAAATAGAACCAAGTTTTACACCCACAAGCGTACGAATCGTGTCTAGTATGGCATGTATATACGGGTATTGTCTTCATAAAGAGGCTACCTTAGTTTGGTCTCTATGTGCTTGGGTGCCTAAACCTAGCTACATGCATGTATGTGTATATTTTTGGTCTTTTGATTGAAGGAGGGTTTTGAAATAAAACTTAAATCTAAACCTAAGCTAATGAAGGAACTATAGGTGTCAAGCTAAGGAAGGAAACCTAACAAAGAAGAAGGGGACCTAGGGTGATTGTGTTACAACTAGACTTGGGCTATGGTAACAGATTAAGTTTATCTAAGGCTCGAGACTTCTATTGCCATTGTGTTGATTGGGAGGTCTCTTAACTAATACTAGTGGTTCAACCCGTTAGCTGGGTTTAAAGCTAAGGGCCAATCCCTCATAGCCTACGCAATCTATGTTGATAACTTATCCTCTTCGCTGGGTCTAAAGCCAAGGACTTGTATCTAAACACTATGAGACAATAAGGCTCAATTAACCAATACTAACATGGGTGAGGGATACTTTAGTTTGGGCTAACTTGTCTGCTTGGTTGGGAATAAAGCTAAGGACTAACACTTAAACTCGACTAAGCATAGAATGTAACCCATTAGCTAGGTTTAAAGCTAAAGCCTACTCTATTAATCAAAGCTTGAATTAAGCACAATTACATCACCTATATAAGTAGATAAAAGCATTTGAAGCACAAATAACAAATGCATATTTACTTAGGCATTTTAACAAACACATAGATATGTTTGATTTTCAATGCATAAACATATTGAATCATGCCATAATATATATAAGCATGCATTAAGAGCCAAAGATACACACAAATCTTTCATTCAAAGCCCTCATCTAATATACAACATCAATCAACTCTAGATCTAATTCAATTACAAAACATATTACAAGAATAAGAAAAGAAATAAGGAACTCCCTTTCAAACCCTTTGTCTTATCCAAAGCAAAACCCTTCAATCTCTTGTTACAAGCTTTAATTATAGCTTGACTTGGTATTAGATGATAGTTTTGGGTGTTTGGTGAAGTGGGTCAGACTTAGGAATTATTAGGGTTTCCTCCCCTAAAAATGACCTATAATGGGCTGTTTATAGGCATTTCAATGTAAGTACTGGTGACCTTACTAGCTAGTCAATAATAAGAGGGTCGATCAGTTCTTTTCTCTGCTCTCTGAAATGATCGATTGACTCGACTGGTCAGTTGATACTCAGCCGTTATAGTCTTCTGCTCTCTGGATTTGTCGGCTATCCCTATAGGTTAGTCAGTAGCCTTTGGGGGTGACCGGTTCCTCGTGTTAATCTTTAATCTTCATCTTCTTTGTTTCTGGCCTTTAAAGTTTAGCTTCTTTCTTCCACATTTAAGCTCGACCCATCCCAATACTCACTTAAAAGACAAAATAACACTTAGTATACTATTTATGCATCTAAATACATTATGTATAAATATTAACAATTATGTATAAAATTTGTACTAAATGTACTCAATTATGCTCTAAACATCTTTAAATGTGCATGCAAACATTATGTACAGACACACACAAGTGATACATATCAGCTATGAATAAAGGATTTGTATATATAGTGGTGTCACCTTAGCCTTAACCCATGCTAATAGCATGGGCCCTATTTGTAACTATATGTGTTAATTAATATGCTTAATAGATGACTTATGTGGTAAGAGTATACCTCTAGTTTGAAATAATACTAAAAAGGTACCCACTAGCACTAGTTAATGCTCTACGAGCCTAATCTCTAGTTTGAAACAATACAAATATGTTAGTCTCTCGAGTAGGATGTTTATTAACACAAAAGGGAGTAATCGAGCCATAGATAGATCAAATCGTTATTATAGCCCGAGTCTACTTATGACACAACTGCCCTAGGTCCCCTTATACCTTAAAAAGCCTTTTTTTCTTTAGCTTGGCACCTATAGTTCCTTCATTAGCTTAGGTTTAGATTTAGGTTTTATTATAGAGCTTACATCAATAAAAACGACCAAAGATATACCAACACATGCAGTAGGTAACCATAGGCACTTTTACACGTAGAGACCAAACTAAGGTAGCCTCCCTATGGAGATGATAGCTACACTCAAATCCACTATTCCACGCATGATCCGTATGCTTGTAGGTGTAAAACTCAAAACACATCAAATTGTTTGGCACCGTTGCCCGGGAGGCATGGTATTGGTTATTTGTGTGCTTTTGCATTTTTTATTAGTTGCTTGCATGTTGTTCTATCTTCACGTGCTTTCCTTTATTTGAAAAACCACAAAAAAATTTTAAAAATTTTGAAAATCCAAAAAAATAAAAAATTTCAGAAAAAAGTGAATTGAGAAGACGTTTACTTATGCTAATTGAGTATGGATAGCTCTAATCCTTTTTGGTGGTCTCTTGTATCCTTTTCCTCACCCCCCATATATGCTCCTAATACTTGTGTTCTATGTGGTACTTGCGAGCATCATGATACATGTTACCCCTTTACACATAGGAATCCCCAATCTTGGGCTAATGCAAGTCATGATCCTTATAATCATGCATCTATTCATGCATCTTCCTTTAATAATCATGATTATAGGGAGTCATATTATTATTTTTGTGATCTTTGTGGAAGCCGTGACCATGACTTTAATTCTTGTTCCATTTTATACATTGATCCCTATTTTCTTGTAAAGCCCAAGAACGCCCCTAGAAATCATGTGCCCATTCATGCATCTACATCTAGTTATCATAATTATAGGGACCCACATCATGCACATTTGTCTTAGGGTCAAGATGACTTTTCATTCTACCTACTTCCTTATTTTGAGAATCCGTTTTCTGCACCGTCTTTTCCTGCTTATTCTTTTCCCAAGTTTTTTTTTATGGTTATACTCTAAATGATTTTCAAAATGATTACCATTTCCATTCAGTTGAACTCTCTTCTCTTAGGTCTCCCTAATACGAAGTTGAAAAGTTAGAATATCTTTGATCCTTAATTTATTCCAACCATGAGAGACTAAAGGAGATAACTGAACAAGTATCAAGTACTTGAGTAGAGAATTTGAGAATGAATAACTCGTGAATGAGAGCGCTGAAATACCTTTAGACCAGGTTGAAGGGATGAGAGTGAGACCTTTAGATAAGGGAAATAGTGGTGAAAAAGATGATATTTAGGACGAAGAGATAGAGAGTTTACATCTTGTAGTGAGGAAGAAGATGAGCTTAATAGTACTTTAGCTCTTGATGACAATTATTGGCATATATCAGAGGAAGTGGTACCCTATTCTCCCGTGCTTTCAATGCCTCACGTTGAGTTATTTGAACCTACCTTTCATTCTCTTCACACTTTTCATACATATTTGGAGGATATTCTTAATGTTTTGAGTACTCATTTACATTATGAGTCCACCTTTAGGGAGTTTAGTGTGCACACCTCTCTGAGCATCTATGATTGCATGATGAGGAATTTGTTGAGTCCCATTTTCCTCTCCACCCATATGTGAACCAATCTCATTAGAGGAGGTTATGAAGTAGGACTTAGAGTTGAGCACTAGTGATAAATTGAAGGAGTTTGATGAGCTTTTAGCAAGTGTTGATTTGGAACCACTTATTGGAGAAAGCATAGTTTTTCCCCTAGGTGAAACATTTGAGGATGAAATGGAGGAGTTTGAAAGACTTTTGGATGACTATTTCCTTTTTTAGCGCACCATTCTTTATCTTAATTCCTCTTCTTCCAAATCCATTCCTTTACCTCCTTCAGTTTATGTCAATCCACCTAATTATTCCTCATTTCCTTCCATTGTGTCTCATCCTAGAGAACACATTTTTATGCCCTTCCATTTTGAGCATATCAATAAAGGGTATGCGCATACTCCTTCCATTCTTTATACATCAGACTTTTCATTGATTCATAGGAAAGGTGTGTTTTTAGCCCTAGATCATGATAAGAAAGCTATGGGATGGTTAGCTATCGAGCAAGTGGGGCATGATCATTTGCATTGCTGCATAGTCTCTATCATATTTGAACATACATCAAATTTTCATATTTCAGGGTGGGATCTAGAAAAGGGGTGTGTTGTGCACGCATTGCCCCATCCTATGATGCATGACCCTTTTCCTTCTACTTTCTATGCATTGATAATTATCTGGAAATTTGTGCCTCGTAACTCTAAGCACGTTTTGCTCTAACATTGGCACTCAGTTGGGGGCATTAAATCCAGCGCTACTAGGAAGCGCCCTAGGCTTGTTTATATTTTTCATGTTCTTCTTGTATTTACTTCTTTTTCATCTTGTATATAGTAGATTAGTTTTCTTTTACTTATTCTTGCTTTGTATATAGTAGATTGTTTGCTTTTGTTTGCTTTTGTTTTCTTTGTCTTTTAGAAGTTTAGGTTATACTTTGTTTGTAATCTTAGTAGATTAGATTTTTGTTCCCTTGTTCTTGTTCCATTCCATCGTTTGTGTATCAATCTTATACCCTTGCATACATCCTTGCTTATGTTTTAAATGCTAATGTTGACTTCATTGTGTAGACTACTAATCTCTTCTTTGTTTTTTAAGTATTAGAGCTTTGTACTAAGAAGTATAAGCGTAGATCATTGAATTACTGATGTCGTGTTACGAGAGCAAGCTCTAAAAGACCCGCAAGCGTACGGATCGTGCAATATAGTGTGTACGAGTGCAGGTGTCGAACCACAGGGAGGCGTGAATAATGTGAATGAATCCTATGCTTGATGTTTTAAAAGGAGCTAAAAAGACAGATCTAACTAGGTGAATTTCTTCTTGTGAGATTTTGGATTATTGGGAGCTCTATGTAAACGAAATAAAACTAAACTATGAATAAAAACAAATGGAAACGCAAGTTGATTAAGAGGAAACTAACAATTGAAAAGGGATAGGGTGACTTCGACTTATGAATGGGTAATTCTATACTCAAATGCTATGGGATTAAGGGATGATGGCTAACTATCATAAGTGCTCTTAACTAGGTTGCTAGTTAATGTCCTGATTTCCCCCTAGGACTCGGTGCGGGTCCGTCCTTAGGCGGCACCTGCTAGAGCTATGGCATGGTCCTTATGACCTAGGGCCTCAAGATTGACTAACTAACTTCCTAGGTGGCTTAGAATGAACCTACCTTAGTACCTAAACCATTGGATGGGTTTAAAGCCAAGACCTAGTGTTGCTAAGGTCGACTAAATCTATCCTGAAACCTATTGGCTGGATTTAAAGCCAAAGGAGACTCGATCTAGACTAGCCCTAAATTATGTTTCGTCATTCTAAAGTCACTACAGCAGGATTTCACTTGCTAGCGCGTGCATAAAATGCAATATTAAAGTTATGCTCGTTACTAGGCATGCAAATACGCATATAGACATGAATAAAAGCATTACCCACTTCATAGCATCCACATATAAACACATAGACATGAGTATAACATGGATTAGATGTGTTTAGTAACAAACAAACTTCAATTTGTATACATGTTACTCATCTAGGCATTTTATCAAACACATAGACATGAATGAAAGAACACCCAATTAAACAAGACAAATCAAAACATATATATATATATATATATTCAGCCATCATATCCCATATCATAAGAGTATAAAATCAGCCCATTACATAAGTTTAATCACCCTATACAAGCCTACTCAGACATAATGGAAAATAGAATGAAAGAGATATAACGAAACTCCCCTTTCATCCTAGCGAATTTAGATCACGGCTTGTGAACAATCTTGATTCCAAAGCGTTTGAATCCTCCCAACTAACCTTGGTTCTTGGTGAAAAGTGTGTGAAAAGGGTGTGGGAGGCGGCTAGAGATTAGGGTTAAGTGTGTGAGAGGTTAGGTGTGAAGTACGTGTTTTTTGCTCCTCTCCAAATTCTTCCGCATCGGGCTTTACTGGAGTACTCGACCGGCTTTCTAGTGGAGCTCTCTGGAGTGGCCGGTCGACCTAGCCGGTCGACCGGCTCTTGATCGGGGGGTCGTCCGGCTTTTCAATGAAGCTTTTTGGAGTGGCCGGTCGACCTAGTTGGTCGACCGGCCTCTGGAGTACTCGACCGGCTTTCTAGTGGAGCTCTCTAGAGTGGCCGGTCGACCTAGCCGGTCGACCGGCTCTTGAAGGGGGGGTCGTCCGGCTTTTCGATGAAGCTTTCTAGAGTGGCCGGTTGACCTAGTTGGTAGACCGGCTCTTCTTTCATGGTCGTCTAGCTGACTTCCTTCATCTTTTCGGCCTTCGGTCTTCTCTTTTCGACCCGTGCATGTCTCATCTTCATCACCTTTCATCATCCAATCTTGATCTTAACGCAAAGTCTGCCTAAATCATTGAAAACAAGCAATTAGTGTAGCAATTTATCTCTTAAACTCAATATGCACATTTGTTCACGCTTAAGCCTATTCCTATCAAAAGTACTACACTAATGCATCATTATAAGCATTCAACACCTCTAAAATATAAGTAAATGGCAATGCAAACACACACCAAATCACAACTCATCAACACCCCCAAACCTTCTCCTTGCTTGTCCTCAAGCAAGCCTAATCTTAAATTTTATCTCTAAAGCTGATACAATGGATTGCCTAAAGGATTGACTCGCTATCAGTATTAGTTTGAGATGCATGAAGGGGCATTCCTATTGTGAAGAAATCCCTAAGCCTCTTTGGATCTTCCCTCTACTCATAAGGGATCTCGTTCCTCATGGGAATTTCCCTAGTAGCCAATCTACCACAAGCCTAGGATTCTAACTCACGCACTCGGGATATTGATATTTCGTGCTCCCTCAACTGACATAGCCTCCCTAGCATACACCAAGCCTCAAAGATAAGAAGAGAGAGTATACAAACACAATGGCTTTTTATAAGCCTTATTCACATGTCTACAAAGATGATAACTTGTGCTAAGTTGACATTGTGTCACTTATGCACTTATTCACTAACTTTTAGGTGCCTTTGGCTTTTTCTCTTTTTCACTTCATAGATTTTTGCACCTTTTTGCCCTTCTTTTTTTTTTTTTTCAATTTCAATTGCTTTGTATTGTGTTCTCAAAAAGGAAGAAAAAGAAAGGCTTAGGCATATCAACAAGAACCAATCAAAGAAGAGGCACTCACATCAATAACCCTTTTTCAACACTCTTTCCTACCAAGCTATGGGGTGGCTACAAGGGTTATTCTTTTAAGGTTCTCACTCCCTACAACTTTTAAGGGCATCCCCTCCAAGACTTAGTTTTCAAACCACTCTATTCATTCCCCCACAATGCCTCTCATCTTCATAAATCAATAGAGTCAATCACAAAAGCCAACACAATGATCAACAAAGAAATAAATGATTCTCTATGCATCAAAATTGAAAAATTTTCACCATTTTTATGCATGATGCAATCTACCCTAAGTAAGATATAACAAGAAAACCAAACTCTCGCACCCCCAAACCTAAACTTTGCTTGTCCTCAAGCAAAAAGAGCAAAGCACAACAAAAACAAGCAAGTCGTCATTACAAAACAAGTAAGGGTGGTGGGGATATGGTGCAAACAGGGGGAACAAGTGGAGAAAGGATAGATACAACCTTGTAGTTTCTTCAAAGCTTTCCATGCCAACTCCAAATCACCATACTATTAACCTGTGACTCACAATTCATAAACACTCACAAAGAAAAACAAGATTAGTAGCATTGCTTATGCATACTTGCATTGGCATGTGTAATAATGAGCAGTGGTGTATCTTATGGGACAAAGGATTGGGATTCAACACTTTTGAGTTGGGTGCAAGAAAGATAAAAGAAAGAAAATATAAAGAAACGAAAGTAAGACAAATACAAAACTACAAAATTGAACCTAGGTTGCCTCCTAGTAGCGCTAACTACCAAGCCGTCAGCCAGGCAAATACCAGCTCATCTTCAACTTCCATAGGCGGGATCCTGAAGCTTTAAAACCTCCACACGAGCTATGCTCAGATCATATGCGTGCTTCAGGCGTTGCCCATTCACCGTCAACTCTCGGCCATCCTTCAAGTCTTTAATCTTGACTGCTCCGGAAGGATAGGCAATCATCACCTCATATGGACCATCCCATCTCATCTTAAGCTTACCTGGAAAGAGTTTCAGTAGTGAGTTAAACAACCAAACTTTATCAAAAGGAGAGAATGATTTCTTAATAATGTGTTTATCATGGATTCTCTTCATCCTATCCTTATAAAGTTTAGCGTTCTCATGTGCCTCGAATCTAAGCTCTTCCAGTTCCGCTAGGTCTAGCCTCATTTTCTCACCTGCTCTTGCCAGGTCAAAATTTAGGGCTTTGATTGCCCAATACGCTCTATGCTCAAGTTCTACTGGCAAGTGACAAGCTTTACCGAAAACCAATCTATATGGAGACATACCAATAGGAGTCTTAAAGGTGATACGGTAGGCCCACAAAGCATCATTTAGCCTAATAGACCAATCTTTTCTATCGGGCCTAACCGTTTTCTCTAAAATGTGTTTGATCTCTCTATTGGACACCTCAACTTGTCCACTAGTCTGTGGGTGATAAGGAGTGGCTACTTTATGGGTGACTGAATATTTTCTCAACAAGGCCTCTAAAGTCCTATGGCGAAAATGCAAGCCCCCATCACTAATTAAGACCCTAGGGACACCAAATTTAGAGAAAATGTTCTCTTTAATAAACTTAACCACTACCCTATGGTCATTAGTGCGTGTAAGAATAGCCTCAACCCATTTGGACACATAATCAACGGCCACTAAAATGTACTGACACCCAAAGGAAGGTGGAAATGGACCCATGAAGTCTATACCCCAAACATCGAACAACTCACAAGAAAGAATAGGGGATAAAGGCATCATGTTTCTCCTAGAGATGGACCTGGATTGTTGACATCTAAAACACTTCTTGCAATATTCCTAGGCATCCCTAAAGAGAGTAGGCCAAAATAGTCCACTTTGCAAGACCTTCGTGGCAGTCTTCTTCCCACTAAAATGACCCCCACACCCCTCATCATGACACATGCTCAACACGCTCTCAAACTCCTCCTCAGGCACACACCGGCGAATCATTTGATCCGCACACACTTTGAAAAGATAGGGGTCCTCCCAAAAGAAATGCCTAACTTGTGCTAGGAACCTATCTTTTTCTCTTTTCTCCCAATGGGAAGAAAAACGCCCTGTGGCAAGATAATTGACAATATGAGCGAACCAAGGTGTGTGATGGGAGATAGCAAATAATTGCTCATCGGGGAATGAATCATGGAAAGGAGTTGGATCACTAGAAGACTCACAAACAAGACAGGAAAGATGATCCACCACTAAATTTTCTCTACCCTTCTTATCCCTAATTTCTATGTCAAACTCTTAAAGGAGGAGCAACCACCTAATCAAGCGGGGCTTAGATTCTTTCTTGGACAACAAATACTTCAAGGCCGCATGATCGGTGTAGACAATCACTTTGGATCCCAGGATGTATGACCTAAACTTGTCAAGAGAGAAGACTATCGCTAGAAGCTCTTTTTCCGTAGTGGTATAATTATTTTGCGCTTCATCAAGAGTCTTGCTAGCATAGTATACAACATGGGGCAACTTATCCTTCCTTTGACCTAAAATAGCTCCTATTGCATAATCGGATGCATCACACATAACCTCAAATGGGAGACTGTAGTTAGGTGGTTGGATAATTGGGGATGTAGACAATAAGGATTTAAGCCTATTGAAAGCTCTAACACATTCATCATCAAAGTCGAAAGGGACATCTTGTGCTAGAAGCCTAGACAAGGGGCGTGCAATGTGACTAAAATCCCTAATGAATCTACGGTAAAGTCTTGCATGTCCTAGAAAAGATCTAACATCCTTGACACACTTAGGGACAAGCAACTTTTCAATTAATTCAACCTTAGCTGGGTCGACTTGAATTCCATTAGATGATACAACATGACCCAACAATATCCCTTGTTGCACCATGAAGTGAGATTTCTCCCAACTTAACACTAGGTTCTTCTCCACACATCATTCTAAGACTAAGGAGAGATGACTCAAGCACTCATCAAAGCTATCTCCAAAGACTGAGAAATCATCCATGAAAATCTCTAAATGTCTCTCAATCATGTCACTAAAAATGGCCATCATACATCTCTGAAAAGTCATTGGGCATTACAAAGACCGAAGGGCATTCTCCTATAAGCAAAAGTGCCATAGGGACAAGTAAAGGTGGTCTTTTCCTGGTCCTCGGGAAACACAGGGATCAGATTATATCCCGAATAGCCGTCTAGAAAACAATAGTAGCTATGCCCAGCTACTCTATCCAAGATCTGGTCTAGAAAAGGCAATAGGAAATGATCCTTCCTAGTTTTGGAGTTGAGCTTCCTATAGTCTATACAAACTCTCCATCCCGTGGGAGTACGTGTAGGGATAAGCTCTCCTCTCTCATTCTCCACAACTGTGATCCCGGACTTCTTAGGGACTACTTGGACCGGGCTAACCCACTCACTGTCGGAGATTGGATAAATAATGCCTGCATCTAAAAGCTTAATGATCTCCTTCTTAACTACTTCGCTCATGTGTGGGTTTAACCTTCTCTGCATTTCCCTAGAAGGAATGGCTCCATCCTCAAGGTGAATACGATGCATACAAATAGAAGGGTCTATACCTCGCAAATCGTCAATTTTCCACCCTATAGCCTTCCTATGTTTCCTAAGGACCTCTAAGAGACGCTTCTCATTCTCACTAGAAAGATTGAAAGCTATGATGACCGGAAGGGTCTCACTAGAGCCTAGGAATGCATACTTCAAATGATCCGGAAGGGGTTTGAGCTCTAAACAAGGGCTAGGCTCAACCAAGGGGGGCTTATCCTCAGCATCATCAATGCGTACATCACTAGAACTGGGACTAGAAGGATTACTCTCAAGTGACTTATTAATCTAATAGCTCTCAATCAAGGAAGTAGAAGCTACACATTTCTTCTCTACGGTCTCCAAATCAAAACTAGAAATCAATTCCTCAAATTTCCTCAAATCATCTCCATCAGTCATAGTCTTTTCTATAAAATCCTTAATGCAAGAATCAATCACGTCCACTCTAAAGCACTCTTCTCCATCCTCCTCTCCTATACTCGCCCTATTTATCGCCTCTGCAACCTTTGAAGTGGATTTCAAATTCCCAAATTTCATCTCCAATACCCCCGACCTACAATGGATAATAGCATCTACGGTGGCAAGGAAGGGGCGACCTAGAAGAATGGGTGTAGAATGTCTAGAGTCGTGTCCCGAATCCATATCTAACACAATGAAGTCAACAGGGTACACAAACACACCAACCAGAACCAAAACGTCCACTATCACACCCATAGGTCTACGCACAGACCAATCAGCTAGCTGAAGAGTAACATACGTGGGAGACAACTCACCTAGACCTAGCTGTTGATAGACAGAGTAGGGAATAAGATTCACACTAGATCCTAAATCTAATAAGGCGTGATCAATTTGTGTCTCACGGATCCTACAAGGAATGGTGAAGGCTCCGGGGTCACTCATCTTGGGCGGAAGGCCCAAGGTACAAATACTACTCACCTTCTCCGTAAGCCTCACCTTCTTAGGAATTTTCGATGACTTACGTTTCCTTGTACAAAGATCCTTAAAGAACTTAGAGTAAGATGGGATGGAAGTGATCGCATCTATCAAAGGAAGATTGACCTTAAGATCTTTGAGATGCTCTAAAATCTTGAAGAACCTAGAATCCTCACTAGGTGTAGGTCTCTCTAAAGCGGATGGAAAAGGAACTCTAGGCTCTATATCTATAGATGCATGGGAGTCATCCATGGGCTCTTTTCCCTCCCTATGTGGTCGGGAAGTACTAATCTCTCCCTGATCTCTAATGGTCTCATTTCTCTCAACAGGACTCTGTCTAGAATTTCCCCCAACAAGATTACCATGTTGTGCTTTAGGCTCGGAAGGACCACTAGGTGCAGGCACTGCAGAGTCAACTCCTACCCTATTATCCACTACCCGACCGCTTCTAAGAGTAGTGATGGCCTTATCTTGGGCCTGAGAGGGATAAGTGGTATCGGTGGAGGAACAAGATTGGACTCTAGGGTTTACCTCCGGCTGGGAAGGCAATTTCCCGAGGTCTCTAGCACTCAATTGACTAGCAATTTGTCCTAATTGTGCCTCAAACCTCGCCATTTGCTGTCTATTTTCTGCTAACTCCTGTTGTTGGTTCAGAATGAACTGCATTATTTTCATCATATAGTTACTAGGATGTTGGCTACTAGAGGGAGTAGGCAAAGCCTGAGGTTGAGGAGCACTAGCAAGACGGGGTTGATTTAGATGATAGAAACCTGTGGGATATTGAGGACGAGGTCGCTGCTGAGGTGGAACTTGAGGATGTGAACTAGACTAATGCTATCCTTGTCTCCAAGAAAATTTCGGGTTGTCCCTCCAACCCGGATTGTATGTGTTCGAGTATGGATTATACTCACGAGAATAACCTTGTGTGGCACATACTTGCTCTTTCATGAATTCAGGAAATTGGGATGCTAAAGGGCAAGCCATAGTCTCATGAGATGACTCGGAGCACAATGCACAAACTTCAACAACTAAAAGGGCAGAGGGAGGACCTAAAGAACTAGTCCTATGACCTTGGGATGAAATGGACAAAGAAATGAATTGATCTAGTTTATTTGTTAAAGCCTCGACCTTAGAGGGTAAGTCTGAAGAAATTCCAACCTCACTAACACTTCTCTTGTCACCCCCTCGACTATACCTTTCCATTGCAAAATTTTGAAATGAATTCTCAGCCATCATTTCTATTTTCTCCCATGCCTCAGTCGGTCTTAAAAGATAGAAACCACCACCGGAGGCGGCATTGACCATCATCCTATTTTGTTCATTTAGGCCTCGAAAGAAGTATTGCATTAGGTCATGATTGCCGTATCCATGGTGTGGACATTGTCTAAGAAGATCTTTGAACCTCTCCCAAGCTTCATGAAAAGATTCTAGGTCATGTTGGGAGAAAGTCATAATGGCAGTCCTAAGATCGGCTGTCTTGGCCATGGGATAAAATTTCTGGAAGAACTTAGATTGAAGCTCAGCCCATGTAGTAATGCACTCATTAGGTAAGGAGTGCAACCAAGTCCTAGCCTTATCCTTAAGAGAGAAAGGAAACAATCTTAGACGTATGACCTCTTGGGAGACATTGGGGACATGTAGAGTGGAACTCATTTCAACAAAATCAGTAATATGATCAAGAGGACTCTCATTGCTTCTCCCGTAGAAGGAGGGAAGCATAGCCAACATATTAGGCTTAATCTTGAAGTTCGTCCCCCTCAAACCTGGAATTTGAATAGCCGAATTGGGCTAAAAGGTTTTGGGGAGAAAGAATTGCCTAAGAGTGGGTTCCTCATCTATAGGTGGATCCGGTCTACGGGGCTTTTGTCTAAAATGAGCTTGGGCTTGATGCCCAATGTGCTCATGAGGTGGAATAGGATTCATTGGGTGATTGGGCGGATTATGAGGATGATTGGGATCGGTCATCTCCTCAAGAAGAGCTCCTAAATTCCTGAAACGTCTAGTGATTCTTTCAGGTTCGGGATTAAGAAGAACTAAGGGATTCCTAAGGGATCTCTTACCACGCATGCACAAACTATCCTAACTCCGGCCACTTCGACCCCCGAAAACTTCAATATTCCTACACTACAGCAAATAATCCACAATCCTAAAAAGTCTACTAAAAAAAATTAAAGTCAAAAGCTGAAATAAACCAACAAAAAAAAAAACTAAAACAAGATAATGTGAGCAGTAAACAAAATAAGTAAAAACTAAACAAACTATAAAGAAAAAGCAAGAAAAGCAACTATCAAAACACACAAGCACAGAATGCAAATCACCGTGCTTCCCCGGCAACGGCGCCAAAAACTTGATGTCGTGTTACGAGAGCAAGTTCTAAAAGACCCGCAAGCGTGCGGATCGTGCAATATAGTGTGTACGAGTGCAGGTGTCGAACCACAGGGAGGCGTGAATAATGTGAATGAATCCTATGCTTGATGTTCTAAAAGGAGCTAAAAAGACAGATCTAACTAGGTGAATTTCTTCTTGTGAGATTTTGGATTATTGGGAGCTCTATGTAAATGAAATAAAACTAAACTATGAATAAAAACAAATGGAAATGCAAGTTGATTAAGAGGAAACTAACAATTGAAAAGGGATAGGGTGACTTCGACTTATGAATGGGTAATTCTATACTCAAATGCTATGGGATTAAGGGATGATGGCTAACTATCATAAGTGCTCTTAACTAGGTTGCTAGTAAATGTCCTGATTTCCCCCTAGGACTCGGTGCGGGTCCGTCCCTAGGGGGTGCCTCCTAGAGCTACGGCGTGGTCCTTATGACCTAGGGCCTCAAGATTGACTAACTAACTTCCTAGGTGGCTTAGAATGAACCTACCTTAGTACCTAAACCATTGGCTGGGTTTAAAGCCAAGACCTAGTGTTGCTAAGGTCAACTAAATCTATCCTGAAACCTATTGGCTGGATTTAAAGCCAAAGGAGACTCGATCTAGACTAGCCCTAAATTATGCTTCGTCATTCTAAAGTCACTACAGCAGGATTTCACTTGCTAGCGTGTGCATAAAATGCAATATTAAAGTTATGCTCGTTACTAGGCATGCAAATACACATATAGACATGAATAAAAGCATTACCCACTTCATAGCATCCACATATAAACACATAGACATGAGTATAACATGGATTAGATGTGTTTAGTAACAAACAAACTTCAATTTGTACACATGTTACTCATCTAGGCATTTTATCAAACACATAGACATGAATGAAAGAACACCCAATTAAACAAGACAAATCAAAACATATATATATATATATATATATATATATATTCAGCCATCATATCCCATATCATAAGAGTATAAAATCAACCCATTACATAAGTTTAATCACCCTGTACAAGCCTACTCAGACATAATGGAAAATAGAATGAAAGAGATATAATGAAACTCCCCTTTCATCCTAACGAATTTAGATCACGGCTTGTGAACAATCTTGATTCCAAAGTGTTTGAATCCTCCCAACTAACCTTGGTTCTTGGTGAAAAGTGTGTGAAAAGGGTGTAGGAGGCGGTTAGAGATTAGGGTTAAGTGTGTGAGAGGTTGGGTGTGAAGTACGTGTTTTTTGCTCCTCTCCAAATTCTTCCGCATCGGGCTTTATTTATAAGTTCGCGCATAGCCGGTCGATCGGCTAGGTCGACCGGCCTCTGGAGTACTCGACCGGCTTTCTAGTGGAGCTCTCTGGAGTGGCCGGTCGACCTAGCTGGTCGACCGGCTCTTGAAGGGGGGGTCGTCCGGCTTTTTGATGAAGCTTTCTGGAGTGGCTGGTCGACCTAGTCGATCGACCGGCTCTTCTTTCATGGTCGTCCGACTGACTTCCTTCATCTTTTCGACCTTCGGTCTTCTCTTTTCGACCCGTGCATGTCTCATCTTCATCACCTTTCATCATCCAATCTTGATCTTAACCCAAAGTCCGCCTAAATCATTGAAAACAAGCAATTAGTGTAGCAATTTATCTCTTAAACTCAATATGCACATTTGTTCACGCTTAAGACTATTCCTATCAAAAGTACTACACTAATGCATCATTATAAGCATTCAACACCTCTAAAATATAAGTAAATGGCAATGCAAACACACACCAAATCACAACTCATCAATTACCATTGGCATTTGTGAACTACATGGAAACAACTTGTATATATCCATCTTTTACTTGTCTCTATCTATCCCTCTCAATATTCCCTATACGTGTTATTGCTTGTCGTGTGGTTTTGTGCTATTTGTTTGAGGACAAGTAAAGTTTAGGTTTAGTGGTATGGTCGTTCCTTTATTGTTTGTATCATTTGTGGGGTAGATTTGCTTGCCATATCTTGTTTTTGCTCAAAATGTGTTCAATTTTTTTTGATTTTGTTTTTGTGCATTTTGAGTTGTTTATCTCCATGTTGGTTGGAGAGTTGGCCTTTGATTGGAGAAGATGAGGATGCGTTGTAGGGATTGAATAGAATGTGAGGTATGACCTAGACTTTGAAGAGAATCTTTTTGAAAACTATGGGGAGTGAGCACTTTTAAGAATGCGCCTTGTAATTTCCCCACAACTTGGTTGGGAAAAGTGTTTTTCTAAGGGTTGTTGATATGAGTGCCCCTTTCTTGATTGGTTCTTTTTCTATGCCTTAACGTCTCCTTTTTCTTTTCTTTTTGTTTATGTTACGTATTGAGAAAAATGCAAAAAAGTGGAAAAGTGTAAAAATGAGAAAAAACTAAAAAGGAATAAAAAAAAGCCAAAAGACAACCAAAAAGATGAAAAAGTGAAGTATTGTGTATAAGTGCCAAGTGACATAATGTCAATTTGACACAAGTGTTTTCTTTTGTCATTTCATTGTTTTGTGAATAAGGCTTTTACGTCATTTATGAGCCATTGTGATTGTACCTTCTTTCTTCTTGTATCTTTGAGGCTATGTGCATGTTGGGAGACCATGTTAGTTGATACGACATGATGTATCAACATCCCGAGATATATGAGTTGGAATCCTAAGTTTGTGGTGGTTCTAGTTATTTGGTAACTTCCCGTTAGATGCGAGACCCCTTGTTATTGAGGAGAGGATCTGAAAAAGGCTAGGGAAGCCCTTACACAAAAGGGATGACCCCTTATACTCCCTTAGAGGAAAAAAAATTAGCAAGTCAATGCAACTGACAACTCTTTGAAAAACATGTGGATAGACTTGGTTTAGGCTTTCTTGGGGACAAACAAAAGGAAGGTTTGGGGTTGTTGATGTGTGTGATTTGTGTATGTTTGTATATATTATTTTCACGCACTTTTTAAGGTGTTTTGAGCTTTATTGAATGCATTTAGTATTGCATTTGTGCACTACTAGCCATATTTGTGCATATAAGTGTTAAAATGCATAAATGCTACCATAAGTGCCTTATTTCGTGTTTTAGGCGCATTCTAGGAGAAGTACTTGAGCTTAACATGTTGATTATTTAATCAAGAAGTGAAACTAGGGTTGATTTAGAGGACAAGGAGTGAAGAAAAGTCCATTTGGAAGCTTTCGGACGAAGAACGACGCAACTGAGCACAAGTGGGGATGTGTGTTTCGAGAGAAGAAATTGAGCTTGGTTGAAGATGTAGAGTGCATGAAAAAAGTTCAGAGATGTTTATAGGCATGAAAAGATAAAGAAAGATGGCTTTAGAGGTCCCTATAAGTGATACGAGGCAATAGAAAAAAATTGTGCTGGAACCGGAGCCAAAACGAGAGTTATGAGCATTTTAATTGTCATAGCAAGTCAACCCCTTGTCAAGGCTGGGCCCTCGGCTAAGCTTGTGGCCAAGTCTGATTGTTCACTTTCTAGGCCGGACCGGGCCCCTAGATAGGTTAACCGGCTGAGCGCTGAAGTTGCTATAAATAGCTTATTTTGGCCATTTTTAGGGAAGGAACCCAATAATCTCTCACCCTCATTAACCTTAACCTTTTTCTCACTTCAATAAACATCCTAAACTACTATCTAAACCCCATACCAAGCTAGGATTGAAGCATTGAACAAGGATTTAAAGGATTTGTATGGATTTGGAGCAAGATTTAGGGGAGTTCTTTTTGTTGTCTTTCTAGATCTTCTAAATATGTTGATAGATTAGGCTAGATCTTTGGGTATTTGTTGTTGTATATTAGATTAGGGCTATGAATAAAAGATTTGTGTATATCTTTGGCTATTAATACATGCTTCTTTCCATTGATTAGTGGCATGAGTCAATATGTCTATGTGTTGATAATCAAACATGTCAATGAGTTTGTTAAAATGCCTAAGTGAAGTTGCATGTGCTATTTCGTGCTTAAATGCTATCAGTAGTGGTGTCACCTTAGCCTTTATCCATGCTAATAGCATAACCCCTATTTGCAACTATGTGTGTTGATTATATGCTTAATAGATGACTTATGTGGTAAGAGTATATCTCTAGTTTGAAACAAAACTAAAAGGGCATTTACTAGCACTAGTTAATGCTCTACGAGTCTGATCTCCAGTCTGAAATAATACTAATATGTTAGGCTCTTGAGTAGGATGTTAATCAACACCAAAGAGAGGAATCGAGCCACCAATAGACCGAATCATTATTATAGCTCGATTCTATTTATGACGCAATCGCCCTGGATCCCCTTCTACCTTGTAGAGCCTTCCTTCTTTAGCTTGGCACCTATAGTTCATCCATTAGCTTAGGTTTAGATTTAGGTTTTATTGTAGAGCCCCCTTTAATCAAAAAAACCAAAAATATACCAACACACGTACATAGGTAATCTTAGGCACTCTTGCATGTAAAGACCAAACTAAGGTAGCGTTTTTGTGAAGATGATACCTGTACTCGGATCCGCTATACCACGCATGATTCGTATGCTTGTGGGTGTAAAACTCGAGACACATTAGTAGGAAGATTGAATGAAGTACCTATCTCATGAACACCTTTCCTAGTGACTCCTTACTAGACCTATCTATGGTGGTATTTTGAAAATAATCTTTAGCTAAAAGTTCCATCTTCTCCCATGCTTCACTATGCCTCAAGTTGTAAAACCTACTTGTGGACATAACATTCACTAACATCCTTTCTTGCTCGGTCAAACCTCTAAAGAAGTATTGACGAAGATTATGTGTGCCATAACCGTTGTGTGGACTTTGCCTAAGGAGATTATTAAACCTTTCCTAAGTTTCATGGAAAGTCTTAAAATCTTGTTGAGAAAAGGTCATGACAGATGCCCAAAGATTGAAGATCTTAGCCATGCAAAAGAAATTTTGATAAAAGTGTCATTGGAGCTCATTCAACGACGTAATTAAACCACTAAGAAAGCAATGAAGCCATTGTTTAGCTTTATCCTTTAACAAAAATGGGAACAACTTAAGGTAGATAAGCTCTTGAGACACACTAGGAAATGAAAAGTGGAGCAAATTTCTACAAAATCTATAACACGGGCTAAGGAGCTCTCATTACTCCTTTTATAAAAGAAAGGGAGCATGGACAACGTGCTATGCTTTATTGCAAAGTTCATTTCCCCATCCCCGGAGTGTGAATAGCCAAGTTAGGCTTAAACATATTAGGAAGGAAGTATTGCCTAAGCATAAGCTCATCCTCTAAAGAGAGACTAGCTTAAGAGGCTCTTGCCATATAGATGCCCATGGTGCTCATGTAGAGGAATGAGAGGCATAAAGGGAATAGGAGAAGGGATAGGATGAGGATTAATAGGATTGGCCATTTCTGCTAAAAGATCTCCTAGATTCCTAAGATGGTGAACTAGTCTCTCAGGTTCATGATTCAAAGGAACTAAGGGATTTCTAAGGGAATGCCTACAACACCTACTTTATTCTCTTTCCACTTCACAACCCTTAAACTGCAAGAATCCTAAATCTATAGCAAATAATCCACAAACCTAAGAAACTACTAAAAATAAAAGAAAAACAACTCAAAATAAGCAAACTCAACAAACATTCTAAGCTAAGAAACAAAAGTAAACACAAGATAGCAAGATAACCAAATGAAAAGCAAGATAATAAACTACTAAAACAAACTAACAAAAGAAAGCAAGTAAAATAAGAAACTAATTAAAACACACAAACAAATAAACCAAACCAATCGTGCCTCCTTGGCAATGAAACCAAAAACTTGATATGCTAATTCCAAACACAAGTTTTAAAAGTTAGCCCGCAAGCTCATGGGTTATGCTAGTAGAGCGTGTGAGCGTGGGATTGTGTCCTCGGGGAGGCTAAAATGGGGTATGACTCAAAACCATGTGTTTTAGGGAGCTACTCTAGTTCTTAAACTACCAATGTTTTTGGGTTTTAGATTGAATGGAGCTCAAGAAAAAGTAAACTTAATCTAAAGACTACAAAACTAGAAGAATGAAATGAGAGATGGGAGAAACAAATTAACTAAGGGAAACAAGCAAAGGAATTGGGAACTAGGGGTGACTTACGCTTGATCATGGATTACTAGAATCCTAATTAGCTACCTTATTATCAACTAGGCCTCAGTGCGGGTTGATTGTAAACCTTGAAAGTGTTACCCGCAAGTGTACGAGTCATAATAGTATAACGTGTGCGAGTGCAGGGTCATGTCTACGGGGAGGCTATCTTTGAGTGTGGCTTTAAGTGAAAATGTGTCCTACGCTAGCTACGTGTGTCCTACCTACTCTTTTTAGGGTTTCTGGATTTGTTAGAGCTTTAATTTAAACCTAAACTAAGGAAAATAAACCTAACTAATCGAAATAGTGGTATAAACAAGCTATGGAAGTAAGGATCTATAAGGGTTTGGGGAAACTTAGGGGTGATTGCTCTTTTGGAATAGATTTGGGTTCTTAAACTTGTTTTGTGGTTATTGATGGTTTGTCTACTCTAATGGTGGGCTTAGTTTACTAGACTTACTCCTTTTAACTATCGGTGTAACACTTTCCCTAACCAGGCCCAATTAGAAGTATAGGTTTGTCTTAGCTAGATATGGTTTTTAGGTCTAGTTCTAAGTCCTGTGGGTGTTAATTAATGTCCTAATAGGGAGTTTAACCTTTTAGTTATGTTTCAAACTACACATTAAGTCCCTTAGGTCAAGCAAGTGATAGTGGTACCCTTTTAGCCATGTTTCATGCTATAGGTGATTATCTACTATATTAAAGGCATTAAAAACACAATTAATCAACACAAACGTAGTTGCAAGTAGCGATCATTCCATTGGCATAGATTAAAGCTAAGGTGAGGCCACTACTATTAGCATCTAAGCACATATTACACATGCAAACTAATAGAGGCATTTCATCAAACACCTTGACATGGTCAGTTTCAAGCCATAGAAATATATAAGAACAAAGAATGTATATATAACCGTCAATATCTCAAAACAAATTTTTAGATCCTTAACTCATTAGAAAAGTAGCAATCATCCCTAATCTAGAGCTAATCTAACCTAGCATAGACAAGAATAAGGAGAATAATGTAAAGCTCTCTCATTATCCTTGCTAGCTCTTTACAACTCTTACTTTAAACTCTCTAAATCCTTGTTTGATCTTCAAATACAAGATTTTTGGATGGAATTGATGTATGGTTATGTGTGTGAGGCGTGTGAGTGATGGAATTAGGGTTTGGTGTAATGAGTATGGAAGAAGGGGCTGAAAGATCTCTAGAATAGGCTCAAAATGGGTTTAAATAGGCCATTCTATTACAAAAGTTAGTTGTCGTGTCAGTCTCCTACCCAAAATCAAGTGAGTCCAGCCAAAATTGTTGAACACTTTGACCTACGTCAGAAGCAGTGCCGGTCGGCCGACCTTGGCAGGGGTACGACCAGCTTTCAATAGTTTTGCTTATAACTTGCTCATTTTGGATTCGATTCGCGCATGGTTTTTTTTCTATGGCTTAATATTGCTCCTGGGAATCTACCAAGCCATTTTTATTTATAATTTCACACTATAAACATATCAAAACTTGGCCCATGTCCTCTTTGGTTGCAAGCTCTGAATTTGACTCCCGTTGCGCTCGATTTTGCGCAGTTACTCCGTTCTTCATCCAGGAGCTTCCAAATGCAATCTCATTGCTTTCTTCTCACCCAAAACACCTCTGGCATGGGTTCATCATCACATCCTCATCATTTAAGCTCCAAGAATTGTTTTGAATCTCAACTAAAAGCACGAGAAATAAGCAGTTAGTGGAGCATTTAAGTTCTAACTGAAACTATGAACATGTAAACACTAATATGCACAAGTATGACCTAAATTCTGTACTAATATACCAAATAAAGCTCAAAACACCTCAAAACAAGTATATACATATAATGCATAAGCACACACAAAACTAACACATCACTGGTCTATCCCTAAGCGTCAACTACCTAGAGTATAGCGTGGCCCTTATGATCTAGCATTTTTGGGCTAGTTAATTAGTCTTCTAGGTAATGATGATTAAGTCTATCCTAGTGTCTAAATAGTTGGTTAGGTTGAAACCCAAGGCCTAGTCTATTTAAGGTCGATTAAACCAAGCCGGAAGCCTATTTGCCAGGTTTAAAGCCAAAGAAAACTCAACTTAGCCTAATTTTTAGTTAAACACCATCAATCATGTATCATACTAGCAGTTTGAGCATTAAAGTACAAGTTTATACATATTCTAGGGCATGGCATTTGTGAACACATAAACATATTCAACTACCAAACACATTGACATGCTTGGATTACACCATATTGAGCAATAAGAACTAACATGTATGCTATTGAAGCATGCTTTGCTATTAAGGCATGTAAACACACACATAGACATGTATGAATGCATTAGCCACTTCATATTCTTCATATAAATACATAGACATGCTCACATAAAGAACTGGAAGTGATTAATAACAAACAAGCTTCAAAATATATATGCTATTTCATTTAGGCATATCGTCAAACACATGGACATGTAAGAAAGTATCCTTTGAAAACCCTAAGAACAAGTAAATATATTAATTTATCAAATATGAACTAACAATAAAGTAATAGATTAACCCATTATACAATCTTCAATCACCCTCTAAAGATCTACTCAAACATAGAAGAAGCTAAGTAGATAACAAAAAAGAGAATTTTCCTTTCCATGCTTTGCTTCCTCTTTACAATCTTTACTTTAATCTAAAATTCCAAGTGTTTGATTCGCAAAGAATGCTTGAATCTAGGTGTAAATATATGTGGATGAGTATGTGTAAGGTGGGTGAGAGTGATGGACAGTTAGGGTTTTAATGGATTGATGAATAGATGAAACTACTTCCCAAAAATTGTTGAAAAATCGCGCTTTTACAGACTTCTTAGTGTCACAACCAGTTGACCTAGTCGGTCGACCGACTCTTCTTTTCTTGCTCGAGCTCAAAATAAGAGCTCATTGATTTGGCCAGTCAACCTCGGCAATTGACCAACTCTAGGGCTATGCTTGACTTGTACTTTTGAGGTGCTTAATTGATCCTACAAAGAATCAGATAAAATCTTCTTGTCCTTATTTTGACGTGCATGACCTACAACGCAAAGAATCTAGGCACCGGTGTGGCACCGGCCAAAGGGCCTTCGATGTCTAAGTCAGTATTTCCTCCTAGGGATAAATTTAATGATGGAAGAGAGTGTGTAGAGTTGTGTTACCTAATTTGGAACCAAGGGGTCTTATTTATAGTTTAGGGGAGAACAAGTGTCACCTTATCTTTTTGTATAGGTGGTTGATACCCTATCTCGTGGCACAAGCCTAAATAGCCCGCAAGCGCATGGGTCGTGTGTAGTACGGTGTGTGCGAGTACGGGGTCGAATCCATGGGGAGGCCTAACGTGTATGGTGTCCTAAGCTATGCACGTCCTAAAAGCTACGTGTTGGGACCTAAACTACACTCTTTTTGGGGATTTTTCGTTTAAAGGGAGCTCGAAAAAGTAAAGCTAAACTAAGGACAAGGAAATAAAAGATGTATGCGTGTGAAGGGGAATCAAGTGATCTAAGGGGATTCAAAAGTCAAAAATGGGGGACTAAGGTGATTATGTCTTATTTATGGTGATTACTACGTCTTTCTAGGTTTACTTGATGGATTATTCTAAGTGCTCTAATCTAGACCTATAATTAGCCTCCTAATTGGTACCCTAAGCATCAGTGCAGGTTCGTCACTAGGTGGCGATGCCTAGCAGTACGGCGTGGTCTTTATGACTTAGGAATTAGGGCTAGCCAATCATGTTCTAGGTGAGTGTAGATCGATATAACCCTAGCACTTAGTCCTTTAATTAGTTCCCTGATGTGTTGTGTTTTTGTGTGTGTTTGCATTGTCATTTACCTAAATTCAAGAGGTGTTGAGTGCTCATAATGATACATTAGTGTAGTGCTTTTGATAAGAATAAACTTAAGCATAGGCAATTGTATATATTGAGTTTAAGAGACAAGTAGCTACATTAATTGCTTGTTCTTTATGATTTAGGTGAACTTTGGGTTAAGATTGAGATTGGACGATGAAAGGTGATAAAGATGGGCAATGCACGAGTCTAAGAGAGAAGACCGGAGGCTAAAAAGACAAAGAATGGAGGAAGAAAATCGCCAGACGACCAAGGAAAAAGAGCCGGTCGACCGGCTAGGTCGACCAGCCACTTCAGAGAGGTGCCAAAAATTGCTAGACGACTACCCCTTCAGAGCTGGTCGACCTAGCAGGTCGACCGGCCAATCCAGAAAGCATCATCAAAAAGCCGATCGAGCTAGGTCCAGAAGCCGGTTGACCATCTGGCAATGTGCTGAGAACATATAAATAGGGCCTGATTCTGCAGAAAAGAAGGACTTTTTGGAAGATTAACACGCACTTAACACCTAAAATTCTCTCACACTAAACCCTAGATTCCACCCACCTCACACACACTTTTCACACATTCCTCACTAAGAACCAAGCTTGATTTGGAGGGTTCAAACATTTGAAATCAAGTTTGCTCAAAAGCTTTGTACAAGATTAGCTAGGATGAAAGGGAAGCTTCATTATCTCTCTGTCATTCTATTTCCTATTATGGTTGAGTATACTTACGTAAGATGATTTAATTTATGTAGTGGGTTAACTATATACTCTTATGATATGGGATATGATGGTTGAATATATATACATGCTTTGAATTTTCTTGTTCAAATGGGTATTTTCTCATTCATGTCTAAGTATTTGATAAAATGCCTAGATGAGTAACATGTATATAAATTGAAGTTTGTTTGTTACTAAACACATCTAATCCATGTTATAATCATGTTTATGTGCTTATATGTGGATGCTATCAAGTGGGTAATGCTTTTATTTATGTCTATATGTATATTTGCATGCCTAGTAGTGAATACGACTTCAATAACGCATACATGTTGGTTGTTAATTGCTTCTAATGGTGTAATCCGATCATGATGATGTTTGGTAGTCGAATAAGTCCCTTATTCACGAGCACCTTGGCCTTGAACATGTATGAACGCACTAGTAAGTCAAATCCTGCTATAGTGACTTTAGAATAACGAAGCGTAATTTAGGGCTAGTTTAGACCGAGTCTCCTTTGGCTTTAAATCCAGCCAATAGGTTTCCGGATAGTTTTAGTTGACCTTAGCAACACTAGGTCTTGGCTTTAAATCCCGCCAATGATTTAGGTACTAGGGTAGTTTCATTCTAAATCACCTAGGAAGTTAGTTAGTCACTCTTAAGGCCCTAGGTCATAAGGACCACGCCGTAGCTCTAGGAGGCGCTGCCTAGGGACAGACCCGCACCGAGTCCTAGGGGGAAATTAGGACATTAACTAGCAACCTAGTTAAGAGCACTCATGATAGTTAGCCATCATCCCTTAATCCCATAGCATTTGAGTATAGAATTACCCATTCATAAGTCGAAGTCACCCTAATCCCTTCTCAATTGTTAGTTCCCTTTTGACCAACTTGTGTTCCCATTTTTTTATATTTATAGTTTAGTTTTATTTCCTTTACCTAGAGCTCCCGATAATCCAAAACCCAAAAAAATATTTCTAGTTTAGATCTTTCTTTTTGGCACCTTCTAGAGCACCAAGCATAAAATTCACCCACATTATTCACGCCTCCGTGTGGTTCGACACCCGCACTTGTACACACTATATTACATGATCTGTACGCTTGCGGGTCTTTTAGAGCTCGCACTCGAAAGACGTATCAAGTTCTTGGCGCCGTTGCCGGGGAGGCACGGTGACTAGCATTCTTTGTTTGTGTGTTTTGGTAGTTGCTTTTCTTACTTTCTTGCTTTTCCTTTATAGTTTATTTAGTTTTTGCTTATCTTGTTTATTGTTTATATTATCTTGCTTTGGTCCTTGCTTATCTATTTCAGCTTTTGTCTTTATTTTTAGTTGACTTTTTAGGATTGTGGTTTATTTGCTGTAGTTTTAGGAATATTGAAGTTTTCGGGGGTTGAAGTGGCCGGAGTTAGGATAGATTGTGCATGCTTGGTAGGAGATCCCTTAGAAATCCCCTAGTTCCTTTTAATCCCGAACCTGATAGAATTGCTAGACATTTAAGTAATTTAGGAGATCTTCTTGAGGAGATGGCCGATCCCCATCATCCTCCTAATCCTCCCAATCCCCCAATGAATCCCATTCCACCTCATGATCACATTGGGCATCAAGCCCAAGATCATTTTAGATGAGAGCCCCGTAGATCGGACCCACCCATAGATGAGGAACCCACTCTTAGGCAATTCTTTCTTCCTGAATCCTTTGAGCCTAATTTGGCTATTCAAATTCAAGGTTTGGGGGAAACGAACTTTGAGATTAAGCCTAACATGTTGGCCATGCTTCCCTCCTTCTGCGGGAGAAGCAATAAGAGTCCTTTAGATCATATCACTGATTTTGTTGAGATGAGTTCCACTCTCCAAGTCCCCAATGTCTCCCAAGAGGTCATACATCTAAGATTGTTTCCTTTCTCTCTTAAGGACAAGGCTAGGACTTGGTTGCATTCTTTACCCAATGGTTGCATTAATACATGGGCTGAACTTCAATCTAAGTTATTCCAAAAATTTATCCCATGGCTAAGACGGCCGACCTTAGGACCGCTATTATGACTTTTTCCCAACATGACCTAGAATCTTTTCATGAGGCTTGGGAGAGGTTCAAGGACCTTCTTAGACAATGTCCACACCATGGGTACAGCAATCACGACCTAATGCAATACTTCTTTCGAGGCTTAAATGAACAAAATAGGATGATGGTCAATGCCACCTCCGGTGGTGGCTTCTATCTTTTGAGACCGACCGAGGCATCGGAGAAAATAGAAATGATGGCTGAAAATTCTTTTCAAAATTTTGCCATGGAAAGGTCTAGTCAGGGAGGCAACAAGAGAAGTGTTAGTGAGGTTGGAGTTTCTTTAGATTTACCCGTTAAGGTTGAGGCTTTGACGAATAAGCTAGATCAACTCATTTCTTTATCTCTTTCATCCCAAGGTCATAGGACGAGTTCTCTAGGTTCTTTCTCCGTCCCTTTACTTGTTGAAGTTTGTGCATTGTGCTCCGAGTCATCTCATGAGACCATAGCTTGCCCTTTAGCATCCCAATTTCCTTAATTCATGAAAGAGCAAGTGTGTGCCACACAATATTATTCTCGTGAGTATAATCCATACTCGAACACATACAATTTGGATTGGAGGGACAACCCAAAATTTTTTTGGAGACAAGGACAGCATGAGTCTAGTTCACATCCTTAGGTTCCACCTCAGTAGTGACCCCGTCATCAATATCCCTCAGGTTTCTATCATGTTAATCAACCCCGTCTCACTAGTGCTTCTCAACCTCAGGCTTTGCCAGCTCCTTCTAGTAGCCAACCTCCTAGTAATGACATGATGAAGATAATGCAGTTTATTCAAAACCAACAACAGGAATTGGCAAAAAAATAGGCAGCAAATGGCTAGGTTTGAGGCACAGTTAGGACAGATTGCTAGTCAGCTGAGTGCTAGAGACCCCGGGAAATTGCCTTCTCAGCTAGAGGTAAACCCTAGAGTCCAGTCCTGTTCCTCCATCGATACCACTTATCCCCCTCAGGCCCAGGCTAAGGCCGTCACCACTCTTAGGAGTGGTCGAGTAGTGGATAATAGGGTAGGAGTTGACTTTGCAGTACCTGCACCTAGAGGTCCTTCTGAGTCTAGAGCACCAAATTGTAACCCTGTTGAGGGAAATCGTAGAGAGGCTCTTGTTGAGAGAGATGAGCCAATTAGAGACCATGGAGAGAGTAGTATTTCCCGCCCATATCAGGAGGGAAAGGAGCCTATTGATGAGTCCCATGTGTCTAGAGGTATTGAGCCTAGAGTTCCCTTTCCATCCGCCTTAGAGAGGCCTACACCTAGTGAAGATTCTAGGTTTTTCAAGGTTTTAGAGCATCTTAAGGACCTTAAAGTAAATCTTCCTTTGATAGATGCGATCCTTTCCATCCCCTCTTATTCTAAGTTCTTTAAGGATCTTTGTACAAGGAAACGTAGGTCATCGAACATTCCTAAGAAGGTGAGGCTTACGGAGAAGGTGAGTAGTATTTGTACTTCGGGCCTTCCGCCCAAGATGAGTGACCCCAGAGCCCTTACCATTCCTTGTAGGATCCGTGAAACCCAGATTGATCATGCCTTGTTAGATTTAGGATCTAGTGTAAATCTTATTCCCTACTCTATCTATCAACAGCTAGGTCTAGGTGAGTTATCTCCTACACATGTTACTCTTCAGCTAGCTGATAGGTCTGAGCGTAGACCTAGGGGTGTAATAGAGGACGTTATGGTTCAGGTAGGTTAGTTTGTGTACCCTGTTGACTTCATAGTGTTAGATATGGATTCGAGACATAACTCTAAATACTCTACACCCATTTTTCTAGGTCGCCCTTCCTTGCCACCGCAGATGCCATTATCCATTGTAGGTTGGGGTTATTGGGGATGAAATTTAGGAATTTGAGATCCACTATGAAGGTTGCTGATGCGGTGAATAGGGCTAGTATAGGAGGAGAGGATGGAGAAAAGTGCTTTAGGGTGGATATGATTTTATAGAGAAGACTATGACCGATGGAGAAGAATTGAGGAAATTTGAGGCATTGATGTCTAGTTTTGATGTGGAGACCTTAGAATGAAAATGTGTAGCTTCTACTTCCTTGATTGAGAGCCATTTAACTAACAAGTCACTTGAGGTTAATTCTTCTAGTCTCATTTCTAGTGATGTCCCCATTGATGATGTTGAGGTTAAGTCCCCCTTGGTTGACCCTAGCCCTTCTTTAGAGTTCAAACCCCTTCCCGATCATTTGAAGTATGCATTCCTAGGCCCTAGTGAGACCCTTCCGGTCATCATAGCTTTCGATCTTTCTAGCGAGCATGAAGAACGTCTCTTAAAGGTTCTTAGGAAGCATAGGAAGGCTATAGGGTGGAAAATTGATGATTTGAGAGGTATAGACCCTTCGGTTTGCATGCATCGTATTCATCTTAAAGATGGAGCCATTCCTTTTAGGGAGATGCAAAGGAGGCTAAACCCACACATGAGTGAAGTAGTTAAGAAAGAGATCATTAAGCTTTTAGATGCAGGCATTATTTATTCGATCTCTGATAGTGAGTGGGTTAGCCCGGTCCAAGTTGTCCCTAAGAAGTCCGGGATCACGGTTGTTGAGAATGAGAGGGGAGAGCTTATCCCTACATGTACTCCCATGGGATGGAGAGTTTGTATTGACTATAGGAAGGTTAACTCCAAAACTAGGAAGGATCATTTTCCATTGTCTTTTCTAGACCAGATCTTAGATGGAGTAGTTGGGCATAGCTACTATTGTTTTCTAGATGGCTATTCAGGTTATAATCAGATCTCTGTGTTTCCCGAGGACTAGGAGAAGACCACCTTTACTTGTCCCTATGGCACTTTTGCTTATAGGAGAATGCCCTTCGGTCTTTGTAATGCCCTAGCGACTTTTCAGAGATGTATGATGGCCATTTTTAGTGACATGATTGAGAGGCATTTAGAGATTTTCATGGATGATTTCTCAGTCTTTGGTGATAGCTTTGATGAGTGCTTGAGTCATCTCTCTTTAGTCTTAAACCAACGTGTGAAGAAGAATCTAGTGTTGAGTTGGGAGAAATCCCACTTCATGGTGCAACGAGGGATAGTGTTGGGTCATGTTGTATCATCTAGTGGAATTCAAGTTGACCCAGCTAAGGTAGAATTAATTGAAAAGTTGTCTGCCCCTAAGTGTGTCAAGGATGTTAGATCTTTTATAGGGCATGCAGGATTTTACCGTAGATTCATTAAGGATTTTAGTCACATTGCATGTCCCTTGTCTAGCCTCCTAGCATAAGATGTCCCTTTTGACTTTGATGATGGATGTGTTAAAGCTTTCAATAGGCTTAAATCCTTATTGTCTACATCCCCAATTATCCAGCCACCTAACTATAGTCTCTTATTTGAGGTTATGTGTGATGCATCCGATTATGCGATAGGAGCTATTTTAGGTCAAAGGAAGGATAAGTTGCCCCATGTTGTGTACTATGCTAGCAAGACTCTTGATGAAGCCCAAAAGAACTATACTACCACGGAAAAAGAGCTTCTAGTAATAGTCTTTCCCTTGACAGGTTTAGGTCATACATCTTAGGGTCCAAAGTAATTGTCTACACCGATCATACAGCATTGAAGTACTTGTTGTCTAAGAAAGAGTCTAAGCCCCGCTTGATTAGGTGGTTGCTCCTCCTTCAAGAGTTTGACATAGAAATCCGGGATAAGAAAGGTAGAGAAAATTTAGTTGCGGATCATCTTTCCCATCTTGTTAACGAATCTTCTAGTGATCCAACTCCTTTTCATGATTCATTCCCCCATGAGCAATTGTTTGCCATCTCTCATCACACACCTTGGTTTGCTCATATTGTCAATTATTTTGCCACAGGGCGTTTTCCTTCCCATTGGGAGAAAAGAGAAAAAGATAGGTTCCTAGCACAAGTTAGGCATTTCTTTTGGGAAGATCCCTATCTTTTCAAAGTGTGTGTAGATCAAATGATTCATCGGTGTGTGCCTGAGGACGAGTTTGAGAATGTTTTGAGTATGTGTCATGATGAGGGGTGTGGAGGTCATTTTAGTAGGAAGAAGACTGTCGCCAAAGTCTTGCAAAGTGGACTATTTTGGCCCACTCTCTTTAGGGATGCCCAAGAATATTATAAGAAGTGCTTTAGATGTCAACAATCTGGGTCCATCTCTAGGAGAAACATGATGCCTTTATCCCCTATTCTTCTTTGTGAGTTGTTTGATGTTTGGGGTATAGATTTCATGGGTCTATTTCCACCTTCCTTTGGGTACTAATACATTTTAGTGGCCGTTGATTATGTGTCCAAATGGGTTGAAGCAATTCCCACACGAACTAATGACCATAGGGTAGTGATTAAATTCATTAGGGAGAACATTTTCTCTAGATTTGGAGTCCCACGGGTCTTAATTAGTGATGGAGGTTTGCATTTTCGCCATAGGACTTTAGAGGCCTTGTTGAAAAGATATTCGGTCACCCATAAGGTAGCCACTCCTTATCACCTGCAAACTAGTGGACAAGTAGAGGTGTCCAATAGGGAGATCAAGCACATTTTAGAGAAAACGGTTAGGCCCAATAGGAGAGATTGGTCTATTAGGCGAAATGATGCTTTATGGGCTTACTGGACTGCCTTTAAAACTCCTAGTGGTATGTCTCTGTATAGATTGGTTTATGGTAAAGCTTGTCACTTACCGGTAGAACTTGAGCATAGAGCTTATTTTGCAATCAAAGCCCTAAATTTTGACTTGGCAAGAGCGAGTGAGAAAAGAAAGTTAGACCTAGCAAAATTAGAAGTGCTTAGATTCAAGGCATATGAGAACGCTAAACTTTATAAGGATAGGATGAAGAGAATTCATGATAAACACATTATTAAGAAATCATTCTCTCCTTCTGATAAAGTTTGGTTGTTTAACTCATGATTGAAACTCTTTCCAGGTAAGCTTAAGACAAGATATGATGGTCCATATGAGGTGATAGTTGCCTATCCTTCCAGTGCAGTCAAGATTAAAGACTTGAAGGATGGCCACGAGTTGACGGTAAATGAGCAACGCCTGAAGCACGCATATGATCTGAGCATGGCTCGTGTGGAGGTTTTAATGCTTTAGGATCCCATCTATGGAAGTTGAAGATGAGTTGGTGTTTGCCTGGTTGATGGCATGGTGGTTAGCGCTACTAGGAGGCAACTTAGATTCAATTTTGTAGTTTTGCATTTGTTTCACTTTCTTTTCTTTTTTTTTTCTTTCTTTTATCTTTCTTGCAACCAAACCAAAGTGTTGAAACCCAATCCTTTGTCCCATAAGATACATCGTTGCTCATTATTGCACATGCCAATGCAAGCATGCATAGGCAATGCTACTAATCTTGTTTTCTTTGTGAGTGTTTATGAATTGTGAGTCACAGGATTAGTAGTATGGTGATTTATCATTGGCATGGAAAGCTTTGAAGAAAATGCAAGGTTGTATCTATCTTTTCTCCATTTATTCCCCATGTTTATACCCTATCCCTACCACCCTTGTTTTGTAATGACAATTTGCTTGTTATTGTGTTTTGATCTATTTACTTGGGACAAGCAAAGTTTAGGTTTGGGGGTGTGAGAGTTTGGTTTTCTTGTTAGATATCTTGCTGAGGGTAGATTGCATTATGCGCTTAAAAATGGTGAAAATTTTTCAATTTTGATGCATATAGAGTCATTTATTTCTTTGTTGATCATTTTGTTGACTTTTGTGATTGACTCTATTGATTTATGCAGATGAGATACATTGTGGGGAAATGAATAGAATGGTTAGAAAACTAAATCTTGGAGGGAATGCCCTTCAAAGTTGTGGGGAGTGAGAACCTTGAAAGAATAACCCTTGTAGCCACCCCATAGCTTGGTAGAAAAGAGTGTTGGAAAAGGGTTGTTGATGTGAGCGCCCCTTTCTTGATTGGTTTTTTTTTATGCGCCTAAGCCTTTCTTTTTCTTTCTTTTTGTGAATACAATACAAAGCATGAAAAATCCAAAAAAAAATTTGAAAAAGGCAAAAAGGTGCAAAAATGTGAATTTTTTTTTTTTGAAGTGAAATAGAGAAAAAAAGCCAAAGGCACCAAAAAGTTAGTTAATAAGTGCATAAGTGACACAATGGCAACTTAGCACCAGTTATCATCTTTGTAGATACGTGAATAAGGCTTTTTATAAGCCATTGTGTTTGAATATTCTCTCTTCTTATCTTTGAGGCTTGGTGCATGTTGGGGAAGCCATGTTAGTTGAGGAAGCACGAAATATCAACATCTCGAGTGCGTGAGTTATTATCCTAGGCTTGTGGTGAATTGGCTACTTGGAAAATTCCCACGAGGAACGAGACCCCTTATGAGTAGAGGGAGGATCCAAAGAGATTTGGAGATCTCTCCATAATAGGAATGCCCCCTTCATGCTTCTTAGACTAATCTTGATAGTGAGTCAATCCTTTAGGCAATCAATTGTATTAGCTTTAGAAATAAATTTAAGATTGGGCTTGCTTGAGGACAAGTAAGGAGAAGGTTTGGGGGTGTTAATGTATTGTGTTTTTGTGTGTGTTTGCATTGTTATTTACCTATATTTAAGAGGTGTTGAGTGCTCATAATGATGCATTAGTGTAGTGCTTTTGATCATAATAGACTTAAGCATAGGCAATTGTATATATTGAGTTTAAGAGACAAATTGCTACATTAATTGCTTGTTTTTAATGATTTAGGTGAACTTTGGGTTAAGATCGAGATTGAACGATGAAAGGTGATGAAGATGGGCAATGCACGGGTCTAAGAGAGAAGACCGGAGGCCGAAAAGACAAAGAATGGAGGAAGAAAGTCAGCCGGACAACCAAGGAAAAAGAGCCGGTCGACCGGCCACTCCAGAGAGGTGCCAAAAATAGCCAGACGACCACCTCTCCAGAGCCGGTCGACAGGCTAGGTCGACCAGCCAATCCAGAGAGCATCATCAAAAAGCCAGTCGAGCTAGGTCTAGAAGCCTAGACGGTCGACCGGCAATATGCTGAAAACATATAAATAGGGCCCGATTCTGCAGAGAAAGAAGGACTTTTTGGAAGGTTAACACGCACTTCACACCTAAAATTCTCACACACTTAACACTGGATTCCACCCACCTGACACACACTTTTCACACATCCCTCACTAAGAACCAAGCTTGATTTGGAGGGTTCAAACATTTAGAATCAAGTTTGCTCAAAAGCTTTGTACAAGATTAGCTAGGATGAAAGGGAAGCTTCATTATCTCTCTTTCATTCTATTTCCTATTATGATTGAGTAGACTTGCGTAGGGTGATTTAACTTATGTAATGGGTTAACTATATACTCTTATGATATGATGGCTGAATATATATACATGTTTTGAATTTTCTTGTTCAAATGGGTATTTTCTCATTTATGTCTAAGTGTTTGATAAAATGCCTAGATGAGTAACATGTGTATAAATTGAAGTTTGTTTGTTACTAAACACATCTAATCCATGTTATAATCATGTCTATGTGTTTATATGTGGATGCTATCAAGTGGGTAATGCTTTTATTCATGTCTATATGTATATTTGCATGCCTAGAAGTGAATATGACTTTAACAACGCATACACGTCGGTTGTTAATTTCTTCTAATGGTGTATTCCGATCATGACGATGTTTGGTAGTTGAATAAGTCCCTTATTCACGAGCACCTTGGCCTTGAACATGTATGAACGCACTAGCAAGTCCAATCCTGCTGTAGTGACTTTAGAATGACGAAGCGTAATTGAGGGCTAGTCTAGACCGAGTCTCCTTTGGCTTTAAATCCAGCCAATAGGTTTTCGGATAGTTTCAATTAACCTTAGCAACACTAGGTCTTGGCTTTAAATCCAGCCAATGATTTAGGTACTAAGGTAGATTCATTCTAAGTCACCTAGGAAGTTAGTTAGTCATTTTTAAGGCCCTAGGTCATAAGAACCACGTCGTCGCTCTAGGAGGCGCCTCCTAGGGACGGACCTGCACCGAGTCCTAGGGGGAAATTTGGACACTAACTAGCAACCAAGTTGAGAGCACTCATGATAGTTAGCCATCATCCCTTAATCCCATAGCATTTGAGTATAGAATTACTCATTCATAAGTCGAAGTCACCCTAATCCCTTCTCAATTGTTTGTTCCCTCTTGACCAACTTGTGTTCCCATTTTTTCATATTCATAGTTTAGTTTTATTTCCTTTACCTAGAGCTCTCGATAATCCAGAACCCCAAAAAATATGTCTAGTTTAGATCTTTCTTTTTGGCAACTTCTAGAGCACCAAGCATAGAATTCACCCACATTATTCATGCCTCCTTGTGGTTCAACACCTGCACTTGTACACACTTTATTGCATGATCTGTATGCTTACGGGTCTTTTAGAGCTTGCACTCGAAAGACGCATCATTCCCTAATCTAGCCCTAGGACTCGGTGCGAGTCCATCCTAAGATTCACCCCACTTAGAGCTATGGCATGGTCCTTATGAACCTAGGGTATTAGGGTGGACTAACTAGCCTTCCTAAGTGAACTAAGATCAATTAAACCTATCCAGACTCCTAGTGGCTGATTTTAAAGCCAAAAGGGACTCGACCTTAAGCTAGTTACAAGTTTTGCACCATCGATCGCATCACAATAGCGGATATTAATGTTTAAGTGCAAAGCAAACACATCTAGGGTATGGCATTCGAGAATACTCTGAAATATTCTACTACTAAACATATAGACATGCTTAGTTACACCAATTTAAGCTATAGCACTCGATATGTATGCAATAGAAGCTATTCATGCTATTATGTATGTAAACACACACATAGACATGTATATAAACATACCCATTTCATGTAATCATTAGACAAACACATAAACATGCTAGCATAATGATTTAAAGATGGTTAATAGCATAATAGACTTCAATATACATATGCTACATCATTGAGGCATTTCAACAAATACATGGACATGTATATAAAATAGCCTTTGAAGCCTTAAGCATAAAGCATATATACATAAATCCATCAAGTTACCATTAATAAAAATTAGTAATCAATCCATAAATACAAGAATAGTCACCCTACATATCTCTAATAAAACATAATTAGACTCAGAATAAAAGAGAGATACCCTTCTATCCATAGCCAAGCTTTACAATCCGTGAGCTATGCCCCAAATCCTAGTGTTTGATCCTCTTGGATTCTTGATCCAAGTGTTAAATGTGTTTAGAAGTGAGTGTGTGAGGTGCTTTTTGGTGGATTTTAGGTTTTGAGAAATGGGTATTTGATTTAGGTGTTGTTCTCCTTCAAAAAGGGTTGAAAAGTGGCTTAAATAGAGCTTTCAGCTCGTTCAGCCGGGGGCCCAACCGGTCGACCAGCTTTGGGCCTAAGTTTTCTGACCAAAATTGACCCAAATTTTGATCTGGCCAGTCGACCTAGCTGGTCGACCGGCTAGGTCGTTCGGCCTAGACAGAAGCTAACCGGTTTTAATAGTAAAATGATCATATCTTGCTTGTTTTAGCTTCGATTCACGCATCATTTTTTCCTATTGCTTCGTATCATCATGGGTGATCTCCCAAGACATCTTTTACACCCTAAAACATGTCCAAAATTTGTCCATGTCCGTCTTAGGTTGCAAGCTCCGAATTTGGCTCACGTTGCGCTCGGTTTCGCCTCGGTTGCTTCTTCCTTCGCTCAGCCACTTCCAAATACACTTTTCTTCATTTTTTTATGTCCGTAACACCCTTTGATTTGTTCCACACTTCAAGAACCCTCAATTATGTTCCAATTATGTTCCCAAATCACACCTAAAATAAGCAATAAATGCGTATTAGTGTAACATTTAAGTCTTAACTTCAACTATGAATATGTAAACCTTAATATGCACAATTATGACCTAATTGCTATACTAATACATTAAATGATGCTCAAAACACCTCAAAAAAAGTATATACATGCAATAGATAAACACACAAAGCAAACACATCAACATCTCCAAACCTTCTCCTTGCTTGTCCCCAAGTAAGCCTAAACCTAAGTTTACCTCTAAATTCGATACAAAGGGTTGCCTAAGGAATTGACGCACTATCATGGTTAGCCTAAGAAGCATAAAGGGGGCATTCTTATTGTGGAGAGATCCTCAAGTCTCTTCGGATCCTTCCTCTAATCATAAAGGGCCTTGAACCTCGTGGGAAGTTCTCGAGTAGCCAAACCACCACAAGCCTAGGATTCTAATGCACACACTCGGGATGTTGAGATTTCGTGCCCTCTCAACTAAGGTACAACATGCACAAAGCCTTAAAGATAAGAAGGGAGAGAATATACATACACAATGGCTTATAAAATGCCTTATTCACATATCTACATAGAGGATAATTTGTGCTAAGTTCACATTATGTCACTTATGCACTTATTCACAAAACTTTTTAGTACCTTTGGCTTATTCTTTTTTTCATTTTTTTTCTTTTTGATATTTTTTCATCTTTTTGCCTTTTTCAATTTTTTTTTTGAATTTTTCATGCTTTGCATTGCATTTACACAAAAACAAAGAAAAATAAAGGCTTTGGCACATAAAAAAGAACCAATCAAGGAAGAGCACTCATATCAATAACCCTTTTTCAATACTCTTTCTTACGAAGCTATGGGGTGGCTACAATGGTTATTCTTAAAGGTCCTCACTCCCAATAACTTTCAAGGGCATCCCCTCAAAGACCCGATTTTCAATCCATTCCATTCACTTCCCCACAATGCAACTTATATTCACCAATCAATTAAATCAATCACAAAAGCTAACATTCCAATCAACCAAGAGACAAACGACTCTACATGCATCAAAATTAAAAAATTTTCACCATTTTAAGCACATAATGCACATCTACCCTACACAAAGCATATAATAAGAAAACCAAACTCCCACACCTCTAAACTTAAACTTTGCTTGTTCTCAAGCAAATAGAACAATACCACTTAGCAAGCAAAATGGAAACACAAAGCATGTAAGGGTGGTGGGGACGAGGTAGATAAAAGGGGTCAAGTGGGGAAAGGATAGATACAACCCTTGCATTTCTTTTGAAGCTCTTCCGATGCCACTGATCAATAATTTGTCTACTAACCCTATTTCTCAACAAATGACAAACACTCACAAAGCACAAGATTAGTAGCATTTGCCATGCGAGCTTATATTGGCATTATCAAATGATAAACAAGGTATACGAAGAATGGGAAATGATAGAAGTGAGGATCAACACTTGGGAGGGTGAAAAAGAAAAACAAAAAGCAATTGAAAATGAAAGAAAAATAATACTAAATGCAAATAAAAAAAAAAGAAAAAGTAAGGAAAGAAAATGGAATATAAACATGTCTAGGGTGCCTCCTAGCAATGCTCGATTTAACGCCTCTAGCCAGGCGCTAGTGTTAGAGCAATACATGTTTAAAATTGCAGGAAGGCACAAATTGCCGGATATTCAACCACATACAGATAGTAGAAGGAAAAGGGTCATGCAATAAATAATGGGGCAATGAATACACAATGCACCCTTTTTTAAGATTCCACCTTGAAACATCAAATGAAAATGTGTACGCAAGTGTGGAAGGTGTCATGAATAAACATGGAAGATCATGCCCTGCTTGCTCTCTAACTAACCACCCCATTGCCTTCTTCTCATAATCAAGGGCGAGGAACACACCTTCCCCATAGGTCAAAGATAGGTCTAATGCATGCAATATGGGAAATATGCTTTCTAATCCTAGATGAAAGTGTTCTAAACTAGAAGGCACAAATGTGAGCGCCAAAGAGGGAGGCTCAGCAGAATGGGAAAAAGGGGTTAGACTGACTCTCGGAGAAAGAAGGGCAAGGGTAAGGGATGATAAAGTACTACACTTTTCCTTTCCACAAGATATAACATGTTCAAGCTTATCTCGCTCTAACTCCTCGTGAGGGGTGGATTTGATCTTAACGGGCTTTATTTCCATAAATGAGTCATCAAACGTCCAAAGAGACCCATAGATCATTCTTCCAAGCACACCAATTTCTTTTTTATGTCTCTTCTTAGAGTTGCTATTCTCTTCAACATCATGATTCTTAACTCCAAGCAACTTATCATCTAAAACCTCCAAAATTGATGTCTTGTTTTCCCCAATGGATGACTTTAAACCTTCACTAGCTATTTAAACCTTCACTAGCTAAAGTTTCCATAAATTCAATAATTAATTCATCACTAGTGGGTGTCATCTCATCATCATGCTTTTCATATGGGGTAGACATACATAAAGGGGACAATGGGGACTCAAAAGATTTCAGGTCATGGAAGCATGAATGCTCAAGGGAGGTGTGTACCCTAGACTCCCTAAATGTGGACTTGAAATGCAAATGAGTGCTATGATCATGAGACTCAACCTCCAAGTGTACGGAATGTGTGGGATGAGGAGATAGAAAAGGCTCACATGACTCAATGGAAGACGTTGAAAGCTTAGGAGGATAGGGTACTACTTTCTTTAAAACATATTCATAAGAGTCATCAAGAACCAAATTATCATTAAGCTTATCCTCGTCCTCACTACAAGATGTTATCTCTCCATCAACCTCTCTTTCTAGTTGTCTCTCTAATACATCATCATTTCCACCCCTAGTCACCTCATTGTTAAGTCTCATCTCTATCCCGTCAACCCATTCTAAAGGTATTTCAACATTCTTGCTCATGAGTTGCACACTTTCAACCAATCACTTTAAGTGCTCACCTAGAGATTTGGTGTCTCGCTTCAAACTCTCTAGTTCCTCTTGATTGGATCAGAGGAGAGTTGGGATTGCTCAAGCATTTGATCTAATTGCTACAAGAATGAAGACGTTACGGAAGAGAGTTCAACCGAGTGAAAATGGTAAATATCTTGATTGGGGTCACTATAAGCACAACCATTATAAAACTTAGAGGAAGTTTGGGTAGGAAATGACGGTGCAGGAGATGGACTTTCAAAACAATGACGTGGAAAATTTGAAGAGTCATCTTGACCCCGATATGAATATGCATTTTGTTGCTCCCTAGAATCATAATAACTAGATGTGGATGCATGCATAGGCATATGATTGCTAGGGGCGTTGGATGTTGTATGCAATTGGGAACGCCGACAGAGGGTAAAACAAACACTAGAAAAATGATCATGGCTTCCACAATGATTGCATATACAAGCTGATTGGGATCATCATGGGAGCAAAGAAAAGTTTGATGCTCATAACTTTCACACACGCGACAAGCAATAGGAACACATTCTGGTGGTGGGGAAGAGGATCCAAGTGACCACCATGATACATTAGGATCATTCATGATTAATTGACACTAGTAAACCTCTTCACAATTCTCAACAACTTTTTTTTAAAATTTTTTTTATTAATCAAAATAAAGAAAACATGAAAAGAAAACATAAAACAACACGTAACGAGCTAAGACACACAAAAACAAAGAAACCAAACAACCATTGCCTCCTCGACAACGGCGTCAAAAACTTGATACGCTATCTCGTGGTACAAGCCTAAATAGATTGCAAGCACACGGGTTGTGTATAGTACGGTGTGTGCGAGTGTGGGGATCGAATCCATAGAGAGGCCTAACACGTATGGTGTCCTAAGCTATGCGCGTCCTAAAAGCTATGTGTTAGGACCTAAACTACGCTCTTTTTGGGGATTTTTGGTTTAAAGGGAGCTAAAAAAAGTAAAGTTAAACTAAAGACAAGGAAATAAAAGATGTATGTGTATGAAAGGGGAATCAAGTGATCTAAGGGGATTCAAATGTCAGAAATGGGGGACGAAGGTGATTATGTCTTGTTTATGGTGATTACTACGTCTTTCTAGGTTTACTTGATGGATTATACTAAGTGCTCTAATCTAGACCTATAATTAGCCTCCTAATTGGTACCCTAAGCCTTAGTGCGGGTCTGTCCCTAAGTGGCGATGCCTAGTAGTACGGCGTGGTCTTTATGACTTAGGAAATAGGGCTAGCCAATAAGATTCTAGGTAAGTGTAGATCGATCTAACCCTAACACTTAGTCCTCTAATTAGTTCCCTAATCTAGCCCTAGGACTCGGAAGCCAAAGGGGACTCGACCTAGGCTAGTTACAAGTTTTGCACCATCGATCGCATCACAATAGTAGATATTAATGTTTAAGTGCAAAGTAAACAAATCTAGGGTATGGCATTCGAGAATACTCTGGAATATTCTACTACTAAACACATAGACATGCTTATATTACACTAATTTAAGCTATAGCACTCGACATGTATGCAATAGAAGCTATTCATGCTATTATGTATGTAAACACACACATAGACATGTATATAAACATACCTATTTCATGTAATCATCAGACAAACACATAGACATGCTAGCATAGTGATTTAGAGATGGTTAATAGCATAATAGACTTCAATATACATATGCTACATCATTGAGACATTTCAATAAACACATGGACATGTATGGAAAGTAGCCTTTGAAGCCCTAAGCATAAAGCATATATACATAAATCCATCAAGTTTCCATTAATAAAAAGTAGTAATCAATCCATAAATACAAGAATAATCACCCTACATAGCTCTAATCAAACATAATTAGACTTAGGATAAAAGAGAGATACCCTTCTATCCATAGCCAAGCTTTACAATCCGTGAGCTATGCCCCAAATCCTAGTGTTTGATCCTCTTGGATCCTTTATCCAAGTGTTAAATGTGTTTAGAAGTGAGTGTGTGACGTGCTTTTTGGTGGATTTTAGGTTTTGGGAAATGGGTGTTTGATTTGGGTATTGTTCTCCTTAAAAAAGGGCTGAAAAGTGGCTTAAATAGAGCTTTCAGCACATCCAGCCGGGGGCCCAACTGGTCGACCGGCTTTTGGCTTAAGTCATTCGGCCAAAATTGGCCCAGATTTTGATTTGGCCAGTCGACCGGCTAACCTGTCTTAATAGTAAAATGATCATATCTTGCTCGTTTTAGCTCCGATTTGCGCACCATTTTTTCTATGGCTTTGTATCGTCGTGGGGGATCTCCTAAGCCATCTTTGGCACCCTAAAACATGTCCAAAATTTGTTCATGTCCTTCTTAGGCTGCAAGCTCCGAATTTGGTTCATGTTGCGCTTTATTTCGCCTCAGTTGCTTCTTCCTTCTCCCGGCCACTTCCAAATGCACTTTTCTTCCTTTTTTTTATGTCGTAATACCCTTTTCTTTGTTCTACACTTCAAGCACCCTCAATTAAGGTCCAATTATCTTCCCAAATCACACCTAAAACAAGCAATAAATGAGCATTAGTGTAGCATTTAAGTCTTAACTTCAACTATGAACATGTAAACCTTAATATTCACAATTATGACCTAAATGCTATACTAATACATTAAATGAAGCTCAAAACACCTCAAAATAAGTATATATATGCAATAGATAAACACACAAAACAAACATATCAGTGGTCATCGGACCTGCTGGGCTTACAGTTGGGAGAAGTCTTCGAGGTGGTTGATTGAACTGAGTCTGGGGGGTCTCATCAGAAAGCTCCTAATGAGAATGGTGGGGGTTAGCCAATCCCATATTATCAACCACAATTTGAGGACATGTTGCATTGAGATGTCGCAAAATATTCCCAATTAGCAGATTGTTATACTTGAACATTTTCGTAGGATCTTATCGTGTGTAGGTAAGTCATCTTGTTTTCTCATATGCATGTGCACTAAACGAAATGACTCACCTGTCTGCAATGATGGCGCATCTTGGAAATGCGCAACAGAGTTGCCCTTTCAATCGTGACTCTTCGCCTAACTGGTGTTTCTAACTTGTTTTTTGAATTTAAAATCATTTTTAATTCAAGGTAAAATACCTTTTTCAATATTTTGATTTCATTTCTCTACCTTCTGCCTTCGTTTCTGCCTTCGTTTCTGCTTACTAGCATCTCTCTGCCATCTGGCTTTTCTTTTCTCTTCTCTTCAGCAGCTTCGTGTTGCCACCTCTAATAATACCTTTGGCGTGACAACTCTGGCGTCTTTCCCCCTCTTTCCAAGAGTTTCCTTTACCTTTCTCTTTAAAGCTTTCTCATTTTTTTCTAGGTACGCTTTGCTCTATACCCTTTTATATCGTCTCTTGCCTCTGTTTATTTTTTTATCGAGTCTATTTACATGTACCTTTTCCATTTCTTCTCTTCTCATTTTCTTCTTTGTGTGTTTAATGTGTAATACCCCTAGCTCCCTTAGGAATAACAGAGAAGACCCTCAGCCACCTGTGTCCATCCCCGACGACCATAGGGTTAGGGTTTTTATTGATTTTATAGACATTTTTGATAATTTATGGAATTTCGAGTTTGCCCTTCATAGCCTAAACACCCTCCAGGAGGCTTTATCTTTTAGTTTTGGTAAGGATTTCATCTTAAATTTTTTCAATGAGGAGCTTCATCTGTCTATTCCTATTGTTTCTATGGATTATGGTCAAAACATTAGGCCCGGAGATATGGTCAAAGACTTAGGGATTCGTTCGCCTGAGACTAGGGTTATTGAGATGGGCAAGATGGACCAAAATAGTGAACTTGTTGGTTCTTCCTCCCTACGAAGAGTCTTTGCATTGGAGTAATACCATAGTCTCTGATTGAGAGGACGTTAATGATGGTGTCGAGAGTCCCGTTAATGGGGGTGCTGCCAAAGAGGGAAGAAAGCCCCTGTCAAGGATGTGGAGTATATTCCTGTCGAGGATATCTAGATAGAGAAAGCCTCAGTAATAGTGGAAGTCATAGCACTTTTCAACGCCTTAGTTAGGGAAAAAGTGCTTGATCCTAGCATTCTAGGAAGCATAGCTCCTTGTCGGGTAATGCTAATGTTCAAGTATTCAACTAGTAGTCCTTGTTTTTCAACAAATACAAACACTTGCAATGCACAAGTTTAGTAGCATGACCATGTAAGCTTGCATTGGTGCATGCAAATGATGACCAAGGTGTACGCTATGGGAAATGGGATTAGGGATCAACACTTGTGAGGGAGAAAAACAAAACAAATCAAAAGAAAATGAAACAAGGAATCAAAATAGCAAAATTTAACCTAGGTTACCTCCTAGTAGCACTAACCACCACAATGTCAGCTAGGTGATCACTAATTCATTATTACACTCCATAGATGGGGTCCCAAAGCTTAATGTTCTCCACACAAGCCATGCTCAGGTCAAATGCATACTTCAGGCATTATATGTTTATTGTCATTTCTCGGCCATCCTTTACATCTCTTATCGTCACCGCTCTAGAAGGGTAGGCTTCTGTCACATCGTACAGACCGTCCCATTGTGTCTTCACGTTCCTTGGAAAGAGCTTCAAGTGAGAGTTAAATAGCCAAACCTTATTGGAAGGGGAGAATGATTTTCTAAGAATGTGTCTATCATGTATCTTTTTCATCCTATCCTGATAGAGCTTGGTATTCTTATATGCCTCATACCTAAGCTCTTTCAATTTTGCTAGGTCAAGCTTCCTTTTCTCACCTTCTAAAGCCATATCAAAGTTTAGGGGCTTGATTACACAATATGCCTTATGCCCTAGCTCAACCAGCAAGTGACAAGCTTTACCATATACTAGCCTATATAGGGACATGCCAATAGGAGTCTTAAATGCAGTACTATAGGCCCATAAAACATCATTCAACCTAATAGACCAATCTCTCTTGTCTGGCTTAACCATGTTCTTTAAGATGGACTTGATCTCTTAATTGGACACTTCAACTTGTCCACTAGTTTGCGGGTGATAGGTTATGTGCTTCAACTTTGTGTGTGTTTGTATTGTATATTGTTCATGCTTTTGAGGTGTTTTGTGCTTGTAAAGTTGCACTAGTGTAGTACATATGCTGGAGATATGCTTAAGTGTAGACAATTGTACATAATTGAGTTTAAGAGATAAATGCTACATTAATTACTTGATTTCGTGATTTAGGTGAGACTTAGGTTGAAAACAAGACGGGTCGTGGAGAAGAGGCTAGAAGCAAAGAAGATGAAGAATGAAGACTAAAAGAAGAAACTGGCAGAACCCTAAAAGACTAGTGGCTGACCGACAGGGTCAACTAGCAGAACCAAAGAACAGAGAGTAGAACCGACTGAGCTTACTGGTTAACTGGACCTGAAAGTAACTTCAAGAGCCAGTTGACCCTCTATTACTGTCCAGCCGATAGGAACACTGAAGGCTATAAATAGGGCCTGCTGTTATCACTTTTGAGGATCGATATATCACACACACTTCACACCCATCACACATATACAAAACCTTATTCTCACGCACCTCACACACATTTTTTCCACACACTTCCCAATTGGATTCAAGCTTATTTGGAGGGATCTAACAACTTTGGAGTAAGGATTTACTCAAGTATTATACCAAGATTTACTAGGATGGAAAGGGAGTTTCCTATTCTCTCTTTCATCCTATTTCATATTATGTTTGAGTAGACTTGTTTAGAGTGATTTAGTTTGTGTAATGGGTTGACTATATACTCTTACGTTATGGGATTTGATGGCTTAATATATACATACTTTGTTTTAATGGCTATTCTTTAGTACATGTCTAGTTGTTTGATAATATACCTATTTAAGTAGTATGTATATAAATTGATGTCTATTTGCTACCAAACACTTATAATCTATCATGTCTATATGTTTGTATGTGGATTTTATAAAGTAGGTAATGCTTATATCCATGTCTATGTGTATGTTTGCATGCCTAGTAGTAAATATGACCTCAACATTGCATACATGTTGGTTCCTAATTGCTTTTCATGGTGTAATCCAAGCATGACGATGTTTAGCAGTCAAATAGGTTCCTTTTATTCGCAAACACCTTGGCCTAGAACATGTATGAATGCACTAATAGGTCAAATCCCGATATAGTGATCCTAGAATGACGATGGATAATTTAGGGCTAGCAGTCTCCCTTGGCTTTAAACCCAGCTAACGGGTTTTTAGATAGGTTTAGTCGACCCTAGCAAAACTAGGTCTTGGTTTTAAACCTAGCCAACGGTTTAGGTACTAGGGTAGGTTTATTCTAGATCACCTAGAAAGCTAGTTAGTCAATCTTAAGACCTTAGGTCATAAGGACCATGCTGTGACTCTAGGTCAATGTTGCCTGGGAATGGACCAGCATTGAGTTCTAGGGAGAAATTATGACACTAGTTAGCAACCTAGTTAAGAGTGACCTGTAGTTAAGCCATTTCCCATAATCCCCTAGCATTTGAGTTTAGAATCACCCATTAGCAAGCGTAAGTCACCCTAACCCATTCCAATTGTTAAGTTCCTTTTAGATTAGTTTGTTTCCCTTGCTTTCCATTTCGATAACATAGTTTTATTTCCTTTAGTTAAAGCTCGCAAAAAATCCAAAAACCCTGAAAATGGTTAGTTTAGGCTTTCTTTTAGGCACTTTCTAGGACACACACACATAAAATCCATTATGTAAAGTAGCCTTCCTATGGTTCGACACCCATTCTCACACATACTACATTGCACTAATCCGTGCATTTGTGGGTCTTTAAGGCTTGCACTCTAGAGAGACATCGCTAGGGGGTAGCAACCTTATGAGTGACTAAGTATCCTCTTAACAAACCCTCAAGTGTCCTATGGCAAAAATATTGGCCATCATCATTAATCAAGACCCTAAGGACTCTAAATCTAGAGAAAATGTTCTCTTTAACAAACATCACTACAGCCCTATGGTCATTAGTACACGTGGTAATTGCCTCAACCTATTTGGACACATAGTCAATGGCCACTAAAATATATTGGTACCCAAAGGAAGGTGGAAATGGACACATGAAATTAATACCCTAAACATTAAATAACTTACATGGAAGAATAAGGGACAAAGGCATCATATTTCTCCTAGAGATGGACCCAGATTGTTGACATCTAACACATTTCCTACAATACTCTTGGGCATCTTTAAAGAGTGTGGACCAAAAGAATCCACTTTGCAAGACCTTAGCAGCAGTCTTCTTGCCACTAAATTGACCTCTACAATCCTCACCATGACACATGCTCAATATGCTTTCTTGGCTTACACCCGCGAATCACTTGATCCGCATAAACCTTGAAGAGATAAGGAATCTCCCAAAAGAAATGCCTAACCTGCACTAGGAACCTATCTCTCTCTCTCTCACTCTCTTTTCCCAATAGGAGGGAAAACACCCTGATGCACGATAATTCACTATATGAGCAAACCATGGTGTGTGATGAGAAATGGCAAATAATTGTTCGTTGAGAAAGAAATCATGAAAGGGGGAAGAATCACTAAGGGACTCACTAAAAAGACGAGATAAATGGTCCACTACCAAATTTTCACTACCCTTCTTGTCCCTAATCTCAACATCAAACTCCTGGAAGAGGAGTATCCACTGAATCAAGTGGGGCTTAAACTTTTTCTTGGCTAAAAGGTACCTCAAAGCCGTATGATCTATGTACACTATGACCTTGGACCTTAGGATGTACGACCTAAACTTCTCAAGGGAGAACACTACCATTAAAAGCTCTTTTTCTATAGTGGTATAATTCTTTTGAGCCTCATTCAAAGTCTTACTAGCATAGTACACAACATGGGGAAACCTATCTCTTCTTTGCCCTTAAATAGCTCCTATGGCGTAATCAGATGCATCACACATAATCATAGAGGGGAGACTATAATCAGGCAGCTAGATGATAGGGAAGGAAGACAATAAGGATTTAAGCTTATCAAATGCTCCAACACACTCGTCATTAAACTTAAAGCAAACATCCTATACTACAAGCCTAGACAAGGGACGCACTATTGGATCTAATACACTATTACCATATTCGAGATTAGGTACTGAATTTCAATTTTAATCCATAATCTATACATGGTAGTGGAAAATAACATAATCACATGTTATATACATAGGAATCAATGCAAAATACACAAATATAAACAAGAATTGGTGTAGATTTCGTTACCCTTGGTGCATGATTCAAAACACTGTGGCCTCTTTGCGTTAAATCTTCCTCGAGGTAGCCGCCTTGTGGTTTTCTTCATCATGACCACTTTTCTAGCTTTAGGATACTTAGTTATGTAGTGGGCAAGCTAAAACAAAGGCTGAATTGAGGGAGATGATATTAATATATGTTCTTGGTGTAAGTGAGTGAAAATTACTACACACACACCAAGAAATAAAAATATCAAAGAGGCTCATCTTCTGTCATGCTTATCATGTACTATTTATAGTACTTAGCTTACCTTAAAAGGATAAGATCAAGGGCATATAGAAGTTCCCTCATTACCCTTCATTAAACTTCTAGACAAGGAATATTCCCTTGGAATAAAAGGACACTCAAATATTCCATGTCACACACAAAATATCTATTATGTGGTCCCCGCTTATCTAATTAGGGTATCCATGAGTTTTATAAAGAAGATCCAGACAATAAATCCCTTCTTAACTTCTAAAATCAAACCTTAATTAAGAAACCCATATAATAAATTTCTCAATTTTGTATCTAATAGAGAAGTGTCCAATGGAAGAACCAAAAGACATAACTACCCTTGGCTTCCAAAATGACCAAAATGCCCTCGCTACTACTATGGTGACATCGTGGCCACTTTGGCTTTAGTCTACTCCATCAAAAGACCAAAAATGACACTCCAAGAATAATTATTGGCTAAGCAGGAACTTGTTACATATAGTAACATCTGTCATTGACCAACTGATGAAATGACCAAAATACCTCTCTATGTATACCCGTAGTCAAGGTCGGTCAAAGGGCTCCATCACCTCCAAGACTACATCTGGAACCTTGAAATTTCTTGTCTAATGAGTGATCACCAATTGGTCATGGATCTCTTGATCTAGGGAGCGACCTATAAGCTAAATGACCGATATACCCCTTAAGGGCAATATCACTATATCTAGATTTATGATGACCAATAAGACAAATCAAAAGGGGCACATAGACTCTGCTATTGCATATGTATGTCTTGATTGATTATAACACAACACCCAATATACAAGGCAAACAATCTTATCACTCAAGACCTCTCCTCATAGCACATCACAGTGCTGAACCCTAACTTCACTAGTTCATCCACACATGCTCAAGATTAAGAGCATCGATTATTCAAAAGCAGTGAGTATCTTGTCCTCTATACATGATGGTACAGTTCCAAAAGACCTATTCACGATGGTTTTGCCCAATACTTGACACACGTTCTAGAAGCGAAGTCCACTTAGACCTTCTAATGACCTAGGTAGATCACCCCTATCAAGAGACTCGCCTGCTATAGCCTTATCCTGGTAGAGTTACCAATACTACCACTACCATCTGACTATGGACAATTTTATGATATATCCAAAACAATACTTGGACCTACTGAGCATCTAGCCTGACTATGTACCTAAGTTATTCGATTACATCATTGGATCTTTACACAATGTATCACGTATATATATACCAAAGATAATATATGTAAGAAGTGCTCATAAATATAATAAATGATCAAATATCTAAATCTAAATCCATGTACAAGTGGTCTTTAGGGCATACAACCTCGAAAATCTCCCACTTGTTCTAAAGATCACTGCCAATGAACTTAACACTCATAGACTTTACATGTGTGGCAAACACTCTCTCTGGAAGAGTCTTTTTGAATGGGTTTGCTAAGTTCTCAGCTAAACCAATCTTGTCCATCATTATGTCACCTCTCTGTACGAACTCCTAGATCAAGTGGTACTTTCTTTCTATATGCTTGCCCTTGCTGTGATTCCTGGCTCTTTACACTGTGCAATAATAGCTTTTGTAGGATTGAAAATATTTTATGTGGTCTATTCTAGTCCATATTTTCAAAAAAAATTACTAAGAAAACATGCTAGGAAAGCTAGATAACCGCATAACACACACAAGAACACACTTAAGGACATATAAAACATAACTAGTATTGCATAATATGTAAGGCTAACCTCTTAAAGCCTGGGGCCTTTGGTAAAGCTGTAACCGTCACAAACTTTATTCCTATTCACAAACAAGGCCACCAAAAATATTTAACTATAAGCGTGTTGCTATAGGCAACTTCTTCTTCTTCCCTATGATTAAAGTGACTTATCTTGAGAGAATAGCCTCTTATGTGGGAAGAAGCAAAGTAATATGCTCTTTCAACTAGAGCAAAAAAAACACAATAAGTGTGTAAAATGTATTGTAGTATTTTCTTGCCAAAGAGGAAGAAATCAACTACAGAGTGGATGGATTAAATGGTATAGGATCTTGCCTTTTTATAGGGAAAACCTTGGCACCCCAAGTTGCTCATCTTTCCATGTGGAAAAAAATTTCCCATGTAGTAATTCCTTATGCAACTTGTCCACCTGTCTTGGAAGATTATGACACTTGTCCACTTGTCTTGGAAGATTATGCAACTTGTCCACCTGTCTTGGAAGATTATGCCATTTGTCCACTTGTCTTGGAAGATTATGCAACTTGTCCACTTGTCTTGGAAGACTTGGGCCAAGCACTCCATCTAAGCCCAACACATAGTCCACAATCCATATGGAAACCCAAGCCCAATAAGAAACCAACCTAGCCTAATTAGGTTATCTTGGACTCTAAAGAAAGCCTAAACCTAATTTCAAGCTTTGGCCCAATAAGGCTACTACCACAATATGGAATTTGATTTTTCAAGATTATTCTCTCAAAGTCATTTCAACTAGGGAAGGGACCAAGAAGACACAACTAACCTTGGCTTCCAAAAAAATAAAAAATGTCCTTGCCTGATTTAGGAGACATAATAATTATTTTTCATTCCGATCTTTTCCATCATAAGATCAAAGTTGTAATCTAAGAATATTGCTATTGCCTAAAAGCTTATCATAAAAGAATGTGAACTTTGTCTTTGACCTTCTAAATAATCGACCATAATATGTGTACCCATAGCTAATGCTGGTTCTTTGGCTTGTGTACTATCATCTCCTTAGCTGCATATTTTCCGTTAGGTCTCTTGTCCTATTACTAACCATCCTTAGTCATGGATCTCTTAATCTCGGGTGTGACCCTCAAGACATATGACTAATACACCCATAAAGGTAGTATCACCAGATCTAGATTTGGATGATTAATGTAGACAATCCCAAAGGGGGCACATAGATTCTATATTACATATGCATGTTCCAATTAATTAGAACTTGAGACTCAATGCACAAGGCTGTTGATCTTAATAGAGTAAAATCTCACCCATAGTGAATCAAAGTACCAAATTCTAACTTTATTGGTTCATCCATATATACTCAAGATTAAAAGCAATGACCATTTAGTAGAAGTAAGTATCTTGTTTTCTTTCTTTGATAGAAAGTCTCTAGAAAACCTTGTTTAATACGTGACACATGTACTATTGAGACAAGTCTAAAAAACCCTCCAATGACCTAGGTAGATCACCCTCAACAAGGACACTTACTCAATATAACCTTATCTCAGTAGAGTGCCCAACACTACATGGACTTAATTTATGACATGACTAAATCTAGACTTAGACCTACTATGCATCCAGCCTCACATTGCTTCCAAGTTATTAGTTCAAGTCAAGGGGCCTTTACATATGCATTAATAAAACATACCAAAAATGATATGTAAGAAACTCATAATGCCATTCAATAAAATGATTATATGTTGTTTTATATCCAAAATATCATATACAGGTGAGCTTTAGGGCATACTAATCCTAACAGTTGTATTGTCATAGTACAAAATTATGGGTCTCTATACAGCTGGGACAACCTTTAAGTCAGTGAGGAGCTTTTTCAACCACACAGCCTCTTTCATAACCTCAGACGTTGCTATGTACTCTACTTCTATAGTTAAGTATGTGATGCATTTCTATTTCACACTCTTCTATGAAGCCACACCTTGTAACAAAGTAAAAAGAACGCCAGAAGTAGACCTCTTGGAATCTTTATTTGACTAGAAGTCTGAGTCCGTATGGGCCAATGGTACTAGATCATTTGCTCGATATTCTAGCACATATTCTTTAGTTTTTTACAGGAACTTGAATATTTACTTTGCCGCAGTCTAGTGATCTGGTCTAGGGTTTGACTGATATTTGCTAACCATGCTAACAGCATAGCAGATATCTGGCCTGATGGCATAGGTAAGGCTTTCAACTAGTAAAGCATAAGAAACCTTCTTCATCTTCTCTATCTCTTCAGGTATCCTAGGATGTTGTCCTGTGATAGAGTAACTCCATGTCTAGAAGGTAAGAGACCTTTCTTGGAGTTTGCCATGTTGTATCTCACCAATATCTTCTCTATGTAGGAAGCTTGGGATAACATAAGCGTTTTGTTCTTTGTTCTTCTGATTTAGTATAATCTTGATCCCAAGAACATAGCTTGCTTCACCCATATCCTTCACGTGGAATTGAGAAAATAACCAAACCTTTATAGACAAAACTATCTCCACATCATTCCTAATCAACAAGATGCCATCCACATACAGAGCTAGGAAAGCCATATCACTTTTGTTGTGCCTCTTATACACATATAGTTCATCAATGTTTTGCTCAAACCCAAAGAACTTGATCGCATAATCAAACTTGATGTTTCATGCCCTAGATGCCTGCTTAAGCCTATAAATGGACTTCTTAAGCCCATAAATGGAGTTCTTAAGCTTACACACCATATGTTCTTAGCCCGTTGCAATGTATTCGTCTGGCTAAGTCATATAAATGGCTTTATCAAGCTCTCCATTAAGAAAAGTTGCCTTGACGTCCATTTGCCATATCTTGTAGTCATAATGACAAGCTATGGCAAGGAGTATCTTGATGGACTTAAGCATGGCTATCGATGAGAAGGTTTCCCCTTAATCAATTCCTTCTTTTTGGGTATAACCCTTGGCTACCAATCTAGCTTTGAAGGTTTCAATCTTCCTGATGTCCTTCATTTATGTGTGTGCTTGAATTGTAATTTATTCATGTTTTTGAGGTGTCATGTGGATATAAAGTGGCATTAGTGTAGTACATAGGATGGAATTAGACTTAAGCGAGACAATTGTATATAGTTAGTTTAATAGATAAATGCTAGTGCTCGTTTTTTATGATTTAGGTGAGTCTTGGGTTGATGCTGAGCTTACACAATGAAGGGTGATAAAGATAAAAGGTGTACGAGTCATGGTGAAGTGACAAAAGCAAAGAAGATGAAGATTGAAACAAAAAAGAAGGAGCCGGTCGACCCCCAAAGCCTACCGGGTAGGTCAGCTAGTAAATCTAGAGAATAGAAGGGCAAATCGGCTGGGCCAATCGGCTGATCAATATGGTCAGCCAGTAATTCCAAAGAGCACACTTTGGAACTGATTGACGCCATATTTATGGCCTACCAGTAAGGTTGACCGCTAATGATGCTGGAAGTTATAAATAGGGCCCGATTTTTGCCGGAAAAGAGAATTACTTTACACCCACTTTTTACACACACTAAACCTAGTACACCTACCTCAAACACACCTTTTTACACATTTTCCACTAGGATTCAAGCTTGTTTGAAGGGATTTAGCAACTTTGGAGTGAGGATTTACTCAAGGATTATACAAGATTTGGTAGGATAGAAAGGGAGTTTCTTATTCTCTCTTTCATCCTATTTTTTTATTATGTATGAATAGACTAGTTTAGGGTGATTTAGCTTGTATAATATGTTGATTATATACCCTTATGCTATAGGATTTGATGGCTTAATATATATATGCATTGATTTGGTTGTTCAAATGGCTATTTTCTTATTCATGTTTAAGTGTTTGATAAAATGCCTAGATGAATAGCATATATATAAATTGATGTCTATCTACCACTAAACACTTCTAATCTATTCTATAATCATGTCTATGCACTTGTGTGTGGATTGTATGAAGTGGGTAATGCTTATATCCATGTCTATGTGTATGTTTGTATACCTAGTAGTAAATATGACCTTAATATTGCATATATGTTGGTTCCCAATTGCTTTTAATGGTGTAATCCTAGTATGTCAATATTTGCTAATTGAATATGTTTCTTTGTTTGCGAATACCTTGGCCTAAAACATGCATGAATGTGCTAATAGGTCAAATCCCGCTACAGTGACCTTAGAATGACGATGCGTAATTTAAGGCTAGCCTAGATCGAGTCTCTTTTGGCTTTAAACCTAACCAATAGGTTTTTGGATAGGTTTAGTTGACCCTAGCAACAGTAGGTCTTGGCTTTAAATCCAACCAACAATTTTTGTACTAGGGTAGGTTCATTCTAGCCACCTAGGAAGTGAGTTAGTTAATCTAAAGGCCCTAGGTCATAAGGACCTTGCCGTGACCCTAGGTAGATGTCGCTGATGTGTTGTGTTTTTGTATGTGTTTGTATCATCATTTATCTATGTTTAAAAGGTGTTTTGAGCTTTAAGAGATGTAGTAGCATAGTACATATGCTAGAGATAGGCTTAAGCATATGCAAATATACATAGTTGAGTTTAAAGACAAACACCATACTAATGCCTGCTTATTTCTTGTGTTTGGTGAAGTTAGGTCAAAGCTTAGGACTTGAATTAATGGAGAATTGATGTTGGAGTCAAGATCAAGGTGTTTGGGATATGGGAGAAGTATAAAAGGAGTTGTTGAAGGTAATCAGGACAAATTGGATGCACCATGAGGAAAATTGGCTGGGGCTTTGACCTGGCCGGTCAACCTTTTCCCAGGGCCGGTGGACTAGCCTGGTGAATCGGCCAAACAGAAACTAAGACCCTTAGGCCAGTTGACCTAGGTACTAGGCTGTTCGACCAGCCAAGGCCCTTGGTAAGTTGCGGATGCTGCACTATTTAAGCCATTTTTCAGCCTTTTTTAAGTAGTTTTAAACCCCTTTTCACTTCTCATCCACACACCCACTTCTTATATACTAAACCCTACCTTCACCCACCTCTAATACACATATTAACACACACACCCACCTAGATCCAAGTTGCTTTTGAAGGATTACAACATGATTTGGTAAGGATTTGCTCAAGATTATAGAGAAACAAGGATGGAAGGGCAGTTTTTTCAACCCTCTGTCATTCCTTTTTATTTTATGCTTGAGTAGATAGATTAGGGTGACTAAACTTGTGTAATGAGTTGATTTTCATACTCTTCGTTAGGGGATTCTATTGGCTTATATATATACATACTTTGTTCTTAATGCAAATAGCTTTCTATCAAGTCATGTCTATATGTTTGATATAACACTTGAATAAGTAGTATTTATATAAATTTGAGTGTATTTTCTATAGAACACCTCTAATCCATCTAATATGCATGTCCATATATGTATTATGGATTGCATGAAGTGGGTTTGCTCACTTAGATAAGCCAATTCCTCGAATCCCATAGCATTAAGTAGAGAGTCACTCATTCGCAAGTGTAGGCCATCTTAACACCTTCTCGTTGGTTAAATCCCTCTTAGATTACCTTAGTTCCCACTTTCCCTTTTCTATTTTCATAGTGTAGTCCTTTTTTTTTTCCCTCTTAGCTCCTTATAATCCAAAAAGTGCAAAAACATGCTTAGCTTAGGTTCCTTTTGAAGCTTCTTCTAGAACACACTAGTATAGAATTGCTTCCACATCTTAAGCCACCTTATGGTTCGACACCCGTACTTGTACACACTATATTGCATGATTGATATGCTTGTGGGGTCTGTTAGGGCTTGCACCTTTGAGGCACATCAATCCTCATGTTGTATCAACAAATTGTAGCATAAAGATACTAATACATAGTGGTGTGCTATTTCTGTACAAGCCCTAAAAGACCCGCAAGAATACCGATCATGTAAAATAATGTGCACGAGTGTGGATGTCGACCCACGGGGAGGCGTGAATTTGTGGAAGAAATTCTATGCTAGCATACTCTAGAAGAAGCTTAAAAAGAAGACCTAGACTAACATGTTTTTGTAATTTTTGAATTTTTCGGAGCTAAGGGAAAAAGATGAAAGACTGCACAATAAATGCACTAAAGAAAAGAAGGAAAGAACTAAGCTAACTCAGGGGATTGAAATAAGGGAAAGGTGATCGGGTGACCTACACTTAAAAATGGGTGATTTAGCACCTCTATGCTATGGGATGCAAGGATTGGCTTTCTACTTAAAGCTTCTAATACTAAGCAACTAACTAGTGTCCTAATTATACCCTAGGACTCGGTGCGGGTTGGTCCTTAAGTGTGCACACTTAAAGCTATGGCATGGTCCTTATGTACCTAAGGCCAAATGAGGGACTAAAAAACTACCTAGATGCCCCTGAACAATTCTACCCTAGTTCTTAAACCATTAGCTGAATTTAAAGCTAATCCCTAGGGTTTTTAAGGTCGATTAAGTCTATTTGGACTCCTATTAATTGGATTTAAAGCTAAAGGAGACTCGACCTAAACTAGTCCTAACTTACGTACTGTCATTCTAGGGACATTAAAGCGAATTAACACCTAGTAAGTGCAATCCTACATGTTCTAAGGTAAGGCATTGTGAATATGATGTCTTATCCACAATAAAAACATTAGCAAGTTTGATTTATGCCATTGAAAGCATTCAAGTATCAACATGTAGCATTGATTGAGCATGTATTCACTATAAGGCATATTTCATACTCACATGGACATGAATTGAATCAACCCACTTTATATTATCCATAATCACACACATAGACATGCATAATCTGAGGATTAGAAGTGTTTTATAGCATACAACCCAATCTATATACATACAACTCATTCAAGCATTACATCAAACACATGGACATGAATTAATATAAAGCTTCTAAAAATAAGAACAAAGTATGTATATATATAAGCCAATAAAATCCCATAACAAAGAGTATATATATCATCCCATTACACAAGTTAGGTACCCTAAATCATCTACTCAAGCATGATGTAAATGAGAATGAAAGAGGTTATAGAAATCTCCCTTTTCATACTCTCTTGTTTCTTTACAAACTTGAGCAAAGCTTCACCAAGTAATGTTTGAATCCTCCAAAATCAACTTAATTTCAAGTGGGTGTGTGTGCTAGTGTATAAATCAAAGGTGGGTGAGAATAGGGTTTTGTGTATGAGAAATGGGTGTATGTATAGGTCTCTAAAAATCCCCTTTTAAAAGCTGAAAAGTCAAGTTTTTATAGCATTTGCTGTGCACAGTCAGTCGACCAGTTTGTCTAAGAAGCATGAAGGAGGCATTCCTATTGTGAAGAGATCCCCAAGCACTTTTGGATCTTCCCTCGACTCATAAGGGGTCTTGTTCCTCGTAGAAATTTCCCAAGTAGCCAATCCACCACAAACCTAGGATTCTAACTCGTACACTCGAGATGTTTGATATTTCATGCCCCCCAACATACACAACGCCTCAAAGACAAGAAAAAAGAGAATATACAAATGCAATGGCTTATAAAAGCCTTATCCACATATCTACAAACATGATAGCATGTGCTAAGTTGACATTGTGTCACTTATGCACTTATTCACAAAACTTTTTGGTGCCATTGACTTTTTCTCTTTTTTAATTTTTTTTTTATCTTTTTGATATTTTTGCACTTTTTTTTGCCTTTTTCAAATATTTTGGATCTTTCATGCTTTGAATTGTATTCACACAAAAAGAAAATAAAAAGAAAGGCTTTGGCACATCAGAAAGAACCAATCAAGGAAAGGGCACTCATATCAACAAACCTTTTTAACACTCTTTCCTGCCAAGCTATGGGGTGGCTATAAGGGTCATTCTTAAAGGCCCTCACTCCCCATAACTTTCAAGGGCATCTCCTCCAAGTCTCGATTCTCTCTCCACTCCATTTACTCCCCACAATGCAACTCATATTCACCAATCAGTTGAGTCAACCATAATAGCTAACACAACGATCAACCAAAAAATAAACAACTCATCATGCATTAACATTTGAAAAATTCTCACCATTTTTAACCAAATAATGCAATCTACCTTGAGAAAAACATGAAAAAGACCAAACTCCCACACCCCTAAACCTAAACTTTGCTTGTCCTCAAGCAAATGAAGTAAAGAACATAAACAAGCATATTAGCATTACAAAGCAAGTAAGGGTGGTGGGGATAGGGTAGAAACATAGGGAATTAGTGGAGAAGAGGACTGATTCAACCTTGCATTTTCTTCGAAGTTCCTCATGCCAATGATAGATTAACATACTATTAACCCTGTGACTCATAATTCATAAATACTCAAAGAAAACAAGGTTAGAAGCATTGCCTATGCATGCTCGCATCGGAATGTGGAATAAATAGCAACGGTGTGTCTTGATGGACAAAGGATCGAGATTCAACACATTGGTGTGGGTATAAGAAAAAGAAGGAAAAACAAAAGAAAGGAAAATGAAACAAATCCATGATTGAAAAATTGAACGTAGGTTGCCTCCTAGTAGCGCTAATCACCATACCATCAGCTAGGCGAACACCAATTCTTCTTCAACCTCCACATATGGGATCCTGATGCATTAAAACTTCCACATGAGTCATGCTCAGATATATGCATGCTTCAGTGCTACCCGTTCACTATGATCTCTCAGCCATCCTTCAAGTCCTTGATCTTGACCGCTCTCGAAGGGTAGGCTATCAATACTTCATATGGACCATCCCATCTTGACTTGAGCTTACCTGGAAAGAGCTTCAAATGTGAATTAAACAACCAAACTCTGTCGGAGGAAGAGAATTATTTCTTAATAATGTGTTTATCTTGAATTCTCTTCATCCTATCCTTATAAAACTTGGCATTTTCATACGCCTCAAACCTAAGCTCCTTTAATTCTGCTAAGTCAAGTTTCCTTTTCTCACCCACTCTTGCCAAATCAAAATTTAAAGCCTTAATGACCCAATAAGCCCTATGCTCTAGTTCTATCGCCAAGTGACAAGCTTTCCTATGAACCAATCTATATGGAGACATACCAATAGGAGTCTTAAAGACGGTATGATAGGCCCACAAAGCATCATTTAGCCTAATAGACCAATCTCTCCTATTGGGCCTAACCGTTTTCTCTAAAATGTGCTTGATCTCTCTATTGGACACCTCAACTTGTCCACTAGTTTGAGAGTGATAAGGAGTACTACCTTATGGGTAACTGAATATCTTCTCAACAGGGCCTCTAAAGTCCTATTGCGAAAATGCAAACCCCCATCACTAATCAAGACCCTAGGGACTCCAAATGTACAGAAAATGTTCTCCTTAATGAATTTCACCACTACCCTATGGTCATTAGTGCGTGTGGGAGTAGCCTCGACATATTTGGACGCATAATCAACGGCCACTAAAATGTATTGGTGCCCAAAGAAAGGTGGAAATAGACTCATGAAATCTATACTCCAAACATCAAATAACTCATATGGAAGAATAGTGGATAAAGGGATCTTGTTTCTCCTAGAGATAGACCTGGATTGTTGACTTCTAAAACACTTTTTACAATATTCTTAGGCATCCCTAAAGAGAGTGGGGCAAAATAATCCACATCGCAAGACCTTCGTGGCGGTCTTCTTCCCACTAAAATGACCTCCATACACCTTATCATGACACATATTCAACACGTTCTCAATCTCGTCCTCGAGCACACACTAGTGAATCATTTGATCAGTACACACTTTAAAAGATAGGGATCCTCACAAAAGAAATGCATAACTTGTGCTAGGGACCCATCTCTTTCTCTCTTCTCCCAATAGGGGGGAAAACATCTTGTGGCAACATAATTAACAATGTGAACAAAGCAAGGTGTGTGACGAGAGGCGAAAAACAATTACTCATCGGGAATTCACTAACAAGATGGGAAAGGTGATCTGCAACTAAATTTTCTTTACCCTTTTTATCTTGAATCTCAACATCGAATTCTTGAAGAAGAAGCAACCACCTAATCAAGCGGGGCTTAGATTCTTTCTTAGCTAACAAATGCCTCAATGCCGTATGATCAATGTAAACAATCACTTTAGACCCTAGGATATACGACCTAAACTTGTCAAGGGAGAAGACTACTACTAGAAGTTCTTTTTCTCTAGTGGTATAGTTCTTTTCAACTTCATCAAGAGTCTTGCTTGCACAGTACACTATATAGGGCAAATTATCTCGCTGTTGACCTAAAACAACTTCTATTGCATAATCAGATGCGTCACACATAACCTCAAATAAAAGACTATAGTCAGGCGACTGAATGATCGGGGAAGTAAACAATAAGGATTTAAGTCTATCAAAAGCTCTAACACACTCATCATTAAACTCAAAGGGACCATCATGTGCTAAGAGCTTAGACAAAGGGCGCACTATATGGCTAAAATCCTAAATGAACCTACGATAAAATCCTGCATGCCCTAAAAAAGATCTAAAATCCTTGACACACTTAGGGATATGCAACTTTTCAATTAATTCTACCTTAGCCGAGTCAACTTGAATTCTACTAGATGAGACAACATAACCCAAAACTATCCCCTGCTGCTCCATGAAGTGCGATTTCTCCCAACTTAACACTAGATTCTTCTTCATACATCATCCTAAGACTAAAGAGAGATGACTCATCAAAACTATCTTCGAAGTCTGAGAAGTCATCCATGAAAATCTCTAAATGTTTCTTTATCGTGTCACTAAAAATGGCCATCATACATCTCTAAAATGTCGTTGGGCCATTACATAGACCGAAGGGCATTCTTCTATGGGCAAAAGTGCCATAGGGACAAGTAAAGGTGGTCTTCTCCTGGTCCTCAAGGAACACAGGGATCTGATTATACCCGGAATAGCCATCTAAAAAGCAATAGTAGCTATGCTTAGCTATTCTATCTAAAATCTGATCTAAAAAAAGGCAATAGGAAATGATCCTTCCTAGTTTTGAAGTTGAGCTTTCTATAATCAGTATAAACTTTCCATCCGTGGGAGTATGTATAGGGATAATCTCTTCTCTATTATTCTCCACAACCGTGATCCTGGACTTCTTAGGGACGACTTGAATTGGGCTAACCCACTCACTATCGGAGAACGGATAAATAATGCCTACATCTAAAAGCTTAATGATCTCTTTTTTAACTACTTCGCTTATGTGTGGGTTTAGCTTCCTTTGCATCTCTCTAGAAGGAATAGCTCCATCCTCAAGATGAATGCAATGCATGCAAATCGAAGGGTCTATAACTCTTAAATCCTCAATTTTCCACCCTGTAGCCTTCCTATGTTTCCTAAGAACCTTTAAGAGATACTCCTCATACTTGATGTGTGCGTATCGAGTTTTACACCCACAAGCGTACGGATCGTTTGTGGTATAGCGGATTTGAGTGCGGGTATCGTCTCCACAAGAAGGCTACCTTTGTTAGGTCTCTATGTGCTCGGGTCCTTCAAACTAGCTACGTGCGTGTGTGTCCTTACTTTAGGATGGAAGGGAGCTCAGAAAAAGGAAAATAAAAACTAATCTATAAAGGCACTTAAAGGAGTCAAACTAAGAAAGGAAAAACTAACAAAGAAGAAGGGGACCTAGGGCGATTGTATTGCAGCTTGACTTGGGCTATGACAATGGATAAGGTCGATCTAAGGCTCAGGATTTCTATTACCGTTGTATTGAATAGGGGCTCTCTTAACCAATACTAGTGGTTTAACCCGTTAGTTGGATTTAAAGCTAAGGGCCAATCCCACCTAGCCTACGCAATCCGTGCTTAGAACTTATCCTCTTGGCTGGATTTAAAGCCAAGGACTAGCACCTAAACACTACGTGACTTTAAGGCTTGATGCATATTTCGAGTGCAAGATCTAAAAGACCCGCAAGCGTATGGATCGTGCAATATAGTGTGTACAAGTACGGGTGTCGAACCACAAGGAGGCGTGAATAATGTAGGTAAATTCTATGCTTGGTGCTCTAGAAGGTGCCAAAAAGAAAGATCTAAACTAGACATATTTTTTTGGGGTTTTGGATTATCAGGAGTTCTAGGTAAAGGAAATTAAACTAAACTATGAATATGAAAAAATGGGAACACAAGTTGGTCAAGAGGGAACTAACAATTGGGAAGGAATTAGGGTGACTTCGACTTATGAATGGGTAATTCTATACTCAAATGCTATGGGACTAAGGGATGATGGCTAACTATCATGAATGCTCTTAACTAAGTTGCTAGTTAGTGTCCTAATTTCCCCCTAGGACTCGGTGTGGGTCCGTCCCTAGGCGGCGCCTCCTTGAGCTACAGCGTCACCTCTTAGAGCTACGGCATGGTTCTTATGACCTAAGGCTTTAAGAGTGACTAACTAACTTCCTAGGTCACTTAGAATGAACCTACCCTAGTACCTAAATCATTGGCTGGATTTAAAGCCAAGACCTAGTATTGCTAAGGTCAACTAAAACTATCCGGAAGCCTATTGGCTGGATTTAAAGCGAAAGGAGACTCGGTCTAGACTGGCCCTAAATTACACTTCGTCATTCTAAAGTCACTACAGCAGGATTTGACTTGCTAGTGCATTCATATATGTTCAAGGCGAAGGTTCTCATGAATAAGGGACTTATTCGACTACCAAATATCGTCATGATCAGATTACACCATTAAAAGCAATTAACAACTGACATGTATGCGTTATTGAAGTCGTATTCACTACTAGGCATGCAAATATGCATATAGACATGAATAAAAGCATTACCTACTTCATAGCATCCACATATAAACACATAGACATGATTATAACATGGATTAGATTTGTTTAGCAACAAACAAAGTTCAATTTATACGCATGTTACTCATCTAGGCATTTTATCAAACACTTAGACATGAATGAGAAAATTCCCAATTGAAAAAGAAAATTCAAAACTTGTACATATATTCAGCCATCATATCCCATATCATAAGAGTATATAGTTAACTCATTACATAAGTTAAATCACCCTACGCAAGTCTACTCAATCATAATAGGAAATAGAATGAAAGAGAGACAATGAAGCTTCCCTTTCATCCTAGCTAATCTTGTACAAAGCTTTTGAGCAAACTTGATTTCAAATGTTTTAACCCTCCAAATCAAGCTGATTTCTTAGTGAGGAATGTGTGAAAAGTGTGTGTGAGGTGGGTGGAATCTAGGGTTAAGTGTGTGAGAATTTTAGGTGTGAAGTGCGTGTTAATCTTCCAAAAAGTCTTCCTTTCTATGCAGAATCGGGCCCTATTTATATGTTCTCAGCACGACGGTCAACCGGCTTCTGGACCTAGCTCGATTGGCATTTTGATGATACTCTCTGGATTGGCCGGTCGACCTAGCCGATCGACCGGCTCTGGAAGGGTGGTCGTCCGGCTATTTCTGGCACCTCTCTGGAGTGGCCGGTCGACCGGCTCTTTTTCCTTGGTCGTCCGATTGACTTTCTTCCTCCATTCTTTGTCTTTTCGGCATCCGGTCTTCTCTCTTAGACCCATGCATTGCCCATCTTCATCACCTTTCATCGTCCAATCTCGATCTTAACCCAAAGTTCACCTAAATCATTAAAAACAAGCAATTAATGTAGCAATTTGTCTCTTAAACTCAATATATACAATTGCCTACGCTTAAGTCTATTCTTATCAAAAGCACTACAATAATGTATCATTATGAGCACTCAACACCTCTTAAATATAGGTAAATGACAATGCAAACACACACAAAAACACAACACATCAAGGCTCGATTAACCAACAGTAACGTGGGTGAGGGATACTCTAGTCTAGGTTAACTTATTCGCTTGGCTGGATTTAAAGCCAAGGACTAGCACCTAAACTCGACTAAGCATAGCATGTAAACTATTAGCTGGATTTAAAGCTAAAGCCTACTCCACTAAGCAAAGCCATGAGATTAAGCACAATCACATCACCCATATAAGTAGATAAGAGCATTTGAAGCACAAATAACACTTGCATATTGATGTCTTCTTACGAGTGCAAGTTTTAAAAGACCCGCAAGCGTACGGATCGTGCAATACAGTGTTTACGAGTGCGGGTGTCGAACCACAGGGAGGCGTGAATATCGTGAATGTATCCTATGCTTGGTGTCCTAAAAGAGCTAAAAAGAAAGATCTAAACTAAGTGTACTTTTTCTTGTGAAGGTTTGGATTGTTGGGAGCTCTAAGTAAATGAAAAAAACTAAACTATGAGTAAAAACAAAAAGGGACGCAGGTTGATTAAGAAGAAACTAACAATTGGAAAGGGATTAGGGTGACTTGGACTTATGAATGGGTAACTCCATACTCAAATGCTATGGGATTAAGGGATGATGGCTAACTATCAAAAGTGCTCTTAACTAGGTTGTTAGTTAGTGTCCTGATTTCCCCCTAGGACTCGGTGCGGGTCCGTCCCTAGGCGACGTCTCATAGAGCTACGGCGTGGTCCTTATGACCTAGGGCCTCAAAAGGGACTAACTAACTTCCTAGGTGGCTTAGAATGAACCTACCCTAGTACCTAAACCATTGGCTGGGTTTAAAGCCAAGACCTAGTGTTGCTAAGGTCGACTAAATCTATCTGAAACCTATTGGCTGGATTTAAAGCCAAAGGAAACTCGACCTAGATTAGCCCTAAATTATACTCCGTCATTCTAAGATCACTACAGTAGGATTTGACTAACATTCATACACATGTGATATTGAAATTATGCTTGTTACTAGGCATGCAAATACGCATATAGACATAAATAAAAGCACTACCCACTTCATAACATACATGTATAAACACATAGACATGAGTACAGCATGGATTAGATGTGTTTAGTAACAAACAAACTTCAATTAATATATATGTACTCATCTAAGTATTCTATCAAACACATAGACATGAATGAAAGAACACCCAATTAAACAAAACAAATCAAAACATATATATATATATATATATATTCAGCCATCATATCCCATATCATAAGAGTATAAAATTAACCCATTACATAAGTTTTATCACCCTATACAAGCCTACTCAGACATAATAGAAAATAGAATGAAAGAGATATAACGAAACTCCCCTTTCATCCTAGCGATTTTAGAACACAGCTTGTAAACAATCTCGATTCCAAAGCGTTTGAATCCTCTAACGAAACTTGGTTCTTCGTGAAAAGTATGTGAAAAGGGTGTGTGAGGCAGCTAGGGAATAGGGTTAAGTGTGTGTGAGAATAGGTGTGAAGTGTGTGTAAAAACTCCTCTTTTTCTGCTCCGCATTGGGCTTTATTTATAGATTCGCGCATAGCCGGTCGACCGGCCTCTGGAGTACTCGACCGGCTTTCTTCAAAGGCTCTCTGGAGTGGCCGGTCGACCGGCTCTTGAAGGGGGGGTCGTCCGACTTTTCGACGAGGCTCTCTGGAGTGGCCGGTCGACCGGCTATTCTTCCTTAGCGTCCGGCTGACTTTCTTCATCCAATTTTTCGTCATTTTGGCCTTTAGTCTTCTCCCTTAGACCCGTGCATGTCCTATCTTCATCACCTTTCATTGTTCAATCTTTATCTTAACCCAAAGTCACCTGAATCATTGAAAATAAGCTATTAGTGTAGCATTTTATCTCTTAAACTCAATATGCACATTTATTCACACTTAAGCCTATTCCTATCAAAAGTACTACACTAATGCATCATTATAAGCATTCAACACCTCTAAAGTATAAGTAAATGGCGATGTAAACACACACCAAATCACAACTCATCAACACCCCCAAACCTTTTCCTTGCTTGTCCTCAAGCAAGCCTAATCTTAAATCTTATTTCTAAAGCTGATACAATGGATTGCCTGAAGGACTGACTCGCTATCAGCATTAGTTTGAGAAACATGAAAGGGCATTCCTATTGTGAAGAGATCCCTAAGCCTCTTTGAATCTTCCCTCTACTCATAAGGAGTCTCGTTCCTCATGGGAATTTCCCAAGTAGCCAATCCACCACAAGCCTAGGATTCTAACTCACACACTCGGGATATTGGTATTTCGTGCTCGCTTAATTGACATGGTCTCCCTAACATGCACCAAGCCTCAAGGATAAAAAAGAGAGAATATACAAACACAATGGCTTTTTATAAGCCTTATTCACATGCTTGCAAAGATGATAACTTGTGCTAAGTTGACATTGTGTCACTTATGCACTTATTCACTAACTTTTAGGTGCTTTTGGCTTTTCCTCTTTTTTACTTCATTCATAGAATTTTACACCTTTTTGCCTCTTTTTTTTCAATCATTTTTTTTTTTTTCATTTTCATTGTATTGAATTCTCAAAAAGGAAGAAAAAGAAAGGCTTAAGCATATCAACAAGAACCAATCAAAGACGGGGCACTCACATCAATAACCCTTTTTCAACACTCTTTCCTACCAAGCTATGGGGTGGCTACAAGGGTTATTCTTTTAAGGTTCTCACTCCCCACAACTTTTAAGGGCATCTCCTCCAAAACTTAGTTTTCAAACCACTCTATTTATTCCCCCACAATGTCTCTTGTCTTAATAAATCAATAGAGTCAATCACAAAAGCCAACACAATGATCAACAAAGAAATAAATGACTCTATATGCATCAAAATTGAAAAATTTTCAAAATTGAAAAATTTTCACCATTTAAATGCATGATGCAATCTACCCTAAGTAAAATATAACAAGAAAGAAAACTAAACTCCCACACCCCCAAACCTAAACTTTGCTTGTCCTCAAGCAAATAGAACAAAGCACAACAAAAACAAGCAAGTTATCATTACAAAACAAGTAAGGGTGGTGGGGATAGGGTGCGAACAGGGGAACAAGTGGAGAAAGGATAGATACAACCTTGCATTTTCTTCAAAGCTTTCCATGCCAACGTCATCTCACCAAACTGCTAACCTGTGACTCACAATTCATAAACACTCACAAAGAAAACAAGATTAGCAGCATTGCCTATGCATACTCGCATTGGCATGTGCAATAAGAAGCAGTGGTGTATCTTACGGGACAAAGGATTGGGATTCAACACTTTAAGTTGGGTGCAAGAAAGATAAAAGAAAGAAAATAAAAAGAAACAAAAGTCAAACAAATGCAAGACTATAAAATTGAACCTAGGTTGCCTCCTAGTAGCGCTAACCACCAAGCCGTCACCTGTAAATACTAGCTCATCTTCAACTTCCATCTGCGGGATCCTGAAGCTCTAAAACCTCCACACGAGCCATGCTCGGATCATAAGCGTGCTTCAGGCGTTGCCCATTTACCGTCAACTCTCGGCCATCCTTTAAGTCTTTAATCTTGACTGCTCCAGAAGGATAGGCAATCATCACCTCATATGGACCATCCCATCTCGTCTTAAGCTTACCTGGAAAAATCTTTAGTCGTGACTTAAACAACCAAACTTTATCAAGAGGAGAGAATGATTTCTTAATAATGTGTTTATCATGGATTCTCTTCATCCTATCCTTATAAAGTTTAGCATTCTCATATGCCTCGAATCTAAGTTCTTCCAGTTCTGCTAGGTCTAGCCTCCTTTTCTCACCCGCTCTTGCCAAGTCAAAATTTAGGGCTTTGATTGCCCAATACGCTCTATGTTCAAGTTCAACCGGCAAGTGACAAGCTTTACCAAATACCAATCTATACGGAGACATACCAATAGGAGTCTTAAAGGCGATGCAGTAGGCCCACAAAGCATCATTTAATCTAATAGACCAATCTTTTCTATCAGGCCTAATCGTTTTCTCTAGAATGTGTTTGATCTCTCTATTGGACACCTCTACTTGTCCACTAGTCTGCGGTTGATAAGGAGTGGCTACTTTATGGGTGACTGAATATTTCCTCAACAAGGCCTCTAAAGTCCTATGGCGAAAATGCAAACCCCCATCACTAATTAAGACCCTAAGGACTCCAAATCTAGAGAAAATGTTCTCTTTAATAAACTTAACCACTACCCTATGGTCATTTGTGCGTGTAGGAATAGCCTCAACCCATTTGGATACATAATCAACGGCCACTAAAATGTATTGACACCCAAAGGAAGGTGGAAATGGACCCATGAAGTCTATACCCCAAACATCGAACAACTCACAAGGAAGAATAGGGGATAAAGGCATCATGTTTCTCCTAGAGATGGACCCGAATTGTTGACATCTAAAACACTTTTTGCAATATTCCTGGGCATCCCTAAAGAGAGTAGGCCAAAATAATCCACTTTGCAAGACCTTCGCAGCAGTCTTCTTCGCACTAAAATGACCCCCACACCCCTCATCATGACACATGCTTAACACGCTCTCAAACTCCTCCTCAGGCACACACCGGCGAATCATTTGATCCGCACACACTTTAAAAAGATAGGGGTCCTCCCAAAAGAAATGCCTAACTTGTGCTAGGAACCTATCTTTTTCTCTTTTCTCCCAATGAGACGGAAAGCGCCCTGTGGCAAGATAATTAACTATATGAGTGAACCAAGGTGTGTGATGAGAAATAGCAAATAATTGCTCATCAGGGAATGAATCATGAAAAGGAGATGGATCACTAGAAGACTCGCTAACAAGACGGGAAAGATGATCTACAACTAAATTCTCTCTACCCTTCTTATCCCGAATTTCTAAGTCAAACTCTTGAAGGTGGAGCATCCACCTAATCAAGCGGGGCTTAGATTCTTTCTTAGACAACAAATACTTCAATGCCGCATGATCGGTGTAGACAATTACTCTAGATCCTAGGATGTATGACCTAAACTTGTCGAGAGAAGACTATCGCTAGAAGCTCTTTTTCCGTAGTAGTGTAATTCTTTTGTGCTTCATCAAAAGTCTTGCTAGCATAGTATACAACATGGGGCAACTTATCCTTCCTTTGACCTAAAACAGCTCCTATTGCATAATCGGATGCATCACACATAACCTCAAATGGGAGGCGTAGTCAGGTGGTTGGATAATCGGGGATGTTGATAATAAGGATTTAAGCCTATTGAAAGCTCTAACACATTCATCGTCAAAGTCAAAAGGAACATCTTGTGCTAGGAGCCTAGACAAAGGACGTGCAACGTGACTAAAATCCTTAATGAATCTACGGTAGAATCCTGCATGTCCTAGAAAAGATCTAACATCCTTGACACATTTAGGGACAAGCAACTTCTCAATTACTTCAACCTTAGCTGGGTCGACTTGAATTCCATTAGATGAGACAACATGACCCAGCACTATCCCTCGTTGCACCATGAAGTGGGATTTCTCCCAACTTAACATTAAATTCTTCTCCACACGTCGGTCTAAGACTAAAGAGAGATGATTCAAGCACTCATCAAAGCTATCTCCAAAGACTGAGAAATCATCCATAAAAATCTCTAAGTGTCTCTCAATCATATCACTAAAAATGGCCATCATGCATCTCTGAAAAGTCATTGGGCATTACAAAGACCGAAGGGCATTCTCCTATAAGCAAAAGTGCCATAGGGACAAGTAAAGGTGGTCTTTTCCTGGTCCTCGGAAACACAGGATCTGGTTATATCCCGAATAGCCATCTAGAAAACAATAGTAGCCGTGCTACTACTCTATCTAAAATCTGGTCTAGAAAAGGCAATGGGAAATGATCCTTCCTAGTTTTGATGTTGAGCTTCCTATAATCAATACAGACCCTCCATCCCGTAGGAGTACGTGTAGGGATAAGCTCTCCTCTCTCATTCTCAACAACTGTGATCCCGGACTTCTTAGGGACAACTTGGACTGGGCTAACCCACTCACTATCGGAGATCGGATAAATAATGCCTGCATCCAAAAGCTTAATGATCTCCTTCTTAACTACTTCACTCATGTGTGGGTTTAGCCTCCTTTGCATCTCCCTAGAAGGAATGGCTCCATCTTCAAGGTGAATATGATGCATACAAATAGAGGGGTCTATACCTCGTAAATCATCAATCTTCCACCCTATTGCCTTCCTATGTTTCCTAAGGACCTCTAAGAGACGCTTCTCATTCTCACTAGAAAGATCGGAAGCTATGATAACCGGAAGAGTCTCACTAGAGCCTAGGAATGCATACTTGGATGATCCGGAAGGGGTTTGAGCTCTAAAGAAAGGCTGGGCTCAACCAAGGGGGATTTAACCTCAGCATCATCAATGCGTTCATCACTAGAAATGGGAGTAGAAGAATTAACCTTGAGTGACTTATTAATCAAACAGCTCTCAATTAAGGAAGTAGAAGCTATACATTTCTTCTCTAAGGTCTCCAAATCAAAATTTGACATCACTTCTTCAAATTTCCTCAAATCATCTCCATCATCATAGTCATTTCTATGAAATCCTCAATGCAAGAATCAATCACATCTACTTTAAAGCACTCTTCTCCATCCTCCTCTCCTATACTAGCTCTATTCACCGCCTCTGCAACCTTCATAGTGGATTTCAAATTCCCAAATTTCATCTCTAATATCCCCGACCTACAATGGATAATGGCATCTGCGGTGGCAAGAAAGGGGCGACCTAGAAGAATAGGTGTAGAATGTCTAGAGTCGTGTCCCGAATCCATATCTAACACTATAAAGTCAACAGGGTACACGAACTCACCTACCTGAACCATAACGTCCTCTATCACCCCCTTAGGTCTACGCTCAGATCTATCAGCTAGCTGAAGAGGAACCTACGTGGGAGACAACTCACCTAGGCCTAACTGCTGATAGACAGAATAGGGAATAAGATTCACACTAGATCCTAAATCTAACAAGGCATGATCAATTTGCGTCTCACGGATCCTACAAGGAATGGTGAAAGCTCCAGGGTCACTCCTCTTGGGTGGAAGGCCCGAAGTACAAATACTACTCACCTTCTCCGTAAGCCTCACCTTATTAGGAATGGTCGATGATCTACGTTTCCTTGTACAAAGATCCTTAAAGAATTTAGAGTAAGATGGGAGGGAAATGATCGCATCTATCAGAGGAAGATTGACCTTAAGATCTTTGAGATGCTCTAAAATCTTGAAGAACCTAGAATCCTCACTAGATGTAGGTCTCTCTAAAGCGAATGGAAAAGGAACTCTAGGCTCTATATCTCTAGATGCATGGGAGTTATCCATAGGTTCTTTTCCCTCTCTATGTGGTCGGGAATTACTAATCTCTCCCTGATCTCTAACGGTCTCATTTCTCTCAACAGGACTCTCTCTAGAATTTCCCCCAACAAGGTTACCAGGTTGTGCTCTAGACTCGAAAGGACCACTAGGTGCAGACATTGCAGAGTCAATTCCTACCCTATTATCCACTACCCGACCGCTCCTAAGAGTGGTGACAGCTTTAGCTTGAGCCTGAGAAGGGTAAGTGGTGTCAGTGGAGGAACAAGATTGGACTCTAGGGTTTACTTCCGGCTGAGAAGGCAATTTCCCGTGGTCTCTAGTGCTCAATTGACTAGCAATCTGTCTAATCGTGCCTCAAACCTGGCCATTTGTCGCCTATTTTCTCGCCAATTCTCGTTGTTGATTCTGAATAAATTGCATTATCTTCATCATGTCATTACTAGGAGGCTGGCTACTAGAGGAGCAGTAAAGCTTGAGGTTGAGGAGCACTAGTGAGACGGGGTTGATTGACTTGATAAAAACTGGGGATATTGCGGACGGTCGTCACGAGGTGGAACTTGAGGATGTGAACTAGACTCATGCTGTCCTTGTCTCCAGGAAAATTTCGGATTGTCCCTCCAACCCGGATTGTACGTGTTTGAGTATGGATTATACTCACGAGAATAACCTTGTGTGGCACACACTTGCTCTTTCATGAATTCAGGAAATTGGGATGCTAAAAGGCAAGCTAGGGTCTCATGAGATGACTCGGAGCATAATGCACAAACTTCAACAACTAAGGGGGTGGAGGAAGCACTTGAAGAACTAATCCTAGGACTTTGAGATGAAATGGACAAAGAGATGAATTGATCTAGTTTATTTGTTAACGCCTCGACCTTAGAGGGTAAGTCTGAAGAAATTCCAACCTCACTAACACTTCTCTTGTTACCCCCTCGACTAGATCTTTCCATTGCAAAATTTTGAAATGAATTCTCAGCCATCATTTCTATTTTCTCCCATGCCTCATTGGTCTTAAAGATAGAAACCACCACCGGAGGCGGCATTGACCATCATCCTATTTTGTTCGTTTAAACCTCGAAAGAAGTATTGCATTAGGTCATGATTGCCGTACCCATGGTATGGACATTGTCTAAGAAAATCTTTGAACCTCTCCCAAGCTTCATGAAAAGATTCTAAGTCATGCTGGGAAAAAGTCATGAAGGCAGTCCTAAGTTCGGCTGTCTTGGCCATGGGATAAAATTTCTGGAAGAATTTAGATTGAAGCTCAGCCCATGTAGTAATGCACCCATTAGGTAAGGAGTGCAACCAAGTCCTAGCCTTATCCTTAAGAGAGAAGGGAAACAATCTTAGACGTATGACCTCTTGGGAGACATTGGGAACATGGAGAGTGGAACTCATTTCAACAAAATCAGTAATGTGATCAAGAGGACTCTCATTGCTTCTCCCGTAAAAGGAAGGAAGCATAGCCAACATATTAGGCTTAATCTCGAAGTTTGTACCCCCAAACCTAGAATTTGAATAGCCGAATTAGGCTCAAATGTTTCGGGGAGAAAGAATTGCCTAAGAGTGGGTTCCTTATCTAAAGGTGGACCTGGTCTACGGGGTTCCTGTCTAAAATGAGCTTGGGCTTGATGCCCAATGTGCTCATGAGGTGGAATGGGATTCATTGGGGGATTGGGTGGATTATGAGGATGATTGGGATCGGCCATCTCCTCAGGAAGATCTCCTAAATTCTTGAAACGTCTAGTGATTCTTTCAGGTTCGGGATTAAGAGGAATTAGGGGATTCTTAAGGGATCTCCTACCAAGCATGCACAAACTATCCTAACTCCGGCCACTTCAACCCCCAAACACTTCAGTATTCCTAAACTACAGCAAATAATCCACAATCCTAAAAAGTCTACTAAAAAAAAGTAAAGTCAAAAGCTGAATTAAACTAACAAAGAGAACTAAAACAAGATAATATAAGCAGTAAACGAAATAAGTAAAAACTAAACAAACTATAAAGAAAAAGCAAGAAAAACAACTATCAAAACACACAAGCACCGAATGCAAATCACCGTGCTTCCCCGGCAACGGCGCCAAAAACTTGATGTCTTCTTACGAGTGCAAGTTTTAAAAGACCATAAGCGCACGGATCGTGCAATACGGTGTTTACGAGTGCGGTGTCGAACCACAGGGAGGCGTGAATATCGTGAATGTATCCTATGCTTGGTGTCCTAAAAGAGCTAAAAAGAAAGATCTAAACTAAGTGTACTTTTTCTTGTGAAGGTTTGGATTGTTGGGAGCTCTAAGTAAATGAAAAAAACTAAACTATGAATAAAAACAAAAAGGGACGCAGGTTGATTAAGAAGAAACTAACAATTGGAAAGGGATTAGGGTGACTTGGACTTATGAATGGGTAACTCCATACTCAAATGCTATGGGATTAAGGGATGATGGCTAACTATCAAAAGTGCTCTTAACTAGGTTGTTAGTTAGTGTCCTGATTTCCCCCTAGGACTCGGTGCGGGTCCGTCCCTAGGCGACGTCTCCTAGAGCTACGGCATGGTCCTTATGACCTAGGGCCTCAAGAGGGACTAACTAACTTCCTAGGTGGCTTAGAATGAACCTACCCTAGTACCTAAACCATTGGCTGGGTTTAAAGCCAAGACCTAGTGTTGCTAAGGTCGACTAAATCTATCTGAAACCTATTGGCTGGATTTAAAGCCAAAGGAAACTCGACCTAGATTAGCCCTAAATTATACTCCGTCATTCTAAGATCACTACAGTAGGATTTGACTAACATTCATACACATGTGATATTGAAATTATGCTTGTTACTAGGCATGCAAATACGCATATAGACATGAATAAAAGCACTACCCACTTCATAACATCCATGTATAAACACATAGACATGAGTACAGCATGGATTAGATGTGTTTAGTAACAAACAAACTTCAATTAATATATATGTACTCATCTAAGTATTCTATCAAACACATAGACATGAATGAAAGAACACCCAATTAAACAAAACAAATCAAAACATATATATATATATATTTATATTCAGCCATCATATCCCATATCATAAGAGTATAAAATTAACCCATTACATAAGTTTTATCACCCTATACAAGCCTACTCAGACATAAAAACTCCTCTTTTTCTGCTCCGCATTGGGCTTTATTTATAGATTCGCGCATAGCCGGTCGACCGGCCTCTGGAGTACTCGACCGGCTTTCTTCAAGGGCTCTCTGGAGTGGCCGGTCGACCTAGCCGGTCGACCGACTCTTGAAGGGGGGGTCGTCCGGCTTTTCGACGAGGCTCTCTGGAGTGGCCGGTCGACCGACTTAACGTCCGGCTGACTTCCTTCATCCAATTTTTCGTCATTTCGGCCTTTAGTCTTCTCCCTTAGACCCGTGCATGTGCTATCTTCATCACCTTTCATTGTTCAATCTTTATCTTAACCCAAAGTCACCTGAATCATTGAAAATAAGCTATTAGTGTAGCATTTTATCTCTTAAACTCAATATGCACATTTATTCACGCTTAAGCCTATTTCTATCAAAAGTACTACACTAATGCATCATTATAAGCATTCAACACCTCTAAAGTATAAGTAAATGGCGATGCAAACACACACCAAATCACATATTCACTTAGGCATTTTAACAAACACATAGACATGTTTGATTTCCAATACATAGACATATTGAATCATGCCATATATTTATGTAAACAAACATATATTAATAGCCAAAGATCTACATGAATCCATTATTCAAAGCCCTAATCTAATACACAACAACAATCAACCCTAAATCTAGCCTACTCTAGCAACATATTTACAAGAAATAGAGAAAGAACAAGAAGAACTTCCCTAAATTCTTGCTTTGAAATCTATACAAATCCTTCAAATCTTTGTTTAGTGCTTCAATCCTAGCTTGGTGTGGGGTTTAGATGGTGATTTAAGGTGTTTTGTGAAGTAGGCAAAGGGATAGGGTTTATTAGGATTTTAGAAAATAAAGTTCCTCCTTTCAAAATCAGCTAAAACAAGCTTTTAATGGATTTCTTCAGCGCACAGCCAGTCGACCTAGCTGGTTAACCGGCTCCTCTTTCTTGCTCGACCGGCTTCAATCATGATGCTTTCTAGAATGGCCGGTCGACCGGCTCCTTAAGGAACTCGACCGGCTTAAATTCTCAATTCTCTAGAGCGGCCAGTCGACCTAGACGGTCGACGGTCGAACGGCTCTTCTTCTTAGTTGACTGGTTGGATCAAAATGATCCATTCTTCATTCTTTTTCTTTCAGTCTTCATCCGTTAGCTCATTTCTTCCTCGCGTAAGCTTGAACCCTTCCAAAACACTCCTAAAACATGGAATATAACACTTAGTATAGTATTTATGCATCTAAATACATTATGTACAAATATTAACAAATATGCATAAACTTTATACTAAGTGCACTCAATTATACTCTAGACACCCTTAAATGTGCATGCAAAAACTAGGTGCAAACACGTGCAAGTGACACACATCAACACCCCCAAACCTTCGCCTTGCTTGTCCTCAAGCAAGCCTAAATGAAGTCTATCCTCATGCTTTTCAAAGAGTTGCCAATTGCATTAACTTGCTATCTTTTCACATCTAAAGGGTACAAGGGGTCATTCCTTTCATGTAAGGGCTTCCCTAGTCTTTTTCAGATGCTCCCTTCAATCACACGAGGTCTCACACCTCTTGGGAATGTCACCAAGTAGCTAGAACCACCACAAACTTAGGATTCCAACTCACGCACTCGGAGTGTTGATACTTCGTGCTCTATCAACTAACATGGCCTCCCAATATGCACTTAGCCCCAAAGATACAAGGAAGAGAAGATACATCACAATGGCTCACATTGACGTAAGAGCCTTATTCACAATACATGAAAGAACAACAGAGATACTTGTGTCAAATTGACATTATGTCACTTGGCACTTATTCAATATACTTTGCTTTTCAATCTTTTTGTTGCCTTTTTGGCCCTTTTTTTTCATTTCTTTTCTCATTTTTGCATTTTCATTTTTTTTTGCACTTTTCTCAATACATAACATAGAACAAAAAGAAAAGAAAAAGAAGAGGCTAGGGCATACTAAAAGAATTGATCAAGGGATGGGCACTCATATCAACAACCCTTTAAAAACACCTTTTTCCAACCAAATTGTGGGGAAACTACAAGGTGTATTCTTAAAAATGCTCACTCCCCACAGTTTTCAAAAGGATTCTCTTTGAAATCTAGGTCATACCCTATGCTCCATTTACTCCCCATAATACACCCTCATCTTCTCCAATCAATTAAGTCAATAGCAAAAGCCAACTCTCCAACCAACGAGGAGATAAACCAACTCAAAATATGCAAAAACATTGAAAAATTTGAACACATTTTAAGCAAAAATAAGATATGGCAAGCAAATCTATCCCATATATGATATAAACAATAAATAAGCAACCACACCCCCAAACCTAAACTTTGCTTGTCCTCAAGCAAAAATCACAAAGCCAAACGACAAGCAATCAACATGAAACACCTATGGGGAATGCAGAGAGGGATAAATAAGGACAAGTAAAAGATGGATAGATACAACCTTGTTTTCATGTTGTCTGCAAATGCCAAAGAAAATCCAATGATCTACTAGCCTCTATCTTTTGTGGAAAGCACTAATGCTAAAAACAAAACAAAGAAGAGGGTAGAAGATATGCTATACAAGCTCACATTGACATTTGAAATGATAAACAAGGATGTAAAAAGAGGTAAAGGATTGATGCACAAATGAAGGAAAGGAGCATGAACAAGTAAGGAAGTAAAAATCTAACCTATTAAGAATGAAAACAAATAAAAGAAAGCCTAAAATATCAAAAGGTAAGATAAACAAAAGCAATCTAATCTATTATGTACAAAGCAAGAATAAGTACAAGAAAACTAATCTGCTATATACAAAGGCAAAGGCAAATAAATACAAGAAAAATAAGAAAAATATGAACAAGCCTAGGGTGCCTCCTAGTAGCGCTGGATTTAATGCCTCTAGTCGGGTACCAATGTTAAAGTAAAACATGTTTAAAGTTGCGTGGCACAAATTGCTGGATAATCATCAAAGCACAAAACATAGAAGGAAAAGGGTTATGCACTAAAGGTTGGGGCAATGAATGCAAAGTGTACCCCTTTTCAAGATCCCACCCCGAAATATCAAATGAGCATGTGGGTACAAGTGTGGAATGAAGCATACTCAAACGTGAAAAATCATGTCCCGGTTGCTCTTTAATTAGCCACCCCATGGCCTTCTTCACAAAATCAAGGGCTAAAAATACACCATCCTCATGAGTTAAAAATAAGTCAAATGCATGTAACATAAGAAATGTGCTTTCTAATCCTAGCTGAAAGTGTTCTATACAAGAAGGCACAAACGTAAGCTCCAAAGAGAGAGGCTCAATGGAATGGGCAAGGGGAGTGAGAATGACATTGGGAGAAGGAGGAGCAAGGATAAGGGAATTGGACATACTACACTCTTTTTCTCCACAAAATATAGCATTTTTAAGCTTGGGACATTCTAACTCCTCACTAGGGGTGGATTTGATCTTAATGGGTTCTATTTCCATCAATGATTCATCAAACATCCAAAAAGGCCTATAGATCATTCTTCTAAGCACACTAATTTCTTTTTTATATGTCTTCTTAGAGTTGTTATCTTGAACATCGTGATTCTTAACCCCAAGAGACTTATCATCTAAAACCTTCGAAATTGATATCTTGTTTTCCCCAATGGATGACTTGAAACCTTCACTAGCTAAAGTCTATTTAAATTCAACAATACATTCATCACTAACAGGTGTCATCTCACCATCATGCTCTTCACAAGGGGTAGGCACAAATGAAGGGGACAAAGGGGACTAAACGGATTTCTCGTCATGTATGCATGAATGCTCAAGGGAAGAATGCGTGCTAAACTCCCTAAATGCCGACTCGGAATGCAATTGAGTACTATCGACATAAGACTCAACCTCCATGTGTGTGGGTAATGTAGGAAGAGAGGAAAGGTTAGGTTCACATGACTCATTGGGTGGCAACGAAAGCGCAAGAGGATAGGGTACTATTTCCTCTAAAACATAACCATAAGAGTCATTAAGAACCAAATTACTATCATGCTCACTCTCATCCTCACTACAAGATGTGATTTCTCCATCTACCTTTCTTTCTAAATTCCTTTTCGAAACACCATCAATTTCACCCCTATTGTTCTCATCTCTAGGTTTCTCTCCTATCTTCTCAACTCGTTCTAAAGGTATCTCAACATTCTCACTCATGAGTAGCACACTCTCAACCACTCTCTCTAAGGACACACCTAAAGATTTGGTGTCTCGCTTCAAACTCTCTAGTTGTTCTTGGTTAGATTGGATAAGGGATAGGAGATAGCCAAGTGTTTTCTCTCGAGAAGAAGACCTAAAAGAAGAGGGCTCAATCGAGTGAAAATGGTAGTCTTTGCTTGTATGTTTTGGTAGTTGCTTTATTTGTCCAAGAACTTGATATACGTCTTTGAGTACAAGCTCTAAAGACCTGCAAGCGCACGGATCGTGCAGTGTAGTGTGTGCGAGAACGAGTGTCGAACCATAGGGAGGCTATGTTGTGAGATGGATTCTACATATGTGTTCTAAAATGTACCTAAAAATAAGAAATCTAAACTATCTATTTTTTGGGATTTTGGATTTTTGGTGATCGAGAGCTCTAACTCATATGAATTAAATTAAATTAAGGGAATGGAGAGTGGGAAACAAATTAATCTAGAAGGACTAACAAATGGAAAGGGGTTAGGGTGACTTCAACTTATGAATGGGTGATTTTATACTCAAATGCTATGGGATTAAAGAATGATGGCTTATTTTAGTGATTGCTCTTAAATAGGTTTCTAAATTAGTGTCCTAATTTCCCCCTAGGACTCGGTGCGGGTCCGTCCCTAGGCGGCGCCTCCTAGAGCTACAGCGTGGTCCTTATGACCTAAGGCCTTAAGAGTGACTAACTAGCTTCCTAGGTGACTTAGAATGAACCTACCCTAGTACCTAAATCATTGGCTAAATTTAAAGCCAAGACCCAGTGTCGCTAAGGTTGACTAATCCTATCCCGAAACCTATTGGCTGGATTTAAAGCCAAAGGAAACTTGGCCTAGGCTAGCCTTAAATTATGCTTTGTCATTCTAAGGTCACAATAATAGGATTTAACCTATTAACGCATTCATACATGTTCTAAGCCAAGGTGTTCGCAAATAAAGGGACCTATTCGACTACCAAACATCATCATGCTCAGATTATACCATTAGAAGCACTTAACAACCAACATGTATGCGTTATTGAAGTCATATTCACTACTAAGCATGCAAATATCCATATAGACATGAATATAAGCATTACCTACTTCATAGCATCCACATATAAAAACATAGACATGATTATAGCATGGACTAGATATGTTTAGTAATAAATAGACTTCAATTTATACACATGCTTCTCATTTAGGCATTTAATCAAACACTTAGACATGAATGAGAAAATAACCATTTGAACAAAAAAGTCAAACATGTATATATTCAGTCGTTTAATCCCATATCATAAGAGTATATAGCTAACCCATTACATAAGCTAAATCACCTTATACAAGTCTACTCAATCGTAATAAATGATAGAATGAAAGAAAGTTTTTGAAGCTTCCCTTTCATCCTAGCTAATCTTGTACAAAGCTCTTGAGCAACTTGAATCCAAATGTTGAAACCCTCTAGATTCTCTTGCTCCAAAATGATGAAATGTGTGAAAGAGTGTGTGTGTTGTAGGTGAAGACCAGGGTTAAGTGTGTGTGTGATGGGTGGAAAGATCCTCCCCAGAATTTTCAAAAGCTCTCTCCCAAAAGATCCCCCTTTTTAGTCTGAAAATCGGGCTTTTATATCGACTTTTCACAAACTGCTGGTCGACCGACTAGGCCACTGGCTTCTTCTCTTAGCTCGACCGGCTTTTTGGTGATGCTCTTTGGACTTTGGAGGGGTGGTCGTCCGGCTATTTTTGGCACCCTCTGGATTGGCCGGTCGACCGGCTCCTTCTTGGTAGTCCGGCTGGCTTCTTTCCTCCATTCTTTGTCTTCCCGACCTCTAATCTTCTCCTTTTGGCTCTTACATCTCCCATCTTTATTACCTATCATCGCCCAATCTCGATCTTAACCCAAAGTTCATCTAAGTCATTGAAAACAAGCAATTAGTGTAGCAATTTGTCTCTTAAACTTGATATGTACATTTGTTTACGCTTAAGCCTATTCTTATCAAAAGTACTACACCAATGCATTTTTTGAGCACTTAATATTTCTTAAACATAGGTAAATTACAATGCAAACACACACAAAAACACAACACATCAACACCCCCAAACCTTCTCCTTGCCTGTCCTCAAGCAAGCCCAATCTTAAATTTATTTCTAAAGCTGATACAATTGATTGCCTAAAGGATTGACTCGCTATCAAGGTTAGTCTAAAAAGTATGAAGGGGGCTTTCCTATTGTGGAGAGATCTCCAAATCTCTTTGGATACTCTCTCTACTTATAAGGGGTCTCGTTCCTTGTGGGAATTTCCCAAGTAGCCAATCCACCACAAGCCTAGGATTCTAACTCACGCACTCGGGATGTTGATATTTCGTGCTCCCTTAACCAACACGGCCTCCCTAACATGCACTAAGCCTCAAAGACAAGAAGAGAGAATAAACAAACGCAACGGCTTATAAAAAGCCTTATTCACGTATCTATAAAGATGATAACTTGTGCTAAGCTGACATTGTGTCACTTGTGCACTTATTCACTAACTTTTTGGTGGCTTTGGCTTTTTCTCTTTTTCATTTCATTTATATATATATATATATATATATATATATATATATATATTCACCTTTTTACCTTTTTCAATTTTTCTTTTGGATTTTTCATGCTTTGTATTCTATTCACAAAAAGAAAGAAAAATAAAGGCTTAGGAGCACCAAAAAAAGAACCAATCAAGGAAGGGGCATTCACATCAACAACCCTTTTCCAACACTCTTTCCTACCAAGCTATGGGGTGACTACAAGGGTTATTCTTTCAAGGTTCTCAGTCCCCACAACTTTGAAGGGCATCTCCTTCAAGACTTAGTTTTCAAACCACTTTATTCATTTCCCAACAATGCAACTCATATTCACCAATCAACTGAGTCAATCACAAAAGCTAATGCAATGATCAACCAAGAAATAAACAACTCTACATGCATCAAAATTGAAAAATTTTCACCATTTTTAAGCGCATAATGCAATCTACCCTAACCAATATATATAACAAGAAAACCAAACTCCCACACCCCTAAACCTAAACTTTGCTTATCCTCAAGCAAATAGATCAAAACACAAAAATAAGCAAATTGTCATTACAAAACAAGTAAGGGTGATAGGGATAGGGTATAAACATGGGGAACAAGTGAAGAAAGGATAGATATAACCTTGCATTTTTTTCAAAGCTTTCCATGCCAATGATAAATCGCCATACTAGTAATCCTATGACTCACAATTCACAGAGACTCACAAAGAAAGCAAGATTAGTAGCATTGCCTATGCATGCTTGCATTGGCATGTGCAATAATAAGCAATGGTGTATCTTATGGGACAAAGGATCGGGATTCAACAATTTGGTTTGGGTGCAAGAAAGATAAAAGAAATAAAATAAAAAGAAAAGAAAGTGAAACAAATGCAAAATTGCAAAATTGAACCTAGGTTGCCTCCTAATAGCGCTAACCACCATGCTGTCAGCCGGGCAAACACCAACTCATCTTCAACTTCTATAGATAGGGTCCTGAAGCATTAAAGCCTCCACACGAGCCATGCTCGGATCATATGCGTGCTTTAAGCGTTGCCCATTCACCATCAACTCTCGGCCATCCATCAAGTCTTTAATCTTGACTGCTCCAGAAAGATAGGCAACCATCACCTCATATGGACCATCCCATCTTGTCTTAAGCTAACCTGGAAAGAGTTTCAATCGTGAGCTAAACAGCCAAACTTTATCGAAAGGAGAGAATGATTTCTTAATAATGTGTTTATCATGAATTCTTTTCATCCTATCCTTATAAAGTTTAGCATTCTCATATGCCTCGAATCTAAGCTCTTCCAATTCCACTAGGTCTAGCTTCCTTTTCTCACCCACTCTTACCAAGTCAAAATTTAAGGCCTTGATGGCCCAATAAGCTCTATGCTCTAGTTCTACCGGCAAGTGACAAGCTTTACCATAAACTAATCTATACAGAGACATACCAATGGGAGTCTTAAAGGCGGTACGGTAGGCCTACAAAGCATCATTTAGCCTAATAGACCAATCTCTCCTATCGGGCCTAATCGTTTTCTCTAAAATATGCTTGATCTCCCTATTGGACACCTATACTTGTGATAAGGAGTGGCTACCTTATGGGTGATCGAATATATTCTCAACAAGGCCTCTAAAGTCCTATGGCAAAAATGCAAACCCCCATCACTAATCAAGACCCTAGGGATTCGAAATCTAGAGAAAATGTTCTCCTTAATGAATTTAACCACTATTTTATAGTCATTAGTGCGTGTGGGAATTGCTTCAACCCATTTGGACACATAATCAACGGCCACTAAAATGTATTGGTACCCAAAGAAAGATGAAATGGACCCATGAAATCTATACCCTAAACATCAAACAACTCACAAGGAAGAATAGGGGATAAAGGCATCATGTTTCTCCTAGAGATGGACCCGGATTGTTCACATCTCAAACACTTTTTACAATACTCTTGGGCAACCCTAAAGAAAGTGGGCCAAAATAATCCACATTGCAAGACCTTTGCGGCGGTCTTCTTCCCACTAAAATGACCTCCACACCCCTCATCATGACACATGCTCAAAACATTCTCAAACTTGTCCTCCGGCACACACTGGCGAATCATTTGATCCACACACACTTTAAAGAGATAGGGGTCCTCCCAAAAGAAATGCCTCACTTGTGCTAGGAACCTATCTTTTTCTTTCTTCTCCCAATGGGAAGGAAAGCACCCTGTGGCAAGGTAATTAACAATATGAGCAAACCAAGGTGTGTGATGAGATATGGCAAACAATTGCTCATCGGGGAATGAATCATGAAAAGGAGATGGATCACTAGAAGACTCACTAACAAGACGGGAAAGATGATCCGCAACTAAATTTTCTCTACCTTTCTTATCCCGGATTTCTATGTCAAACTCCTGAAAGAGGAGCAACCACCTAATCAAGTGGGGCTTAGATTCTTTCTTAGACAACAAATACTTCAATGTCGCATGTTCGGTGTAGACAATCACCTTGGATCCTAAGATGTATGACCTAAACTTGCCAAGGGAGAAAACTATTGCTAGAAGCTCTTTTTCCATGGTGGTATAGTTCTTTTATGCTTCATCAAGAGGCTTGCTAGCATAGTACACAACATGGGGCAACTTATCCTTCTTTTGACCTAAAATAGCTCCTATTGCATAATCGGATACATCACACATAACCTCAAATAGGAGACTGTAGTTAGGTGGCTGGATAATTGAGGATGTAGACAATACAGATTTAAGCCTATTGAAAGCTCTAACACATTCATCATCAAAGTCAAAAGGGACATCTTGTGCTAGGATCCTAGATAAGGGACATGCAATATGATTAAAATCCTTAATGAATCTACGGTAGAGTCCTGCATGCCCTAGAAAAGATCTAACATCCTTGACACACTTAGGAATAGGCAATTTCTCAATCAATTCTACCTTTGCTGGGTCAACTTGAATAACACTAGACGATACAACATGACCCAACACTATCCCTTGTTGTACCATAAAGTGGGATTTCTCCCAACTCAACACTAGATTCTTCTTCATACATCAGTCTAAGACTAAAGAGAGATGACTCAAGCACTCATCAAAGCTATCTCCAAAGACCAAAAAATCATCCATGAAAATCTCTAAATGCCTCTCAACCATGTCACTAAAAATGGCCATCATACATCTTTGAAAAGTCACTGGGCCATTACAAATATCGAAGGGCATTCTCCTATAAGCAAAAGTGCCATATGGACAAGTAAAGGTGATCTTCTCTTGGTCCTCGGGAAATACAGGGATCTAATTATAACCCGAATAGCCATCTAGAAAACAATAGTCACTATGCCCAGTACTCTATCTAAGATCTGGTCTAGGAAAGGCAATGGGAAATGATCATTCCTAGTTTTGGCACACACTTGCTCTTTCATGAATTCAGGAAATTGAGATGCTAAAGGGCAAGCTATGGTCTCATGAGATGATTCGGAACACAATGCACAAACTTCAACAACTAATGGAGCGGTGGAAGAACCTATAGAACTAGTCTTATAACTTTGGGATGAATGTTGCAGTCTCATGAACTAAACTTCGTTGCCTTCCTGTGCGCGAAGTGAATGGGCACTGTGCCGAGGGTCAGTTTTGTGGCGGGGAGCGAAGAGATACCAGAAGAATGATTCATTTGGATTGACGAGCTTTTTTAGCCGAAAAACTAAGAATCAATGGAATGTCTATCTATCCATAAACATCTATTCCATCTGTATATCTAGGGGATCTCTCTACACATATAATCTAAACCTTAGTCGTCAAAGCCTCAACCTTAGCAGGTAAATCTAAAGAAACTCCAACCTCACTAACACTTCTCTTGTTGCTTTCCTGACTAGACCTTTCCATGGCAAAATTTTGAAAAGAATTTTCAGCCATCATTTCTATTTTCTCCCATGCCTAGGTCGATCTCAAAAGATAGAAGCCACTACCAGAGGCGACACTGACCATCATCCTATTTTGTTCATTTAAGCCTCAAAAGAAGTATTGCATTAGGTCGTGATTGCCATACCTGTGGTGTGGACATTGTCTAAGAAGATCCTTGAACCTTTCCCAAGCCTCATGAAAAGATTCTAGGTCATATTGAGAGAAAGTCATAATGGCGATCCTAAGGTCTGTCGTCTTGGTCATGGGATAAAATTTTTTAAAGAACTTAGATTGAAGCTCAGCCCATGTAGTAATGCAACCATTAGGTAAGGAATGCAACCAAGTCCTAGCCTTGTCCTTAAGAGAGAAAGGAAACAATCTTTGACATATGACCTCTTGGGAGACATTAGGGACATAGAGAGTGGAACTTATCTCAACAAAATCAGTGATATGATCTAGAGGACTCTCATTGCTTCTCCCATAGAAGGAGGGAAGCATGGCTGACATATTAGGCTTAATCTCGAAGTTCGTCTTCCCCAAACCTGGAATTTGAATAGCCAAATTAGGCTCAAAGGCTTTGGGGAGAAAGAATTGCCTAACAGTGGGTTCCTCATTTATGGGTGGATCCGGTCTATGGGGCTCTCGTCTAAAATGATCTTAGGCTTGATGCCCAAGGTGATAATGAGGTGGAATGGGATTCATTAGGGGATTGGGAGGATTAGGAGGATGTCTAGGGTCGGCCATCTCCTCAAGAAGATCTCCTAAATTCCTAAAATGTCTAGCAATTCTATCGAGTTCTGGATTAAGAGGAACTAAGGGATTTCTAAGGGATCTCCTACCAAGTATGCACAAACTATCCTAACTCCAGCCACTTCAACCCACGAAAACCTCAATATTCCTAAAACTACAGCAAATAAACCACAATCCTAGAAAGTCTACAAAAACTAAAGACAAAAGTTGAAATAGATAAGCAAAAATTAAAGCAAGATAATATGAACAATAAACAAGATAAGCAAAAACTAAACAAACTATAGAGGAAAAGCAAGAAAAACAAATAAAGCAGCTACCAAAACACACAAGCAAAGAATGCAAATCACTGTGCCTCCCCGGCAACAGCGCCAAGAACTTGATACACGTCTTTGAGTGCAAGCTCTAAAGACCTGCAAGCGCACAGATTGATGCAATGTAGTGTATGCGAGAACGGGTGTTGAACCATAGGGAGGCTATGTTGTGAGATGGATTCTACATGCGTGTTCTAAAATGTACCTAAAAATAAGAAATCTAAACTATCTATTTTTTGGGATTTTGGATTTTTGGTGATCGGGAGCTCTAACTAAAATGAATTAAATTAAATTAAAGGAATGGAGAGTGGGAAACAAATTAATCTAGAAGGACTAACAAATCGAAATGGGTTAGGATGACTTCAACTAATGAATGGGTGATTTTTATACTCAAATGCTATAGGATTAAAGAATGATGACTTATTTTAATGATTGCTCTTAAATAGGTTGCTAAATTAGTGTTTTAATTTCCCCCTAGGAATCGGTGCCAAACTTTTTCTAGAAATAGGAAAGACCTTAAACCATTTCTAGCATTCAAAAAATTTTGTAGTTGATCTCTTCCATTTTGGCAAGAGAATATTATAACACATAGTACACACTTATTGTGTGGTTTTTTTTGCTCTAGATTTTCAAGAGTATATTACTTTGCTTATTCCCACACAAAAGGCTATTCTCTTGAGATAAGTTTCTTTAACCATAGGGTAGAAGACTAGAGAGTTGCATATTGCAACACCCTTATAGTAAAAAATATTTTGGGGGCCTTGTTCATGTGCTGCAACAAAGCTCATGACAGTTTTAGCTTCATCAAAGGCCTCACGCTTCAAGAGGTTAGCTTTACTTATTTTGCAAATATTAGTTATGTTCTATATGTTCTTGTGTGTGTTATGTAGTTATTTTATTTTCCTAGCATGTTTTCTTGGTTGAATTTTTTGAAAATATGGACTAGGATAGACCACATGTGATATTATCGACCCTTCAATTGGTATCAGAGCTTAGGCTCACACACAACATGCTTAGACTACGCAAGAATATTGTATTTGTATAAATATGTTAGTTATCTTGTGAGTGGCAATATTAGGAAATGTTGTGTTGCATATACTTGGGGTTTCATGCTTGTATGTGTAGTTGATATAAAATCCCTTTGATGGTTCGTATGTATGCATGATAGAGTTTCTTGTACGGTCAACAAACCTTGGCCATAGGTGATTACATGTATAGATCTTTGTGGTTATTGCATGTAGCTTTATTTAAAAGAAGCATAGGATGTTTTGATATCCTTGTAATGTTTCTTTTATGATTGTAAGCTTGTATTAGCAATAGCAAAATACATTATTGTTGTAATATTCAAAAGAGCAAGGAGAGAAGCAAGGAAAAATAGCATACGAGAGCAAATATGTCTCAGTCTGTCAAACAGCTCCTCCTTTGCAGTCGACCGGCTCGGGCAAAAATTGCAACAAAGATTGCTATTTTATGCTTGTTAGATTGAAGATTGAAGGGAGCCATCAAAGAGGGATTCTAACGTATTTTGGTGGATGTTTATAATACATTGATATATGTTTTAACATATTTGCATAAGCATAAACATGATTGCCACCTAGAAATATGCCCACTCATTAGGTTTTTAAAATTAGCCAATCCTATGTGTTTATTTCTCAGAGATAGTTAAGTTCATTTAAATGAGATTGGCTTAGAAAAGATAATTGTAAGCAATTATGTCTAAAGATGCCATGCAATCTCATGACAAAAATGAAAAACTTAACTTGAGATTTACAATATGACAACCTAAGGGTCCATACACCCATGTTTAGGTAAATAATCTATTATGGTATTGTAATGTTTTAATAATACAAAGGGGAATTCGCAAAAACCAAAGTGTTTTGCAAATCCAAAGTGTGTTTAGATCTAAAACAAAAAGCAAGAATATCAAAAATAGAGAAAACCTTTATGTTAAAATATTGACTGGGAGAGGGGATTGGAAATACCCCACAACTTTCCAGATCTGATTCACGCTAATGGTAAATGTCATTCCCCATCGGAGGGTGACACTTTATCAAGATTTAGCAAGGTAAATTTAAAATGTTTATTCAAAAGGGTGTTAGTGAGTTTGGCCATCCTATCGGTGGAATTCTTCGCTAAAGATCGCCTCACATAACATTGATTAAAGTCACTACCCTATCGGAGGGCTTAAGTCAAGAATGTTATGGCGAAGAAACATAAGGAATAGGTATACACTCAACTTAATGGTAGGTTCAGCTATCCCATTGATAGAGTTCACTACCGGATTTAAGCAGCCAAACAAAACAATGATTGAATTATTCAATTGGATCATATCCAGATAATTGCCAATTCAAATAAGCGGTGGCACTTAACTTAACGTTCATAAGTTTGGCCATCCCATAGGTGGAGTTCTTGTGAGGATGTTGAGACACTGTTACATGGAGTAGTTTAAGGGTTAATATACTCACAGGAAAATGATATAAAAGTACTTGTATGTTTTATTTCCAAAGATAGCATACATATTATACATGTATCAATTCCATACTCATAAAATAATTATGATTATATCATTGTATATCTGGAAAAATGTATTCATTCAGTCCACTAGCTACAATTCTCAAATAGCACAAGCTCACTGGACCGAATTTTATGGATTGAGAATAAAACTTGGACATAGTACTTAACGCAGAAGAGTACAAGTATGTCTTAATAACTCCTTGTCCTATTATGAGGGCAAACTCTTCTGAAGCCTAAAAAGATGTAGAGGCAAAATGGCAGAAGACTAATAGTATGGCCAAGTGCTATATAATGGCTTCTATGTCAGATATTTTGCAAAGCAAGCATCATCATATGGAAACTGCAAAAGAAATCATGACCTCACTATCTCGTATGTTTGTCGATAAAAGTAGGCCCAAAAGGCAAGGTGCTCTTAGAGAAATTATGAATCAAAGGATGGCAGAAGGAGCATTTGTTAGGGAGCATATGCTCAAATTGATGGGTTACTTCATTGCTGCTGAGATCCTAGGGGCAAACATAGATGAACAATCAAAGGTACACATATTTTTGGAGACTGTACCACCGTCTTACAGCTACTTCAAGCTTAATTATAATATAGGCAAGACGAACATGGATATGACGGAATTAATAAAAGAGCTCCTAGTTGTAGAAGCCATAATAAAAAATAAAGGCCACATAAACATAGTTCAAGCATCCACTTCTGGACTTAACCTGAAAGGGAAAAAGTTCAAAGGAAAGGGAAAGCAAAAACGTGGTCAAGGGAAAAAGAAGAAAAATGGTGAACAACCCAAACAATTAACAGGTGAAAAGCCTAAGAGCAAATGCTTTAAGTGTGGCCAGAAAAGGCACTGGAAAAGGGATTGTCCGAAGTACTTGGCACAAGGCCAAATAGGTACACCTCTTTGTTCTACATTGAAACCTATTTGGTGGCTGATTCTACTGATCCTTAGATTGTAGACTCTAGAGCCATAAATCATATTTGCAATTCTTTGCATTGGTTTCAGAAAATGAAGGAACTAGCTAAAGAGGAATTTGCTCTGAGGATGGGTAACGGAGCAAAAGTCTGGGCTGCTATAGTAGGGGGAATAGGCTTAAATTTCCATGTAATAGGAAGTTATTTTTTAGCAATGTTTATTATGTTCCAGATGTACGTAAAAACTTTATCTCTATTTCGTAATTAATTTTAGACTACTTTTGCATTAATTTCCATTCTGGTGTTGATATCAGTAGAGATGGAAATATTATTTGTTCCGATAGCATGCATGATAACTTGTTCTATATGAAACCAATTACAAATTCACTGCATAATATAGAATGAACTAATTCTAGAAAAGAAAGGTTTCTTCAACCAATGATACTTATCTTTGTCACCTACGCTTAGGGCATATTAGTCTAAAGCGAATTCGGAGATTAGTCAAGGATGGGCATCTTAGCTTATTAGATCTTGAAGATGTACCTCTGTGTGAATCTTGCCTCAAAGGAAAGATGACCAAACGGTCATTTTCTTCTAGAGGAGAAAGGACTAAAGAAGTATTGGAATTGGTTTATACCGATGTGTGTGGTCCTATGAGCAAACCAACACGAGGAGATTATGAGTATTTCATTTCCTTTACTGATGATTACTCTAGGTATGGATATGTATATCTAATGCAACGTAAGACTGAATCCTTTGAGAAATTCAAAGAGTTCAAGGCTGAAGTGGAGCAAAAATTGGATAAACGTATCAAAGCCCTTCGGTCTGATCGAGGTGGCGAATACCTCTAGGGTGAGTTCAGAGACTATCTTACACAAGAAAGGATTGTGTCTCAATTGATTGCACCAGGGACTCCCTAGCAAAATGGTGTAGCAGAGAGAAGAAATCATACCCTATTAGATATGGTTAGGTCAATGATGATTCATGCATCATTACCTTTATCTTTTTAGGGATATGCCCTTGAGACAGCAGCATATATCTTAAACTTGGTACCATCTAAATCAGTACCTAGTTCACCATAAGAACTGTGGACTGGGCGTAAGCCTAGTTTAAATCATCTCCACATTTGAGGTTGTCTAACTTATGTATTTAATAGTAATGTTTCAAAGTTGGAACCATGATCTGAGTTGTGCTATTTTATTGGGTATCCTAAGGGAACTAGAGATGGGATCTTTTATAATCCTAAGAAGCAAAAGGTGTTTATAAGTACCCATGCTAGATACTTAGAGAATGTGAAATGATCCAGAAAACACCAAATTTTGAAGTTGTTCTAGAAGGATTTCACAAGAATCTCCAGTAACACCTGTGGTAACTATAAATGGAAAGAAACAGCATATTACACCTAATATATCAGAGCCTTGTCGTAGTGGGAGGATATCCAGGCCTCCTGATAAATACTATAGAGAGTCATTTTAGACTTCTTTAGAGGTCAGGTGGTAGATCCCACAAGTTATGATGAAGCAATTTTCAACATAGATACCGACCAATGGCATAAGGCAATGGATTCAGAGTTAGAGTCTATGTATTCTAACAAAGTCTGGGATCTTGTAATTGCACCTGAAGGGGTAAAACCTATAGGGTGCAAATGGGTCTACATGAGCAAAAGAGGAATTGATGGAAAAGTTGAAACTTTTAAAGCAACGTTGGAGGCAAAAGGTTATACTCAGAAAGAAGGGATCGATTATGAGGAAACTTTCTCACCAGTAGCCATGCTTAAATCCATCAGGATACTTCTTACCATCGCATGTCATTATGAGTACGAGATATGGCAAATGGACGTTAAGATAGCTTTTCTTAATGGAGAGCTTGACGAGACCATTTACATAACACAGCCAGATGGATATGTTTCCAAAGGCCAGGAACATATGGTTTGCAAGTTAAAAAAATTCCATTTATAGATTAAAGCAAGCATCTAGAGAATGAAACGTCAAATTTGATCGTGCAATTAAATCTTATGGTTTTGATCAAAATATTGATGAACTTTGCATGTATAAGAGGTGTAATGGAAATGCTGTGGTTTTTTTGGTTTTGTATGTGAATGATATCCTACTTATTGGAAATGATGTGGGGATGTTATCATCCATCAAGGTTTGGCTTTCTACTTAATTTCAAATGAAGGATTTAGAAGAAGCTAGTTATGTTCTAGGCATCAAGCTTATGCAAGATCATAAGAACAGAAGGCTAGCCCTATCTCAAGCTTCATTTATTGAGAAGATATGGTCAGGTTTAACATGCAAAACTCTAAGAAGGCCTCATTACCTTCTAGACATGGAGTTTATCTATCTAGAGATCAATTTCCTAAAACACCTAAGGAGATAAAGAGCATTAAAAGAGTTCTTTAAGCTTCGGCGGTTGAAAGCCTTTTGTATGCCATGTTATGTACTAGACCAGATATCTGCTTTGCTATTGGCATGGTTAGTAGATATCAGTCAAACCCTGGAATGGCACATTGGGTCACGATTAAGCATATACCCAAGTTCCTGCAAGGGACTAAGGATTATGTGCTAGAATACCGTGCAGATGATCTAACGCCATTAGCCTATATAGACTCGGATTTCTAGTCCTACAGAGATTCTAGGAAGTCTACTTCTGGATATGTTTTCACTTTGTCAGGAGGAGCTATTTCATGAAGAAGTGTGAAGCAAAATTGTTTTGCTGACTCTACCATAGAGACCGAGTATGTAGCAGCATCTGAGGCTGCGAAAGAGGTAGTATGGCTAAGAAACTTCCTTTTCAACCTGGAGGTTGTACCAGCAGTTCACATACTGATAACTTTGTATTGCTACAACAAAGGTGTTGTTTCATAGTGCAAGGAGCCCAAGAATCACAAAAAGGGTTAACATATTGAACGGAAATATCATTTGATCCATGAGTTTATCCAAAGAGGAGATGTTGTAGTTGAAAAGATAGCTTCAGTGGAAAAACCTGGCGGACCCATTTATAAAGACTCTTCCAAAGAAAATGTTTACCACACATTTGAAGTCTATGGGTATTAGGTTGTGCAGAAGTTATCTTTAGTGCAAGTGGGAGATTGTTAGAAATGGTATGCCCTAAAGCTCACTTGTATTGACATTTTGGATATTAAACAATTTATAATCATTTTGTTAAATAGCATTATGAGTTTCTTACATATTATCTCTGTTGTGTTTTATTGATGTATGTATAAAGGTCCCTTCACTTGAACCAATGATTTAGGTATGCAGTGAGGCTGGACGCACAGTAGGTCCAAGTCTAGATTTAGTCATATCATAAATTGAGTTGGTAACTGAATAGTAATGTTGGGCACTCTATTGGGATAAGGTTATATTGAGAAAGTCTCCTCGTTGAGGGTGATCTACCTAGGTCATTAGAGGACTTTCTGGATTTATCTTAATAGTACGTGTGTCAAGTACTTGACAGGACCATTGTGAGTATGTTTTCTAGAGACGTACTATCAAAGAAATAAAACAAGATACTCACTACTACTAGATGATCATTGCTCTTAATCTTGAGCATATGTGGATGAACTAAAGAAGTTAGGATTTGGTACTTTGATTCGTTGTAGGTGAGATCTTACTTTATTAGGATCAACAGTCTTGTGAATTGAGTGCTAAGTTCTAATTAATTGGAACATGCATATGTAACATGGAATCGATGTCCCTCCTTTGAGATTGTCCATATTTATCATTCGAATCTAGATCTAGTGATACTACCTTTATGGGTGTTTCGGTCATATGGCTTGAGGGTTGCTCTCGAGATCAAGAGATTCCATGACCAAGGATGGTTGGCAATAGGACAAAAGACCCAAAAGAAAAGATGCAGCTAAATAGGTGATAGTACATAGGCCAAAGGACCGGCCTTAGTTGTAGGTATACATAGAGGGGCATTATGATGGGTTATTTAGTAGGTCAAAGACAAAGTTCACATTCTTTTGTGATAAGCTTTTAGGTAATAGCAATTATTCTTCGAGTGCAACTTTAATCTTATGGTGGAATAGATCGGAGTTAAAAATAATTATTATGTCGCCTAGATCGAGCAAGGACATTTTTTATTATTTTTGGAAGCCAAGTGATGTGTTGTGTTTTTGTGTGTTTGAATTGTTATTTGTCTACATTTTGGAGGTGTATTGAGCTTAATAGTTGCATTAATGTAGTACTTGTGCTAGCTATAGGCTTAAGTGTATATAACTGCACATAGTTGAGTTTAAAGGGTAAATGCGACATTAATGGCTTGTTTTGGATGTTATAGATGAGATTGAGGGCTATTTGAAGATCAACGAAGATGGAAATGGTTTGAGCAAGGATTGGAAGCATAATTGAAGATGAAAAGTGGAAGAAAATCAAGTTTGGAGGCTTCTAGACAAAGACCAAGATAATTGGAAGCAAAACAGAGCTAAAATGAAGCCAAAAGAAAGCAAAGAGACACTACCGAAACATTGGCTTCAAAGTACTGGTGTACCGGCTCACTATTCCGCCAAAAACAGAAAGCATACTTCTACTACCGGAATAGAGGGCCTTTGGTACCAGTGCACCGATTCACTATTCCTCCAAAAACAGAGAGCAAGCTTCTACTACCGAAATAGAAACCCCTTGTTACCACTGCTCCAGTAGAGTGTTCCAGTAGTTGCAGAAATTAGTTATATAAACCCGCTTTTAGTCATTTTGTAATAAGGGAAGTCATATTCTTTTACACCCATCTCCCAAACCCTAATTCCTCTTTCACCAACCTCCAACACATACACACTCACACACTTTCACCTAGTCTTAAGTTTATTTGGAGAGATTCAAACACTTGGATCAAAGGCTACTTAAGGATTTTGTGCAAGAATTGCTATGATGGAAAGGGAGTTTTCTCTTTTCTCTTTCATCCTCTATTATATTATGTTTGAGTAGATTTATTTAGGGTGATGACACTTGTGTAATGGGTTGATTATATGCTTCTATATTATGGTATTCAATGGCTTAATGTATATGCATATGCTATGCTTTTCTTGTTTCAATGGCCATTGTTTAATACATGTCTAGGTGTTTGATAATATGACTATGAGAGTTGCATATGTATAAATTGAAGTCTATTTGCTACTAAACATCTCTAGTCCATTCTATAATCATGTCTATGTGTTTATGTGTAAATCTTATGAAGTGGGTATTGCTTATATTCATGTCCATGTGTATGTTTGCATGCCTAGTTGTAAATATGACATCAATATTGCGTACATGTTGGTTCAAAAGTGTTTTTAATGGCGTAATCCGAGCATGACAATGTTTGGTAGTTGAATAGGTCCCTTTATTCACGAACACCTTGGCTTAGAACATGTATGAATACGTTAATAGGTCAAATCCCACTATTGTGACCCTAGAATGACGATGCATAATTAAAGGCTAATCTAAATCGAGTCTCCTTTGGCTATAAATCCAGCCAATAGGTTTTAGGGTAGATTTAGTCGACTCTAACGACACTAGGTCTTGGCTTTTAATCCAGCCAATGATTTAGGTACTAGGGTAGGTTTGTTCTAGGTCACCTAGGAAGCTAATTAGTCACTCTTAATGCCCTAGGTCATAAGGACCACGCCGTAGCTCTAGGAGGCGCCACCTAGGGACGGACCCACACTGAGTCCTGGGGAGAAATTAGGACATTAACTTAGCAACCTAGTAAAAGAGGAATTGGTGAGTAAGCCATTCTATGTAATCCCATAGTATTGGAATCTAAGATCACCCATTAACAAGTAGATGTCACCCTAATCCCTTCCATTTGTTAATTTGCTCTAAATAGCTTGTCTCTACTTTCTATTCCCATAGTTTAGTTTAATTCATTTTAGTTAGAGCTCTTGACCATTCAAAATTCAAAATCCCGAAAATAGGTTTTTTAGGTTTCTTTTTTTAGGCACACTCTAGAACACACACGTAGAATCCATCTCACAACATAGCCTCCCTATGGTTCGACACTCATTCTCACACACGCTACACTGCATCAATCCGTGTGTTTGTAAGTCTTTAGAGCTTGCACTTGAGAGACATACATCACCAAGGTTAATTGTGTCTTCTTGGTCCCTTCCCTAGTTGAAATGACTTTGAGAGAGTAATCTTGAAAGAGCAAATTCCATATTATGGTAATAGCCTTATTGGGCCAAAGTTTGAAATTGGGTTTGGGCTTTCTTTAGAGTCCAAGATAACCTAATTGGGCTTGGATGGTTTCTTATTAGGCTTGGGCCTCTACATGGGTTATGGACTATGTGTTGGGCTCAGATTGTGTGGGATTGGCCCAATCTTCCAAGACGTGCTAGAAAGTTACTACATGAAGAATTCAAATTGTACAAGTAACTTCCATGACATGTGGCAAACATTTACTACTAAGTAAAAGTTTCCCACATGGAAAGTTTACAAGGTTTATGTGCCAAAATTTTTCTATAAATAGGCAAGACCTTAAACCATTTCGAGCATCCAAAAAATTTTGTAGTTGATCTCTTCCATTTTGGCAAAAGAATACTACAACACATAGTACACACTTATTTTGTGGTTTTCTTTGCTCTAGATTTTCAAGAGCATATTACTTTACTTCTTCCCACACAAGAGGCTATTCTCTTAAGATAAGTCTCTTTAACCATAGGGTGGAAGACTAGGGAGTTGCATATTGCGACACCCTTATAGTAAAAAATATTTTGGGGGTCTTGTTTATGAGCAGGAACAAAGCTTGTGATAGTTTTAGCTTCATCAAAGGCCTTACGCTTCAAGAGGTTAGCTTTACATATTTTGCACATACTAGTTATGTTCTATATGTTCTTAAGCATGTTCTTGTGTGTGTTATATGGTTATTTTATTTTCCTAGCATGTTTTCTTGGTAGAATTTTTTGAAAATATGGATTTGGATAGACCACATGTAATATTATCGATCCTACACATGAACCATTAGATGGATTTAAAGCTAAGACCTCGAGTTCCGAGGGTTGACTAAGCCTATCCAGACTTCTATTAGTTGGATATAAAGCTAAAGAGGACTCGATCTAAACTAGTCCTAACTTATGTACTGTCATTTTGGGGACACTAAAGCGGATCAATATGTAGTAAGTGCAGTCCTACATGTTTTAAAACAAGGCATTATGAATATGATGTCCTATCCATGTTACAAACACTAGCGAGTTTGATTTATGCCATTGAAGGCATTCAAGTATCAATATGTAGCATTGATTGAGCATTTATTCATTATAAGGCATATTTCATACTCACATGGACATGAATAGAATCAACCCACTTCATATTATCTATAATCACACATATTGACATGCATAATTTGAGGATTAGAAGTGTTTTATAGCAAATATAAACCAATCTATATACATACAACTTATTCAAGCATTACATCAAACACATAGACATGAATTGATATAAAGCTTCTAAAAATAAGAACTTAGTATGTATATATGTAAGCCAATAAAACCCCAAAACATAGAGTATCCCATTACACAAGTTAGGTACCCTAAATCATCTACTCAAGCATGAAGTAAATGAGAATGAAATAGATTATAGAAATCTCCTCTTTCATACTCTCTTGTTTCTTTACAAACAGGAACAAATCTTCACCAAGTAATGTTTGAATCCTCCAAAATCAACTTAATTTCAAGTGGGTGTGTGCATTAGTGTGTAAATCAGAGATAGGTGAGAAAAGGGTTTTGTGTGTGAGAAATAGGTGTGTGTATGGGTCTCTGAAAATCCCCTTTTAAAAGCTAAAAAGTCAAGTTTATAGCATTTGTTGCACACAGCTGGTCCATCTAGCCGGTCGATCAACTTCTCATCTTAACTCATTTGGCTTTCAAAATGGTGCTCTTTGGACTGGTCGGTCGACCGACTTTTGGCGGGGGTTGATTGGCTTAAAATGAGTTCCTTTCTGGAGTGGCCGATCAACCTAGCCCATCGACCGGCAATTTTTCTAGGTCGACCGGCTCCTTCAGTTGGCTTTCTATTGTCTCTTTCTTGCTCTTGTCTTTCATCACATGACCTGTATCTCCTCTTTCTTTCATGTTCAAGCTTCGTTTCAACCCTATATCTCACCTAAGGCACAAAATTAAGCATTTAGTGTAGCATTTGACTTAGAATCTCAGCTATGTACATTTGCTTATGCTTAAGCCTAACTCTAGTATATGTGCTATACTAATGCATCTTTTAAAGCTCAAGATACCTCTAAAACAAGGGAAATTAACAACATAAACGCAGACAAAAACACAACACATCACATAGCACTTGGTCGTAGCATCAAATCTCATCCAATTCTACTCAGAATCTTGTTAAGTACTAGTAGAATCAATCTCTATCCGGGGATAGAGTTGGGTAAGGACAAACTTGTACCTATCCTCACCGAATACTTTCTCTAAGTTCCTCTTCCAGACAACTAATTTTGGCCTATTAACTTATTCTTAAAGAGAATACCCACCAAACCGTTGGAGGAACTACATAACATTATACTGGATACACATATAATGATATTGCAAATGAATGAGTAGAATAATATGATACAAGTATGATATGTATGTAAAAATGGAAAACAACATGCAATAAGCCTTTTTACATTGTTTTTCATTTAATAGATAAACCCTTAGACTACTATGATGTAACAGTGTCTCAACCCTATCAACTTGAACTCTATGGATGACATGACCAAACAAATGAATAGTTAGTAAGGCTTAAGCCTATTTGGATAATGCTTATCTAGATAGTCACTATCTAACGGTATCCAATCATTATTTTATTTGGCCTCTTAAATGACCTTGGGGCCTTCACCAACGGGATGGCTGAACTCATGATTTGAGTTGAGTGTTAATAACCATTCCTTAATGTTCATTCCCCTTTTATGTATAGATTTGAGCCCTCCGACGGGGTAGTGACTCTCATCCATATACAGTGAGACCATCAATGATAAAGAACTCCACCAATAGGGTGGTTGACCTCCACCAACACCCTTATGAATGAACACATTAAGTCCACCTTGATAAATCTAGGTAACTATGACACCCTCTAACAGGAAGGTCAATGCCACTTACCTTTAGTGTGAACTGGACATGGAAGGTCGTGAGGTTTCTAATCCTCTCTCCCATTCGATATTTTGACTTTAAGGGTTTATCTATTTATCTTAGTCTAACCTGTTTTATATCTAAATACCACCTTTGAATAAAAATACCCCAGAATGTTCTTGACTTGAGTCTTCTGATAAGGTAGCCACTCTCGTCAACATCCCGAAAAGTGATCCTTAGTGAAGAACTCCACTGACAGGATGGCCGAACTTACTAACATCTTTTACATTTTAAGATTCAACTTTATATTTCCAAAAACATTTCATGGTACTTGATGTATCTCTATTGGACAAGCCTTAAAAGGCCTATAAGCACACGGATCAGTGTAATATAGTGTATGCAAGTACAAGTGGTGAACATAAGGAGGGTAATATGTGGAAGGAATCCTATGTGTGTGTGCTTTTAGAAAGTGCCTAAAAGAAAACCTAACCTAAACAATTTTTGTACTTTTGGAATTTTGGGAGCTAAGGGGAACACTATGAATACTAGAAAGGAAAAGTGGGAACTAAGCTAACCTAAGCCGATTAAAACAATAGAAAGGTGATAAGGTGACCTACACTTGCGAATACGTGACTTTTTACCTCGTTGCTATGGGATTCGGGGATTGACTTATCTAAGTGATGCTCTAATACTAAGCAACTAGCAAGTATCCTAATTACACTCAAAGACTCAGTGCGGGTCCATCCCTAAGCATGCACATTTAGAGCTATGGTATAGTCCTTTTGTATCTAAAGCCATAGGAGGGATTAGAAAGCTACTTAGGTGTCCTAGAACAAACCTGCCCTAGCTTCTAAACCATTAGCTGGATTTAAAGCTAAGACCTAAGGTTACTAAGGACGACTAAACCTATCCAAACTTCTATTATCTAGATTTAAAGCTAAAAAGGAATTGATTTAGGTTAGTCCTAACTTGTGCATCATCATTTTAAGGACACCATAGTAGATTGATGTCTAATAAGTGCAATCCTACATGTTCTAAGGTAAGGCGTTATGAATATGACGTCCTTTCCATGATACAAACACAAGCAAGTTTGATTTACACCATAAAAAATATTTAAGCATCAATATATAGCAGTATTTGAGCATGTATTCAGAATAAGGTACATTTCATACACATATAGGCATGAATAGAATCAACCCACTTCATATTATCCATAATCACACACATAGACATGCATAATCTAAGGATTAGAAGTGTTCTATAGCAAATACAACTCAATCTATATACATATAACTCATTCAAGTATTACATCAAATATATGGACATGAAATGATATAAAGATTTTCAAAATAAGAACGAAGTATGTATATATATAAGCCAATGGAATCCCGTAACAAAGAGCATAAAATCAACCCATTACAGAAGTTTAGTTACCCTAATCTATCTACTTAAGCATAAAATAAAAGAGGATGAAAGAAGGTAAAGAAAGCTCCCCTTCTGTTCTTGCTTGTTTCTCTACAATCTTGTGCAGATCCCGACTAAAATTTGTTGTAATCCTTCAAAAATAAGCTTAGATCTAGGTAAATGTATATGTTAATATATGTATTAGATATGGGTAAAGGTAGGATTTTGTGTGTGTTGATAGGTGTGTATGTTAATATGTGTATTAGAGCTAGATGAAGATAAGGTTTTTTGTGTGTATGTGATGGGTGTATGAAGTAGTGGTGATAGATGATAAAAAGTGATAATAGTAGTCCCTATTTATAGCCTTTAGCATTACTACCGGCTGGCTAACCGACTGGTCAGTTGAAAGGGGGGTTAGCCAACTCAAATTTGGAGTACACTGGAATTACCGGCTAACTGTACTAGTCAGTCAATAAGCTAAGCCAGTACAAGCCTTTCTTCTCTAGAATTATCGACTACCTAATTGGTCAGTCGGTTGCTCTTATAGGTTAGTCGGTTCATCTTAAGGTCTTCATTCTTCATCTTTTTTGCTTCTGACTTCTTCTCCATACTCGTACACCCTTGGTCTTTATCACCCTTCATCGTGTGAGCTCAGCAACAAACCCAATATCACCTAGGTCATCAAAAAAGGGCAACTAGTATAGCCGTTACCTCTTAAGCTCAACAATGTACAATTACTTCGCTTAAGCCTATCTTTTGTGTAAGTACTAAACTAATGTATCTCTTAAAGCTCAAAACACCATTAAAATATAAGCAATTACCAATGCAAATAACACAATACATCAACACCCCCAAACCTTCTCCTTGCTAGTCCCTAAGCAAACCCGATCCTAAGTTTATCTCTAAGGTTGATGCAAAGGGTTGCCTTAGGGGTTGACTCGCTATCAAGCTTAGTCTAAGAAGCATGAAGGGTACATTCTAATTGGTGAGAGGTCCCCAAGCCCTTCTGGTTTCTCCCTCTATTCACAACAGGCCTTGCACCTTATGGGGACTTCCCAAGTAGCCAAACCACCATAAGCCTAGGATTTTAACGCACACATTCAAGGTGTTGATATTTCGTGCCTTCTCAACAAACATGGCCTTCCCAACATGCACAAAGCTTCAAAGATAAGAAGAGAGAAATTATACAAACACAATGGCTTATAAAAGCCTTATTCAAGTATCTACAAAGAGAATAGCTTGTGCTAATTTGACATTGTCACTTATGCACTTATTCACAAAAATTTTTTGTGCCTACTGGCTTTTTCTCTTTTTCAATTTTTTTCAACTTTTCAACTTTTTGATGTTTTTGCACCTTTTTGCCTTTTCTATTTTTTTGCATTTTTGTATTTTCATTACATAATAAAAGAAAAGAAAAAGAGGACATACGCACATAAAAAAGAACCAATCAAGAAAGGGGCACTCACATCAACAATCCTTTTTCAACACTCTTTCCTACCAAGCCATGGGATGGCTACAAGGAGTATTCTTAAAGATACTCACTCCCCACAACTTTCAAGGGCATCCTCTCCAAGACCAAGTTTTCAATCCACTCCATTCACTCCCCACAATGTAACTCATTTTCACTAATCAATTGAGTTAATCACAATAGCTAACACAATGATCAACCAATAAATAAATAACTCTACATATATCAAAATTGAAAAATTTTCACCATTTTACGAACATAATGCACTCAATTTTAATAAAAACATAAAGCAATAAGAACCAAACTCCCACACCCCCAAACCTAACCTTTGCTTGTCCTCAAGCAAATAAATAAAACCAGATGACAAGCAAATAATCCACACAAAGCAAGTATAGGTGGTGGGGACAGAGTAGAGAAATAGGAAACAAGTAGATAAAGGATAGATACAACCTTGCATTGTCTTGAAAGCCTTCCATGCCAATGATAAATTACCACCTAATCAAGCGGGGCTTAGATTCTTTCTTAGACAACAAATACTTCAATGCCACATGATCGGTGTAGACAATAACTTTGGACCCTAGGATGTATGACCTAAACTTGTCAAAGGAGAAAACTATTGCTAGATGCTCTTTTTCCATAGTGGTATAATTCTTTTGTGTTTCATCAAGAGTCTTGCTAGCATAGTACACAACATGGGGCAACTTATCCTTCCTTTGACCTAAAACAGCTCCTATCGCATAATCGGATGCATCACACATAACCTCAAATTGGAGACTATAGTTAGGTGGCTGGATAATTGGGGATGTAGACAATAAGGATTTAAGCCTATTGAAAGCTCTAACACATTCATCATCAAAGTCAAAAGGGACATCTTGTGCTAGGAGCCTAGACAAGGGGTGTGCAATGTGACTAAAATCCTTAATGAATCTACGGTAAAATCCTGCATGCCCTAGAAAAGATCTAACATCCTTGACACACGTAGGGACAGGCAACTTTTCAATTAATTCTACCTTAGCTGGGTCAATTGGAATTCCACTAGATGATACAACATGACCCCACACTATCTCTCATTGCACCATGAAGTGGGATTTCTCCCAACTTAACACTAGATTCTTCTCCACATATCGGTCTAAGGCTAAAGAGAGATGACTCAAGCACTCATCAAAGCTATCTCCAAAGACTAAGAAATCATCCATGAAAATCTCTAAATGTCTATCAATCATGTCACTAAAAATGGCCATCATACATCTCTAAAAAGTCACTGGGGCATTATAAAGACCGAAGGGAATTCTCCTATAAGCAAAAGTACCATAGGGACAAGGAAAGGTGGTCTTCTCCTGGTCCTCGGGAAACACAGGGATCTAGTTATAACCCGAATAGCCATCTAGAAAACAATAGTAGCTATGCCCAACTACTCTATCTAAGATCTGGTCTAGAAAAGGCAATGGGAAATGATCCTTCCTAGTTTTGGAGTTGAGCTTCCTATAGTCAATACAAACTCTCCATCCCATGGGAGTACGTGTAGGGATAAGCTCTCCTCTTTTATTCTCAACAACTGTGATCCCGAACTTCTTAGGGACAACTTGGACCGGGCTAACCCACTCACTATCGGAGATCGGATAAATAATGCCTGCATCTAAAACTTAATGATCTCTTTCTTAACTACTTCGCTCATGTGTGGGTCTAGCCTCCTTTGCATTTCCCTAGAAGGAATGGCTCTATCCTCAAGGTGAATACGATGCATGCAAACCGAAGGGTCTATACCTCTCAAATCATCAATTTTCCACCCTATAGCCTTCTTATGTTTCCTAAGGACCTTTAAGAGACGCTCCTCATGCTCACTAGAAAGATCGGAAGCTATGATGACCGGAAGGGTCTCACTAGAGCCTACGAATGCATATTTCAAATGATTGGGAAAGGGTTTAAGCTCTAAAGAAGGGCTAGGCTCAACCAAGGGGGACTTAACCTCAACATCATCAATGGGGACATCACTAGAAATGAGACTAGAAGGATTAACCTTAAGTGACTTATTAGTCAAATGGCTCTCAATCAAGGAAGTAAAAGCTACACATTTCCTCTCTAAGGTCTCCAAATCAAAACTAGACATCAATTTCTCAAATTTCTTCAATTCTTCTCCATCGGTTATAGTCTTCTCTATAAGATCCTCAACGCAAGAATCAATCACATCCACCCTAAAACATTCTTCTCTATCCTCTCCTCCTATACTAGCCCTATTCACAGCCTCTGCAACCTTTATAGTGGATCTCAAATTCCAAAATTTCATCTCCAATACCCCCGACCTACAATGGATAATGGCATCTGCGGTGGCAAGGAAGGGGCGACCTAGAAGAATGGGTGTAAAATGTCTAGAGTCATGTCCCGAATCCATATCTAACACTATGAAGTCAACAGGGTACACAAACTCACCTACCTGGACCATAACGTCCTCTATCACACCCCTAGGTCTACGCTCAGACCTATCAGCTAGCTGAAGAGTAACATGTGTAGAAGACAACTCACCTAGACCTAGCTGCTGATAGACAGAGTAGGGGATAAGATTCACACTAGATCCTAAATCTAATAAGGCGTGATCAATTTGGGACTCACGGATCCTACAAGGAATGGTGAAGGCTCCGAAGTCACTCATCTTGGGCGGAAGGCCCGAAGTACAAATACTACTCACCTTCTCCGTAAGCCTCACCTTCTTAGGAATGTTTGATGACCTACGTTTCCTTGTACAAAGATCCTTAAAGAACTTAGAATAAGAGGGGATGGAAATGATCGCATCTATCAAAGGAAGATTGACCTTAAGGTCCTTAAGATGCTCTAAAACCTTGAAGAACCTAGAATCCTCACTAGGTGTAGGCCTCTCTAAGGCGGATGGAAAGGGAACTCTAGGCTCTATACCACTAGATACATGGGAGTCATCAATAGGCTCTTTTCCCTCCAGATATGGATGGGAAGTACTACTCTCTCCATGATCTCTAATGGGCTTATCTCTCTCAACAGGACCTTCTCTAGAATTTCCCTCAACAGGGCTACCATGTGGTGCTCTAGACTCGAAAGGACTACTAGGTGCAGGCATTGCAAAGTCAACTCCTACCCTATTCTCCACTACCCGACCGCTCCTAAGAGTGGTGACGGCCTTAGCCTGGGCCTGAGGGGGAAAAGTGGTATCGGTGAAGGAATAGCACTGGACTCTAGGGTTCACCTCCGGCTGAGAAGGCAATTTCCCGGGATCTCTAGCGCTCAATTGACTAGAAATCTGTCCTAACTGTGTCTCAAACCTTACCATCTGTTGCCTATAGCTAGCCATCTTTTGCCTATTGTCAGCTAACTCTTGCTGCTAACTAGTTAATACCTGCTACTGATTCTGAATAAACTGCATTAACTTCATCACATCATTACTTGGAGTTTGGCTACTAGAGGTAAAGCTTGAGGTTAAGGAGCACTAGTGAGATGGGGCTGATTAAGATGATAAAAACCTGGGGGATACTGAGGACGGGGTCGCTGCTGAGGTGGAACTTGAGGATGTGAACTAGACTCATGCTGTCCTTGTCTCCAAGAAAATTTCGGGTTGTCCCTCCAACCCGGATTGTATGTATTCGAGTATGGATTATACTCACGAGAATAACCTTGTTTGGCACACACTTGCTCTTTCATGAATTCAGGAAATTGGGATGCTAAAGGGCAAGCTATGGTCTCATGAGATGACTCGGAGCACAATGCACAAACTTCAACAACTAAAGGGGCGGAGGAAAAACCTAAAGAACTAGTCCTATGACCTTGGGATGAAATGGACAAAGAAATGAATTGATCTAGTTTATTTGTCAAAGCCTCAACCTTAGCGGGTAAGTCTAAAGAAACTCCAACCTCATTAACACTTCTTTTGTCGCCTCCCCGACTAGACCTTTCCATTGCAAAATTTTGAAAAGAATTTTCAGCCATCATTTCTATTTTCTCCCATGCCTCGGTCGGTCTCAAAAGATAGAAGCCACTATCGGAGGCGGCATTGACCATCATCCTATTTTGTTCATTTAAGCCTTGAAAGAAGTATTGCATTAGGTCATGATTGCCGTACCCGTGGTGTGGACATTGTCTAAGAAGATCCTTGAACCTCTCCCAAGCCTCATGAAAAGATTCTAGGTCATGTTGGGAGAAAGTCATAATGGTGGTCCTGAGGTCGGCCGTCTTGGCCATGGGATAAAATTTTTGGAAGAACTTAGATTGAAGTTCAGCCCATGTAGTAATGCAACCATTGGGTAAGGAATGCAACCAAGTCCTAGCCTTGTCCTTAAGAGAGAAAGGAAACAATCTTAGACGTATGACCTCTTGAGAGACATTGGGGACATGGAGAGTGGAACTCATCTCAACAAAATCAGTGATATGATCTAAAGGACTCTCATTGCTTCTCCCGTAGAAGGAGGGAAACATAGCCAACATATTAGGCTTAATCTCGAAGTTCGTCTCCCCCAAACCCAAAATTTGAATAGCCAAATTGGGCTCAAAGGCTTCGGGGAGAAAGAATTGCCTAAGAGTGGGTTCCTCATCTATGGGTGGATCCGGTCTACGGGGCTCTCGTCTAAAATGAGCTTGGGCTTGATGCCTAATGTGATTATGAGGTGGAATAGGATTCATTAGGGGATTGGGAGGATTAGGCAGATGATTGGGATCGCTCATCTCCTCAAGAAGATCTCCTAAATTCCTAAAATGTCTTGCAATTCTATCGGGTTCTGGATTAAGAGGAACTAGGGAATTTTTAAGGGATCTCCTACCAAGCATGCACAATCTATCCTAACTCTAGCCACTTCATCCCCCAAAAACTTCAGTATTCCTAAATCTATAGCAAATAAACCACAATCCTAAAGAGTCTATTAAAAACAATGACAAAAGCTAAAATAGATAAACAAAAACTAAAGCAAGATAACATGAACAATAAACAAGATAAGCAAAAAATAAATAAATAAACAAACTATAAAGAAAAAGCAAGAAAAACAAATAAAGCAACTACCAAAACAAACAAGCAAAGAATACAAATCACCGTGCCTCCCCGGCAACGACGCCAAGAACTTGGTGTCGTCTTTCGAGTGCAAGCTCTAAAAGACCCACAAGCGTACGTATCGTGCAATATAGTGTGTACAAGTGCGGGTGTCGAACCACAGGGAGGTGTGAATAATGTGTGTGAATTCTATGCTTGGTGCTCTAGAAAGTGCCAAAAAGAAAGATCTAAACTAAACATATTTTTGGGGTTTTGGATTATCGGGAGCTCTAGGTAAAAGAAATAAAACTAAACTACGATTATGAAATATGGGAACACAAGTTGGTCAAGAGGGAACTAACAATTGAGAAGGGGTTAGGGTGAGTTCGACTTAAGAATGGGTAATTCTATACTCAAATGCTATGGGATTAAGGGATGATGGCTAACTATCACGAGTGCTCTTAACTAGGTTGCTAGTTAGTGTCCTAATTTCCCCCTAGGAATCGTTGCGGGTCCGTCCCTAGGCGGCGCCTCCTAGAGCTACGGCGTGGTCCTTATGACCTAGGGCCTCAAGAATGACTAACTAACTTCCTAGGTAGCTTAGAATGAACCTACCTTAGTACCTAAACCTTTGGCTGGATTTTAAGCCAAGACCTAGTGTTGCTAAGGTCGACTAAACCTATCCGGAAACCTATTGGCTGGATTTAAAGCCAAAGGAGACTCAGCCTAGACTAGCCCTAAATTATACTTCGTCATTCTAAGGTCATTACAGCAGGATTTGACTTGCTAGTGCGTTCATACATGTTCAAGGCCAAGGTGCGCGTGAATAATGGAACCTATTCAACTACCAAACAACGTCATGTTCAGTTCACACTATTAGAAATAATTAACAACCAACACGTATGCGTTATTAAAGTTATGCTCGTTACTAGGCATGCAAATATACATATAGACATGAATAAAAGCATTACCCACTTCATAGCATCCACATATAAACACATAGACATGATTATAACATGGATTAGATGTGTTTAGTAACAAACAAACTACAATTTATACACATGTTACTCATCTAGGCATTTTATCAAACACTTGGACATGAATGAGAAAATACCCATTTGAATAAGAAAATTCAAAACATGTATATATATACAGCCATCATATCCCATATCATAAGAGTATATAGTTAACCCATTACATAAGTTAAATCACCCTACACAAGTCTACTCAATCATAATAGGAAATAGAATGAAAGAAAGATAATGAAGCTTCCCTTTCATCCTAGCTAATCTTGTACAAAGCTTTTGAGCAAACTTGATTCCAAAATGTTTGAATCCAGCAAATCAAGCTTGGTTCTTAGTGAGAAATGTGTGAAAAGTGTGTGTGAAGTGGGTGGGATCTAGGGTTAAGTGTGTGAGAATTTTAGGTGTGAAGTGTGTGCTATTCTTCCAAAAAGTCCTCCTTTTTTTTCTGCAGAATCGGGCCCATTTATATGTTCTCAGCAGACAGTCGACCGGCCTCTAGACCTAGCTCGACCGGCTTTTTAATGATGCTCTTTGGACTAGCCGATCGACCTAGCCGGTCGACCGGCTCTGGAGTGGTGGTCGTCCGGCTATTTTTTGCACCTCTCTGGAGTGGCCGGTCGACTTAGCTGATCGACCGGCTCTTTTTCCTTGGCCATCTGGCTGACTTTCTTCCTCCATTCTTTGTCTTTTCGGCCTCTGGTCTTCTCTCTTAGACCCGTGCATTTCCCATCTTCATCACCTTTCATCATCCAATCTTGATCTTAACCCAAAGTTCACCTAAATCATTGAAAACAAGCAATTAGTGTAGCAATTTGTCTCTTAAACTCGATATGCACATTTCTTTACGCTTAAGCCTATTCTTATCAAAAACACTTCACTAATGCATCATTATGAGCACTCAACACTTTTAAAATATAGGTAAATGACAATGCAAACACACACAAAAACACAACACATCACATTGTGTTCTGAGTCCACTCACGAGACCGTAGCTTGCCCCCCAGCACCATAGTTTTTCGAGTTCATTCAGGAGTGACTCTATGCCACACAGGGGTACTCACGAGAGCACAATCCTTTTCAAACACATACAATCCAGGTCAGAGAGATAACCCTAAGTTTTTGTGAAGCCAGGGTCAATTTAAGTTTTCCCATCCCTAGCCCCAGGCCCCATTCCAGTAGTGACCTCATCCTATTAATCATCTAGGGTTTCATAATATGAACCATACTAGACTCCCTAGTGTTGCTCAGTCTTAGGCACTCCTACACTTGTCTCTCAGTCTCATAGTGATGAGAAGCTAGATCTTTTGTGCAAATGTTTCAGACCCATGAGCAGGAGTTAGTGGATAATAAGAAAGAGCTAGCTAGTTATAGACAGCATATGGCTAGGGTAGAAGCACAATTAAGGTAGCTTTCCAATTAGATAAGCACTAGAGGCCCTGGGAAACAGTCTACACAACCAAAGGTGAACCCTAGAGTCCAGTCTTGTTCCTTCTCCAATCCCACTCATTCCTACTTAGCTCAGGTTAAGGTAGTCACCACTTTAAGGACCGGTAGAATAGTGGATGGGGTCGTCTTTCGAGTGCAAGCTCTAAAAGACCCGCAAGCGTACAGATCATGTAATATAGTGTGTACAAGTGCGGGCGTCGAACCACAGGGAGGCGTGAATAATGTGTGTGAATTCTATGCTTGGTGCTCTAGAAAGTGCCAAAAAGAAAGATCTAAACTAAACATATTTTTGGGGTTTTGGATTATCGGGAGCTCTAGGTAAAGGAAATAAAACTAAACTACGATTATGAAAAATGGGAACACAAGTTGGTCAAGAGGGAACTAACAATTGAGAAGGGGTTAGGGTGACTTTGACTTATGAATGGGTAATTCTATACTCAAATGCTATGGGATTAAGGGATGATGGCTAACTATCATGAGTGCTCTTAACTAGGTTGCTAGTTAGTGTCCTAATTTCCCCCTAGGACTCGGTGCGGGTCCGTCCCTAGGCGGCGCCTCCTAGAGCTACGGCATGGTCCTTATGACCTAGGGCCTCAAGAATGACTAACTAACTTCCTAGGTGGCTTAGAATGAACCTACCTTAGTACCTAAACCTTTGGCTAGAATTTAAGCCAAGACCTAGTGTTGCTAAGGTCGACTAAACCTATCCGGAAACCTATTGGCTGGATTTAAAGCCAAAGGAGACTCAGCCTAGACTAGCCCTAAATTATACTTCGTCATTCTAAGGTCATTACAGCAGGATTTGACTTGCTAGTGCGTTCATACATGTTCAAGGCCAAGGTGCGCATGAATAATGGAACCTATTCAACTACCAAACATCGTCATGTTCAGTTCACACCATTAGAAATAATTAACAACCAACACGTATGCGTTATTAAAGTTATGCTCGTTACTAGGCATGCAAATATACATATAGACATGAATAAAAGCATTACCCACTTCATAGCATCCACATATAAACACATAGACATGATTATAACATGGATTAGATGTGTTTAGTAACAAACAAACTCCAATTTATACACATGTTACTCATCTAGGAATTTTATCAAACACTTAGACATGAATGAGAAATTACCCATTTGAACAAGACAATTCGAAACATGTATATATATACAGCCATCATATCCCATATTATAAGAGTATATAGTTAACCCATTACATAAGTTAAATCACCCTACACAAGTCTACTCAATCATAATAAGAAATAGAATGAAAGAGAGGTAATGAAGCTTCCCTTTCATCCTAGCTAATCTTGTACAAAGCTTTTGAGCAAACTTGATTCCAAAATGTTTGAACCCTCCAACTCAAGCTTGGTTCTTAGTGAGGAATGTGTGAAAAGTGTGTGATGTGGGTGGGATCTAGGGTTAAGTGTGTGAGAATTTTAGGTGTGAAGTGTGTGTTAATCTATCAAAAAGTCCTCCTCCTTTTCTGTAGAATCGGGCCCTATTTATATGTTCTCAGCATATTGCCGATCGACCATCTAGGTCGACCGGCCTCTGGAGTGCTCGACCGGCTTTTTAATGATGCTCTCTGGAGTGGCCGGTCGACCTAGCCGGTCGAGCAGCTCTGGAAGGGTGGTCGTCCGGCTATTTTTGGCACCTCTCTGGAGCTAGGTCGACCGGCTCTGGAAGGGTGGTCGTCCGGCTATTTTTGACACCTCTCTGGAGTGGCCAGTCGACCTAGTCGATCGACTGGCTCTTGAAGGGTGGTTGTCCAGCTGACTTTCGTCCTCCATTCTTTGTCTTTTCGGCCTCTGGTCTTCTCTCTTAAACCCGTGCATTTCCCATCTTTATCACCTTTCATCTTCCAATCTCGATCTTAACCCAAAGTTCACCTAAATAATTGAGAATAAGCAATTAGTGTAGCAATTTGTCTCTCAAACTCGATATGTACATTTGTTTACGCTTAAGCCTATTCTTATCAAAAGCACTACACTAATGCATCATTATGAGCACTCAACACCTCTAAAATATAGGTAAATGACAATGCAAACATACACAAAAACACAACACATCAGTGGACAATAGGACAAGAGTTGAATATGCAGAGCCTGCACCTAGTGGTCCTTTTGAGTTTAGAGAGCCTAGTAGTATCCCTATTGAGAGAAATCATATAAAGGGTCCTGTTGAGATAATTGAGCCCATGAGAGACCATATTAAGAGTACTACTTTCCATCCACATAGGGAGGGAAAGATTCCATTGTTGATTCCCATAAGTCTAGGGGTGTTGAGCCTAGAGTTCTTTATCCTTCTACCTTAAAGAGGCCTTCACCTAATGAGGATACTAGGTTTCTCAGAGTCCTAAAGCATATCAAGGACCTAAAGGTCAATCTTCCTCTAATAGATGCAGTCTATTATATTCCCTTTTACTCCAAATTCTTTAAAGAAATCATAGAGCCTTGATCATGCCCAAAAAGGTGAAGCTCACGGAAAAGGTGAGTAGCATATGTACTTTAAGCCTTTTGGCCAAGATGAGTGACCTAGGAGCTTTTATTATTCCTTGTAGGATCTGAAAGACCCAGATTGATCACTCCTTACTAGACTTAAGGTCCAGTGTGAACCTCATTCCCTACTCAGTTAACCAACAGCTAGTTATAAGAGACTTGTTTCCCATGCATGTTACCCTTCAGTTAGCTGATGGTCCGAGAAGAAACCTAGGGGCATAATGAAAGATGTGCTAGTTTAGGTAGGAGAGTTTATGTACCCTGTAGATTTCATAGTTCTTGATATGGATGTGGGTCATGACTCTAGGAATTCTACTCCTGCTCTCTTAGGTCGCCCCTTCTTTGCTACTACGGATGCTATCATTCATTGTAGGTCAAGGTTGTTAGAACTGGAATTTGGGAATTTGAGGTCCTTCATGAAAGTGGTAGAGGTGGTGAACAAGGTGAGTGTAGGTGGAGATGACAATAAGGAAGATTGCTTTATGGTCAAGGTGATAGACCTATTTTTTAAAGACCATGACAATGAAACCATGATAGAGGATGATAAACTGAGAAAGCTTAAGAATGCTCCAGCTAACTTTGACTGAGAGACCTTTGAGTAGGGATATATAGCCCCTATTTCTAAGGATGATGATTCTAGGTTGGATAAGTCCTTTGATTAATTCTTCTGATATTGATGTAAGTGATATGGACCATTATCATTACACACATAAGATTGATCTTGAAGGTAAAGATGAAAGTAGAGGTGTTAAGATGCAAGTGATGAAATCTTGTGTTAATGGAGATGGTTGTGGGAAGATATTCCCTAGTAATGAATTCATTGAAAAATTTGATGAGACATTAGCTAGAGTGGATTTAGAGACACTTATTGAGGAGAACAGCATGCCTATCTTAGGTTTTAGGCTAGATGAGTCCATTAGAGTTATAAATTCTGACGTTGAAGTAAATGATCAATCTATATAGACTCTTAAGGAAGAGATTGAGGAACTAGAGATTATCTTTGATGAGTCTTTATTAAAACTTTCTTATAAACTCTCTACTAGGGAATTACTTGATGAGGTGAACCATTTCTTGGATGAACATGAGCCATTCCTTAAGGAGAATAGGCCCATTACCTTACTTTTGATTCTTCCTCTTTCGGGCCCATTCCTTCTTGCTCTCTTATTGTTACCATCCCCTCCAATCCTATTCCATTAGATGATTCTCCCCTCTTTTCTTCCATTGAGTCTCTCCCGAGTGAGCACATTTTTATGCCATCCTATTTAAAGCATGTTCATGTAGGGTTTGTCCACACTTTTCCCATTCTTTGTGCTTTTGAATTTGATGTACCCTTGAAGGTGCAAGCCCCAAAAGGTCCTGCAAGTGTATAGACCACGCAATATAAGGGTAGAAAAGCGGGTGTCGAACCACAGGGAGGCTCAAAGTGTGGTAAAATCCTAAGCTACTATGTTCTAGTGGAAGCTTAAAAAGAAACCTAAACTAGTCATCTTTTTGTGCTTTTTGGATTTTAGGGAGCGAGGAGGGAAATGAAGAGACTACACTATAGGTACGAGGAAGGAAAAATAAGAACTAAGCTAATCTAGAGGGATTGACCTATGGGAAGGTGATAGGGTGACTTACACTTACGAACGGGTGACTTTCTACCTCTTTGCTATAGGATTCAGGGATTGGCTTACTAAATAAGGCTTCTAATACTAAGTAACTAACTATTGTCTTAATTACACCCTAGGACTTAGTGCGGGTCTGTCCATAAGCGTTCACACATAGAGCTATAGCATAGTCCTTATGTACCTAAGGCCATAGGAGGGACTAGGGAGTTATTTATGTGTCCTAGAATGATCCCACTCTAGTTCCTAAAACATTAGTTGGATTTAAAGCTAAGACCTAGGGTTCCTAAGGCCGACTAAGCCTATCCAGACTCCTATTAGCTAGATTTAAAGCTAAAGGGGATTAGATCTAGACTAGTCCTAACTTATACACCATCATTCTAGGGACGCTAAAGCGGATTGGTAGCTAATAGGCATAGTTCTACATATTCTAAGGTAAGGCATTGTGAATATGACGTCCTTTTCATGATACAAACACAAGCAAGTTTGATTTACGTCATTGGAAACATTTAAGCATCAACATGTACCAATATTTGAGCATGTATTCACTATAAGGTGTGTTTCGTACCTATATAGACATGAATAGAACCAACCCACTTCATACTATGCATAATCACACACATAGGCATGCATATCCTAAGGATTAGAAGTGTTCTATTGAAAATACAACTCAACCATATATATATATACAAGTCATTCAAGCATTACATCAAACACATAGACATGAAATAATATAAAGCTTTTCATATAAAGAACAAAGTATGCATATATAAGCCAATCAAATCCCGTAACAAAGAAGACAAAAGTCATCCCATTACACAAGTTTAGTCACCCTAATCTATTTATTCAAGCATAAAATAAAGAGAATGAAAGAGGATTAAGAAAACTCCCTTTCCATCATTGCTTGTTTCTTTACAAACTTGAGTAAATCTTCATCAAATGATGTTTAAATCCTTTAAAATCAACTTAATTTGAGGTGGGTGTGTGTTAGTATATAGGTTAAAGGTGGGTAAAAATAGGGTTTAGTGTGTGGGAAGTGGGTGTGTGAATGAAAGGTGAAAAAGGGATCCAATCCTCTTCAAAATGAGTTGGAAAAGGGCTTAAATAGTGCAGCATACATGTCCAGCCGGGGGCCTTGGCCTCGACCGACCTAGCCTTGAGGTCGACCGACCTAAATGGGCTAACTCTCTATTTTGGCCGGTTGCCTAGGCCAATCGATTTGCCTTGGAAGGGGGTCAACTGGCCAGGTCAGAATCCTGGCCAATTTTCTTGCGTTATGTCCGTTTCATTTTGGTTGCTCTTTTTTTCACCTTGTTGCCTCCAAAAGCTCTTTTCATGCTTCCCCCATATCTTGAACACCTCGAGCTTGACTCCAACATCAATTCTCCATCAATTCAAGTTTTTGACTTAAATTCACCGAACATAAGAAATAAGCATGCATTAGTGTGGCGTTTGTCTTTAAACTCAACCTGTACATTTGCTTTCGCTGAAGCCTAACTCTAGTATATGTACTGTACTAATGCATCTCTTAAAGCTCAAAACACCTCTTAAACATAGGCAAATAACAACGCAAATACACAAAAAAACACAATACATTAGGATTCTTTATCGACCAATGGGCACGGGTTATGGGTAGCCTATGATCATGAAAAGAAGGCAATAGGATGGTTAGTAGTAGAAACTGAACTTGCTAGGTTAGGATTGGAGAAAAACAAGGGACCTAGATCTTTAGATTTTCCATGCCTTATGACACCTTGGAGCATTCTCCTTTTATATTTGATTTGTCGGGTTTTTCATTTGTCCTTTTTTCATGTGTGCTTGAAAAGGATTATGATGTGCATAATTTGATTGATCTTATAGCACATTATTCTTTCTCTTTTGAGTTGTGCCTTGACAGGTTTATATTCCAATTCGTGCTCAAGGACTACAAGTATCATTGGCCCTAACATTACCACCCGGCTGGAAGCATTAAATCCGATGCTGCTAGGAGGTACCCTAGACATTAGTGATAGATCACCAAGCTAACAGCGTCGTGGTTAGCACTATTAGGAGGCAACCTAGGTTTAATTTTGCAAATTTACACTTATTAGTTAATTTTCCTTTTATTTGTTTCTTTCTTTTCTTTTCACCCACACTAAAGTGTTGAACCCTAATCCCTTTTTTCTATAGGATACACCATTACTTAGTATTGCATATGCCAACGCAAGTTTGCATAGGCAATGCTACTAACTTTGTTTCTCATGAGTGCTTATGGTTTGTAAGTCATAAAGTTAGTAGTTGATTGAATCACTATTGTTATGGAGAGCTTTGAAGATAATGCAAGGTTGCATCTATCCTTTCTCCACTTGTTCCCCATTTCTATTTTCTTGAGGACAAGCAAAGTTTAGGTTTAGGGGTGTGGCAGTTTGGCTCTTATTGCTTTATGTTTTCATTAAGGTAGAGTGCATTATATTCTTAAAATTGATGAAAATTTTTCAATTTTGATGCATATAGAGCTATTTATTTTTTTATTGATCATTGTGTTGGCTATTGTGATTGACTCAATTAGTTGGTGAATATAAGTTGCATTGTGGGGAGTGAATGGAGTAGACTAAGAGTCGAGACTTGAAAAGAATGCTCTTAAAAGTTGAAGGAAATGAGTACCTTTAATAATGCCCCTCGTAGCCACCAAATGGCTTGGTAGAAAAGAGTGTTGAAAAAGGGTCATTGATGTGAGTGTCTCTTCCTTGATTGGTTCTCTTTTATGTGCCTAAGCCTTTATTTTACTTTTTTTTTTTGTTATGGAATGCAAAAATGCAAAACAAAAATCCAAAAAAATAGAAAAAGGAAAAAAGATGCAAAAACATCAAAATTCAAAAAATTAAGAAAAAAATTGAAAAAGAGAGAAAAAGCCAAAAAGCACCAAAAAGTTTTGTGAATAAGTGCATAAGCGACACAATGTCAACTTAGCACAAGCTATCCTCTTTGTAGATATGTGAATAAGGCTTTTATAAGCCATTGTGGTTGTATATTCTCTCTCTTCTCATCTTTGAGGCTTTGTGCATGTTAGGAAGGTCATGTTAGTCGAGGAGGCACAAAATATCAAGTTCCCAAGTGCATGTGTTAGAATCCTAAGCTTGTGGTAGTTTGGCTACTTGAGAAGTTCCCACGAGGTACAAGACCTTTTATGAGTAGAAGGAGGATCCAAAGAGGCTTGGGGATCTCTCCACAATAGCAACGCCCCTTTCATGCTTCTTAGACTGACCTTAATAGCATGTCAATCCCTTAGGCAACCCTTTGTATCGGGTTTAGAAAGAAATTTAAGATTGGGCTTGCTTGGGGACAAGTAAGGAGAAAGTTTAGGGGTGTTGGTGTACTGTGTTTTTGTATGCGTTCACATCATCATTTATCTATGTTTAAGAGGTGTCTTGAGATTTAAGAGATGCATTAGTATAGTACATATACTAGAGTTATATAGGATCGATATTATTAAGTGTGGTGTATCGTATTCCATATTTTCAAAATTTTAACTAAGAAAACATGCTAGGAAAACAATATATCCACATAACACACACAAGAACATGCTTAAGAACATATAGAACATAACTAGAATTTGTAAAATATGTAAAGCATGGGGCTTTTGATGAATCTATAACTGTCACGAGCTTTGTTTTTACTCACGAACAAGGCCACCAAAAATTTGCTATAAGGGTGTCACAATAGGCAACTCCCTAGTCTTCTTCCCTATGATTGAGGAGACTTATCTTGAGAGAATAGCCTCTTGTGTGGGAAGAAGCAAAGTAATATGCTCTTGAAAACTAAAGCAAAGATCACACAATAAGTGTGTACTATTTGTTGTAGTATTTTCTTACCAAAGAGGAAGAAATTAACTACAAACTGGATTACATAAAAGGTGTAGGGTCTTGTCTATTTGTAGAGAGAACCTTGGCACCCCAAGTTGCTAATCTTTCCATGTGGGAGAAAATTTCCATGTAGTAATTTCCTTTATGTAACTTGTCCACTTGTCTTGGAAGACTTATGCAAGTTGTCCACTTGTTTTTGTAGTCTTTGCAAGTTGTCCACTTGTCTTGGAAGACTTATGCAAGTTGTCCACTTGTTTTTGTAGCCTTTTGTAAGTTGTCCACTTGTCTTGGAAGACTTGGGCCAAGCCCACCAATCTAGCCCAACACATAGTCTATAGTCCATGTAGAGGCCCAAGCCTAATAGGAAACTATCCTAGCCCAATTAGGTTATCTTGGACTCTAAAGAAAGCCCAAACCAATTTCAAGCTTTGGCCCAATAAGGCTACTACCATAAAATGGAATTTGCTCTTTCAAGGTTACTCTCTCAAAGTTATTTCAACTAGGGAAGGGACCAAGAAGGCACAATTAATCTTGGCTTCCAAAAATAATTAAAAATGTCCTTGCCCGATCTAGGCGACATAATAATTGTTTTTAACTCCGATCTATTCTATCATAAGATCAAAGTTGCACTCCAAGAATAATTGCTATTAGCCAGAAGCTTATCACAAAAGAATGTGAACTTTGTCTTTGACCTACTAAATAACTGACCATAATGCCCCTCTATGTATACCCATAGCTAAGACCGATCCTTTGGCCTGTGTACTATCACCTCCTCAGCTGTATCTTTTTCCGTTAGGTTTCTTGTCCTATTGCCAACCATCCTTGGTCATGGAATCTCTTGATCTCGGGGGCGACCCTCAAGCCATATGACCGATACACCTATAAAGGTAGTATCACTAGATCTAGATTCGAATGATAAATTTGAACAATCCCAAATAGGGCACATAGATTGCAATATAGATTCCATACTGCATATGGATGTTCCAATTAATTAGAACTTAGCACACAATGCACAAGGCTGTTGATCTTAAGAAAGTAAGATCTCACCCACAGTGAATCAAAGTACCAAATCTTAACTTCATTAGTTCATCCACATATACTTAAAATTAAGAGCAATGATCATTTAGTAGCAGTGAGTGTCTTATTTTCTTTCTTTGATAGTACATCTCTAGAAAACATAGTCACAATGGTCCTGTCTAATATGTGACACACGTACTATTGAGACAAATAAGGAAAGTCCTTCAATGACCTAGGTAGATCACCCTCAAAGAGGAGACTTGCTCAATATAACCTTATCCCAGTAGAGTGCCCAACACTACTATTTAGTTATTGATTCAATTTATGATGTGACTAAATCTAGACTTGGACTTATTGTGTGTCTAGCCTCACTGTGCACCCAAGTCATTAGTTCAAGTCAAAGGACCTTCATACATGCATCAATAAAACATAATAGAGATAATATGTAAGAAACTCATAATGCCACTTAAAAAAATGATTATACATTGTTTAATATCCAAAATGTCACGTACAAGTGAGCTTTAAAGCATACTAATCCAAACAAGTTAGGCTTAAGCATGAGTAAATGTACAAAGTTGAGTTTTAAGATAAACACTACACTAATGCATGCTTGTTTCCCCTGTTTGGTGAAGTTAAGTCAAAGCTCGAGACTTGAATTGATGGTGATTTGATGTTGGAGTCAAGCTCCAGATGTTGCAATGTAGAAGAAGCATAAAAAAAGCTTTTGGAGGAAACTAGGCGAAGAAAAGAGCAACCGGGGCAAAACGAATGCAACGCGAGAAAAATTGGCCAAGCCTCTGACCTGGTCGATCAACGCCCTTCTAGGGCCAGTCGAGTGGCTTGGTTGACCGGCCAAAATAGAAACTAAGGCCCTTAGGCCAGCCAATCTATGTGGTAGGCCGATTGACCAGCCAAAGCCCCCGACTGGTCGCGTATGCTGCACAGTTTAAGCCCTTTAACAACCCTTTTTTAGAAGATTTTGAACCTTTTTTCACCTCCTCTTCACACACCCATTTCTCACACACAAAACCCTACTTCACCCACCTTTAATACACACACTAACACAAACACCCACTTAGATCTAAACATTTCATGGATGGATTACAACAACATTTGGTAAGGATTTGCTTAAGTTTGTACAAGAACGAGCAAGAATGAAAGGGGAGTTTCCGCAATCCTCTTTCATTCTATTTCATTTAATGCATAAGCAGATAGATTAGGGTGACTAAACTTGTATAATGGGTTGATGTTATACTATTTATTATAGAATTCTGTTAGCCTATATATATATACATACTTTGTTCTTCATGTGAATTGCCTTTTATCTAAACATGTCTATATGTTTGATTAAATGCTTGAATGAGTAGTATGTATACAAATTGGAGTGTATTTGCTATAGAACACCTCTAATTCATTGAATATACATGTCTATGTGTTTATTTATGGATATCATGAAATTGGTTTGCTATATTCATGTCTATATGATGTAAGCATGCTTTATGGTAAATATTAGCTCCAATCTTGCAACATGTTGATATCCAATTATTTCTAATGGTGTGAATCAAACATGACAAAGTTTTGATAGTGAATAGAAACATATATTCATAACACCTTGGCTTAGAACATGTAGGATTATGCTTAATAGTCAGTATCCGCTATAGTGTCCCTAGATCGACGGAGCCTAAGTTAGGACTAGCCTAGATTGAGTCTCTTTTAGCTTTAAATCCAGCTAATAGGAGTTTGGATAGGTTTAGTCAACCCTAGAGACCCTAGGTCTCAGCTTTAAATCCAGCTAACAGTTTAAGAGTAGAGTAGGTTTGTTGTAGGACACCAAGATAGCTTTCTAGTCCCTCCTATGGCCTTACGTACACAAGGACCACGCCATAGCTCTAAGTAGTACATGCTTAGGGACGGACCCACACCAAGTCCTAGGGTGTAATTAGGATACTAACTAGTTGCTTAGCATTAGAGCTCCATTTAATAAGCCAATGCCCCAAATGCTATAGCATAGAAGTAAGAGTCACCAATTTATAAGTATAGGTCACCCTAACACCTTTTTGTTGGTTTAATCCCTCTTAGACTAGCTTAGATTCCTACTTTTCCTTTCCCATTTTCATAGTGTAGTCTTTTCATCTTTCCTTTAGCTCCCTATATTCCAAAAAGTATAAAAACATGTTAGCTTAGGTTTCTTTTTAGGCTTCTTCTAGAGCACATTAGCATAGAATTTCTTCCACACATTAAGCCCCCCTGTGGTTCAATACCTACCCTTGTACATGCTATTCTACATGATCCATACACTTGCAGGTCTTTTAGGCCTTACACCTTAAAGGCACATCAATGTATCCTATCGGAAAAAGGATTAAGATTCAACCTTTAGTGTGGGTAAAAAGCAAAGAAATGAAACACATGAAAGGAAAAGAAAATAAGAAGTGCAATATTGCAAAATTTAACCTAGGTTGCCTCCTAGTAGTGTTAATCACCATGCCGTCAACCAGGCAACCATTAACTCATCTTCAACCTCCATATATGAGGTCTTGAAGTGCTATAGTCTCAATATGAGCCATGCTCGGATCATATGCATGCTTTAGGCATTGCCCATTCACTGACAGCTCTAAAATGGTAGGCCACTAATACCTCATACGACCATTCTATCATGTCTTGAGTTTATCTAGAAAGAGCTTCAAACATGAGTTTAATAGCCAAACTTTATCGGAGGAAGAGAGTGATTTATTAAGAATGTGTTTATCATGAATCATCTTCATCCTATCTTTATAATGTTTGACATTCTCATACACCTCCAATCTAAGCTCCACCGACTCCGCTAGATCTAGCATCCTTTTCTTGCCCATTTTTGCCAAATCAAAGTTTAGGGCCTTGATTGCCCAATAAGCTCTATGCTCAAGTTCTACCAGCAAGTGATAAGTGATGTGTTGGTTTTGTGTGTGTTTATGTATTGCATTATTATTCTTGTTTTGAGGTGTTTTGCACTTCATTAAGTGTATTAGTACAGTACTTAGGTCATACTTGTGCATATTTGGGTTAGCATATTCGTAGTTGAGCGTAAGACGTAAATGCTACACTAATGCATGCTTATTGCTTGATTTAGGTTAGATTTGGAGCAATGCTTGGAGCTCAAAAGGATGATGATTTGATGATTGAGCAAACCTAGGGTTGATTTTCATGAGAAGAAATGAATAAAAAGCCATTTGGAAGCTCTCGGAAGAAAAACGAAGCAACCGGGCAAAACCAAGCACAATTGGAGCTGGAATTTGAAACTTGCATCCATAGAGGGAAAGGATGAAGCTTGGACATGTTTATTGGGATGAAAATATGAATTAAAATGGCCTTAGAGATGTTAGAAGCAAAACGAGGCCAAAGAAAAAAACCACACGCGAATCAAAACCAAAATGAGGAAGATATGAGAAAAACTGCTGAAGGCCGATCGGAACCCTGCCCAGGGCTGGCCCAAAGACCAACCCAAACTAGAATGCAACTTGTTTTTGTTGGTCTCACTTGATTTTGGGCCGAGAGACCAACTCAGCAACCGGCTTTTGCAGCAGATTGGCCTATAAAAGCCCATTTTGAGCTCATTTTGCATATCTGTCACTCCATACTCACACACCCATTTCCCTAAACCTGCCCTAAAATCCATTTAAACCCACCTTACACACATACTTTTAAACATATTTTAGCACTTGGAATCAAGCCTAAAAGGATCAAATACACAGATTTGGGCATAGTTCTTGGACTATAAAGCATGGCTTTGGATAAGAGGGTATCTCTCTTTTATCCTAAGATAAATTATGTATAATTAGAGTTATGTAGGGTGATTTACTCTTGTATTATGGTTTGATTACTACATTATTTTAATGGGTACTTGATGGATTTATATATATATATATATATTGGTTGCTCATTTATTGTTTATATCATATATGGCATAGATTCGCTTGCCATATCTTATTTTTGCTTAAAATGTGTTCAAATTTTTCAATTTTTTTCAAAAACTTGATACCGCTATTTTAGCACAAGCCTAAATAGCCCGCAAGCGCACGGGACGTGTGCAGTACAGCGTGTGTAAGTGTGCAAGTGCGGGGTCGAATCCACAGGGAGGCTACCTTAGTTTAGTCTCTATGTGCTCGGGTGCCTTAAACTAGTTACGTGCATGTGTGTACTTACTTTAGGATGGAAGGGAGATCGGAAAAAGGAAAATAAAAACTAATCTATGGAGGAACTTAAACGAGCCAAACTAAGGAAGGAAACACTAATAAAGAAGAAGGGGACCTAGGGCGATTGCATTGCAACTAGACTTGGGCTATGATAACAGATGATGTCTATCTAAGGCTCGGGACTTCTATTGCCATTGTGTTGATCGGGGGTTCTCCTAACCAATACTAGTGGTTCAACCCATTAGCTGGATTTAAAGCTAAGGGCCAATCCCTCCTAGCCTACGCAATCCGTGCTTAGAACTTATCCTCTTGGCTGGATTTAAAGCCAAGGACTAGCACCTAAACTCGACTAAGCATAGCATGTAATCTATTAGCTGGATTTAAAGCTAAAGCCTACTCTACTAAGCAAAGCCACGAGATTAAGCACAATCACATCACCCAAATAACTAGATAAGAGCGTTTTAAGCACAAATAACACGTGCATATTCACTTAGGCATTTTAATAAACGCATAGACATGTTTGATTTCCAATACATAGACATATTGAATCATGCCATAAATTTATGTAAATAAACATGTATTCAGAGCCAAAGATCTACACAAATCCATTATTCAAAGCCCTAATCTAATATACAACAACAATCAACCCTAAATCTAGCCTAATCTAGCAACATATTTACAAGAAATAGAGAAAGAACAAGAAGAACTTCCTAAATTCTTGCTTCCAAATCGGTACAAATCCTTCAAATCTTTGTTTAATGCTTCAATCCTAGCTTGGCGTGGGGTTTAGATGGTGGTTTAGGATGTTTTGTGAAGTGGGTAAAGGGTTAGGGTTTATTAGGATTTAAGAAATAAAAGTTCCTCTCTCGAAAATGAGCTGAAACGAGCTTTTATCGATTTCTTCAGCGCACAGCCGGTCGACCGGCTCCTCTTTCTTGCTCGACCGGCTTCAATCATGATGCTCTCTGGAATGGCCGGTCGACCTAGCCGGTCGACCGGCTTCTTGAGGCACTCGACCGGCTTCAAATCTTTTATTCTGAGCGGTCGGTCGACCTAGACGATCGACCGGCTCTTCTTCTAAGTCGACCGGCTAGATCAAAATGAGCTCTTCTTTATTTCTTTTCTTCCGATCTTCATCCGTTAGCTCATTTCTTCCTTGCATAAGATTGAACCCTTCCAAAACACTCCTAAAACATGGAATATAACACTTAGTATAGTATTTATGCACCTAAATACATTATGTACAAATATTAACAAATATGCATAAATTTTGTACTAAGTGCACTCAATTATGCTCTAAACACCCTTAAATATGCATGCAAAAACTAGATGCAAACATGCACAAATGACACACATCAACGGCCCCAAACCTTCCCTTTGCTTGTCCTCAAGCAAGCCTAAATGAAGTCTATCCTCATGTTTTTCAAAGAGTTGCCAATTGCATTGACTTGCTATCTTTTCGCATCCAAGGGTACAAGGGTCATTCTTTTCATGTAAGGGCTTCCTAGTCTTTTCGGATCCTCCTTTGATCACAAGGGTCTCACACCTCTTGGGAATGTCACCAAGTAGCTAGAACCACCACAAACTTAGGATTCCAACTCACGCACTCGGGATGTTGATACTTCGTGCTTTATCAACTAACATGGCCTCCCAATATGCACTTATCCCCAAAGATACAAGAAAGAGAAGATACATCACAATGGCTCACATTGACGTAGGAGCCTTATTCATAACACATGAAAGAACAAAAGAGATACTTGTGTCAACTTGACATTATGTCACTTGACATTTATTCAACATACTTCACTTTTCAATCTTTTTGTTGCCTTTTGGCTCTTTTTTTTCTCCTTTTTTTATTTTTTTTTCATTTTTTTGCATCTTTTTTCTTCTTCTTTTTTTTCAATACATAAATAGAACAAAAAGAAAGGAAAATGAAAAGGCTAAGGCAAACTAAAAGAACCAATCAAGGAATGGGCACTCATATCAACAACCCTTTAGAAACACTTTTTCCAACCAAGTTATAGGGAAACTACAAGGTGCATTCTTAGAAATACTCACTCCCCACAGTTTTCAAAAGGATTCTCTTCAAAGTCTAGGTTATACCCTACACTCCATTTACTCCCCACAATACACCCTTATCTTCTCCAATCAATTAAGTTAATAACAAAAGCCAACTCTCCAACCAACGTGGAGATAAACTAACTCAAAATATGCAAAAAAATTAAAAAATTTGAACACATTTTAAGTAAAAATAAGATATGGCAAGCGAATCTATCCCATATATGATATAAACAATAAATGCCAAAAACTTCATACAGCTATTTGAGCACAAGCATAAATAGCCATAGCGCCGGGGCGTGTGCGATGCAGCGTGTGTAAGTGCGGGCTCGAATCCACAGGGAGGCTACCTAAGTATAGTCACTATGAGCTCTGGTGCCTTAAACTAGCTACGTGCGTGTGTGCACTTACTTTAGGATGGAAGGGAGCTCGGAAAAAGGAAAATAAAAACTAATCTATGGAGGAACTTAAAGGAGTCAAACTAAGGAAGGAAACACTAATAAAGAAGAAGGGGACCTAGGCGATTGCATTGCAACTAGACTTGGGCTATGATAACAGATGATGTCTATCTAAGGCTCGGGACTTCTATTGCCATTGTGTTGATCGGGGGTTCTCCTAACCAATACTAGTGGTTCAACCCATTAGCTGGATTTAAAGCTAAGGGGCCAATCCCTCCTAGCCTACGCAATCCGTGCTTAGAACTTATCCTCTTGGCTGGATTTAAAGCCAAGGACTAGCACCTAAACACTACGTGACATTAAATCTCGATTAACCAACACTAACGTGGGTGAGGGATGCTCTAGTCTAGGTTAACTTATCCGCTTGGCTGGATTTAAAGCCAAGGACTAGCACCTAAACTCGACTAAGCATAGCATGTAATCTATTAGCTGGATTTAAAGCTAAAGCCTACTCTACTAAGCAAAGCCACGAGATTAAGCACAATCACATCACCCAAATAACTAGATAAGAGCGTTTTAAGCACAAATAACACGTGCATATTCACTTAGGCATTTTAATAAACGCATAGACATGTTTGATTTCCAATACATAGACATATTGAATCATGCCATAAATTTATGTAAATAAACATGTATTCAGAGCCAAAGATCTACACAAATCCATTATTCAAAGCCCTAATCTAATATACAACAACAATCAACCTAAATCTAGCCTAATCTAGCAACATATTTACAAGAAATAGAGAAAGAACAAGAAGAACTTCCTAAATTCTTGCTTCCAAATCGGTACAAATCCTTCAAATCTTTGTTTAATGCTTCAATCCTAGCTTGGCGTGGGGTTTAGATGGTGGTTTAGGATGTTTTGTGAAGTGGGTAAAGGGTTAGGGTTTATTAGGATTTAAGAAATAAAAGTTCCTCTCTCGAAAATGAGCTGAAACGAGCTTTTTATGGATTTCTTCAGCGACAGTCGACCGCTCCTCTTTCTTGCTCGACCGGCTTCAATCATGATGCTCTGGAATGGTCGGTCGACCTAGCCGGTCGACCGGCTTCTTGAGGCACTCGACGGCTTCAAATCTTTTATTCTTCTGGAGCGGTCGGTCGACCTAGACGATCGACCGGCTCTTCTTCTAAGTCGACCGGCTAGATCAAAATGAGCTCTTCTTTATTTCTTTTCTTCCGATCTTCATCCGTTAGCTCATTTCTTCCTTGCATAAGATTGAACCCTTCCAAAACACTCCTAAAACATGGAATATAACACTTAGTATAGTATTTATGCACCTAAATACATTATGTACAAATATTAACAAATATGCATAAATTTTGTACTAAGTGCACTCAATTATGCTCTAAACACCCTTAAATATGCATGCAAAAACTAGATGCAAACATGCACAAATGACACACATCAACGGCCCCAAACCTTCCCTTTGCTTGTCCTCAAGCAAGCCTAAATGAAGTCTATCCTCATGTTTTTCAAAGAGTTGCCAATTGCATTGACTTGCTATCTTTTCGCATCCAAGGGGTACAAGGGGTCATTCTTTTCATGTAAGGGCTTCCCTAGTCTTTTTCGGATCCTCCTTTGATCACAAGGGTCTCACACCTCTTGGGAATGTCACCAAGTAGCTAGAACCACCACAAACTTAGGATTCCAACTCACGCACTCGGGATGTTGATACTTCGTGCTTTATCAACTAACATGGCCTCCCAATATGCACTTATCCCCAAAGATACAAGAAAGAGAAGATACATCACAATGGCTCACATTGACGTAGGAGCCTTATTCATAACACATGAAAGAACAAAAGAGATACTTGTGTCAACTTGACATTATGTCACTTGACATTTATTCAACATACTTCACTTTTCAATCTTTTTGTTGCCTTTTGGCTCTTTTTTTTCTCCTTTTTTTATTTTTTTTTCATTTTTTTGCATCTTTTTTCTTCTTCTTTTTTTTCAATACATAAATAGAACAAAAGAAAGGAAAAAGAAAAGGCTAAGGCAAACTAAAAGAACCAATCAAGGAATGGGCACTCATATCAACAACCCTTTAGAAACACTTTTTCCAACCAAGTTATAGGGAAACTACAAGGTGCATTCTTAGAAATACTCACTCCCCACACTTAACAAAAGGATTCTCTTCAAAGTCTAGGTTATACCCTACACTCCATTTACTCCCCACAATACACCCTTATCTTCTCCAATCAATTAAGTTAATAACAAAAGCCAACTCTCCAACCAACGTGGAGATAAACTAACTCAAAATATGCAAAAAAATTAAAAAATTTGAACACATTTTAAGTAAAAATAAGATATGGCAAGCGAATCTATCCCATATATGATATAAACAATAAATGCCAAAAACTTCATACCGCTATTTGAGCACAAGCATAAATAGCCATAGCGCCGGGGCGTGTGCGATGCAGCGTGTGTAAGTGCGGGGTCGAATCCACAGGGAGGCTACCTTAGTTTAGTCTCTATGTGCTCGGGTGCCTTAAACTAGCTACGTGCGTGTGTGCACTTACTTTAGGATGGAAGGGAGCTCGGAAAAAGGAAAATAAAAACTAATCTATGGAGGAACTTAAAGGAGTCAAACTAAGGAAGGAAACACTAATAAAGAAGAAGGGGACCTAGGGCGATTGCATTGCAACTAGACTTGGGCTATGATAACAGATGATGTCTATCTAAGGCTCGGGACTTCTATTGCCATTGTGTTGATCGGGGGTTCTCCTAACCAATACTAGTGGTTCAACCCATTAGCTGGATTTAAAGCTAAGGGCCAATCCCTCCTAGCCTCACGCAATCCGTGCTTAGAACTTATCCTCTTGGCTGGATTTAAAGCCAAGGACTAGCACCTAAACACTACGTGACATTAAATCTCGATTAACCAACACTAACGTGGGTGAGGGATGCTCTAGTCTAGGTTAACTTATCCGCTTGGCTGGATTTAAAGCCAAGGACTAGCACCTAAACTCGACTAAGCATAGCATGTAATCTATTAGCTGGATTTAAAGCTAAAGCCTACTCTACTAAGCAAAGCCACGAGATTAAGCACAATCACATCACCCAAATAACTAGATAAGAGCGTTTTAAGCACAAATAACACGTGCATATTCACTTAGGCATTTTAATAAACGCATAGACATGTTTGATTTCCAATACATAGACATATTGAATCATGCCATAAATTTATGTAAATAAACATGTATTGAGCCAAAGATCTACACAAATCCATTATTCAAAGCCCTAATCTAATATACAACAACAATCAACCCTAAATCTAGCCTAATCTAGCAACATATTTACAAGAAATAGAGAAAGAACAAGAAGAACTTCCTAAATTCTTGCTTCCAAATCGGTACAAATCCTTCAAATCTTTGTTTAATGCTTCAATCCTAGCTTGGCGTGGGGTTTAGATGGTGGTTTAGGATGTTTTGTGAAGTGGGTAAAGGGTTAGGGTTTATTAGGATTTAAGAAATAAAAGTTCCTCTCTCGAAAATGAGCTGAAACGAGCTTTTTATGGATTTCTTCAGCGCACAGCCGGTCGACCGGCTCCTCTTTCTTGCTCGACCGGCTTCAATCATGATGCTCTCTGGAATGGTCGGTCGACCTAGCCGGTCGACCGGCTTCTTGAGGCACTCGACCGGCTTCAAATCTTTTATTCTCTGGAGCGGTCGGTCGACCTAGACGATCGACCGGCTCTTCTTCTAAGTCGACCGGCTAGATCAAAATGAGCTCTTCTTTATTTCTTTTCTTCCGATCTTCATCCGTTAGCTCATTTCTTCCTTGCATAAGATTGAACCCTTCCAAAACACTCCTAAAACATGGAATATAACACTTAGTATAGTATTTATGCACCTAAATACATTATGTACAAATATTAACAAATATGCATAAATTTTGTACTAAGTGCACTCAATTATGCTCTAAACACCCTTAAATATGCATGCAAAAACTAGATGCAAACATGCACAAATGACACACATCAACGGCCCCAAACCTTCCCTTTGCTTGTCCTCAAGCAAGCCTAAATGAAGTCTATCCTCATGTTTTTCAAAGAGTTGCCAATTGCATTGACTTGCTATCTTTTCGCATCCAAGGGGTACAAGGGGTCATTCTTTTCATGTAAGGGCTTCCCTAGTCTTTCCCGGATCCTCCCTTTGATCACAAGGGGTCTCACACCTCTTGGGAATGTCACCAAGTAGCTAGAACCACCACAAACTTAGGATTCCAACTCACGCACTCGGGATGTTGATACTTCGTGCTTTATCAACTAACATGGCCTCCCAATATGCACTTATCCCCAAAGATACAAGAAAGAGAAGATACATCACAATGGCTCACATTGACGTAGGAGCCTTATTCATAACACATGAAAGAACAAAAGAGATACTTGTGTCAACTTGACATTATGTCACTTGACATTTATTCAACATACTTCACTTTTCAATCTTTTTGTTGCCTTTTGGCTCTTTTTTTTCTCCTTTTTTTATTTTTTTTTCATTTTTTTGCATCTTTTTTCTTCTTCTTTTTTTTCAATACATAAATAGAACAAAAAGAAAGGAAAAAGAAAAGGCTAAGGCAAACTAAAAGAACCAATCAAGGAATGGGCACTCATATCAACAACCCTTTAGAAACACTTTTTCCAACCAAGTTATAGGGAAACTACAAGGTGCATTCTTAGAAATACTCACTCCCCACGTTTTCAAAGGATTCTCTTCAAAGTCTAGGTTATACCCTACACTCCATTTACTCCCCACAATACACCCTTATCTTCTCCAATCAATTAAGTTAATAACAAAAGCCAACTCTCCAACCAACGTGGAGATAAACTAACTCAAAATATGCAAAAATTAAAAATTTGAACACATTTTAAGTAAAAATAAGATATGGCAAGCGAATCTATCCCATATATGATATAAACAATAAATGCCAAAAACTTCATACCGCTATTTGAGCACAAGCATAAATAGCCCGCAAGCGCCCGGGACGTGTGCGATGCAGCGTGTGTAAGTGCGGGTCGAATCCACGGGAGGCTACCTTAGTTTAGTCTCTATGTGCTCGGGTGCCTTAAACTAGCTACGTGCGTGTGTGCACTTACTTTAGGATGGAAGGAGCTCGGAAAAGGAAAATAAAAACTAATCTATGGAGGAACTTAAAGGAGTCAAACTAAGGAAGGAAACACTAATAAAGAAGAAGGGGACCTAGGGCGATTGCATTGCAACTAGACTTGGGCTATGATAACAGATGATGTCTATCTAAGGCTCGGGACTTCTATTGCCATTGTGTTGATCGGGGGTTCTCCTAACCAATACTAGTGGTTCAACCCATTAGCTGGATTTAAAGCTAAGGGCCAATCCCTCCTAGCCTACGCAATCCGTGCTTAGAACTTATCCTCTTGGCTGGATTTAAAGCCAAGGACTAGCACCTAAACACTACGTGACATTAAATCTCGATTAACCAACACTAACGTGGGTGAGGGATGCTCTAGTCTAGGTTAACTTATCCGCTTGGCTGGATTTAAAGCCAAGGACTAGCACCTAAACTCGACTAAGCATAGCATGTAATCTATTAGCTGGATTTAAAGCTAAAGCCTACTCTACTAAGCAAAGCCACGAGATTAAGCACAATCACATCACCCAAATAACTAGATAAGAGCGTTTTAAGCACAAATAACACGTGCATATTCACTTAGGCATTTTAATAAACGCATAGACATGTTTGATTTCCAATACATAGACATATTGAATCATGCCATAAATTTATGTAAATAAACATGTATTCAGAGCCAAAGATCTACACAAATCCATTATTCAAAGCCCTAATCTAATATACAACAACAATCAACCCTAAATCTAGCCTAATCTAGCAACATATTTACAAGAAATAGAGAAAGAACAAGAAGAACTTCCCTAAATTCTTGCTTCCAAATCGGTACAAATCCTTCAAATCTTTGTTTAATGCTTCAATCCTAGCTTGGCGTGGGGTTTAGATGGTGGTTTAGGATGTTTTGTGAAGTGGGTAAAGGGTTAGGGTTTATTAGGATTTAAGAAATAAAAGTTCCTCTCTCGAAAATGAGCTGAAACGAGCTTTTTATGGATTTCTTCAGCGCACAGCCGGTCGACCGGCTCCTCTTTCTTGCTCGACCGGCTTCAATCATGATGCTCTCTGGACTGGCCGGTCGACCTAGCCGATCGACCGGCTTCTTGAGGCACTCGACCGGCTTCAAATCTTTTATTCTCTGGAGCGGTCGGTCGACCTAGACGATCGACCGGCTCTTCTTCTAAGTCGACCGGCTAGATCAAAATGATCTCTTCTTTATTTCTTTTCTTCCGATCTTCATCCGTTAGCTCATTTCTTCCTTGCATAAGATTGAACCCTTCCAAAACACTCCTAAAACATGGAATATAACACTTAGTATAGTATTTATGCACCTAAATACATTATGTACAAATATTAACAAATATGCATAAACTTTGTACTAAGTGCACTCAATTATGCTCTAAACACCCTTAAATATGCATGCAAAAACTAGATGCAAACATGCACAAATGACACACATCAACGGCCCCAAACCTTCCATTTGCTTGTCCTCAAGCAAGCCTAAATGAAGTCTATCCTCATGTTTTTCAAAGAGTTGCCAATTGCATTGACTTGCTATCTTTTCGCATCCAAGGGGTACAAGGGGTCATTCTTTTCATGTAAGGGCTTCCCTAGTCTTTCCCGGATCCTCCCTTTGATCACAAGGGGTCTCACACCTCTTGGGAATGTCACCAAGTAGCTAGAACCACCACAAACTTAGGATTCCAACTCACGCACTCGGGATGTTGATACTTCGTGCTTTATCAACTAACATGGCCTCCCAATATGCACTTATCCCCAAAGATACAAGAAAGAGAAGATACATCACAATGGCTCACATTGACGTAGGAGCCTTATTCATAACACATGAAAGAACAAAAGAGATACTTGTGTCAACTTGACATTATGTCACTTGACATTTATTCAACATACTTCACTTTTCAATCTTTTTGTTGCCTTTTGGCTCTTTTTTTTCTCCTTTTTTTATTTTTTTTTCATTTTTTTGCATCTTTTTTCTTCTTCTTTTTTTTCAATACATAAATAGAACAAAAGAAAGGAAAAAGAAAAGGCTAAGGCAAACTAAAAGAACCAATCAAGGAATGGGCACTCATATCAACAACCCTTTAGAAACACTTTTTCCAACCAAGTTATAGGGAAACTACAAGGTGCATTCTTAGAAATACTCACTCCCCACAGTTTTCAAAAGGATTCTCTTCAAAGTCTAGGTTATACCCTACACTCCATTTACTCCCCACAATACACCCTTATCTTCTCCAATCAATTAAGTTAATAACAAAAGCCAACTCTCCAACCAACGTGGAGATAAACTAACTCAAAATATGCAAAAAAATTAAAAAATTTGAACACATTTTAAGTAAAAATAAGATATGGCAAGCGAATCTATCCCATATATGATATAAACAATAAATGCCAAAAACTTCATACCGCTATTTGAGCACAAGCATAAATAGCCATAGCGCCCGGGGCGTGTGCGATGCAGTGTGTAAGTGCGGGTCGAATCCACGGGAGGCTACCTTAGTTTAGTCTCTATGTGCTCGGGTGCCTTAAACTAGCTACGTGCGTGTGTGCACTTACTTTAGGATGGAAGGGAGCTCGGAAAAGGAAAATAAAAACTAATCTATGGAGGAACTTAAAGGAGTCAAACTAAGGAAGGAAACACTAATAAAGAAGAAGGGGACCTAGGGCGATTGCATTGCAACTAGACTTGGGCTATGATAACAGATGATGTCTATCTAAGGCTCGGGACTTCTATTGCCATTGTGTTGATCGGGGGTTCTCCTAACCAATACTAGTGGTTCAACCCATTAGCTGGATTTAAAGCTAAGGGGCCAATCCCTCCTAGCCTACGCAATCCGTGCTTAGAACTTATCCTCTTGGCTGGATTTAAAGCCAAGGACTAGCACCTAAACACTACGTGACATTAAATCTCGATTAACCAACACTAACGTGGGTGAGGGATGCTCTAGTCTAGGTTAACTTATCCGCTTGGCTGGATTTAAAGCCAAGGACTAGCACCTAAACTCGACTAAGCATAGCATGTAATCTATTAGCTGGATTTAAATCTAAAGCCTACTCTACTAAGCAAAGCCACGAGATTAAGCACAATCACATCACCCAAATAACTAGATAAGAGCGTTTTAAGCACAAATAACACGTGCATATTCACTTAGGCATTTTAATAAACGCATAGACATGTTTGATTTCCAATACATAGACATATTGAATCATGCCATAAATTTATGTAAATAAACATGTATTCAGAGCCAAAGATCTACACAAATCCATTATTCAAAGCCCTAATCTAATATACAACAACAATCAACCCTAAATCTAGCCTAATCTAGCAACATATTTACAAGAAATAGAGAAAGAACAAGAAGAACTTCCTAAAGTCTTGCTTCCAAATCGGTACAAATCCTTCAAATCTTTGTTTAATGCTTCAATCCTAGCTTGGCGTGGGGTTTAGATGGTGGTTTAGGATGTTTTGTGAAGTGGGTAAAGGGTTAGGGTTTATTAGGATTTAAGAAATAAAAGTTCCTCTCTCGAAAATGAGCTGAAACGAGCTTTTTATGGATTTCTTCAGCGCACAGCCGGTCGACCGGCTCCTCTTTCTTGCTCGACCGGCTTCAATCATGATGCTCTCTGGAATGGTCGGTCGACCTAGCCGGTCGACCGGCTTCTTGAGGCACTCGACCGGCTTCAAATCTTTTATTCTCTGGAGCGGTCGGTCGACCTAGACGATCGACCGGCTCTTCTTCTAAGTCGACCGGCTAGATCAAAATGATCTCTTCTTTATTTCTTTTCTTCCGATCTTCATCCGTTAGCTCATTTCTTCCTTGCATAAGATTGAACCCTTCCAAAACACTCCTAAAACATGGAATATAACACTTAGTATAGTATTTATGCACCTAAATACATTATGTACAAATATTAACAAATATGCATAAACTTTGTACTAAGTGCACTCAATTATGCTCTAAACACCCTTAAATATGCATGCAAAAACTAGATGCAAACATGCACAAATGACACACATCAACGGCCCCAAACCTTCCATTTGCTTGTCCTCAAGCAAGCCTAAATGAAGTCTATCCTCATGTTTTTCAAAGAGTTGCCAATTGCATTGACTTGCTATCTTTTCGCATCCAAGGGTACAAGGGGTCATTCTTTTCATGTAAGGGCTTCCTAGTCTTTCCCGGATCCTCCCTTTGATAACAAGGTGTCTTACACCTCTTGGGAATGTCACCAAGTAGCTAGAACAACCACAAACTTAGGATTCCAAATCAAGAACTCGGGATGTTGATACTTCGTGCTTTATCAACTAACATGGCCTCCCAATATGCACTTATCCCCAAAGATACAAGAAAGAGAAGATACATCACAATGGCTCACATTGACGTAGGAGCCTTATTCATAACACATGAAAGAACAAAAGAGATACTTGTGTCAACTTGACATTATGTCACTTGACATTTATTCAACATACTTCACTTTTCAATCTTTTGTTGCCTTTTGGCTCTTTTTTTTCTCCTTTTTTTATTTTTTTTTCATTTTTTTGCATCTTTTTTCTTCTTCTTTTTTTTCAATACATAAATAGAACAAAAAGAAAGGAAAAAGAAAAGGCTAAGGCAAACTAAAAGAACCAATCAAGGAATGGGCACTCATATCAACAACCCTTTAGAAACACTTTTTCCAACCAAGTTATAGGGAAACTACAAGGTGCATTCTTAGAAATACTCACTCCCCACGCTTTTCAAAAGGATTCTCTTCAAAGTCTAGGTTATACCCTACACTCCATTTACTCCCCACAATACACCCTTATCTTCTCCAATCAATTAAGTTAATAACAAAAGCCAACTCTCCAACCAACGTGGAGATAAACTAACTCAAAATATGCAAAAAAATTAAAAAATTTGAACACATTTTAAGTAAAAATAAGATATGGCAAGCGAATCTATCCCATATATGATATAAACAATAAATGCCAAAAACTTCATACCGCTATTTGAGCACAAGCATAAATAGCCCGCAAGCGCCCGGGACGTGTGCAGTACAGCGTGTGTAAGTGCGGGGTCGAATCCACAGGGAGGCTACCTTAGTTTAGTCTCTATGTGCTCGGGTGCCTTAAACTAGCTACGTGCGTGTGTGCACTTACTTTAGGATGGAAGGGAGCTCGGAAAAAGGAAAATAAAAACTAATCTATGGAGGAACTTAAAGGAGTCAAACTAAGGAAGGAAACACTAATAAAGAAGAAGGGGACCTAGGGCGATTGCATTGCAACTAGACTTGGGCTATGATAACAGATGATGTCTATCTAAGGCTCGGGACTTCTATTGCCATTGTGTTGATCGGGGGTTCTCCTAACCAATACTAGTGGTTCAACCCATTAGCTGGATTTAAAGCTAAGGGGCCAATCCTCCTAGCCTACGCAATCCGTGCTTAGAACTTATCCTCTTGGCTGGATTTAAAGCCAAGGACTAGCACCTAAACACTACGTGACATTAAATCTCGATTAACCAACACTAACGTGGGTGAGGGATGCTCTAGTCTAGGTTAACTTATCCGCTTGGCTGGATTTAAAGCCAAGGACTAGCACCTAAACTCGACTAAGCATAGCATGTAATCTATTAGCTGGATTTAAAGCTAAAGCCTACTCTACTAAGCAAAGCCACGAGATTAAGCACAATCACATCACCCAAATAACTAGATAAGAGCGTTTTAAGCACAAATAACACGTGCATATTCACTTAGGCATTTTAATAAACGCATAGACATGTTTGATTTCCAATACATAGACATATTGAATCATGCCATAAATTTATGTAAATAAACATGTATTCAGAGCCAAAGATCTACACAAATCCATTATTCAAAGCCCTAATCTAATATACAACAACAATCAACCCTAAATCTAGCCTAATCTAGCAACATATTTACAAGAAATAGAGAAAGAACAAGAAGAACTTCCTAAATTCTTGCTTCCAAATCGGTACAAATCCTTCAAATCTTTGTTTAATGCTTCAATCCTAGCTTGGCGTGGGGTTTAGATGGTGGTTTAGGATGTTTTGTGAAGTGGGTAAAGGGTTAGGGTTTATTAGGATTTAAGAAATAAAAGTTCCTCTCTCGAAAATGAGCTGAAACGAGCTTTTATGGATTTCTTCAGCGCACGGTCGATGGCTCCTCTTTCTTGCTCGACCGGCTTCAATCATGATGCTCTCGAATGGCCGGTCGACCTAGCCGATCGACCGGCTTCTTGAGGCACTCGACCGGCTTCAAATCTTTTATTCTCTGGAGCGGTCGGTCGACCTAGACGATCGACCGGCTCTTCTTCTAAGTCGACCGGCTAGATCAAAATGATCTCTTCTTTATTTCTTTTCTTCCGATCTTCATCCGTTAGCTCATTTCTTCCTTGCATAAGATTGAACCCTTCCAAAACACTCCTAAAACATGGAATATAACACTTAGTATAGTATTTATGCACCTAAATACATTATGTACAAATATTAACAAATATGCATAAACTTTGTACTAAGTGCACTCAATTATGCTCTAAACACCCTTAAATATGCATGCAAAAACTAGATGCAAACATGCACAAATGACACACATCAACGGCCCCAAACCTTCCATTTGCTTGTCCTCAAGCAAGCCTAAATGAAGTCTATCCTCATGTTTTTCAAAGAGTTGCCAATTGCATTGACTTGCTATCTTTTCGCATCCAAGGGGTACAAGGGGTCATTCTTTTCATGTAAGGGCTTCCCTAGTCTTTCCCGGATCCTCCTTTGATCACAAGGGGTCTCACACCTCTTGGGAATGTCACCAAGTAGCTAGAACCACCACAAACTTAGGATTCCAACTCACGACTCGGGATGTTGATACTTCGTCTTTATCAACTAACATGGCCTCCCAATATGCACTTATCCCCAAAGATACAAGAAAGAGAAGATACATCACAATGGCTCACATTGACGTAGGAGCCTTATTCATAACACATGAAAGAACAAAAGAGATACTTGTGTCAACTTGACATTATGTCACTTGACATTTATTCAACATACTTCACTTTTCAATCTTTTGTTGCCTTTTGGCTCTTTTTTTCTCCTTTTTTATTTTTTTCATTTTTGCATCTTTTTCTTCTTCTTTTTTCAATACATAAATAGAACAAAAAGAAAGGAAAAGAAAAGGCTAAGGCAAACTAAAAGAACCAATCAAGGAATGGGCACTCATATCAACAACCCTTTAGAAACACTTTTTCCAACCAAGTTATAGGGAAACTACAAGGTGCATTCTTAGAAATACTCACTCCCCACAGTTTTCAAAGGATTCTCTTCAAAGTCTAGGTTATACCCTACACTCCATTTACTCCCCACAATACACCCTTATCTTCTCCAATCAATTAAGTTAATAACAAAAGCCAACTCTCCAACCAACGTGGAGATAAACTAACTCAAAATATGCAAAAAAATTAAAAAATTTGAACACATTTTAAGTAAAAATAAGATATGGCAAGTTTAATCTATCCCATATATGATATAAACAATAAATGCCAAAAACTTCATACCGCTATTTGAGCACAAGCATAAATAGCCATAGCGCCGGGGCGTGTGCGATGCAGCGTGTGTAAGTGCGGGTCGAATCCACGGGAGGCTACCTTAGTTTAGTCTCTATGTGCTCGGGTGCCTTAAACTAGCTACGTGCGTGTGTGCACTTACTTTAGGATGGAAGGAGCTCGGAAAAAGGAAAATAAAAACTAATCTATGGAGGAACTTAAAGGAGTCAAACTAAGGAAGGAAACACTAATAAAGAAGAAGGGGACCTAGGGCGATTGCATTGCAACTAGACTTGGGCTATGATAACAGATGATGTCTATCTAAGGCTCGGGACTTCTATTGCCATTGTGTTGATCGGGGGTTCTCCTAACCAATACTAGTGGTTCAACCCATTAGCTGGATTTAAAGCTAAGGGCCAATCCCTCCTAGCCTACGCAATCCGTGCTTAGAACTTATCCTCTTGGCTGGATTTAAAGCCAAGGACTAGCACCTAAACACTACGTGACATTAAATCTCGATTAACCAACACTAACGTGGGTGAGGGATGCTCTAGTCTAGGTTAACTTATCCGCTTGGCTGGATTTAAAGCCAAGGACTAGCACCTAAACTCGACTAAGCATAGCATGTAATCTATTAGCTGGATTTAAAGCTAAAGCCTACTCTACTAAGCAAAGCCACGAGATTAAGCACAATCACATCACCCAAATAACTAGATAAGAGCGTTTTAAGCACAAATAACACGTGCATATTCACTTAGGCATTTTAATAAACGCATAGACATGTTTGATTTCCAATACATAGACATATTGAATCATGCCATAAATTTATGTAAATAAACATGTATTCAGAGCCAAAGATCTACACAAATCCATTATTCAAAGCCCTAATCTAATATACAACAACAATCAACCCTAAATCTAGCCTAATCTAGCAACATATTTACAAGAAATAGAGAAAGAACAAGAAGAACTTCCTAAATTCTTGCTTCCAAATCGGTACAAATCCTTCAAATCTTTGTTTAATGCTTCAATCCTAGCTTGGCGTGGGGTTTAGATGGTGGTTTAGGATGTTTTGTGAAGTGGGTAAAGGGTTAGGGTTTATTAGGATTTAAGAAATAAAAGTTCCTCTCTCGAAAATGAGCTGAAACGAGCTTTTTATGGATTTCTTCAGCGCACAGCCGGTCGACCGGCTCCTCTTTCTTGCTCGACCGGCTTCAATCATGATGAACTCTGGAATGGCCGGTCGACCTAGCGGTCGACCGGCTTCTTGAGGCACTCGACCGGCTTCAAATCTTTTATTCTCTGGAGCGGTCGGTCGACCTAGACGATCGACCGCTCTTCTTCTAAGTCGACGGCTAGATCAAAATGAGCTCTTCTTTATTTCTTTTCTTCCGATCTTCATCCGTTAGCTCATTTCTTCCTTGCATAAGATTGAACCCTTCCAAAACACTCCTAAAACATGGAATATAACACTTAGTATAGTATTTATGCACCTAAATACATTATGTACAAATATTAACAAATATGCATAAATTTTGTACTAAGTGCACTCAATTATGCTCTAAACACCCTTAAATATGCATGCAAAAACTAGATGCAAACATGCACAAATGACACACATCAACGGCCCCAAACCTTCCCTTTGCTTGTCCTCAAGCAAGCCTAAATGAAGTCTATCCTCATGTTTTTCAAAGAGTTGCCAATTGCATTGACTTGCTATCTTTTCGCATCCAAGGGGTACAAGGGGTCATTCTTTTCATGTAAGGGCTTCCCTAGTCTTTTTCGGATCCTCCCTTTGATCACAAGGGGTCTCACACCTCTTGGGAATGTCACCAAGTAGCTAGAACCACCACAAACTTAGGATTCCAACTCACGCACTCGGGATGTTGATACTTCGTGCTTTATCAACTAACATGGCCTCCCAATATGCACTTATCCCCAAAGATACAAGAAAGAGAAGATACATCACAATGGCTCACATTGACGTAGGAGCCTTATTCATAACACATGAAAGAACAAAAGAGATACTTGTGTCAACTTGACATTATGTCACTTGACATTTATTCAACATACTTCACTTTTCAATCTTTTGTTGCCTTTTGGCTCTTTTTCTCCTTTTTTATTTTTTTCATTTTTGCATCTTTTTCTTCTTCTTTTTTCAATACATAAATAGAACAAAAAGAAAGGAAAAGAAAAGGCTAAGGCAAACTAAAAGAACCAATCAAGGAATGGGCACTCATATCAACAACCCTTTAGAAACACTTTTTCCAACCAAGTTATAGGGAAACTACAAGGTGCATTCTTAGAAATACTCACTCCCCACAGTTTTCAAAAGGATTCTCTTCAAAGTCTAGGTTATACCCTACACTCCATTTACTCCCCACAATACACCCTTATCTTCTCCAATCAATTAAGTTAATAACAAAAGCCAACTCTCCAACCAACGTGGAGATAAACTAACTCAAAATATGCAAAAAAATTAAAAAATTTGAACACATTTTAAGTAAAAATAAGATATGGCAAGCGAATCTATCCCATATATGATATAAACAATAAATGCCAAAAACTTCATACCGCTATTTGAGCACAAGCATAAATAGCCATAGCGCCCGGGGCGTGTGCGATGCAGCGTGTGTAAGTGCGGGTCGAATCCACAGGAGGCTACCTTAGTTTAGTCTCTATGTGCTCGGGTGCCTTAAACTAGCTACGTGCGTGTGTGCACTTACTTTAGGATGGAAGGGAGCTCGGAAAAAGGAAAATAAAAACTAATCTATGGAGGAACTTAAAGGAGTCAAACTAAGGAAGGAAACACTAATAAAGAAGAAGGGGACCTTGGGCGATTGCATTGCAACTAGACTTGGGCTATGATAACAGATGATGTCTATCTAAGGCTCGGGACTTCTATTGCCATTGTGTTGATCGGGGGTTCTCCTAACCAATACTAGTGGTTCAACCCATTAGCTGGATTTAAAGCTAAGGGCCAATCCTCCTAGCCTACGCAATCCGTGCTTAGAACTTATCCTCTTGGCTGGATTTAAAGCCAAGGACTAGCACCTAAACACTACGTGACATTAAATCTCGATTAACCAACACTAACGTGGGTGAGGGATGCTCTAGTCTAGGTTAACTTATCCGCTTGGCTGGATTTAAAGCCAAGGACTAGCACCTAAACTCGACTAAGCATAGCATGTAATCTATTAGCTGGATTTAAAGCTAAAGCCTACTCTACTAAGCAAAGCCACGAGATTAAGCACAATCACATCACCCAAATAACTAGATAAGAGCGTTTTAAGCACAAATAACACGTGCATATTCACTTAGGCATTTTAATAAACGCATAGACATGTTTGATTTCCAATACATAGACATATTGAATCATGCCATAAATTTATGTAAATAAACATGTATTCAGAGCCAAAGATCTACACAAATCCATTATTCAAAGCCCTAATCTAATATACAACAACAATCAACCCTAAATCTAGCCTAATCTAGCAACATATTTACAAGAAATAGAGAAAGAACAAGAAGAACTTCCTAAATTCTTGCTTCCAAATCGGTACAAATCCTTCAAATCTTTGTTTAATGCTTCAATCCTAGCTTGGCGTGGGGTTTAGATGGTGGTTTAGGATGTTTTGTGAAGTGGGTAAAGGGTTAGGGTTTATTAGGATTTAAGAAATAAAAGTTCCTCTCTCGAAAATGAGCTGAAACGAGCTTTTATGGATTTCTTCAGCGCACAGCCGGTCGACCGGCTCCTCTTTCTTGCTCGACCGGCTTCAATCATGATGCTCTCTGGAATGGTCGGTCGACCTAGCCGGTCGACCGGCTTCAAATCTTTTATTCTCTGGAGCGGTCGGTCGACCTAGACGATCGACCGGCTCTTCTTCTAAGTCGACCGGCTAGATCAAAATGATCTCTTCTTTATTTCTTTTCTTCCGATCTTCATCCGTTAGCTCATTTCTTCCTTGCATAAGATTGAACCCTTCCAAAACACTCCTAAAACATGGAATATAACACTTAGTATAGTATTTATGCACCTAAATACATTATGTACAAATATTAACAAATATGCATAAACTTTGTACTAAGTGCACTCAATTATGCTCTAAACACCCTTAAATATGCATGCAAAAACTAGATGCAAACATGCACAAATGACACACATCAACGGCCCCAAACCTTCCCTTTGCTTGTCCTCAAGCAAGCCTAAATGAAGTCTATCCTCATGTTTTTCAAAGAGTTGCCAATTGCATTGACTTGCTATCTTTTCGCATCCAAGGGGTACAAGGGTCATTCTTTTCATGTAAGGGCTTCCCTAGTCTTTTTCGGATCCTCCCTTTGATCACAAGGGGTCTCACACCTCTTGGGAATGTCACCAAGTAGCTAGAACCACCACAAACTTAGGATTCCAACTCACGCACTCGGGATGTTGATACTTCGTGCTTTATCAACTAACATGGCCTCCCAATATGCACTTATCCCCAAAGATACAAGAAAGAGAAGATACATCACAATGGCTCACATTGACGTAGGAGCCTTATTCATAACACATGAAAGAACAAAAGAGATACTTGTGTCAACTTGACATTATGTCACTTGACATTTATTCAACATACTTCACTTTTCAATCTTTTGTTGCCTTTTGGCTCTTTTTTTCTCCTTTTTTATTTTTTTCATTTTTGCATCTTTTTCTTCTTCTTTTTTCAATACATAAATAGAACAAATAGAAAGGAAAAAGAAAAGGCTAAGGCAAACTAAAAGAACCAATCAAGGAATGGGCACTCATATCAACAACCCTTTAGAAACACTTTTTCCAACCAAGTTATAGGGAAACTACAAGGTGCATTCTTAGAAATACTCACTCCCCACAGTTTTCAAAAGGATTCTCTTCAAAGTCTAGGTTATACCCTACACTCCATTTACTCCCCACAATACACCCTTATCTTCTCCAATCAATTAAGTTAATAACAAAAGCCAACTCTCCAACCAACGTGGAGATAAACTAACTCAAAATATGCAAAAAAATTAAAAAATTTGAACACATTTTAAGTAAAAATAAGATATGGCAATGAATCTATCCCATATATGATATAAACAATAAATGCCAAAAACTTCATACCGCTATTTGAGCACAAGCATAAATAGCCATAGCGCCCGGGGCGTGTGCGATGCAGCGTGTGTAAGTGCGGGTCGAATCCACGGGAGGCTACCTTAGTTTAGTCTCTATGTGCTCGGGTGCCTTAAACTAGCTACGTGCGTGTGTGCACTTACTTTAGGATGGAAGGAGCTCGGAAAAAGGAAAATAAAAACTAATCTATGGAGGAACTTAAAGGAGTCAAACTAAGGAAGGAAACACTAATAAAGAAGAAGGGGACCTTGGGCGATTGCATTGCAACTAGACTTGGGCTATGATAACAGATGATGTCTATCTAAGGCTCGGGACTTCTATTGCCATTGTGTTGATCGGGGGTTCTCCTAACCAATACTAGTGGTTCAACCCATTAGCTGGATTTAAAGCTAAGGGCCAATCCTCCTAGCCTACGCAATCCGTGCTTAGAACTTATCCTCTTGGCTGGATTTAAAGCCAAGGACTAGCACCTAAACACTACGTGACATTAAATCTCGATTAACCAACACTAACGTGGGTGAGGGATGCTCTAGTCTAGGTTAACTTATCCGCTTGGCTGGATTTAAAGCCAAGGACTAGCACCTAAACTCGACTAAGCATAGCATGTAATCTATTAGCTGGATTTAAAGCTAAAGCCTACTCTACTAAGCAAAGCCACGAGATTAAGCACAATCACATCACCCAAATAACTAGATAAGAGCGTTTTAAGCACAAATAACACGTGCATATTCACTTAGGCATTTTAATAAACGCATAGACATGTTTGATTTCCAATACATAGACATATTGAATCATGCCATAAATTTATGTAAATAAACATGTATTCAGAGCCAAAGATCTACACAAATCCATTATTCAAAGCCCTAATCTAATATACAACAACAATCAACCCTAAATCTAGCCTAATCTAGCAACATATTTACAAGAAATAGAGAAAGAACAAGAATAACTTATCTAAATTCTTGCTTCCAAATCGGTACAAATCCTTCAAATCTTTGTTTAATGCTTCAATCCTAGCTTGGCGTGGGGTTTAGATGGTGGTTTAGGATGTTTTGTGAAGTGGGTAAAGGGTTAGGGTTTATTAGGATTTAAGAAATAAAAGTTCCTCTCTCGAAAATGAGCTGAAACGAGCTTTTTATGGATTTCTTCAGCGCACAGCCGGTCGACCGGCTCCTCTTTCTTGCTCGACCGGCTTCAATCATGATGCTCTCTGGAATGGTCGGTCGACCTAGCCGGTCGACCGGCTTCAAATCTTTTATTCTCTGGAGCGGTCGGTCGACCTAGACGATCGACCGGCTCTTCTTCTAAGTCGACCGGCTAGATCAAAATGATCTCTTCTTTATTTCTTTTCTTCCGATCTTCATCCGTTAGCTCATTTCTTCCTTGCATAAGATTGAACCCTTCCAAAACACTCCTAAAACATGGAATATAACACTTAGTATAGTATTTATGCACCTAAATACATTATGTACAAATATTAACAAATATGCATAAACTTTGTACTAAGTGCACTCAATTATGCTCTAAACACCCTTAAATATGCATGCAAAAACTAGATGCAAACATGCACAAATGACACACATCAACGGCCCCAAACCTTCCCTTTGCTTGTCCTCAAGCAAGCCTAAATGAAGTCTATCCTCATGTTTTTCAAAGAGTTGCCAATTGCATTGACTTGCTATCTTTTCGCATCCAAGGGGTACAAGGGGTCATTCTTTTCATGTAAGGGCTTCCCTAGTCTTTTTCGGATCCTCCTTTGATCACAAGGGGTCTCACACCTCTTGGGAATGTCACCAAGTAGCTAGAACCACCACAAACTTAGGATTCCAACTCACGCACTCGGGATGTTGATACTTCGTCTTTATCAACTAACATGGCCTCCCAATATGCACTTATCCCCAAAGATACAAGAAAGAGAAGATACATCACAATGGCTCACATTGACGTAGGAGCCTTATTCATAACACATGAAAGAACAAAAGAGATACTTGTGTCAACTTGACATTATGTCACTTGACATTTATTCAACATACTTCACTTTTCAATCTTTTTGTTGCCTTTTGGCTCTTTTTTTTCTCCTTTTTTTATTTTTTTTTCATTTTTTTGCATCTTTTTTCTTCTTCTTTTTTTTCAATACATAAATAGAACAAAAAGAAAGGAAAAAGAAAAGGCTAAGGCAAACTAAAAGAACCAATCAAGGAATGGGCACTCATATCAACAACCCTTTAGAAACACTTTTTCCAACCAAGTTATAGGGAAACTACAAGGTGCATTCTTAGAAATACTCACTCCCACAGTTTTCAAAAGGATTCTCTTCAAAGTCTAGGTTATACCCTACACTCCATTTACTCCCCACAATACACCCTTATCTTCTCCAATCAATTAAGTTAATAACAAAAGCCAACTCTCCAACCAACGTGGAGATAAACTAACTCAAAATATGCAAAAAAATTAAAAAATTTGAACACATTTTAAGTAAAAATAAGATATGGCAAGCGAATCTATCCCATATATGATATAAACAATAAATGCCAAAAACTTCATACCGCTATTTGAGCACAAGCATAAATAGCCATAGCGCCGGGGGTGTGTGCGATGCGTGTGTAAGTGCGGGGTCGAATCCACAGGGAGGCTACCTTAGTTTAGTCTCTATGTGCTCGGGTGCCTTAAACTAGCTACGTGCGTGTGTGCATTTACTTTAGGATGGAAGGGAGCTCGGAAAAAGGAAAATAAAAACTAATCTATGGAGGAACTTAAAGGAGTCAAACTAAGGAAGGAAACACTAATAAAGAAGAAGGGGACCTAGGGCGATTGCATTGCAACTAGACTTGGGCTATGATAACAGATGATGTCTATCTAAGGCTCGGGACTTCTATTGCCATTGTGTTGATCGGGGGTTCTCCTAACCAATACTAGTGGCTCAACCCATTAGCTGGATTTAAAGCTAAGGGCCAATCCCTCCTAGCCTACGCAATCCGTGCTTAGAACTTATCCTCTTGGCTGGATTTAAAGCCAAGGACTAGCACCTAAACACTACGTGACATTAAATCTCGATTAACCAACACTAACGTGGGTGAGGTATGCTCTAGTCTAGGTTAACTTATCCGCTTGGCTGGATTTATAGCCAAGGACTAGCACCTAAACTCGACTAAGCATAGCATGTAATCTATTAGCTGGATTTAAAGCTAAAGCCTACTCTACTAAGCAAAGCCACGAGATTAAGCACAATCACATCACCCAAATAACTAGATAAGAGCGTTTTAAGCACAAATAACACGTGCATATTCACTTAGGCATTTTAATAAACACATAGACATATTGAATCATGCCATAAATTTATGTAAATAAACATGTATTCAGAGCCAAAGATCTACACAAATCCATTATTCAAAGCCCTAATCTAATATACAACAACAATCAACCCTAAATCTAGCCTAATCTAGCAACATATTTACAAGAAATAGAGAAAGAACAAGAAGAACTTCCCTAAATTCTTGCTTCCAAATCGGTACAAATCCTTCAAATCTTTGTTTAATGCTTCAATCCTAGCTTGGCGTGGGGTTTAGATGGTGGTTTAGGATGTTTTGTGAAGTGGGTAAAGGGTTAGGGTTTATTAGGATTTAAGAAATAAAAGTTCCTCTCTCGAAAATGAGCTGAAACGAGCTTTTTATGGATTTCTTCAGCGCACAGCCGGTCGACCGGCTCCTCTTTCTTGCTCGACCGGCTTCAATCATGATGCTCTCTGGAATGGTCGGTCGACCTAGCCGGTCGACCGGCTTCAAATCTTTTATTCTCTGGAGCGGTCGGTCGACCTAGACGATCGACCGGCTCTTCTTCTAAGTCGACCGGCTAGATCAAAATGAGCTCTTCTTTATTTCTTTTCTTCCGATCTTCATCCGTTAGCTCATTTCTTCCTTGCATAAGATTGAACCCTTCCAAAACACTCCTAAAACATGGAATATAACACTTAGTATAGTATTTATGCACCTAAATACATTATGTACAAATATTAACAAATATGCATAAACTTTGTACTAAGTGCACTCAATTATGCTCTAAACACCCTTAAATATGCATGCAAAAACTAGATGTAAACATGCACAAATGACACACATCAATATACACACACACATACACACACTTTGTGCTTAGGGTTTCAAATGCCATTTTACATACATGTCTATGTGTTGGTTGAAAGGCCTCAATGAAGTTGCATATGTATATTGAAGTCTATTTTGCTATTAACCATTTATAGATTATTATGCTAGCATGTCTATATACATGTCTATGAGTGATAGCATAAACAGCTTATATTGCTTAAACTGGTGTAATCTAAGTATGTCTATATGCTTAGTAGTAGGATATGCTAACATATCCTCAAATGCCATGCCCTAGATGTGTATGCTTTGCGCGTAATTGTTAATTTTCTCTATTGTGATGATGATCGGTAGTGGATAAATAATGGCTAGCCCAGGTCGAGTCTCCCTTAGCTCTGAATCCGACTAATGGGTGTCAAGGTAGGTTAGTCAACCTTAGACAGACTAGATGTTAGCTTTAAATCCAGCCAATGGTTTAGACGCTAGGGTTAGATCGATCAAAGTCACCTAGAATCCTAACTAGCTAGCCCTATGGCTCTAAGTCATAAAGACCACCCGTAGCTCTAGGTTAGTCGAGCCTAGAGATGGACCGGCATTAAGGCTTGGGGGTAATTTAGGAGGTTAATTAGGAGTCTAGATGAGAGCAACCAAGTTTAATCCATCAAGCAAACCTAACAAGGAATAGTAATCACCCATTTGCAAGACGTAATCACCCTATTCCCCCATTTCCACGTGTTGGTATCCCTTTAGATCGCTTGATTCCCCCATCACACACATACATCACCTTTTTATTTCCTTGTCCTTAGCTTAGATTTATCTTTTTCAAGCTTTCCTCAAACCAAAAGCCCAAAAATATCATATTTTAGGGACTTAACACATAGTGTCTTAGGATGCACATAGCTTTGGACACCTTACACATCAGGCCTCCCCGTAGATTCAACCTCACACTCATACACATTTGCTACACGTGACTTGTGCACCTGTGGCTTTTTAGGCTTTTGCCACAAGATAGCATATCAAGTTCTTGGCATCAATGGTGGTCACTTGTATCCTCTTCCCTACCACCCGGACGTGTTCCCAATGTTTGTCGCTTAAGTGGAAGTCATTGGCATAGAGCTATTTGTTGCCCCCATGACAAACCCCAATATAATGCTAGTGCTAACTATGACCCCTATAGTCATGCATTATCCCATACATCTTCATTTAGCAATCATGACTATAGGGATGAATATTCTTGTTATTGCAATCACTATGGAAGCCATGCTCATGATTCAAATACTTGTCCTACCTTCCACCCTCATTTCCGATTACATACAATGTCCAATGCCCTTAGCAATCATGTGCACATTCATGCATCTACATCTAGTTGTCATGATTCTAGGGAGCAATATTATGCATTTCCATATTAGGGGTCAAGATGACTCTTTATTCGGTCCACCTCTTTGCATTGAGAGTCCATCCTTTGCACCATCTTTTCCGACCCACCGTTCCTCTGAGTATTATAATGGTTACAATTATAATGTCACCAATCAAGAGGTCCACCATTCTTACTTAGTTGAGCCCTTTTCTTTTAGGTTGTCCTTAAGTTATGATGAAAAGATTTTCTATCTCTTATCCCTCCTTTAATCCAATCAAAATAGACTAGATAGCATGATACAACAAGTTGACTATCTAAGTGAGTACTTAAAGAGAGAGATTGAGAGTGAGTAACCCATTTTTGAGAAAGTTGAGATATCTTTTGACAAGGTTGAAGAGATAGGGGTGAGACCTATAGAAGAGAGAATTAATGGTGAATATGATAATGTTTGAGAAAGAAAATTAGAGGCAGAGGTTGATGGAGAGAAAACATCATGTAGTGAGGATGAGGATGAGCTCAATGATAATTTGGTTCTTGATGATTCTTATAGATATGTTTTAGAGGAAATAGTACCCTATCCTCCTAAGCTTTCAATATCTTCCATTGAGTCACGTGAGCCTTCTTTTTCTTCTCATCCCACACTACACACACACTTGGAGGTTGAGTCTTATGATCATAGTACTTACTTGCATTTTAAGTCTTCATGTAAGGAGTCAAAGATACACATCTCCCCTGAGCATTCATGCACACATGACCTAAAATCTTTTAAGTTCCCATTGTCCCCTCCATATGTGTATACCTACTATGAAATGTGTGATAGTGAGATGACATCCACTAGTGATGAATGTATAGATGGATTCGATGAGACTTTAGCTAGTGATGGTTTAGAGTCATCCATTAGGGAGAATAAGACATTAATTTCAGAGGTTTTAGATGATATGTCTCTTGGAGATAAGAGTCATTATGTTAAGGAGGATTGCCACTCCAAGAAGATACTTAAGGATGAAGTTGATGAACTTGAAATTGCGATCTATGGGTCTTTGGGTGTGTTTAATGAATCATTGTTGATACCCTTTTCTACCTTCTCTTCTAGGGAATTCATCAATGAGGTTAAGATTTTTCTAGATGAACACAAACCTTCCCTTAACGTGAGTAAGCCCATAAGATCAAATCCACCCCCTATAAGGAGTTAGAGTGACCTAGGCTTGGTAATGCTATAGCTTGTGGAAAAGAAAAGTTTAGTACATCCACTTCCTCTATCGTTGCTCCTCATTCTCTTAATGTCATTCGTGCTCCCCTTTCTCATTCCTTTGAGTCTCCCTCTTTAAAGCTCACATTTGCGCCTTTTAGTTTAGAACACTTTCATCTAAGGTTAGAAAGCATGTTTCCCATGTTGCATGCATTTGACTTATTGATGTTGTTTTAAAAACCCACAAGTGCACGGATCGAAAGTAGTGCAGTGTGTGCAAAAGTATGGGTGTCATCTCCTCAGGGAAGCGTCTAATTATAGCTCTAAGTGCTATGCGTCCTAAACTAGTTATGTGCTAAAAGGAAAAATCTTTTTGTGTTTTCGTGTTTGGAATTGAAGGCAACTCTAAGTTAAACACTAAATTAAACTACCTAAACTAACTTGCACAATAGAAAGACAAACAAACTAGAGAGGAAATGATGAAATCAAACAGGAATGACTAGGGTGATTACTAATCTATTATGGGGTTAGGATCTTATTCTTGCTTTGAGTATTTTGATGGTTTCAATAGCTTCTTTTAGAGGTCCAACCTCAGTAACCATATTATCCCTAATTCTCAGTGCAGTTCTATCCTAAGTGGATTCTACTTAGAGTATAACCTTGTCCTTATTTAACTAGGGTTTTAAGGCTAAGTGATTATGCCTTCTAGATTGACGTTGATTAACAAACTAACCTATGGTTTAAACCGTTAGCTGTGTTTCAAGCTAAGGTCGAATCCACCTAACTTCAACTAAGTGTAATAAGTGACCTATTAGTTTTATTTCATCCTAAAGACTACACATTAAACCTAATTATAAAATCAAGCACAACTAATCAACACCATATAAGCAGATACAAAAAATTAAAAGCATAACAATACATGTCTTTTCCTTAAGCAATTAATCAAACACATAGACATGCCTAACAATCACCATTAAAACAATAAAAACCAAACATGTATTTAAACTATCAAAATATCCCTAATCAAGTTTTACAATCCTTAACTCATAATAGGAATAGTAATCAACCTTAAAATAGATTTAGCTCATCATATCAAAAGAGAGTACCAAATTGAAATTTAATCTCATAAGAATCAAATCCATGACCAAAGAATTAAATCTCAAGATTAGAACATCTTCCCGTTTCGATATCGTGCAAGTCTGACCTCAAAGCATAAATTTCAGCAAAGATTTTCACTTTGATAGCACTTTTTCCAGTAGAAATATGCACCAATTTTTCTCACTTTTTGGACTAAAAACAGTACCCAAAACCTTAAAAAAAAAACCCAAGATTAGTGTATTAAAGTTGCCCTTAATCACTATAATGAAAACCCTAGCAAAGTAATAAGAAGAGTCCTATTTTGAAGCACTTTTGTGCACTATTTTTAAGGAATTTTTTTCTGCAGAAATATATATTCTGAAATTTTTCCTTCCAAAAGCCTTAAAATAGCCTCTAAATTTCTCTCTTTAAATTATATATGTGTGATCATATGTGTGTGAGAAACGTGGAGCCTCTGTGAAAGGTGTGTGCTTGTATATAAAAAAGAGAACCAAAAGGGACGAAACCCCGGGAAATATATGTGCTGGTTCGCTGCTTTTCTTCATCCCTAAGTTGTTGTTTTTTTTTCCTTTCCTTTTTCATTTCTTTCCTTTTTTGCGTGATATGGTGGTGTTTATTATTTTTCTATGTGCATGTGTGAGTATATAATATATTAGACTAATTTCAAGTGCATGTGTGCTAATTATGCCATAAGTGACGTGAACCTAATGCTAGTATATATATAATACTATAATATATAGCCTAAAACTCTACTAATCTAGTATAAATGACTAAGTTAGAAACTAACTAATTAAATACTATCTAATTACTACTAACCTATTTATGTACTAGAGCTAATTACTTAACACCCTAATTCTAATTTAACCGATCTAGCTAATTAACTTAATTACCTAATTCCTAATTAATCAAAGTCACTAATTAACTTGATTAATTCTAATTAAACTAAAACTCATTAATTAATTAATTAAAAATAAAACTAAACTAATACTAATTAAAACAATAAATAATTAAAAAAAGGCATAAAAAGAAAAGGACAAGAGCACACTACACAAACACTCATGTCACTCAATAAGCACTCAAAAACTCAAAATAGACAAAATTAGCATCAAAACATGCACTCAAACACACTCCAAATCATGCAATTTATGCTCCAAACACATATACATCAACACCTCCACACCTTCTCCTTGCTTGTCCCCAAGCAGGACCACTCCTAAGCTTATCTCATGAAGCTCAAAGGGTTGCCAAAAGTATTGACTTGCTATCTTGATGAATCTAAGGAGTATGAGGGGTCATTCCTATTGTAAAAGGAATCTTCAATCCTTTTTTTGGATCCTCCTCTCAATCACAAGGGTTCTTGCATCTCTCGGGAACTTACCAAGTAGCTAGAACCACCATAAACCTAGGATTCCAACTCACGCACCCGGGATGTTAAGATTTCGCACCCCCATCAACTAACATGGCCTCCTAACACACACTTAGCCCAAAGATACTAGGAAAAAGTAGAATTACATCACAATGGCTAGCAATTGGCGTAAAAGCCTCATTCAAGACATAACGAAATGACGTTCTCGGTGATTGGGGCCCTCTTGTAGCGAGCTTTCAACCAGCACATCCCAGCCATTAAAGGCTTAGGGCACTAGAGGAAGAAACCCTCCTCGGGCATGCTAACTCAAGTTTCGCCAACCACTTCAAACGGAAAATCAAAGAAAGAGAACTAAGCATGTGTCAAATTGACATTATGTCCTTTGACATTTATTCAATATACTTCATTTTTTTCTTGCCATTTGGCTTTTTCTCATTTTTTGCTTTTTTCATTTCTTTCCAATATTTTTCATTTGTTTCATTTTTTGCATTTTTCCACCTTTTTTTTTTGGATTTTTTTTCTCAACGCATAACATAAACAAAGAAAAGAAAAAGAAAGGCTACAGCACATTAAAAGAACCAATCAAGTAAGGAGCACTCACATCAACAACCCTGTAAAAACACTCTTTTTTCCAACCAAGTTGTGGGGCAACTACAAGGTACATTCTTAGAAGTGCTCATTTCCCATAGTTTTCAACTAGATTCTTGTCAAAGTCCTAGTTCTCCCTCTATTCCATTCACTCCCCACAATACGATCTCATCTTTGCTAATCAATTAAGTCAATCAACAAGAGCCAATACTCCAATCAACAAAGAGATAAACAACTCTACATGTACAAAAAAAATCAAAATTTTCACCATTTTGATCAAAACCATGTGAATCTACCCTTTTTGTCAAAAATGAAAAACAAAAGAAGTCCCATACCCCCAAACCTAAACTTTGCTTGTCCTCAAACACATAGTAATTAACCACTCAAACAAACAAACAGTAAAGCACATATATGGGAAGTGTGGAAAGGGTAGGGAAAAAAAGGCCAAAAGGATTGAAGGATACGACCTTGTGTTCGCGTGACTTCACAAATGCCAATGAAATTCCAATCATATACTAACATGTTTCTCATTAAGACACAAACACTCAAAAAGCACACAACATTAGTAGACTTATGCCATGTAAGTCCGCATTGGTATTAACAAATAAGAACAAGGATGTATGCAAAAGATAGAGAAGGGGAATGCAAGGAATGAGAACAAAGGTCTAGCTAAAAAAAAAAGAAGAAAAATAGAAATACATAAAAATAAAAAGAAAAGAACAAAATTACCAAAATCTAGGTTGCCTCCTAGTAGTGCTAACCATAATGCCATCAGCCAGGAAAGCTCTATTCATTAAGTGTCATACGAAGGCTCCTGAAGCTCGATGGACTCCATTCGAGCCATGCTCGGGTCAAATGAATCCTTCAGGCCCTTCCCATTCATAGTTAATACTTGTTCGTCCTTCAAATACTTGATCTTTACTACTCTAGAATGGTAGGCTTCAATAACCTCGTACGGACCATCCCATAGACTTCTCAGTTGACCTGGAAATAGCTTCAATCTAGAATTAAACGGCCAAACTTTGTCAGTAGGAGAGAAAGATTTCCTAAGGATATGCCTATCATGTATTTTCTTCATTCTCTCTTTATAAAGCTTGGCGTTCTTATACGCCTCATATGTCAACCCCTCCAACTCAGCTAGGTCAAGCTTCATTTTCTCACCTAGGGGGGTCTTATACGCAGTACAGTAGGCCTACAATGCATCACTAAATTTGCATAACCAATCTTTCCTATCAAGCCTAGCCGTTTTCTCTATAATGGACTTGACCTCCCTATTTGAAACTTCAACCTGTCCACTCGTCTGAGGGTGATACAGGGTAGCAATCTTATGAGTGACTAAATATTTTCTAAGTAAAGCCTTAAGTGTCCGATAGCGAAAGTGCTTTCCTTTATCACTAGTCAAGACTCGTGGTACCCTAAACCTAAAAGAGATACACTCTCGAATGAACTTGACCACAACCTTGTGGTTATTGGTTTGGGTAGGGATTGCCTCAACCCACTTGGACACATAGTCAATAGCCACTAGGATGTATTGATACGCAGAAGAAGGTGGAAACGGACCCATGAAATCAATTCCCTAAACATCAAAAAGTTCACACATAAGAATAGGGGAAAGGGGCATTATATTTCTCCTAGAAATGGACCCAGATTTTTGACATCTAACACACTTTTTACAAAATTCCTGGGCATATCTAAAGACTGTGGGACAAAAGAATCCACTTTGCAAGACTTTAGCTGTAATTTTCTTTCCTCCAAAGTGACCTCCACACGCCTCACCGTGACACATATTCAAAATATTTTCAAACTCCCTCTTTGGAATACACCTACAGATCACCTGATTCGTATACACCTTAAAGAGATAAAGATCTTCCCAAAAGAAATGCTTGACTTATGAATAAAACCTATCCTTTTCTCTCTTCTCCCAATAGGGTGACAACTGACCTGTGATAAGATAATTCACTATATGTGCATACCATGGTGTATGTGTGAGACAACAAACAATTGTTCATCCAGAAAAGACTCACTAAAGGGGATGGAATCGTTGGGGGACTCATGGATAAGACAAGACAATTGATCAGCAATAGAATTCTCGCTACCCTTTTTATCTCTAATCTCTATGTCAAATTCTTGCGAAAAGAGCATCCACCTAATCAAGCAGCATTTAGATTCACACTTAGACAAAAGATACCTCAAAGCCATATGATTAGTGTAAACTATGACCTTAGACCCAAGAATGTATGATTGGAACTTATCTAGGGAGAACACTGCTGCAAGAAGCTCTTTCACGGTATTGGTGTAATTTTTCTAAGCCTTATCTAGAGTCTTACTAGCATAATAGATCATGTGGGGCAACCTATCCTTATACTATCCTAATACAGCTCCTACGGCAAAATCTAACACATCACACATAATCTCAAAATGAAAACTGTAATCAGGTGGCTGGATGATAGGGGAAGAGGAAAGCAAGGATTTAAGCCTATCAAAAGCTCTAGTGCACTCTTCATCAAACACAAATGGAACATCTTGCACAAAGAGCCTAGACAATAGATGAGCGATCTGACTAAAATCCTTAATGAACCTAGGATAGAAACGTGCATGGCCATGGAAGGATCTCACGTCCTTAATAGATTTAGGAATAAGCAATTTCTCTCTGAGCTCTACTTTGGTTGGGCCAACCTGGATGCCATCAGAAGACACTACATGACCTAAAACTATTCCTCTCTGCACCATAAAATGTGATTTCTCCCAATTCGGCACAAATTTCATCTTAATGCAATGGTCCAGCACTAGAGATAGTGACTAAGGCATTCATCAAAATTCGCACCAAGGACTGAGAAATCATCCATGAAAATCTCTAAGTGTCTCTCAATCATATCACTAAAGATAGCCATCATACACCTTTGAAAAGTGGTAGTTGCATTTCAAAGACCAAACAGCATTCTCCTATAAGCAAAGGTACTAAAGGCCACGTAAAGATAATCTTTTCCTGATCCTGGGGAAATACAGGGATTTGATTGTATCTTGAGTACCCATCTAAGAAGCAATAATAACCATGACTGACTACTCTATCTAGGATTTGATTAAGGAAAGGTAATGGGAAGTGATCATTTCTAGTCCTAGAGTTGAGCTTTCTATAGTCTATGCACATTCTCCAACCCGTAGGGATATGCGTAGAAACTAGCTAACCCTTATTATTCTCTACCACCATGATCCCAGAACTTTTTGGTACTACCTGAATAGGACTAACCCACTCACTATTAGAGATCAGATAAATAATACCTGCATCTAAGAGCTTAATGAGCTCCTTTCTCACAACTTCACTCATATGTAGGTTAAGTCGTCTCTGCATCTCACGAGAAGGTACCACACCTTCTTCTAGATGAATCCTATGCATACAAACCAAAGGGTATACACCTTGTAAATCACCAATGGTCCACCCTATGGCCTTCTTTTGACTTCTAAGGACTCCTAGAAGACGCTTCTTATTCTCACTAAACAAATTAGAAGCTATAATCACAGGAAGGGTCTTATCAGGTCCTAAGAGTGCATACTTCAAGTGCTTAGGGAAGGGTTTGAGCTCCAAAGATAGGGGAGACTCAATTGTAGGGGGATCGCTAGACAATTTTAAAGAAAAAGACTCAGACTGAGTAACCTCAATCAATTTATCAGGCCTAGAGTCAACAAAAGTGGACGTGAAAGCTACATACTTGCTAACAAATGACTCAGAATCAAACTGCTCTAAAATGGAATCGAGCTCAACTAACTCATCCTTGACCAGTAACATCTCACGGGCATGCTCCTTTACACATGGATCTATAACATCAATAGCAAAACACTCCTCCTCATCATCTATACTTACACTTGCTCTATTCGCTCCCTCTGTGACTCTCATGGTGGCCTTCAAATTCCCAAACTTAATCTCTATTAACCCCTACTTACAATGGATGACTACATTAGCTGTAGCTAAGAAGGGGCGTGCTAAGAGAATAGGTGTAAAGTGCCTAGTGTCATGGCCAGAATCCATATCTAAGATAATGAAATCAACTGGATACACAAACTCTCCAACCTGAACCATGACATTCTCTATTATACCTCACGGTCTCTACTCAAATCTATCAGCTAACTACAGAGTGATCGACGTAGGAGATAACTATGCCAAACCTAGAAGTTGGTAGAATAAGTAAGGAATCAGATTTATGCTAGACCCTAAATCTAAAGGAGCATGATCAAACAAGGTCTTTCTAATACAACACGAAATAGTGAAAGCTCCTGGGTCTTTCAACTTGGGCAAAATGCCCGAAGTGTAAATGCTACTCACCTTTCAGTGAGCTTCACTATTTTCGGCATATAGGAATTGTTTTACTTTCGTCTACACAGAGCTTTGAAGAATTTTGTATAAGTAAGAATAGACACAATGGCATCAACTAGAGGAAGGTTTACCTTAGGGTCTCTTAAGTGCTCTAAGATCTTACTCATCCTAGTGTCCTCAGTAGATCTAGGCTTCTCTAGTGCAGCTGGAAAAAGTGCTCGAGGGATGACATCACTAGATTCTACGAACTAGTTCCCCACCCTATGTGGAAGGGTACTACTCTTATCTCACTCTAGCAGTCTTCTCTCTCTCATGGTCCCTAACCTCAGTAGGCTCTATAGGAATACTAAGTGTAGACTCAATTGAATTTTCTTTCTCTCTTATCCTATTGTCAATAACTCTACCACTCCTAATTGCTTTCGCCTGTGCATGAGTGGTTTAAGAGGGATTGGAGGAAGAACTAGATTGACCTCTAAGGTTTAAACCTTAGGTTAAGCATGCAACTTGGCTGGCTCCCTAACACTCAACTGAGTAGCTAATTGTCCTAATTAGGCATCTATCTTAGCCATGTGCTACTGCTGTGGCTGAAACATCTGCAATAGAAGATCAAACTTATTGTCACTACAAGGCTGGCTAGAGGATGGTGTGGGAAGTGAAAGTATAGACTGAGTATGAAGAGTGGGAACAGATGGGTGTTGGTCTTATAGGGGACTAGGAAGTTTAAATGGATTTACGTGATAAAAACCTGGTGGATTTGATTGAGCAGGATGAGGTCACTACTGGAATGGAACCTGGGGCTGGGAAGACTCAAAGTGATTATTACACCAAGAAAACTTGGGGTTATCCCTCCACCCTAGATTATATGTGTTCGAGTAGGGGTTACACTCTCGTGAGTACCCCTGTGTAGCATGAACTTGCTCGTAAATGAATTCTGGAAACTGTGGTGATAATGGGCAAGCTATAGCCTTGTAAGACGACTTAGAACACAAGCCACACATCTTGATGACAGAAGAAGAAGACGATGATACTAGCGGATTAACCTTACGGCCAGGTATAGGTGGTAGACCTAAAGAAATCAACAGGTCAAGCTTATGGGTCAATGCTTCTACCTTAGTCGGAAGATCATGGGTTGTGCCTATATCATTCACTTCTCTCCTAAGATTACTCCTAGTCGACCTTTCTAACACCATATTCTGAAAAGAATCCTCAATAACACACTAGAAAATCACCCAAGCATTACTAGGTCTCATATTATAGAATCCCTCACTTGACATGGCATTCACAATTATGCGTTGAGACTTGATAAGACCCCTAAAGAAGTAATGCAAAAGATCATGGGTACCGTACCCATGATATGGACACTGAGCAATAAATCATTATATCCCTCCCATGTCTTATGGAAAGATTCAAACTCGTGCTGAGAGAAGGTCATAATCGAAGCTCTAAGGTCAACGGTCTTAGCCATAGGGTAAAACCTTTAGTAGAATGAGGATTGAAGCTTGTCCCAAGATGTCCATTGGGCAAGGACTACAACCATTGTCTGGCTTTATCCTTGAGGGAGTAAGGGAAAAGTCTAAGCCTAATGTTCTCTTGAGACACATTTGGAAAACTGAAAGTAAAACAAATCTCCACAAAATCAATGACATGTGCTAAGGGACTCTCATTACTCTTGCCATAGAAGGATGGGAGCATAGTTAATATCCCATGCTTAATCTCAAAACTCACCTCGCTCAAACCAAGTCGATGGATAGCCATGTTTGGCTCAACGGCATGAGGAAGGAAGTAATGACTAAGGGTCATGTCATCAATTACTTGGCATGGATTCGAAAGCCTAGGAAGCTCAACATTCTCATTATGGGGAACAACAGGAGTACGTTCTAAGTTCCTACGATGATAGTGAATACTCTGTGGTTCAGGATTAAAAGAAACTAAGTCAGGTCTAAGTGAACATCTACCAAGCATGCACAAAAAGAATTCCAACTCTTCAACCCCTGAAACTGCAATTTCAACCTAAATCTGTAGCACAAAAACCACAAGTCCCTAAAAACTACAAAAGAAAATAACGCAAAATAGAAGCGCTAAATCAAACAAAACACAATGTAAAAACAAAACACAAACTATTATGGAAATAAAAGAGAATAACAAAACTAAGACTACTACTAGAACAATAACAGAAATAACAAAGCACATGATCGACTTAGAACACACAAATCAAAGAAACCAAACTGTTTCTTCGGCAACGGCACCAAAAACTTGATGTTGATTTAAAAACCAAAAGTGCACAGATCAGAAGTAGTGCAGTGTGTGTGCAAGAATACAGGTGTCATCTCCTCAGGGAGGCATCTAATTATGGCTCTAAGTGCTATGCGTCCTAAACTAGTTACGTGCTAAAAGGAAAAATCTTTTTGTGATTTTGTGTTTGGAATTGAAGGGAACTCTAAATTAAAGACTAAATTAAACTACCTAAACTAATGTGTGCAATAGAAAGACAAACAAACTAGAGAGAAAGTGATGAAATCAACAAGGAAGGACTAGGGTGATTACTACTCCATTATGGGGTTGGGATCTTATTCTTGCTTTAAGTATTTTGATGGCTTTGATAGCTTCTTTTAGAGGTCCAAACTTACTAACCGTATTATCCCTAATTCTCGGTGCAGTTCTATCCTAAGTGGATTCTACTTAGAGTATGGCCTTGTCCTTATTAACTAGGGTTTTAAGACTAAGTGATTAAGACTTCTAGATTGACGTTGATTAATACACTAACCTAGGATTTAAACCGTTAACTGTGTTTCAAGTTAAGCCCGAATCCACCTAAGTTCAACTAAGTATAATGAGTGACCTATTAGTTTTATTTCATCCTAAAGACCACACATTAAGCTTAATTATAAAATCAAGCATAATTAATCAACACCATATAAGCGGATACGTAAAATTAAGAGCATAATAATACTTGTTCTTCATTAAGGCAATTAATCAAACACATAGACATGCCCAACAATCACCATTGAAACAATAAAAACCAAACATGTATTTGAACTATCAAAATATCCCAAAACAAGTTTTACAATCCTTAACTCATAATAGGAATAGTAATCAACCTTAAAATAAATTTAGCTCATCATGTCAGAAGAGAGTACCAAACTGAAATTTAATCTCATAAGAATCAAATCATGACCAAAGAATTAAATGTTAAGCTTAGAACCTCTTCCCATTTCGATTTCGAGCAAGTCTAACCTCAAAGCACAAATTTCAGCAAAGATTTTCACTTTGACAGCACTCATTCCAGTAGAAATATCCACCAAATTTGCTCACTTTTTGGCCTAAAAATAGTCCCCAAAACCTTAAAAAAAATCCAAGATTAGTTTATTAAAGTTGCCCTTAATCAGTATAATGAAAGCCCTAACAAAGGAATAAGAAGAATCCTATTTTAAAGCATTGTTTTTGGATTGTTTATAAGGAATATTTTTTGTAGAAAATATGTATTATGAAATTTTTCCTTTTAAAAGCCTTAAAACAGCCTCCAAATTTCTCTCTTTAAATTATATGTGCATGAACATGTGTTTGTGAAAACATGGAGCCTCTGTGAGAGATGTGTACTTGTATATAAAAAAAGAGAACCAAAAGGGACGAAACCCTAGGAAATATATGCACTGGTTCACTGCTTTTCTTCATCCCCAAGTTGTTGCTTTTTGTTCTTTTTTCCTTTCCTTTTTCGTTTCTTTCCTGTTTTGCGTAGTGTGCTAACTTTTGTCAAGAAACATTAGTTAGTGGTATTATTTTTTGTGTGCATGTGGGAGTATATAATATACCATAATATATTAGACTAATTTCAAGTGCATGCGTGCTAATTGTGCCCTAAGTGACGTGAACCTAATGCTAACATATATAATACTATAATATATAGCCTAACACTCTACTAACCTAGTATAATTGACTAAGTTAGAAACAAATTAAATACTATCTAATTACTACTAACCTGGTTATGTAGTAGAGCTAATTATTTAACACCCTAATTCTAATTTAACCTATCTAACTAATTAACTTAATTTCCTAATTCCTAATTAATCAAAGTTATTAATTAACTTGATTAATTCTAATTAACCTAAAACTCGCTAATTAATTAACTAAAAATCAAACTAAACTAATACTAATTAAAACAATAAATAAAAAAAGGCATAAAAAGATAAGAACAAGAGCACACTACACACAAACACTCATGTCACTCAATAAGCAAGTAAAAGCTCAAAATAGACAAAATTAGCATCAAAACACACACTTAAACACCCTCCAAATCATGCAATTTATGCTCCAAATTCACATACATCACTTATCTTTAACCCATGGGGATGGTGTATTTTTAGCGCTTGATTATGAGAAGAAGGCCATTGGATGGTTAATTGGAGAGCACACAAGGCATGATTTTTCACGCTTATGCATGACAGCTTCCACACTTGTGCATATATTTTCATTTCATGGTTTAGGGTGGGAGTTAGGAAAATGGTGCATTGTACACTCATTGTCCTATCATTTATTGCATGACCCTTTTTCTTCTACTATTTATGCTTGGTTGAATATCCGACAATTTATGCCTCTCAATTTTAAATATGTATGGCTCTAACATTAGCGCCCGGCTAGAGGCATTAAATCCAGCGGTGCTAGGAGGCACCCTAGACATGTTTATATTCCATTTGCTTTTCCTTGTTTTCATTTTCTTTTATTTTCTTTTAGTAGTTTAGTTATCTTGATTTTTATTTACTTTTCCTTGTTTTCTTTTTTTTTTTCACCCTCCCAAGTATTGATCCTTAATTCTATCATTTGCTCTTTTGTATACACCTTGTTTGTCCTTTGATGATGCCAGTGCAAGCTCACATGGCAAAGCTACTAATCATGTGCTTTGAGTGTTGGTAGCTGTTGAAAAACGGGGTTAGTAGTGAATTCATCCATCATTGGCACAAAGAGCTTCAAAAGAATGCAAGGTTGTATCAATCATTTCTCCACTTGTCCCCTTATATCTACCCCATCCCCACTACCCTTACATGCTTTATATTACCTATTTGCTTGTTTGTGCTTTTGTTCTATTTGCTTGCGAACAAGAAAAGTTTAGGTTTAGGGGTGTGGCAGTTTGGCTCTTATTGATTTATGTTTTCATTAAGGTAGAGTGCATTATATTCTTAAAATTGATGAAAATTTTTCAATTTTGATGCATGTAGAGTTGTTTATTTTTTGGTTGATCATTGTGTTGGCTATTGTGATTGACTCCATTGATTGGTGAATATGAGTTGCATTGTGAAAAGTGAATGGAATGGATTAAAAATCAAGTCTTGGAGGGGATGCCCTTGGAAGTTGTGGGGAGTTAGAACCTTCAAGCATGACCTTTGCAGCCACCCCATAGCTTGGTAGGAAAGAGTGTTGAGAAAAGGTTGTTATTGTGAGTGCCCCTTTCTTGATTGGTTCTTTTTTATGTGCCGAAACTTTTATTTTTCTTTGCTCTTGTGTAAATGAAATGTAAAGTATGAAAAATCCAAGAAAATTGAAAAAAAAGAAAGGCAAAATGGTGCAAGAAGATCAAAAAGTTGAAAAATTGAAAAAAAAATTATGAAAAAAAGGAGAAAAAGCCAAAGGCACCAAAAAGTTTTATGAATAAGTGCATAAGTGACACAATGTCAACTTAGCACAAGCTATCCTCTTTGTAAATATGTGAATAAGGCTTTTTACAAGCCTTTGTGTATGTATATTCTCTCCTTGTCTTTGAGGCTTTGTGCATGTTGGGGAAGCCATGTTAGTTGAGGGGGCACGAAATATCAACATCCCGAGTGCGTGCATTAGAATCTTAGGATTGTGGTGGTTTGGCTACTCGAGAACTTTCTACGAGGTTCAAGGCCCTTTATGAGTAGAGGGAGAATCCGAAAAGACTTGGGGATCACTCCACAATAGGAATTCCCCCTTCATGCTTCTTAGGCTAACCTTGATAGCGAGTCAATTCCTTAAGCAATCCTTTGTATTGACTTTAGAGATAAACATAGGTTTGGGCTTGCTTGAGGACAAGCAAGGAGAAGGTTTTGGGGATGTTGATGTGTTGGTTTTATGTGTATTTATGTATTGCATTCTTATTCTTGTTTTGAGTTGTTTTATGCTTCATTAGATGTATTAATATAGCACTTAGGTCATACTTGTGCATATTAGGGTTACATGTTCATAGTTAAGCATAGAACATAAATGCAACACTAATGCGTGTTTATTGCTTGATTTAGCTGAGATTTGAAGCAATGCTTGGAATTCAAAAGGATGATGATTTGATGATCGAGAAAAGCTAGGGTTGATTTGCATGAGAAAAAAATGAGTAAAATACCATTTGAAAGCTCCTAGAAGAGGAACGAAGCAACCAGGCGAAATTGAGCACAATTGGAGCTGGAATTTGGAGCTCACATCCATAGAGGGAATGGACAAAGCTTGGACATGTTTGTTGGGATGAAAAGACGAAGAAAAATGGCCTTAGAGATGCCGAGAAGCGACACGAGGCCATAGAAAAAAAACGCACGCGAATAGAAACCAAAATGAACAAGGTATGAGAAAAACTGTTGAAGGCCAATCGCAAACGACCCAAACTAGAATACAACTTGTTTTTGTTGGTCTCACTTGATTTTGGGCCAGGAGACCAGCCTAGTGACTGGCTTTTGTAGTAGATTGGCCTATTTAAGCCTATTTTGAGCTCATTTTGCATATCTTTACCCCATACTCACACACCCATTTCCCTAAGCCCTAAAACCACCTCTCTCTCACACACACACACACTTCTAAACACATTTTAGCACTTGGAATCAATCTTCTAAGAGGATCAAATACAAGGATTTGGGCATAGCTCTTGGATTGTAAAGCATGGCTTTGCATAGGAAAGTATCTCTCTTTTATCCTAGGTTAAATTATGTATGATTAAAGCTATGCAAGGTGATTTACTATTGTATTCTGGATTGGTTACTACATTATTCTTATCGGTACAAGATGGATTTATATATATATATATGCTTTGTGCTTAACGTTTCAAAGGTCATTTTGCTTACATATCTATGTGTTTGTTGAAATGCCGTAATGAAGTTGCATATGAATATTGAAGTTTATTTTGCTATTACCCATTTCTAGATCATTATGCTAGCATGTCTATGTGTTTCTATAGTAATTACATGAACTGAATATGACTATATATATGTTTATGTGGGTGTCAGCATGCTTAATAGCATAAATAGCGTCTATTGCTTACATGTCGGGTGCTATTGCTTAAATTGGTATAATCTGAGTATGTCTTTGTGCTTAGTAGTAGAATAGCCGATATATCCTCAAATGCCATGCCCTAGATGTGTATGCTTTGTGCGTAATTGTTAATTTTCTCTATTGTGATGATGATCGGTAGTGTATAAATAATGGCTAGCCTAGGTCGAGTCTCCCTTAGCTCTGAATCCAACTAATGGGTGTCAAGGTAGGTTAGTCAACCTTAGACAGACTAGATGTTAGCTTTAAATCCAGCCAATGGTTTAGACGCTAGGGTTAGATCGATCAAAGTCACCTAGAATCCTAACTAGTTAGCCCTATGGCCCTAAGTCATAAAGACCACACCATAGCTTTACGTTAATCGGTGCCTAGGGACGAACCCACACTAATGTTTAGGGTGTAATTAGAAGGTTAATTATGAGTCTAGATGAGAGCAACCAAGTTTAATCCATTAAGCAACCCTAAAAAGGAGTAGTAATCACCCATTTGAAATACATAATCACCTTATTCCCCCATTTTCATGTGTTAGAATCCCCTTAGATCACTTGATTCCCCCATTAAACATATACACCGGCCTTTTATTTCCTTGTCCTTAGCTTAGATTTATCTTTTCCAATCTCCCCTCAAGCCTAAAGCCCAAAAATATCATTGTTTAGGAACCCAACAAGTAGCTTCTTAGGATGCACATAGCTCAGGACACCTTGCACATTAGGCCTCCCCTTGGATTCAAGCCCGCACTCGCACACACTGTGCTACATGTAACCCGTGTACTTATGGGCTATTTAGGCTTTGGGTTGCAAGATAGCATATCAACAAGCTTTCCCATAAACCAACCTATACGAAGACATACCAATAGGAGTCTTAAAAGTGGTACGATAGGCCCAAAAAGCATCATTCGACCTAATGGACCAATCTCTCCTATCGGGCCTAACCATTTTCTCTAAAATGTGCTTGATCTTCCTATTAGACACATCTACTTGTCCATTAGTTTGCAAGTGATAAAGGGTAGTAACCTTATGGGATACTGAATATCTCCTTAATAAGGCCTCTAGTGTCCTATGACAAAAACGCGAACCACCATCACTAATCAAGACCCTAAGGACTCCAAATCTAAAGAAAATGTTCTCCTTAATAAACTTCACCACTACCCTATGGTTATTAGTGTGTGTGGGGATAGCCTCAACCCTTTGACACATAGTCTACGACCACTAAAATGTATTGGTACATAAAGGACCCATGAAATATGTACCCCAAACATCAAATAGCTCACATAAGAGAATAAGGAATAGAGGCATCATGTTTCTCCTAGAGATGGACCCAAATTGCTGACATCTAATACACTTTTTACAATACTCTTGGGCATAATAGGCTAAAACAATCCATATTGCAATACATTCGAGGTGGTTTTCTTTCCACTAAGATACCCTCTACCCCTCTCATTATGACACATACTCAACAAGCTCTCGAACTCGTCCTCAGGCCTACATCAGCGAATCATTTGATTCTCACACACCTTAAAAAGATAAGGATCCTCCGAAAAGAAATGTCTTACTTGTGCTAAGAACGTCTCTCTCTCTCTCTCTCTCTCTCTCTCTCTCTCTCTCTCTCTTCTCCTAATGATCATTATCACAATAGCGGGTATTAACATTTGAGCGCAAAGCAAACACATTTAGGGCATGGAATTCGAGAATATTCTAGAGTATTCTACTACTAAGCATATAGACATACTTAGATTACACCAATTTAAGAAATTGCACATGACATGTAAGCAATAGAAGCTATTCATGCTATTAAGTATGCTAACACACACGTAGACATGTATATAGTCATACCTACTTCATATAGTCACCACACAAACACATAGACATGTTAGCATAATGATTTAGAAATGGTTAATAGCACAATAGACTTCACTATACATATGCTATATCATTAAGCCATTTCAACAAACATATAGACATGTATGTAAAATAGCCTTTGAAACCCTAAGCGTAAAGCATATATATACATAAATCCATCAAGTTCCCATTAATAAAAAGTAGTAATCAATCCATAAATACAAGATATAATCACTCTACATAGCTCTATCACAAATAATTAGACTTAGGATAAAAAAGAGCGACCTTTCTATCCATAGCCAAGCTTTACAATCCATCAGCTATGCCCCAAATCCTATTGTTTGATCCTCTTAGATCCTTGATTCCAAGTGTTAAATGTGTTTAGAAGTGAGTGAGTGAGGGTATTTTTGGTGGATTTTGGGTTTAGGGAAATGAGTGTTTGATTTGGGTGTTGTTCTCCTTCAAAAATAGCTAAAAAGTGGCTTAAATAGAGCTATCAACAAGTCCAGTCGGGGGCCCACCGGGTTGACCGGCTTTGGGGCTAAGTCATCTGGCCATAATTGGCCTAGATTCTGATTTGGTTGGTCAACCTAGCCGGTCAACCTTCTAGGTCGACCCACCTTGACGGAAGCTCAACCGGTCCTGATAGTAAAATGTTCATATCTCGTTTATTTTGGCTCCAATTCGCGCACTGTTTTTTCTATGGCTTTATATCCCCATGGGGGATATCCCAAGCCATCTTTTGCACCCTAAAACATGTCCAAAATTTACCCATGTCCTTTTTGGTTGCAAGCTTCGAATTTAGCTCCTGTTACACGCAGCTTCGCCTCGGTTGCTCATTCCTTTGTTTAGCCACTTCCAAATGCACTTTTCTTCATTCCTTTATGTCTAAAACACCCTTGGCATTGTTCCACACACCAAGTACCCTCAATTAAGATCCAATTATCTTCCTAAATCTCACCTAAAATAAGCAATATAGCATTTAAGTCTTAACTTTAACTATGAACATGTAAACCCTAATATGCACAAATATGAACTAAATACTATACTAATACACCAAATAAAGCACAAAACACCACAAAAACAACTATATATACTTGCAATATATAAACACAAAAATATTAGGAAAGATGATCCGCTACCAAATTCTCACTACACTTTTATCTCGGATTTCAATGTCAAACACTTAAAGAAGGAGTAACCACCTAATCAAGCAGGGTTTAGATTCTTTCTTAGCTAACAAATATTGTGACACTGCATGATCGGTGTTGACAATCACCTTGGACCCAAGGATATAAGACCTAAACTTCTCAAAGGAAAAGACTACCGCTAGGAGCTCTTTTTCCATAGTGGTATAGTTCTTTTAAGCCTCATCAAAAGTCTTGCTACATAGTACATTTCATGAGGTATCCTATCACACCTTTAGCCTAAAATAGCTCATATCGCATAATCAAATGCATTACACATAACCTCGAATGGGAGAGTATAATCAAGTAGCTAGATGATTGTGGAGGAAAACAATAAGGATTTAAGCCTATTGAAAGCTCTAACACACTCATCATCAAATGCAAAGGTGACATCCTATGCTATAACCCTGGATAAAGGACACGCTCTATGGCTAAAATCCTTAATGAACCTATAGTAGAATCTTACATGCCTTAGAAAAAATCTAACATCCTTGACACACTTAGGGACAGGTGACTTCTCAATCAACTCTACCTTAGCTGGATGAACTTGAGTACCACTAGACGAAACTACGTGACCCAAGACTATCCCTCTCTGCATCATGAAGTGGGACTTCTTCTAATTCAACACTAAATTCGTCTCCACGCAACAGTTTAAGACTAAAGAGAGGTGACTCAAGCACTCGTCAAAGCTATCACCAAAGACTGAGAAGTTATCCATGAAGATCTCTAAATGCTTCTCTATTATGTAACTAATTCTGTCCATCATACATCTCTAGAACGTCGCTGGGGCATTACATAGACCAAAGGGCATCCTCTTATAGGCAAAAGTGTCATAGGGACAAGTAAAGATGGTCTTCTCTTAGTCCTTAGGAAACACGACAATCTGATTATAACCTGAATAGCCATATAGAGAACAATAGTAGCTATGCTCAGCTACGCTATCTAAAATCTGGTCTAAAAAAGGCAACAAGAAATGATCCTTTCTAGTTTCAGAGTTGAGCTTTTTATAGTCAATACAAACTTTCTAATCCGTGGGAGTGCATGTAGGGATAAGCTCTCCTCTCTCATTCTCCACAACCGTGATCTCAGACTTCTTAGGGACTACTTAGACAGGGCTAACGTACTTACTATCGGAGATCGAATAAAAAATGCCTACATCTAAAAGCTTAATGATCTCTTTCTTAACTGCTTCGCTTATATGTGTGTTTAGCCTCCTTTGCATCTCCCTAGAAGGAACGACTCTATTCTCAAGGTGACTGCGATGCATGCAAACTAAAGGGTCAATACCTCTCAAATCATCAATCTTCCACCCTATGGCCTTCCTATGTTTCCTAAGAACCTCTGAGAGACGTTCCTCATGCTCACTAGAATGATCGAAAGCTATGATAACTAGAAGGGTCTCACTAGGGCCTAGGAAAGTATACTTCAAATGCTTGTAAAGGGGTTTGAGCTCTAAAGATAGGCTAGGCTCAACCAAGAGTGACTCAAACTCAATGTCATCAACGAGGACATCACTAGAATTAAGACTAGAAGGAAAAACCTCAAGCAACTTATCAATCATGGAATCCTCAACTAAGGAGGCGAAAGCTACACATTTCTGCTTTAAGGTCTCCAAATCAAAGCTAGACAACAAATCCTCAAATTTTCTCAATTTTTCTCCATCTGCCATAGTTTTTTTTACAAAGTCCTCAGTGCAAAAGTCAATAACATCTACTCTAAAGCACACTTCTCCATCCTCTTTTCCTTCTACACTAGCCCTCTTCTTTGCCTTGGCAACCTTCATAGTGGATCTCAAGTTCCCAAATTTTATCTCTAATAACCTCGATTTGTAATAGATAATAGCATATGTGGTGGCAAGGAATGGGTGACCTAAAAGGACGAGTGTGGAATGTCTAGAATCGTGACCCAAATCCATATCTAACATTTTAGAGTCAATAGGGTACACAAACTCATCTACCTAGACAATAACATTCTCTATCACAACCCTAGGTCTATGCTCGGACCTACCAGCTAGCTGAAGGGTAACATGTGTAGGGAACAACTCACCTAGACCTAGCTATTATAGACAAAGTAGGGAATGAGATTCACACTGGACCCTAAATCTAGCAAAGCGTGATCAATCTAGGTTTCACGGATCCTATAAGGAACGGTAAAAGCTCAAGGGTCACTCATCTTCGAAGTACAAATACTACTAACCTTCTGTATAAGCCTCATATTCTTAGGAATGTTCAATGATCAACGCTTTCTCGTAAAAAGGTCTTTGAAGAACTTAGAATAGGAGGGAATGGAAAAAATCGCATCTATCAAAGGAAGGTTGACCTTAACATCCTTAAGATGCTCTAAGAACTTGAAAAACCTAGAATCCTCACTAAGTGTCAGCCTCTTTAAAGTGGATAGGAAGGGAACTCTAGATGCAACACCTCTAAACACATGGGAATCGTCAATGGGCTCCTTTCCCTCCCAATATGGATAGGAAGTACTACTCTTTCCATGATGTCTAATGGGCTCAACTCTCTTAGTAAGACCTCCTATACAAGGCTACAATTAGGCTCTCTAAATTCAAAATGAGTACTAGATGTAAGTACCGTATAGTCAACTTCTACGCTATTATCCACTATCCTACCCCTCCGAAGAGTGGTGACGGCCTTAGCCTGGGCGTGAGGGGGATAAGTGGTGTCAGTGAAGAAACAAGATTGGACTCTAAGGTTCACCTCTGGTTAGGAAGGCTATTTCCCAAGGTCTCTAGTGCTCAACTGCATGACAAGCTACCCTAACTGTGCCTCAAACCTAGCCATCTACTGCCTATAGCTAGCCATCTCTTGTCAATTGTCTACTAACTCCTTCTACTGACTAGCTAATGCTTGCTGCTAATTTTTAATAAACAACATTAACTTTATCACATCATTGTTAGGGGACTGGCCATTAGAGGGGGTAGAGAGTGCCTGTGGCTGGGAAGCACTAAGAAGCCTAGGTTGATGGACATTGTAAAACCTTGGGGGGTTAACAGGACGGGGTGGCTACGAAAGTAGGGCCTGGGGCTAGGAATAAGAAGACTTATGCTAACTTTGTCTCCAAGAAAACTTAGGGTTATCTCTTTAACCAAGATTATACGTGTTAGAGTATGGATTGTACTCACAAGAATAACCCTGTGTAGCACACACTTGCTCTTGCATGAACTTAGGAAAATAGGGTGCTAGGGGGCAAACTATGGTCTCATGGGATGACTTAGAACACAACACACATACCTCAACTACTGAAGGGGTAGAGGAAGAACTTATGGAACTAGTCCCATGATCGTGAGAAGAAAGAGATGAAGTAATGAATTGATCTAGCTTATTCGTTAAAGCTTCTACCTTAGTGGGCAAATCCAAAGAAACTCCTACCTCATGAACACCTCTTCTATTCACTCCCCGACTAGATCTATCCATAGCAAAATTTTGAAAAGAGTTCTCAGCCAACAAATTCATTTTCTTCTATGCCTTGCTTATCTTCAAGTTATAGAATCCACTATGACCATCATCTTATTTTGTTCATTAAAACCTCGAAAGAAATATTGGAGTTGGTCATACTTATCATATCCATAATGAGGACATTGTCTAAGAAGGTTAGTGAACCTCTCCCGAGCCTCATGAAAGGACTTTAAATTATGTTTGGAGAACGTCATAATAGAAGCCTTAAGGTCAGCCGTCTTGGTGATGGGAAAGAATTTTTGGTAGAACCTAGATTGAAGCTCGGCCTATGATGTGATACAACTACTAGGTAAAGAATGAGACCAAGACTTAGCCTTATCCTTAAGGGCGAATGGGAATAACGAAAGATGAATGACCTCTTGAGACACATTGGGGACATGGAAGGTGGAACTCATTTCTACAAAATTGATGATGTGGTCCAAAGGACTCTTGTTGCTTCTCACATAGAAGAAAGGAAGCATAGCCAACATGTTAGGCTTAATCTCAAAATTTGCCTCCCCTAACCCCAGAATATTAATAGCCAAATTAGGCTCAAAAGCATTAGGGAGAAAGAATTCCCTAAGTTTTGGCTTATCATCTATGTGTAGGTTTGGTCTAAGGGGCTCTTGTCTAAAATGATATTATGCTTAATGTCCATAGTGATCATGTAATGGAATGGAAGGGATAAGAGGGTTATTTGGATTGGCCATCTCCTCAAGAAGATCTCCTAAATTCCTAAAGTGTTATGCAATCTTATTAGGTCTGGGATTAAATGGAACTAAAGGATTCCTACGGGATCTCCTACCAGGCACACAACACTATCGTAGCTTCGGCTACTTCAACCCCCGAAACTTCAAAAATAACTTAAATCTACAGCAATAAATTACAAACCTAGAAGTTTACTAAAAACAAAAACAAAAGCTAAAGCAAACTAAGAAAGCTAAACAAGCAAACTATGCTAAGCACGGAAAGTAAACACAAAAAATCAAAGAAACTAAATACAAAGCAAGATAAGCAACTACTAAAACAAGCTAACACAATAAACAAAACAAACAAAAAGCAACTACTAAAACACAAAAGCAAAGAACATAAACCACCATGCTTCCCCAGCAATAGTACTAAGAACTTGATGCATCTCAGTGCACAAGCCCTAAAAGACCCACAAGTGCATGAGTCAGTGTAATATAGTTTATGCAAGTGCAAGTGTCAAACCACAAGGAGGCTAATGCGTAGAAGGAATCCTATGCCTATGTGCTTTTAGAAGATGCCTAAAAGAAAATCTAACCTAAACACTTTTTGTACTTTTGGATTTTTGAAAGCTAAGGGGAAAATAGAAGGGACTACACTATGAATGTAAGAACAAAAAGTGGGAACTAAGATAATCTAAGGGGATTAAAACAATGGAAAGGTGATAGGGTGACCTACACTTATGAATGGGTGACTTTCTATCTCTTTGTTATAGGATTTGGGGATTAACTTATCTAAGTGGTGCTCTAATACTAAGCAACTAGCAAGTATCCTAATTACACCCTAAGACTTGTTGTGGGTCCATCCTTAAGCATGCATACTTAGAGCTATGATGTGGTCCTTATGTACCTAAGGCCATAGGAGGACTAGAAAGCTACCTAGGTGTCTTAGAGCAAATCTACCCTAGCTCTTAAACCATTAGCTAGATTTAAAGCTAAGACCTAGGGTAACTAAGGTCGAGGTCGACTAAACTTATCCAGACTCATATTAGCTAGATTTAAAGCTAAAAGGAACTCGATTTACTCTAGTCTTAACTTGTGCATTGTCGTTCTCAGGATACTATAGCGAATTGATGTCTAATATGCGCAATCCTACATGTTTTAAGGCAAGGCGTTGTGAATATGACGTCCTATCCACTATACAAACACGAGCAAGTTTGATTTATGCCATTAAAACATTTAAGCATCAATATGTAGTAATATTTGAGCATGTATTCACTATAAGGTAAGTTTCATGCCCACATAGACATGAATAGAACCAACCCACTTCATATTTTCCATAATCACACACATAGGCATTCATAATCTAAGGTTTAGAAGTGTTCTATAGCAAATACAACTCAATCTATATACACACAACTCATTCAAACATTATATCAAACACATGGACATGAAAAAACATAAATATTTTCAAAATAAGAACAAAGTATGTCTATATATAACCCAATGGAATCCCCTAACAAAAAGTATGAAAATCAACAAAGAGAATGAAAAAGGGTTGAGAAAGATTCCCTTCCATCTTTGCTTGTTTCTTTACAATCTTAAGCAAATCCTCACCAAAAGTCATTGTAATCCTCCAAAAATAAGCTTAGATCTTGGTGATTGTGTGTGTTAATGTGTGCATTAGAAGTGGGTAAAGGTAGGGTTTTAAATATGTGTGTGATGGGTGTGTGTGAAGTAGTGGCGATAGATGATAAAAAGTTATAATAGCGAGCCACATTCTGACCTTGACGTCACTACGGTGGCCTAACCGTAGTCGATTAAAGAAGTCGATTGGCTCAAATTTGGAGCACACTGGTACAGGCCTTTCTTCACTGGAATTACTAGCTCAAATTAGTGTAACGTTTACCTCTTAAACTCAACTGTGTACAATTACATCGCTAGCCTATCTCTAGCATAAGTACTACATTGATGCATCTATTAAAGCTCAAAACACCTCTAAAATATAAGCAATTAGCAATCCAACCACACACAAAAACACAACACATTAGTACTTGTTGAGAAACACTTGTGTGAAATCAACAAGTGGACGGAATCCTGACAAGTAATAAAGAATGAGTAAGAGTATCGTCCTACGAGAAGGTTGTATCATTACCAATATTCAAAGCTCCCTATATTATCTAGAAAACTCAATTCAAACAAAAATAAAGTGCACAAATTAAAAATCTAAACTAAAGACTCAATGAATAGAACTCTAACACTCAAGACTGATATTTCTAAGAATTTAGATTTCATCTAATGTTTTCTTGTGATTAACTTAAACCAATCGATTGAATTCAATTTCCCTAGGTTAATAACTAGATCCCTTAAAGTCATTGAAGTTCCCTTTCAAAATACCACAACTGTATTTATGCTAACCCCATGTCTACTTTCATGATCACAAGCATTAACATAAACCTATTAAGCTCTATGGTAATCAATGCATTCAGTCATGTAGCAGCTTAGGCATGCATAAGCCATACGATGTCACACAGGATTTGTTTTTATTTCTAAAGAACAATTTCCTATATCTATTGTCTCAATGAACTACCGCTACACTTCACCTTTCAGTCCTTCATACAATAGCTTAGACATGCAAATAGTGACCAAGTATTTATAGAAAAATAAGCCCTAAGACAATAGATTAACCAATCATGAGCATTCAAATCAATAGTTCAAGCAATCCCAGGGAAAACAAAAACTACATCTATATCCTAGAATAAGAAATTTAGCTACTCATGGAACAAGAATTTAAAATATGAAAAATTAAAATTAACAAATTAAACATCATAAAATAATTAAGAGTTTAAAACTGAAATTAAAACTAAAAATTGACAATTGAAATTAAGTCTAAAATTCAAATTTAAAATTAACATGAAATCTTGACATAATAATCAGATTTTAAAACAATAAACTAAACTAAAATTAAAAAAAAATCTAAAAATAAAATCAATTCAAAGAAAGAAATCAAACTCTCCAAAAAAATTATGACAATGAAATTTGAAGTTGATTGTTGTAAATCGTACCTGTAACTTGTTTCCTAAGTCTTGCGCAGCTCCACCCAATTATTCTTCTGGTTTGCACTCCAACTCCCAGGTCTTTTTTGCCTCTTTTTCTCCTTTTCCCCTTTTAAGCACCACACAAATAGTATTTATATAGTCAAGGTCCTCCACCAACTCAACTTTGTAGTCTTTTTTACAAGTAAGGTCACAAGACCTTTTTTAATATTTCTTTCCTCTTCTCTTAGCAAATTTTTCCTTTTTCATTTGCTTCCTTTTTCCCATCTCCGTTGGACAAACTTCTCTAGAAAAGACCTCCTTTATTTGCTGAATAAAGTCGGGGGTCCCACTTGTATAACTTTTGTCCAGAATTTCGTCATTATTTTTAACAAAAATTTTCACCATTTTATAGTCTGAACTGGGTTGAGCGCAAAAAATGAAAGTTGTAGGACTCAAAATTTTGCTTTTCATAGCCACTTGAATCATTTCATTTCAATGCCCAAGCAAGAAGTTATGGCCAAAATACGAAAACTGTAAAAAAAGGGTCTGGTTTTTCAAACCTGCAAAAATTCTAAAAATAAAACCAAATAAATTCAAATTCATCCCAAAAATTTTTCAAAAAGCTCAAGATTAAGTTTAGAAAAGGTATTGAAATAAATATAAAATATAAGCTCAACAATACTCAAATAAGTTCGACCTAATCTTGGGCTTTTAACGAACCCATAGGTTGGTAACTTGACTTCCTCTATTAGCTATGGTACTCTGACTTTAGTTGTAAACACCCTTTTGAACCAAAAATTCACTTTGTGTTACTAAGTTATATCCATACCAAAATAGAGATTCAAACCTAAATCTGGATTATGAAATCCTTAGGCTGGCGCACTTGAATTGTCTCGATAAGTCGATTGGTTAATTAGTGTTGCAAACAACTAATATCCCTAATCAATAAGATGCATTGCTCTTTAAGATCTCTAATCACCAAATAATTAGCCTAAGCAATCTCGAGGGACTTATCAAACTCAAGTCAAACAAGATCCAAGGGTCACCCAATTTTAAACCCTACTTGGGTGAACATGTTGCTATTTGATCACATTGCAATAATCCATACATACAATCAAACATGCATATAAATATCACAAAAATAAATATCCATAGCATAAATAAATGGTCCCCAATCGATGGCTTCCCGTAATACCGCTCTAGGGTTAAAGCCCAAAGCAATTGGACTTGCCAAAAATCCAAACAACTGCAAATTGCCTCTACTGGTTGAGCTTTACACCTAGCTGGTTGACCGATACATCCAGAATTTTAGCTTCTTCTATCGGTCGAGCAAAGCCTTCTGCCAGTCAACCATCTACTCCAGAAAGCTCTTGATTTTGCTGGTCGGGCCAGAGTCTCCTAGCCGATCGACCTGTACATCCAGAATGTCAGCTTCTTTTGTCAATCAAGCAAAGCCTTCTGCCCGTCAACTGGTTACTCCATAAAGCTCTTCATTCTGCCAGTCAGGCCTGGGACTTCTGTCGATCGACTGCGCCAAAACTACCTCGAACTTCATGCACAACAGTTATTTCATCTCTGAATCGATACATTACAAGGAATTACATTGAAAATCAACCTATCCAAGCTTCACCTATGACAAGAAGCCTAAATATGGCTCCAAAATACAAGCCAATTTTCGTTCCTATACTTCTCTCAAATTGAAGCTACATTAACTTTCTACGCAAGAAGTTAAATCCATACATTCAAACCATCAATTAGGACTAAAATCAAATATAAGCTGTAACACAAAGGTTAGCCCATAACATATACACCATAAAAACACATAAATCTTGCCACCCTCAAGATTATTACTCGTTCTATTATTCCATTACACAATTTTAAGCCATAACCATGTGTATAGTAGTATATAAGCTCTGATAGCACTTGTTGCATCTAGATGTCATTCCGAATTTTAAAAAACAAAATCATATTAACAATAATGGGAGCGGAAATATAGCATAAATAAAGTCTATTATACACATGGGCATTACATTTGAGCAAAACTCAAGAGTAAAGTTAAGACCCGTTACCCATATAGTGTGACCCGAATGCAAAGATGGTTTCTTTGTGCAATATATGCCTCGTATTAGCCTCCTAGTAGTTTTCTCCACTATTTACAAATTTCTATTGCTAGGATACATTTGTTATATATAGGCAAGCAATTTTTAAGGCTCAATTAAGGTCATGGAATTTAGTGTCTGTTCTTGGTGCTAGTGTGTAAAAATTCTTGCACACACCTACCAAGAAATATCTCACTCTCTTTCTTATTCTCTTATGGGTTATGCCTATCTTGTACTATTGATAGCACAAGGTAACCCTAATAAGGATAAGGTTCCTAGAATATGTTTCACCATAATACCCCTCCTTAGTCCTTCTAAAAAAGGAATATTCCCTAAGGATAAGGCTATCCCAAATATTCCACCTCACACATTAAATATCTTCTATGTCGGACCCGCATGTCTAATTAAGATATCCATGAGTTATTAAGAAGACCCGGATAATTACATTCTTTCTTAATTCTAAACTCAAATCTTAATCAAGTAATCCACATAATTAATTTCCCTCAATTAGTGTATCCAATAGAGTAATGGCTAGTGGGGGGAGGGGCCAAAAGGCATAATTATCCTTGGTTCCCAAAATGACCAAAATGCCATCGCCACCATTTTGGCGACACTAAGGCCATTTTGACCTCGATCTATTCCTACCAGATGACCAAAGTCGCACTCTAAAGATAATTACTAGCTAAGCAGGAGCTTGTCACCCACTATGGTGACCTCTTTCTTTGACCAACCGAGTGAAATGACTAAAATGCCCCTCTATATATACCCATAATCAAGGTCGGTCCATACAAGTACCATTACATCTAGGATTACATCTGGAAGCTTAGAATCTCTAGTTCCATATAATGATCATTCACTGGTCATGGATCTCTTAATCTAGAGAGCGACCCGTAAGCCAAATGATCGATATACCCCTGAAGGGTAATATAACTAGTACTAGATTTCTAGTAATCAAGTGGACAAATCCAAGAGGACACATAGACTCTGTTGTTTCATATGCATGTCTCAGCTAAACTAGAATACAACACCCAGTGTACGAGGTAGACAATCTTATCATTCAAGATCTCTCCTTATGATACATCAATGTGTTGCACCTTACCTTAGTCAATTCATCCATACATGCTCAAGATTAAGAGCATTTGTTACTCGAAAGCTGTGAGTATCTCGTCTTCTAGATATGATGATACGGTTCCCAAAAGACACACTCATGGTGGCCTTGTTTAATGCATAATGCATATTCCATGAGTGTAGTCTGGAAAGCCATCCAATGACCTAGGTAGATCACCCTTTCAAGGAGACTTGCCCACTATAACCTTGTCCCGGTAGATTGCCTAACACTACCATCTATCTATGGACTAGTTTATGATATTACTAAATCTAGACTTGGGCCTAATGTGCCTCCAGTCTCACTTCGCACCCAAGTCATTGGTCTATATCATTGAACCTTCATACTCTGTATCAATGCATAAATGGAGAGAATATGCCATGCGAAACTCAATCATATGAAAAATATCATGAGTGACTTATATGTAGTATCTAGTAATCACCATATGCTTATGGTCTTTAGGGCATACAATCCCAACGTCGGGAACCCCCCGACAAAGCATTATATTTTCCAAAATACTAGGGTCCAGCATCGGTTCTTAAAACTAAAGCGTTAAAAGGAGCACCAACCCCCGCCACCGTTGGGGCTTTCTCCGTCGGGACGTCCTCTATGTTTGCATCTTCTAACTCTCATCCTCGATAGGGACCCTAAAACCATCATCAACGCCTTCACGATAGGATGCCAAAGCTTCCTGCCCTTCCGTTGGCGATCCTTGTCTAAGGTAAAAGAATCGGCAGGCTCACTATTTTGGGTTGTCTTGTCCATCTCAACAACCTGATCCTCTAGAGAAGGGATTTCTAAGTTTTCAACCATTTCCCCAGCCATGGCGGTACCGACAGAATCCGAATCGGAAGGAACTTTTCACTAGGTGGATCTAAGACAAAATCCTCACAAAAAATAAAGGCCAAAGCCTTATCGAGAGTAGTGGGGCTAATAGGGCAAATGTTTTGAAGTTCCCTAAATTGTTAAAGATACCTGAGAACCCAAGAGAAACCCTAACCCTATGGTCGTCGGGGTTGGACACGGATGGCAGGGGTTCATCTTTGTTATTCCTAGACGAACTAGGGGACTTGAACATTAAATGTGAAAGAGAAAATGAAGATAAAAGGAAGAAAGAATAGGTACACGAGAAAGAATTGAATGAGAGAAGTAAACAAATATAAGAAGAAAGGAGCAAAAAGAAAGGTTCATAGCGAGCGTACTTGGGACAAGGAATACAAAAAGGTTTTTTGAAAGATAGAAAGAACAACTCCTTGAAGAAAGAAAGCTACCGGAATGAACATGCCGATGATGCTTTGAGAAGGGACAACAAAGGACTGCTAAGAGTAAGGGGGAAAAGGAAAAGGATTTAAAACAAGAGGGAAAATCTGCTAAGTAAGATGCAAACACAGAAATGAAAGAATAAAAATGAAAGCAAAAGAAGTAAAACAATATTTATACCTCGAAATAAAAAGATTTGAAATTCACAAATGGTGCCAAAATGCCGGTTAGGTGAAAGGACACGATTGAGATGGGTGGCTTTGTCACGTGTTTCCAAGAAATGCCATAATTGCAGACAAGCGTGTTTGTCCGTGCAATTCACGCGCACGAGGGAAAACAAGATGATTCACTATCATGTGCCAGAAGCCCCAGAAAATGCCTAAGTATGAGACCAAAAGATCAGGAAGCATTTGGCGACATCCTAACACGGCACGTCCCCAAATAGGGGCTGACGATATGGGATCGGATCATGATGCCACTTTAATCGGAAACATCCCGATGAGATCCCGATAAAAGCTCCCTGACCCAGGTACTGTTGATCACCTGATATGTTTCGCCCAATGACAAGCCCACTGGGTCTGATGACCAATCGTATGAACAGATAAGGTGAAACATGTCCCTACCTCCAAACTATAAATAGGACCTCTTAGTTCCAAATAAGATAACTTATTTTTACTTACTCACTTCCTCAAAATTACTTTAAAAGAAAAATATTGACTTAGGCATTGGAGACTCTTCGACCAGTACCGTACCGATGCCTAATACTTTCTATTTTGTAGGCCAAAAATACTGCAGCAAGTCAATGAGAAAGTTATCTGATTCTTCACTTGATCAACCATTATAAAAATGTTAAAAAAATAGAAAAGAAAATTGATTTCATGTGCCACCTCAACTTATCATTAAATTATATGCATTAGATAAAAGAAGTTAGAATTTAAGAAATTAATTCATCTTTTAAAAACGTTTCTATCAATATTTATCTTTTAAAATTTTTTATTGATATTTATTTTTACTTTTCTTATTTCAACGATAAAAAAAAATAGGGTTAAGTCTTAAGAGAAAAACAAAAAAAAAATATATTAAAAAAATTGAAAAACCAAGGACAGGATATTACGTAAAGTCACCCAAGTATTAAATTAAAACATAAAAGAATACTCATTCTTACATTAAACCAAAATAAATAATAAATAGCATACCAAATATTAAAAATATTTATAATTATTCAAGGTGACATGTAGACCTCAAACAACATTTCAATTTACAGTAACAACACATGTGGTCAACTTCAAACCTGTAATGCTTCAATAACATTAACAACATAAATATTGACCCTCACCATTTATATATTTGTGTGCGCGCTCTTCTGCCAATTCAAATCCAAACCCAAGAAAAATTTTGCTAGTTTACAAAATGTCCATTTCAGAACCCTACCCCGGTCAGGGTCAAACACATATCCAGTTTAGAAATTAGCGGAAAAGCTTCAATCTTTTTGCTTAATTCTTAGACCATTGTCGATCTCTTCTTGTTCTATGGCTTAAAGTTACCATTTTGAATCCGAAAATTTTGGATATCTCGAATTTTGGTTTGCTTGGGCTTAAAAGTGTGGAACTGAGAATCTTGAATTTGAATTGGCATAAATGGACGATAGTGGTTCTAGTCAATCCGTAAAGGTACCAAGATCTGATTGAAGGCTTTGTTTTTTCTTTTTTTTTTTAAATTGGTTTTTATTGGGTTAGTTTAAAGAAGTTATTCTTCCATTTCTGGTACTTATTTTATTGGATTCTTGGTTTAATGTTTCAGATAATGGCGGGGGAGAAGAGGCGTTATGCAGAGATTGATGAAAAGATGGAACTGGGCTCGAGAAGTGCGAAAGGGGGTGATCTTGATCCTGTATTTTGTTCCGAAGGTGTGCTTTCTCTTGAAGTTTTTATGATTCTCTTTTTATTATTCTTCATGGTGTTTCGATTTCCTAAATGGTTAGGTTTGCGTAGATGGAATTTGATTGCTCTTTGTGGATTGTAGCTTTTAGTATTATTTCCTTAGTGTAATTAGTATGTTGCTCATCACTGAAAGAAACCTAGGATTTAGCACCATAGTGGCATCTTCTTTACCTGTTAGTTATGATGTCAAAAATCCATGTTTAGGAGACGTGTATTGCATGGTTTAACACAATTTTTTCTTGCATTTTGGAAACTGGAGGGAGCAGTGGTTGATTCTATTAAGCTGAATGAGACTAATAAGTGAAGATATTTCTTGATTTAATATTTGGTGTTGATTAAGCAGAGTGGAGGGAAAGGGAAGTAGTACATCCAATGGGAGATGCAGCAACTAGAATGCTTGACCTTAATGCCAATGTTGGGGCTGATAGCAATGTTTTAGGGGATGATGTATTGTCATGTGTGAAGGAAATCAACAAAGTTCCCTCATTTGAGAGGCAAGACATGAAGCGTGACTTTGATTCTCTAAAGTCAAGAAGGTTTGGCTTAGATCTAAATGCAGAAGATGTTTCAAGCTCAATCAACCATGAATCCTTTCAATCTTACAAGAATTATGAACATTTGAAATCGAGGGATGACTCTGAGTGTGGGAGTTCGGTTGGCCCACTGGAGGAGAAGGATCCGATGAGAATGTGGAAGGAAATGAAGCAAAATGGTTTCCTTTCGTCTTCTCATGGTGGTGTGCCTATGCCAAAGCCACGACTGAGGAAGACTAAAAGTGATGGAATCAAGAAAAAGATGGAGATTGCCAAGAAAGAACAGGTTGACCGGTTTGCCAAGATTGCAGCTCCCAGCGGGCTCCTCAATGGACTGAACCCTGGTATCATAAACCATGTGAGGAACAGTAAGCAAGTGCATTCTATTATAGAAGCTCTAGTGAAATCTGAAAAACTTGAAAGTCGTCATACTGGAAACAAACCAGGAAGTCAAACAAAGTCTTCAACAAGAGAGTTTACTCAAAGGAAGTCTGAACCGAGAAATATGCATGATTCAGGAGTAAATATATTCAGCCAGGAAGACGGATCACTGAATACTTATGCTGGTGGAGGCCAGGTGAGTGGATACCCAGAATTAACAAATCGATCAGTCTCCGAGCAGACAGGGGGAGATGGTGACTCGTGCACAGTAGAGCCACACATTTCAGGAAGGACGACTTGTCCTTCACAATTTAGTTCTAATTTTGAAGATGATATACTTGCCTTGAAGTTGTCATCTTCTTCTAGAATTGTATCTGAGAATATTAGTTCTCTAACTAATGAAGAATCAGCAAATGTAACCTGTATGACTTCACTTTCTGTTAAAGGTTAGTTGTTTTCCTTCCTTCAATGAGCTCCTTGTTTGGTTCCTTGTCTATGGATAATGATATGAATCATCTGAACAGAAAAAGTCTTTAAAAACTCGTTGACTAGGTAATATGTAATATTCCATTTATGGAATCTTCATTTGGTTTGACTAAGTTGCAGTTAGGATAAAATTATCAGTTACTCCAATTTGAAGCTTCCTTTTACTTCCAGCTGCCAATGTTGCTTCCCAGTGGTTGGAACTGCTTAATCAAGATATCAAAGGGCGTCTGACAGGTGGAGCTCATTTTTTGAAAGATTATTGAAGTTTTTGGTGATAGAGAAATTCATAACATACCCTGTTTTTTATTCGTAGCACTGCGTCGCAGTAAGAAGAGAGTTCGTGCTGTAATTCATACAGAATTACCTTCTCTAGTGTCCAGAGAATTTTTGTCATGTCAAGAGAATGATCCACATATGACAAGAGTTTCTGTCAGTCATTCTAACAATGCGGTTGCCGAGGCACATCGTACTAGATGGGGCACACTGTTTCATCAGATGGACAACGCTCTGTCTGAAGAAGAAAGAGAACTGGTGAGTCCACAACAATTCTGCCTCACTGTGTGGTTGCTAATACGAAGAGTGAAATCTTAATTATACGTAGAAGATTAAAGTACGTCTTACCTTCTGTTTTGTTGCTGGGATTGGTAAATTTTATAGAAGTTCATTGAGACTAGAATTGCTGTTTTCTGAAATTTTAACTGAGTGCATTGTCTTCGGTAAGGCGAGGATATAGTGAGAAATGCTGTTAACGTGGCTACGTCTTCTGCCCGGCATGATCATTATCATTATTGATATGGTAATTTATTAGTATGATCATAGTGTAAGCAAAAGGATCAGCAAGATTTATTTGTCATAGTTCAGTCTGCTTCAGAACTCCATTTAGACTTGTTTCCAAAATTTAATTTGAGAATGCGTCATGAAGATTGCAGGTCTGGTTGTTTGTTAGATAGTCATGACAGTTGGGCATCCTTCTTCATTGCAGCTTTCGGTTTGCTACTTGTATTCTGATTTTTCTGATGATAACTAAAGGACAGTTTACATTTTTGCTTTTTGCTTAAATGTAATAATATTTGCATGAGTGCAGTTGGATATGGGTATTAAGATTATGCACATCAATATATTATCGTGAGAAAATTGTGTATTTGTTGTACTAGTGGTTCACACTTCGCAGGATGCTATCACTAAGACAATATAGAAATTCTTCCATGTCTTCTATTTCTCTTTTTTCTGTGATACTCTATAAAATATTCTCGAATATCCTTGGAGAAATGCATCTATATAAGTCCTAGTTTTCTGCATATTAATATCAGGAGAGATGGTGGAACCAAGTAAAAGAAATGCAACTGCACTGTGAGCGGGGCCTCTTCAAATATAGTGCAACTAATGGCTTGCCACAGATGGACAGATTAGATAATGACTGCAGGTAAATAGTCATGTCAAGATGACATTAGATAATGACTGCAGTTAAATAGTCATGTCAAGATGACAATTTTATCTTAGTCATATTAAGATCCAACATTTTTATGTTTGCAAACAAGATATTACGTGCTGTTCAAAAAATGACAAGTTTAATTGTACAATATAGTTTTACACCCTTATTGCTGGCAGTATCACATCTGTCAATTTCATGTTGCGGCTAGAATGGCTGATATTCCATGAATTCTGGAATTATATTCTTGTCTGACATATTCTTGGGAAATTTTACCGATCCTTCTCTTTCAACAGACTTATCTTTTCAATCTCTTTCCTTTTCTTCTTCTGAAAAAAGTAACTTTGAGGTTTATATACTATTACGACGAGTTGGGGAGTTTGAAAATGAATGGGTCTTAAAAGTCATTTGTAGAACTCAACCTTCACCTAGAAAAATTTAAGTTATTGGATCTCAAGCTTAAGATATGTTGGTAGCTGATTCTTTTCCTAATCCTCAATGTGGGATAAAATGCTTTTCCTTGTCCCCTTAGTTCACTGTGGAAATCCCAATAAATCTCTCCTTTTTACTAGGTAATTCTCAGTTAGGCCTCCACTCGTTGATTCATAGTCATAACGGGGCAAGTCCTTTTCATCATCAGTCACAAGCTTTGAATCAATATGCACTTCAGGCTAGAAGCTTCCCCTCGTGCATCACAGCATCAAATCACCACTAGGCACTGCAAACTTACTCTTGCAAAAGCAACTCAGATACCATTAACCAAGCCTTCCTCTGTTTATGTTATTATGACCTTGTACCATTTTGAGAGCCTATCCCAGAGGTTATGAATCATCATTGACCTTCATCTTTTGGGCCCCTCTGCCTAGCTCCTTCTAGAGTCCATCACAATACTATTACTCCTGTAGTCTTTTGAAAGTTTAGGCCAAGATCTTTATTGGTGTTAATGTTAGTTTATTATGATATCCAATTCTAGAGGCTCTTCCCTGCAGGACTATTTCTGATTTCTATGCATTCTAAATTTGAACTAATGTTTATGTCAAATATCAACTTTTAGAGGACCCTTCTTCAACAGGGTTGTAGAAAGATATTGTGAATTCTCTTTACTGTGCATACTTGTATTACTTGGATTGCTTTGGTTTTTAAAACATATTTGCTTTACAGATCAGAGAATGCTGATAACCTGGACCGAGATTTAGCCATTAGGGCTGCTGCTGCTTCCATATATTCGACCTGCAACTTTCTGTCATCAATGGAAAACCTGCCTTGTTGCTAATGCACATTCTAACCGGCCTCAAGTCGGATCAACTCTAATTATACTCAATATCATTTGGTTGATTTTAGCTTGTGCATGCTTTAGAAGGCACTAATCAACTGCGGTATTTGGAGACTAGTTAGATATCAAGTCGTTTAAACTTCAATTTTGTCTTCAACTTTCTTTAAACAATTGGCTGCCACAGTTAATTGCGTGAATAATTCAATTTATAGTTCATTGTATTCTGTATCCAGTTCTTCGATGGATATGTTACCCATTAGTTGAGTGAATCACAAGATACTTGTGACTTTTCTGTTCCGGCTTATTAGCTGCTTCTGTATGTACTATTCTGTATCCAGTTCTTCAAATGGATATGTATCCATTAGTATTTCGTTGTTTTATTAACTGTGAAATTAACTTGTCCCTCAAACTGTTGATCTAAGAATGGAACTGTTGTAGTATATTTTACTAATTGGTAATTTGATTGATGTTGGATCAATAGTTGGAAAAAGAAAATATTCAAAGTGAAATTATTTTTTTATATATATTTTATTAATTTTAATTTTTGATTTAATTAATATTTGAGGGACACTTATAAAAAAATACTCAATGTTAGACAATTTTTGTAAATTATATAGATTAGACATATATAGGTTTATTGTTAATTTAATGGATGTGGGAATTACAATTAGCCAAAAAAATATTCAAAGTGAAAATGTTTTAGTATATCACTTATTTACTAATTGGTAAATTATCTACGGTTCATTTCAAGTGTATTGAAATTGAAATATATTTATTTGTTCACCACCATTTTTAATTGATGTTGAAATGACACTTACATCTTGTTTGGCTAAGTTTATTTGGGATTTATAAGTTATAAATAGTAAAAAGTATGTGAGGGATATTTTTTTTAGGAGCTTATAAATTACAAAATAAGCAAACTAAACAGGCTCTTAGAGAAGAAAAGTTAAACGTGAAACTATTTAAATATATTATATTAATTAGTAATTTAATTGATGTAGTGGTAACAAATTGTTAAAGTGGAATTGTGTTATTATATATTCCATTAGTGTTGAAATGACATTTAGCAAGAAATGATTAAAGTGGAACTATTTTAGTATATTATATTGATTGGTAATTTATTGACGTTGGAGTAACAATTAGCAAATAATGTTTAAAGTGAAACTCTTTTATTATATTCTATTAATTGGTAATTTAATTAATGCTAGAGTAGAACTTGATGGAAAACACTAAAAATCGACCTATCATAATTTTATCAACAGACAGTAGATTAATTCTAATTTAATTTAGTATTTTGAGGAAGAGTTTTCTGTATAACATATATATTTTTAAACTGTAGTATCCCGCCATGATGACTTTGACCAGAAAGTTGAAATAGGTACATCTTTGGTTCATTTGAATCCATGGAGAGAGAGAGAGAGGAAGAGGTGAAAATATTTTGTAACCAAAAAATAGAATACGTTATAAGGGTACTAATCTTTAAATTGTTTATCTCTATTTCTTTTTACCTTTTGGCAAAATAAAAAGTTTTAAAAAATTTAAAATCCCAAAATAACAATATACATCTTATACTAAAAAAGTTAGCAGAAAAATATAAGTTTAAGTATAATAAAAAAGGAATTAGTATTGATACTAACTTTAAAGTCAGAATGATAAATAACATAGCACAAAGTAATAAAACAAATTACAAAGGAATACTAAAAAATTAACCAATAGAGCAATCAATCAACACATCAAAGTAACAGTAATAGAAAAAATAAAAAAAGGAAAGTAATGAAACGCAAAAGATATTAAATGAAGAAAATTCTTCATTAAATGAGTTTGGGGTTCAGAGAATGGATATTGAAGCCAGTAATTTACTGTAATATATTTATTTGCTTGGAAAAATTTTAATCAGACCACACACCCTAGACCAAATTCTTGGCTAAGTGTTTTTCGAGCGCGAAGGTTGAATGTTCTTGGATTGCCTGTGTTGCCTCAGAGTTTCCTCACAAAATTTTACAAAAGTGAGTTCTTTATCCTCTGCTCCGAACTCTATCCAGGGGCATTTTATAAGCTAAGATATGGAGTATTCAATCATAACAATACCAAACAAGGATCAAATTGAACGCGAATGAGACCAAGTCACCAATTTTATTACAAACGAAACAATAAGACAGACCCACAACTTATACAAGGAAAGCTTCCAGCAAAGGACCGTCACTAATGCTAATTACACCATGAACTTAATTATAGTAAAATTGATTCCTCCATAAATTGAATTCCAGCTAGGAGACTATGAAAACCAAAGCTACATAGCTAATTGCAGCTAAAGGAATAAGGTTGTAAACCTAATTACAACAAAGCCATAAGCTTAATTATAGAGAAAAAAAGGAAACATCTAGGCGGTAAAGCTTAGCGATGGGATTTTGCTAACTAAGCTAACTACGATTAAGCTACAACATGACAAAGCTATGACAATTTTTTTTTTTTTTTTGTGGAAAGGGAGGTTTTTTTCCCTGAAAATTTTATTAATAATAAAAAACAAGTACAAAGTAGAGGGGAAGCGTAAACCTAATCCTTTGATATGCTATTTGTGAGCACAAACCTAAATAACCTGCAAGTGCACAGGTCGTGTGTAGTATAGTGTGTGCAAGTGCAGGGTCGAATCCACTAGAAGGCCTAACGTGAGTGGTGTCCTAAGCTTTGTGTATCCTAAAGAACTACGTATTGGGGTCCAAACTACTATGTTCTTGGGTTTTTGGGATTGAGGGAAGCTTAGAAAAAATAAATCTACACTAAGGACAAGGAAATAAAAGGGGTGTGTGTGTCTGAAGTCGGGGAATCAAACATTCTAAGGGGAATCTAATTCGTGGAAATGGGGACTAGGGAGATTACGTCTTGCAAATAGGTGATTATTACTTCTTGTTATGATAGATTATACTTGGTTGCTCTTGTCTGGACTCCTAGTTAACCTTCTAATTACACCCTAAGCCTCAGTGCAGGTTCGTCCCTAGGTGGCAATGCCTAGCACTATGGCGTGGTCTTATAACTTAGGAATTAGGACTAGCCAATAGGATTTTAGGTGATTGAGATCGATCTAACCCTAGCACTTAGTCCTCTAATTAGTTCCCCAATTTAACCCTAGGACTCAGTGCGAGTCCATCTCTAAGCTTCGCCCCACTTAGAGTTACGGCTTGGTCCTTATGAACCAAGGGCGTTATGGTGGACTAACTAGTCTTCTTAAGTGAACTAAGGTCAACTAAACCTATTCAGACTCCAATTGGCTGGATTTAAAGCCAAAGGAGACTCGACCTAGGCTAGTTACTAGTTTTGCACCATCGATCACATCACAATAGTGGAAATTGACATTTAAGCATAAGGTATACACATCTAGGGCATGGCATTTGAGAATACTTTGGAATATTCTTCTACTAAGCACATAAACATACTTAGATTACACCAATTTAAGCAATAGCACCCGACATATAAGCTATAAAAGCAATTTATGCTATTAAGTATACAAACACACACATAGACATATATATAGGCATACCCATTTCATGTAATCATCACACAAACACATAGACATGCTAGCATAATGATTTAGAAATGGTTAATATCATAATAGACTTCAATATACATATGCTACATCATTGAGGTATTTTAACAAACACATAGACATATACGGGTATCATTTCCACAAGGAGGCTACCTTAGTTTGGTCTCTATGTGCTTGGTGCCTAAAACTAGCTAGGTGCTTGTTTGTGTGCTTTCTTTAAGATTAAAGGGAGCTGAAGAAAAGGAAAATAAACCTAAGCTAAGGAGGAACTTAAGGTGCCAAGCTAAGGAATGGAAGCCTAATAATGTAGAAGAGGATCTAGGGTGCTTGTGTTGCAAATAAACTAAGGCTAGAATAACGGTTTGGGCTATCTATGGCTTGATTGCTTTCTTTGGTGTTGATTAACTTCCTACTCGAGAATAACCTATCAGTATTGTTTCAGACTAAAGATTAGACTCCTAGAACTTTAATTAGTGCTAGTGGGTACCCTTTTAGTATTGTTTTCGATTAGAGGTATACTCCTGCCACACTAAGTTATCAATTAAATATATTAATCAATACACATAGTTGCAAATAGGTCTCATCCCACTAACATGGATTAAGGCTACGATGACACACAATTGATAGCATTTAGGCACAAAATAATACATGCAACTTCACTTAGGCATTTTATCAAACACATAGACATGTTTGATTATCAACATAGAGACATATTGATTCGTGCCATTAATTAATGTAAACAAACATGTAATAATAACCAAGATATACACAAATCTTTTATTCAAACACAAATCTTTTATTCAAAGCCCTAATGTAATGGACAACAACAAACACCCAAAGATCTACCCTAATCTAGCAACATATTTACAAGAAATAGAAAGAGAAAAAGAAGAACTCTAAATCTTGCTTCCAAATCCTTACAAGCCCTTCAAGTATTTGTTGATTGCTTTAATCCTTGGCTTGGTTGGGTGTTTAGAGGGTGTATGGAGTGTTAATTGAAGTGAGAAAAGGGTTAGGGTTAATGGGGTTGAGAGATTATTGGGTTTCTCCCTTAATTTCTTGAAAGTTGCACTTAAATAGGACTTTCTCGTATACAGTCGGGGGTCAGCTGGTCGATCGCCTTCAGAGAGAGGTTGATCGGCCAAAATGGGTGATATTCTGATTAGGCTAGGGAACCTAGCTGGTTGACTGACCTTAACCGGAGGACCTATTTTGCGTAGGAAAGTTCAACTGGCCTTTTTTTTTTGGCCCAAATCTTCACCGTTTTGCACCCGATCTTCTTCGTTTGCTTCGTGCTTCATCCTAAAGCTTCCAAAGTGCCTTTTCTTTATTATTTTATCTTCAAAATACCACTAAACTTTGCTCCATGATGTGTGTCATTTGTGCGTGGTTGCATCTAGTTTTTGCATGCACATTTAAGGGTGTTTAGAGTATAATTGAATGCACTTAGTATAAAGTTTATGCATATTTGTTAATATTTGTACATAATGTATTTAGGTGCATAAATACTATACTAAGTGTTATATTCCATGTTTTAGGAGTGTTTTGGAAGGGTTCAAGCTTATGCGAGGAAGAAATGAGCTAACGGATGAAGACCGGAAGAAAAGGAATAAAGAAGAGATCATTCTGATCTAGCCGGTCAACTTAGAAGAAGAGCCGGTCGACCGGCCACTCCAGAGAATAAAGAATTTAAGCCGGTGAGTTCCTCAAGGAGTCGGTCGACCGGCGATTCCAGAGAGCATCATGATTTAAGTCGGTCGAGTAAGAAAGAGGAGCCGGTCGACCTACTAGGTCGACCGGTTGTGCGCTGAAGCTGTTTATAAATTGCTCGTTTCAGCTCATTTCTAGGGGAGCAACTTTTATTTCTTAAATCCTAATAAACCCTAACCCTTTACCCACTTCACAAAACACCCTAAACCACCATCTAAACCCCACACCAAGCTAGGATTGAAGCATTAAACAAAGATTTGAAGGATTTGTACGGATTTGGAAGCAAGAATTTAGGGAAGTTCCTCTTGTTCTTTCTCTATTTCTTGTCAATATGTTGCTAGATTTGGCTAGATTTAGGGTTGATTGTTGTTGTATATTAGATTAGGGCTTTGAATAATGGATTTGTGTAGATCTTTGGCTCTTAATACATGTTTATTTACATAAATTTATGGCATGATTCAATATGTTTATGTATTGGAAATCAAACATGTCTATGTGTTTGTTAAAATGCCTAAGTGAATATGCATGTGTTATTTGTGCTTCAAATGCTCTTATCTACTTATATAGGTGATGTGATTATGCTTAATCTCATGGCTTTGCTTAGTAGAGTAGGCTTTAGCTTTAAATCCAGCTAATAGGTTATATGCTATGCTTAGTTGAGTTTAGGTGCTAGTCCTTGACTTTAAATCCAGCCAAGCGGATAAGTTAACCTAGACTAGAGTATCCCTCACCCGCGTTAGTGTTGGTTAATCGAGCCTTAATGTCACGTAGTGTTTAGGTGCTAGTCTTTGGCATTAAATCCAGCCAAAAGGATAAGTTCTAAGCATGGATTGCATAGGCTAGGAGGGATTGGCCCTTAGCTTTAAATCCAGTTAATGGGTTAAACCACTAGTATTGGTTAAGAGAGCCCCCGATCAACACAATGGCAATAGAAGTCCCGAGCCTTAGATAGACCTCATTTGTTATCATAGCCCAAGTCTTGTTGCAATGCAATCGCCCTAGGTCCCCATCTTCTTTATTAGTGTTTCCTTCCTTAGTTTGGCTCCTTTAAGTTCCTTTATAGATTAGTTTTTATTTTCCTTTTTCCGAGCTCCCTTCCATCCCAAAGTAAGTACACACACGCACGTAGCTAGTTTAAGGCACCCGAGCACATAGAGACTAAACTAAGGTAGCCTCCTTGTGGATTTGACCCAGCACTTGCATACACTATACAACACACGTCCCGTGCACTTGCGGGCTATTTAGGCTTGTGCTCAAATAGCGGTATCAAGTTTTTGGTGCCGTTGCTGGGGAGGCACGATATTGGTTCTTTGTGTGCTTTTGTGTTTGTGATTGGTTGCTTGCGTGTGCACTATCTTTACTTGCTTTCCATTTTTTTTTAAAACTAAAAAAAAAATTAAAAAAAATTTAAAAATTAATTATGAAGAGGTTTTACTTGTGATTCATTGAATATGACCGATCCTAATGCTTCTTGGTGGTCACTTGTATCCTCTTCCCCACCACCCAAACGTGTCCCTTATGCATGTCGCTTGTGTGGAAGTTTCATGCATCCTACCGTTTTCTGTCCCCACGAGAATTCCCCACCTAGGGCTAGTGCTACTAATGACCCCTATAGTCATGCAACATCTCATGCATCCTCATTTAGTAATCATGACTATAGGGATGCATATTCTTGTTATTGCAATCATTGTGGAAGCTGTGCTCACTTTTCTAGTGTGTGTCCCACCTTTCACCCTTATCCCCGATTGCATGCAATGACCTATGCCTCTATTGCATGCAATGCCCTATGTCTCTAATAATCATATGCCCATGCATGCATCTACATCTAGCTATCATGATTCTAGGGAGCAACATCATGCATTTTCACAATGGGGTCAAGATGACTCTTTATTCCATTCATCTTCTAGTTTCAATTGTCTACCTCCAACACCTTCTTTTTCCACCCATTCCTTTCCCAAGTTTTTTTATGGTTATGTGCAAAATGATTTTCAACATGACTACCCTTTTCACTCGGTTGAACCCTCTTTCGTTATGTCTAAACTCTCAGAGCAACTAGATCAAATGCTTGAGCAATCCCAATCTCTCCTCCAATCTAATCAAGAGGAACTAGAGAGTTTTAAGCGAGAATCCAAATCTCTAGAAGAGTGCTTGAAGAGAATGGCTGAGAGTATGCAACTTATTAGTGAGACTTTTGAGATACCTTTAGAACGAGTTGATGGGATAGAGATGAGACCTAACGATGAGGTGACTAGGGGTGGAAATGATGATGTATTGGAGAGACAACTAGAAAGAGAGGTTGATGGAGAGATAACATCTTGTAGTGAGGATGAAGATGAGTTTAATGATAATTTGGTTCTTGATGACTCTTATGGTTATGTTTTAGAGGAAATAGTACCCTATTCTCTTGCGCTTTCGTCGCCACCCAATGAGTCACGTGAACCTAACCTTCTCTCTCTTCCTACATTACCTACACACATAGAGGTTGAATCTGATGTCGATAGTACTCAATTGCATTCCGAGTCAGCATTTAGGGAGTTTAGCGCACATTCTCCCCTTGAGCAGTCATGCATACATGATGAGGAATCCGTTGAGTCCCCATTGCCCCCTCCATTAGTGTCTACCCCGTATGAAAAGTATGATGGCGAGATGACACCCACTAGTGATGAATGTATTGATGAATTTAAAGAGACTGTAGCTAGTGAAGGTTTAAAGTCATCCACTGGGGAAAACAAGACATCAATTTCGGAGATTTTAGATGATAAGTTTCTTGGAGTTAAGAATCATAATGTTGAAGAGAATAGCAACTCTAAGAAGACACATAAGAAAGAAATTGATGTGCTTGGAAGAATGATCTATGGATCTCTTTGGATGTTTGATGATCGTTGATGGAAATAGAGCCCATTAAGATCGAATCCACCCTTCGTGAGGAGTTAGAACGACCTAGGCTTGATCATGTTATATCTTGTGGAGAAGAAGAGTGTAGTCCATCCACTTCCTATATTGTTGATCCTTTTTCTCCAAATGTCGTTCCAACCCCCCTTTCCCATTCCATTGAGTCTCCCTTTTTGGAGCTCATGTTTGTGCCTTCATGCATAGAACATTTTCATTTAGGGTTAGAAAGCATGTTTCCCATGTTGCATGCATTAGACCTATCTTTGATCTATGGGGAAAGTGTGTTCCTAGCCCTTGATTATGACAAGAAGGCATTGGGGTGGCTAATTAAAGAGCAAGCGGGACATGATTCTTCACGTTTGAGCATGCTTCATTCCACACTTGCGCATTCATTTGATATTTTAGGGTGGGATCTTGAAAAGGGGCGCACCATACATTCATCACCCTAACCCTTAGTGTATGACTCTTTTCCCTCTACGTTTTGTGCTTTGATGATTATTCGACAATTTGTGCCACGCAACTTTAAACATGTTTTACTCTAACATTGGCGCCCGGCTGGAGGCGTTAAGTCCAGCGCTATTAGAAGGCACCCTAGGCTTGTTCATATTTTTATTGTTTTTCATGTATTTATTTGCCTTTGCCTTTGTATATAGTAGATTAGTTTTCTTGTACTTATTCTTGCTTTGTACATAATAGATTAGATTGCTTTTGTTTATCTTACATTTTTATATTTTAGGCTTTCTTTTGTTTATTTTCATTCTTAGTAGGTTAGATTTTTACTCCCCTACTTGTTCTTGCTCCTTTCCTTCATTTGTGCATCAATCCCTTACCCTGTGTTTACATCCTTGTTTATCATTTCAAATGTCAATGTGAGCTTGCATAGCATATCTTCTATTCTCTTCTTTGTTTTTTGAGCATTAGTGCTTTCCACAAAAGATAGAGGCTAGTAGATCATTGGATTGTCTTTGGCATTTGCGGACTACATGGAAATAAGGTTGTATCTATCCATCTTTTACTTGTCCTTATCTATCCTTCTCCGCATTCGCCATATGTGTTTCATGTTGATTGCTTGTCGTGTGGCTTTGTGATTTTTGCTTGAGGACAAGCAAAATTTAGGTTTGGGGGTGTTTGTGGTTGTTCATTTATTGTTTATATCATATATGTGATAGATTTGCTTGCCATATCTTATTTTTGCTTAAAATTTGTTCAAAATTTTTAATTTTTTTGCATATTTTGAGTTGGTTTATCTCCACGTTGGTTGGAGAGTTGGCTTTTGTTATTGACTTAATTGATTGGAGAAGATGAGGGTGTATTGTGGGGAGTAAATGGAGTGTGGGGTATGACTTAGACTTCGAAGAGAATCCTTTTGAAAACTATGGGGAGTGAGTATTTCTAAGAATGCACCTTGTAGTTTCCCCATAACTTGGTTGGAAAAAGTGTTTTTTAAGGGTTGTTGATATGAGTGCCCATTCCTTGATTGGTTCCTTAGCCTCTTCTTTTTCCTTTCTTTTTGTTCTATTTTTGTATTGAAAAAAATGCCAAAAAAAAAATGAAATGAAAAAAAAAGAGAAAAAGCCAAAAAGGCAAAAAAAAGATTGAAAAGTGAAGCATGTTGAATAAGTATCAAGTGACATAATGTCAAGTTGACACAAGTATCTCTTTTGTTCTTTCATGTGTTGTGAATAAGGCTCTTACATCAATGTGAGCCATTGTGATGTATCTTTGGGGCTAAGTGCATATTAGGAGGCCATGTTAGTTGATAGAGCACGAAGTCTCAACATCCCGAGTGCGTGAGTTGGAATCCTAAGTTTTTGGTGGTTCTAGCTACTTGGTGACATTCCCAACAGGTGTGAGACCCCGTGTGATTGAAAGAAGGATCTGAAAAAGACTAGGGAAGCCCTTACATGAAAGGAATGACCCCTTGTATCCCTTGGATGCGAAAAGATAACAAGTCAATGCAATTGGCAACTCTTTGAAAAGCATGAGGATAGATTTCATTTAGGCTTGCTTGAGGACAAGCAAAGGGTAGGTTTGGGGGTATTGATGTGTGTCATTTATGCGTGTTTGCATCTAGTTTTTGCATGCACATTTAAGGGTGTTTAGAGTATAATTGAATGCACTTAGCATAAAGTTTATGCATATTTGTTAATATTTGTACATATTGTATTTAGGTGCATAAATACTATACTAAGTGTTATATTCCATGTTTTAGGAGTGTTTTGGAAGGGTTCAAGCTTATGCGAGGAAGAAATGAGCTAATGGATGAAGACTGGAAGAAAAGGAATAAAGAAGAGATCATTCTGATCTAGCCGGTCAACTTAGAAGACGGTCAACCGGCCACTCCAGAGAATAAAGAATTTAAGCCGGTCGAGTTCCTCAAGGAGTTGGTCGACCGGCCATTCCAGAGAGCATCATGATTTAAGCCGGTCGAGTAAGAAAGAGGAGCCAGTCGACCGGCTGTGCGCTGAAGCTGTTTATAAATTGCTCGTTTCAGGTCATTTCCGAGGGAGGAACTTTTTTTTCTTAAATCTTAATAAACCCTAACCCTTTACCCGCTTCACAAAACACCATAAACCACCATCTAAACCCCACACCAAGCTAGGATTGAAGAATTAAACAAAGATTTGAAGGATTTGTACGGATTTGGAAGCAAGAATTTAGGGAAGTTCCTCTTGTTCTTTCTCTATTTCTTGTCAATATGTTGCTAGATTAGGCTAGATTTAGGGTTGATTGTTGTTGTATATTAGATTAGGGCTTTGAATAATGGATTTGTGTAGATCTTTGGCTCTTAATACATGTTTATTTACATAAATTTAAGGCATGATTCAATATGTCTATGTATTGGAAATCAAACATGTCTATGTGTTTGTTAAAATGCCTAAGTGAATATGCATGTGTTATTTGTGCTTCAAATGCTCTTATCTACTTATATGGGTGATGTGATTGTGCTTAATCTCATGGCTTTGCTTAGTAGAGTAGGCTTTAGCTTTAAATCCAGCTAATAGGTTACATGTTATGCTTAGTCGAGTTTAGGTGCTAGTCCTTGACTTTAAATCCAGCCAAGCGGATAAGTTAACCTAGACTAGAGTATCCCTCACCCGCGTTAGTGTTGGTTAATCGAGCCTTAATGTCACGTAGTGTTTAGGTGCTAGTCTTTGGCTTTAAATCCAACCAAGAGGATAAGTTCTAAGCACGGATTGCATACGCTAGGAGGGATTGGCCCTTAGCTTTAAATCCAGCTAACAGGTTGAACCACTAGTATTGGTTAAGAGAGCCCCCGATCAACACAACGGCAATAGAAGTCCCAAGCCTTAGATAAACCTCATCTGTTATCATAGCCCAAGTCTTGTTGCAATGTAATCACCCTAAGTCCCCTTCTTCTTTATTAGTGTTTCCTTCCTTAGTTTGGCTCCTTTAAGTTCCTCCATAGATTAGTTTTTATTTTCCTTTTTCCGAGCTCCCTTCCATCCCAAAGTAAGTACACACACGCACGTAGCTAGTTTAAGGCACTCGAGCACATAGAGACTAAACTAAGGTAGCCTCCCTGTTGGATTTGACCCCGCACTTGCACGCACTGTACTACACACGTCCCGTGCACTTGCGGGCTATTTAGGCTTGTGCTTAAATAGCGTATCACTCCACATACTAAGCATCATCAATTAAGCTCCGATCATCACTCCAATTCTAGCCTAAAACACAAAATATAACACTTTATATAGTATTTATGCATCTAAATACATTAAATACAAATATTAACAATTATGCATAAACTCTATACTAAATGCATTTAATTATACTTTAAGCACCTCTAAATGTGCATACAAAAAACTAGATGCAAATACGTACAAATGACATATATCACTACCCTTACAATAAAATGCACATGTACTAGGAAGTACTACTTCCCATACAAAATGCAACATGCCATGCACACCTAACACTATATCTTGATATTAGGAACAACTAACTTGTCACACAAAATAAGCCTAGGAGAAGTCTTGACTCCTCCCAAGAATTAATCACTGTCAGTATGCCCATTTCAACGCCCAAATTAGTGAGGAAATTAGCCAACTTGTTCCCTTCTCTACTTATATGAATGATGTCTGCCTGAAGATCTCGCAGGAGAGCCTTTGCAACTGTAACATCAAAACAAACTTCCCAAGGATTCTATAGATCATGAGCTAGGTTGGTGACCCATAATGAATCCATCTCTCTCCAAATGTGAGTGTAATCTCTAGCTTGACATAAATGAAGGTCACGGATAAAAGCCTTCAGTTCAGCCATAACTACCAAAGTCGTATCCAAGGCTTCATAGAAGCCAAAAATCATATTTCCCTTATCATCTCTCGGAAGCCCTCCAACACTAGCTCCATTCTCTCTAACACTCCCATCAACATTTAATTTAACTCTCCCTAAAGGCGACAATTGCCATTGAATTATTCTAGGCACTTTCCTGACGTCATAAGGAAGTGAAGCTCGAAAATGCTCAAGTAAGTCTTCATCACCCCTCTATTGACATCTAACGAGGAGGCTTGCTTGACATAGTTGCCCAACTAACTTATCAACCCTCTATATCATCTTTTTGATCTACAGCCATTAGTTCTACATTTAGCATATTTGTGCTCCAACCACAAAGCCCAAAGGATTAACAAAGGAAGTATCTCGTGAATACGACCAAGAGAGATTTTCTCTCTAGATACATACCACTTCATAAGACATTGTTTAGTACCTAACGAGGCTCCTTTATATATTCTAAATAGCACCGAGTAATGCCTCCAAACATGTTGCGGCTTCTCTGAGGTAAAGAAGCAATGATCTAATGCCTTAACACTCTTGTAGCATTGGCAACAACAAATTAAAGTGATACCTTTACGTTGCAAATGCACATCAACTAGAATCCACCAATAAAGAAGACGCCAAAGAAAAAGCGGTATCTTCAAAGGAACACTAGATGCCGAATACAATATCTTCAAAGCTATAACTAAGTTATGACTAAGTTAAGGATAAGGCAATGAAGAGCTAAGATAGATGATAAAGATTGGTGGTTTTGGGATCCCTTCCTCTTGGTCGTCATCCGGCTTTTATAGGCATTATTGCCTTGAGATTTCTCAACAGACTTTGACCTTGATGCTTCCTCTGATTTGTTGAAGCTTTTGAACAAGTCCTTCCTTAGTCTTCGCTCTTCAGTTGGCATTGTACGACCTTATTTGAATTGGTTCTTTTATTTGATTTTAATCACACACGAGGCACATGCTAACTTATTTTATAGGTTGAAAGTCAGTCACTATGTTTTATCTCCTTGCGGGTTTAGCCTTTGAATCTCTTACTCTGTTCACCTTGGGATCCTCTTATTTGGCCTTTAGGCCAATGCGGTGTAATTTTTGGGTGTAAACAATATTAAATTTATGATGATGGATTATGCTATTCATTTTCTTAATTTCCATGCCCATGAAATTGAACGTAGGACCTTGCGCCTAGGGGAGTCAGTCTCAATCATGGTGGATATGTTTTTAAAATTTAAAAGTAAATAATTTTGGATATTTAAGATAGCTTCAATCATGGTAGATTATGCTATTCAAATTTAAAGTAAATAATTTTTTATATTTGAGACTATTATACTTTTTTTTTATTTGATTTACATTGAATATAAATAGATAAGATTTAATTGATTATTTGGTAAGATTTGATTTGATTTAGTTATTCAAAATAAGAATTCATTAAACTAAATTCAATAACTAATATCTTAAACACAATTTTTTAATAAATTAATATCTTAAACCTGATTTTTTTGGTTCGAGGAATGTTTATATGTAGAAATGTAAAAGATTGGCTTATTCTTTCTAATATTTTTGGATATTGATTAAAGTGGGTGTGTCTGTGTGTATTGTTATCATTATTATTATGGTGATGTTATAATATAATAATTATAAAACCTTTGATAAAGATATAATCTATTAATTTTTGCTAAATGAAAAAGATTTTGAATCAAAATTAATGAAAATAAAAGTACTTGAATAATACATATTAATTCACAGGTTATATATGCAAGTCAAATTTAGAAGTTAACAATTTTGAATCTTTTAAAAATTATACATATCAATTGCTAGAGATAGTAGTAGTTTAACTGATTGACACTACCTCTGTCAAGAATGATGACTTAGGTTCGAATCCTATGAGAGATAGACGGTTGAGTTGTGAGTTGAAGGTTTAAAAAAATATGCATTAATTGTTAGATTATCTATTGATAACTAATACATTAACTTGAGAAACAAAAATGAATATGAAAAGTTTAAATTCACCTAAGTTACCATTATTTAAATTTAAATAAGTGTTAAGTCATCACATAATACATTAAACTACTTATGCAAAAAAATTAAAAAAATAAAGTAAAATTCTAGATTCCGGCTTGGGCTCAAGCATTAAATTTACATTTGAGATCCAAACCGAGAAAAATCTCAAAAATTTAAAACCCAAAACCCAAATTATCTAATCCAAGTGAGTAATTTTGAGGTGGAAAAAGGTGATATTCCCACCTTAGGCCAACTCCAAATTGCTATTATAAGGAGGCATGTAAGGGCTTCAATAGTCCCCTATGATACTCCATACAATTGTAGAGAGTCCCAAAACTTTTTCTGGCTTGCCAAATCTGCAAGCCAGAACATTCTCCCTATCTTCGTCTTTCTTTCGCATATTACCCCAACAACCAATTTGATCGTTATTGATTATTATTGACTATAAAAAATTCAAATATTTTTTAATTATATTTATAAACCGTATTACTTCAAACATTAATATACTTAATTAATAAATTATTAACTTATTAATTTTATTATAGAAATAAGAAACTAAAGTAAAAATTAATATTAATATTAATATTTTAATATTTTCCTTAATTTTTTTAAAAATTACAAAATAATATGCATTGAAAATAAAATAAAATGCTAAAAATAAAATAAAATGCTAAAAATAAGATTAAATAGGGAATGAAGAAATTTTTTTACTAATTTGTGCTACATTGTCTATCATTCTGACTTTAAGTTAGTATCAACACTAATTCTTTTTTTAGTGTACTTAAACTCATATTTTTCTGCTAACTTTTAGTATAAGATATATATTGTTATTCTTGGAATTTTAATTTTTTTTCAAAACTTTTATTTTGCCAAAATTTAAAAAGAAATAGAGATAAACAATTTTAAGGTTACTATCCTTATCATGTATTCTGTATTTTGGTCACAAAATAGTTTCACTTTTTTTTTTTTTCCATAGATTCACATGAACCATAGCTGTAACTATTTCAACTTTTAGGTCAAAGTCATCATGGCGAATAAAACAATTTGCAAATATATATGTTATATACACATATACAAACACACACACACACACTAGCGTGTCTACCCATGAGATACATGAGTTCCACTATTTATATAACGTGATATAAATTAAAAATTATACAATGATTTCAAAATTAAAAAGTATTTTTGACAATTATTTTGATGTTTATATAATATGATAGTACTCGTATAATATAAGGGAAAAATGTGTATTTTTATATTTTTATAATTGTTAATGGTCAAATTTGACAATTTATGTAAGAGATAAAACATAAGTTTATTTTCTCATATTAAATTTCTAATATTGAATACAACTTTTATATTTTTGTAAAATCTAATAATTTTAGGAAAATAATCATTAATGATATAGATTGATACATTTTCATCAGTTATTAAGCATCTTTTTAAGGTAATAGATTTGTGTTTCCTTTTATAAAAAAATATTTAGTCCTTTTCTTTTTAGAAAAAGATGTGTAGAAAACATGACATGTAGCAAAAGAATAGTAAAGCTGATATTAACGCGACACTTGGCAGCCATATAGTGTAGTAGAGTCTTCTTTACTATATAATATTGATATGTGTGTATTTGGAGCGAGAGTTGCATGATTTGGAATGTGTTTGAGTATGTGTTTTGATGTTAATTTTGTCTATTTTGAGCTTTTGAGTACTTATTAAGTCTCATTGAGTGTTTGTGTGTAGTGTGCTCTTTTTCTTATCTACTTTTTTTGATTGTTTTAATTATTATTAGTATAATTTTAGCTTTACTTAATTAATTAGAAGTAGTTAGGTGTTAGTTAATTAGAATTAATTAGGTTAATTAGTAACTTAGTTTAATTAGGGACTAGAAAATTAATTTAATTAGGATAGATTATAATTAGGATATTAGGAAATTAGGTCATTAGGACATATTTATTAGAATTAGGGTTACTAGATGAGAATTTAGCAAATGAGGTTTTTAGGACATCCCTAGGTTAATCTTCAAGTAGTAATCAATTAGGAAAGTTTTTAGTTAGAAGTTAGGTATTAGAAGTTATATATGTTATATAATATAATATATTACTAACTATATATTATATGTTATATATTATATATAATATTATATTATTAACCAAAACCTACCCGTAAGACCTCTTCCGTCCACCATTCGTTTTCTTTTCCTGAACCAACACAACACACAGGCTATATAAAAAGCAAAGCTCACCAGCCTATATTTTTCCTATTTTTGTTCCTCTTTTCAGCACCAAAACGCATAGATAATCTCACTTACACTCTCACACACTCACATGCATAAAGAGGAAATTTCTAGGGGCTATTTAGGGATTTTTTGAGCAATTTCTAGCAAGTTTTTTTGCAGCAGAAAGTGCAAAAATTAGTCCAAAAAGCTGCGTAAACGAGAGATTTTTCTTGTTCCTTTCTTTGAGCTTACTTTCTCCTAGTTAGCATTGTTTAAATACATTAATTGTGTGCTTGTTTTTGTAGGTTTTGGGGTCTAAAGGTGGGCTAAATTGGTGCAGAATTTTTGCAGAAAAGCTACTACGAACTTGGGATTTTTTGCTGAAATTTGTGTTTTAGAGCCAGATTTGCACGAAATTGAAAGGAGAAGAGGTTCTAAGCTTGGAATTTTTTAGGTTTGCACTCCCTTTTAGCATGTTGAACTAATTATTTTAGCCTAGGGTTGGATTATGAATTATGTTATGACTTAGTGTTGGATTTTGACTTTTTATGGATTTTGTGAGGCATGTTGATTGCATAACTTGAGGAGAGTTGTTGATAACTTTAATATAACCTGTCTATGTGTTTACTGAAAGTCCCAAGAGAGTTTATGCAAGCTTGTTTTGTAATTATTTATGATTATTGGTCTTGTGCTTAGCATCAAACATTGTTAATGTGTGAGCCATGATCTATTGCTCACTAGATTTGCTAATTGCGCTTGGAAAGAACTTAAGATCAATTAATGTCATCCTTAGTTTGAAACACAATTAATGGGTGTGTCTTAATCAAATTGGATTAGTCAAATCACTTAGGTTGCTAGTGTAGTTTTAAGGCCTTAATTAATGGGACAAACCTATGCTGTAAAAAGGGTACATTTAGGGATAGGAGTTCACCTTTAATTAAAGGTAATAAAGCTAGCTAATAAACTAAGGCTACCTAATAAACTAAGGGACTAGAGCACAATTAATTGCCTGTAGTCCATAGTTAGTCAATTCAATCACTAGTCGAACACAGGAAGTAATCCAACCCTAAACTGTTTCCCATCACCAAATTCCCCTAGTTGTTCCCATTTGCTTTATTCTCATTTGTTTTCCATTTTCTTTTAGTTTAATCCATGCATTTTAGTTTCAATAGGATAGTTTAGATTTCCCTTCAATTCAAAATTTTAAAAAAAATTTCAAAAAAATAATTTTGTTTTTACACATAGTTAATCTAGGATACAAAGGACTTAGAACCATAGTTAGAAGCTTCCTTGAGGAGACGACACCTACACTCTTGCACACACTGTACTACTTCTGATCCGTACATTTGCGGGTTTTTAAAATAACATCAAGTTTTTGGCGCCGTTGTCGGGGAGGCACAATTGGTTTGTTTGATTTGTGTTCTAGTTGGTTACATGCTTTGTTATTTCTGTTATTGTTCTAGTAGTAGTCTTATAGTGTGTTTGGAATGATTTTATTTTAAGATGCTTATCCTATTGAAATTTGGAGATATCTTATAAGATTTAAGATATCTTATCATATACACCATGCATTTTATAGTTGTAAAGAATAAGATAGAAAGGATTGCTTATTTCTTATAAGATAAAAAGTATGATTTTGTTTTAAATTTTCATAGGATGCATGATAAGATTTCTTAAATTTTATAAGATTTACCCTCATTTCAATAGGATAAGTATTTTAAAATAAGACTATAACAAACAGAGCATTAGTTTCATTGTTCTCTTTTATTTCTATGATAGTTTGTGTTTTATTTCTGCATTGTGTTTTGTTTGATTTCGCGTTTCTATTTAGTGTTATTTTCTTGTGTAGTTTTTAAGGACCTGTGGTTTCTGTGCTGTAGGTTTAGGTTGAAATTGTAGTTTCAGTGGTTGAAGAGTTGGAAGGAGATTTTGTTTCTTTTTATGCATGCTTGGTAGACGTTCACTTAGACCTGACTTAATTTCCTTTAATCCTAAACCACAGAGAATTCATTATCATCTTAGGAACTTAGAACGCAAACTAGGTGAAATGACAGAAAATAGGAATGATCTGCCTCCTTTTATTCCCCATAATGGGAATGATAATCCTCTTTCTCCTCCTCCTTCCCTTCCTCCTTTTGTTGTTCCACGTAATGAGAATGCTGAGCTTTCTAGGCTCCTGAATCCATGCCAAGTAGTCGATGACATGACCCTTAGGCAATACTTTCTTCCTCATGCCTTTGATACGAATATGGACATCTATCCATTGGGTTTGGGGAAGGCGAGCTTTGAGATTAAGCATGGGATGTTAGATTTGTGATGCATCTCTTGAGTGCAAGCTCTAAAGACTTGCAAGCGCACGGATCGGTGTGGCAAAATGTATGCAAGTACGGGGTCGATTCCACAGGGCGGCTATATTGGGAGATAGATTCTACGTGTGTGCCTAAAAAGAAACCTAAACAATCTATTTTTGGGATTTTGGATTTTTAATGGTCGGGAGCTCTAACTAAAACGAATTATTCTAAACTATGGGAATCAAAAGTGGGAAATAAGTTAATCTAGAAGAACTAACAAATGAAAAGGGGTTAGGGTGACTTCAACTTATGAATGGGCGATTCTATGCTCGAATGCTATGGGATTAAGAATGATGGCTTACTTCCATAATTGCTTTTAACTAGGTTGCTATATTAGTGTCTTAATTTCCCCCTAGGACTCGGTGCAGGTCCATCCCTAGGCAGTTCCTCCTAGAGCTACAGCGTGGTGCTTATGATCTAGGGCCTTAAGAGTGACCAATTGGCTTCCTAGGTGACTTAGAATGAACCTACTCTAGTACCTAAATCATTGGCTGGATTTAAAGGCAAGACCTAGTGTCACTAAGGTCGACTAAACCTATCCTGAAACCTATTGGCTAGATTTAAAACCAAAGGAGACTCAGCCTAGGCTAGCCCTAAATTGCTTACCGTCATTCTAAGGTCACTATAGCGAGATTTGAATTGATAGCACATTCATACATATTCTTGGCGAAGGTTTTTGTGAATACAAGAATCTATTTTACTACCAAACATCGTCATACTCGGATTGTACCATTAAAAGCAATTAACAACCAACATGTATTCATTATTGAAGTCATATTCACTACTAGGCATGTAAATATACACATAGACAAAAATATATAAGCATTACCCACTTCATAGCATCCACATATAAACACATAGACATGATTATAGCATGGATTAGATGTGGTTAGTAATAAATAGACTTCAATTTATACACATGCTACTCATTTAGGCATTTAATCAAACACTTAGACATGAATGAGAAAATAACCATTTGAACAAGAAAATCAAACATGTATATATTCAGCCATTTAATCCCATATCATAAGAGTATATAGCTAACAAATTACATAAGTTAAATCACCCTAAACAAGTCTACTCAATCATAAAAAGAGATAGAATGAAAGAGAATTTATGAAGCTTTCCTTTCATCTTAGCTAATCTTGTACAAAGCTCTTGAGCAACTTAAATCCAAATGTTTGAAACCCTCTAAATTATCTTGATTCAAGGTGATGAAATGTGTGAGAGAGTGTGTGTGAAGTGGGTGAAGACTAGGGTTTAGTGTGTGTGTAATGCGTGTGTTTTGATCCTATCTAGAAAAAAATGTCAAAAAGATTCCCTCTTTTAGTCTGAAAATCGGACTTTTATATCAGCTTTTCACGAGCTGTCGGTCGACCTAACCGGTCGACTGGTGATGTGTTGTGTTTTTGTGTGTGTTTGCATTGTCATTTACCTATATTTTAGAGGTGTTGAGTGCTTATAATGATGCATTAGTGTAGTGCTTTTGATAAGAATAGGGTTAAGCGTAAACAAATGTACATATCGAGTTTAAGAGACAAATTGCTACACTAATTGCTTATTTTCAATGATTTAGGTGAACTTTGGGTTAAGATCGAGATTGGACGATGAAAGGTGATGAAGATGAGAAATGCACGGGTCTAAGAGAGAAGACCAGAGGCCAAAAAGACAAAGAATAGAAGAAGAAAGTCAGCCGGACGACTACCCTTCCAGAGCCGGTCGACCGGCTAGGTCGACCAGCCACTCCAGAGAGCAACATTAAAAAGCCGGACGACCACTCCAGAGGCCGGTCGACCGGCAATATGCTGAGAACATATAAATAGGGCCCGATTCTGCAAAAAGAAGGAGGACTTTTTGGTAGATTAACACACACTTCACACCTAAAATTCTCACACACTTAACCCTAGATCCCACCCACTTCACACACACTTTTCACACATTTCTCACTAAGAACCAAGCTTGATTTGGAGGGTTCAAATATTTTGGAATCAAGTTTGCTCAAAAGCTTTGTACAATATTAGCTAGGATGAAAGGGAAGTTTCATTATCTCTCTTTCATTCTATTTCCTATTATGATTGAGTAGACTTGTGGTGGGTGATTTAACTTATGTAATGGGTTAACGATATACTCTTATGATATGGGATATGATGGCTGTATATATATACATGTTTCGAATTGTCTTGTTCAAATGGGTATTTTCTCATTCATGTCTAAGTGTTTGGTAAAATGCCTAGATGAGTAACATGTGTATAAATTGAAGTTTGTTTGTTACTAAACACATCTAATCCATGTTATAATCATGTCTATGTGCTTATATGTGGATGCTATGAAGTGGGTAATGCTTTTATTCATGTCTATATGTATATTTGCATGCCTAGTAACAAGCATAACTTCAATAACGCATACGTGTTGGTTGTTAATTATTTCTAATGGTGTGAATTGAACATGACGATGTTTGGTAGTTGAATAGGTTCCATTATTCACGCGCACCTTGGCCTTGAACATGTATGAACGCACTAGCAAGTCAAATCCTGCTGTAGTGACTTTAGAATGACGAAGTATAATTTACGGCTAGTCTAGGCTGAGTCTTCTTTGGCTTTAAATCTAGCCAATAGGTTTCTGGATAGGTTTAGTCGACCTTAGCAACACTAGGTCTTGGCTTTAAATCCAGCCAAAGGTTTAGGTACTAAGGTAGGTTCATTCTAAGCCACCTAGGAAGTTTGTTAGTCACTCTTGAGGCCCTAGGTCATAAGGACCACGCCGTAGCTCTAGGAGGCGCCGCTTAGGGGCGGACCCGCATCGAGTCCTAGGGAGAAATTAGGACACTAACTAGCAACCTAGTTAAGAGCACTCATGATAGTTAGCCATCATCCCTTAATCCCATAGCATCTGAGTATAGAATTACCCATTCATAAGTCGAAGTCACCCTAACCCCTTCTCAAGTGTTAGTTCCCTCTTGATCAACTTGTGTTCCCATTTTTCATATTCATAGTTTAGTTTTATTTCCTTTACCTAGAGCTCCCGATAATCCAAAACCCCAAAAAAAAAATATGTCTAGTTTAGATCTTTCTTTTTGGCACTTTCTAGAACACCAAGCATAGAATTCACCCACATTATTCACGCCTCCCTGTGGTTCGACACCCACACTTGTACACACTATATTGCACGATCCGTAAGCTTACGGGTCTTTTAGAGCTTGCACTCGAGAGCAGACACCAACTGGCTTCTTCTCTTGGCTCGACTAGCTTTTTGGTGGTCTTCTCTGGACTGGCCGGTCGACTAGCTTTGAAAGGGTGGTCGTCTGGCTATTTTAAGCACCTCTCTGGAGTAGCCGGTCGACCTCCTTCTCTTTGGTCGTCCGTCTAACTTCCTTCTTCCATTCTTTGTCTTTCTGGCCTCCGATCTTCTCTTTTTGACCCGTACATCTCCCATCTTCATCACCTTTCATCGTTTAATCTCGATCTTAACCAAAAGTTCACCTAAATCATTGAAAACAAGCAATTAGTGTATCAATTTGTCTCTTAAACTCAATATATACATTTATTTACGCTTAAGCCTATTCTTATCAAAAGCGCTACACTAATACCTCTTTATAAGCACTTAATATGCCTTAATCATAGGCAAATGACAATGCAAACACACACAAAAACACAACACATCAACACCCCCAAACCTTTTCCTTGCTTGTCCCTAAGCAAACCCATTCTAAAGTTTATTTCTAAAGTTGAAGCCAAAGGTTGCCTAAGGGATTGACTCTCTATCAAAGTTAGTCTAAGAAGCATGAAGGGGGGCAATTCTATTGTGGAAAGATCCCTAAGCCTCTTTGGATCTTCCCTCTACTCATAAGGGGTCTCGTTCCTTATTGGAATTTCCCAAATAGCCAAACCACCACAAGCTTAGGATTCTAACTCACACACACGAGATATTGATATTTCGTGCTCTCTCAACTACCATGGCCTCCCTAACATGCACTAAGCCTTAAAGACAAGATGAGAGAATATACAAACACAATGGCTTATACAAGCCTTATTCACATATCTACATAGAGGATAGCATGTGCTAAGTCGACATTGTGTCACTTTTGCACTTATTCACAACACTTTTTTGGTACCTTTGCCTTTTTCTTTTTTTCATCATTATATATATATATATATATATATATATATATATATATTTGCACCTTTGTGCCTTTTTCAATTTTTTTTGGATTTTTCATGTTTTGTACTGTATTCACAAAAAGAAAAGAAAAAGAAAGGCTTTGGCACATAAAAAAGAGCCAATCAAGGAAGGGCACTCGTATCAACAACCCTTTTTTTTTAACACTCTTTCCTACCAAGCTATGAGGTGGCTACATGAGTTATTCTTAAAGGTCCTCACTCCCCACAACTTTGAAGAGCATCCCCTCCAAGACTTAGTTTTCAAACCACTCTATTCGTTTCCCCATAATGCATCTCATATTCACCGATCAACAAAGAAATAAACGACTCTACATGCATCAAAATTGAAAAATCTTCACCATTTTTAAACACATAATGCAATCTACCCTAAGCAAGATGTATAACAAGAAAAACAAACTCCCACACCCCCACACCCCCAAACCTAAACTTTGCTTGTCCTCAAACAAATAGATCAAAACATATAAACAAGCAAATTGGCATTATAAAGCAAATAAGGGTGGTGGGGATAGGGTAAAACATGGGGAACAAGTGGAGAAAGGATAGATACAACCTTGCATCTTCTTCAAAGCTTTCCATGCCAATGGTAAATCACCATACTACTAATCCTGTGACTTATAATTCACAAACACTCACAAAGAAAACAAGATTAGTAATATTGCCTATGCATGCTTGCATTGGCATATATAATAATAAGCAATTGTGTATCTTATGGGACAAAGGATAGAGATTCAACACTTTGATGTGGGTGAAAGAAAAAGGAAGAAGATGAAAAGGAAAGAAAGTGAAATAAATGAAAAAATTACAAAATTGAACCTAGGTTGCCTCTTAGTAGTGCTAACCATTATGCCGTTAGCCGGGCAAACACTAACTCATCTTCAACTTCCATAGATGGGATCCTAAAGCATTAAAACCTCTAAATGAGCCATGCTCGGATCATATGCATGCTTTAGGTGTTGCCCATTCACCATCAACTCTCGGCTATTCTTCAAATCTTTGATCTTGATTGCTCTGGAAGGGTCAGCAACCAATAACTCATATAGACCATCCCATCTTGTCTTAAGCTTACCTGGGAAGAGTTTTAATCATGAGTTAAACAACCAAACTTTATCAGCGGGAGAGAATGATTTCTTAATAATGTGTTTATTATGAATTCTGTTCATCCTATCCTTATAAAGTTTAGCGTTCTCATACGCCTTGAATTTAAGCTCTTTCAATTCTGCTAGGTCTAGCTTCCTTTTCTCACCCGCTCTTGCCAAGTCAAAATTTAAGGCTTTGATGGCCTAATAAGCTCTATGCTCAAGTTTTACTGGCAAGTGACAAGCTTTCCCATATACCAATCTATACGGAGACATACCAATAGGAGTCTTAAAGGAGGTACGGTAAGTCCACAAAGTATCATTTAGCCTAATAGACCAATCTCTCATATCGAGCCTAACTGTTTTCTCTAAAATGTGCTTGATCTCCCTATTGGACATCTCTACTTGTCTACTAGTTTGTGGGTGATAAGGAGTAGCTACTTTATGGGTGATTGAATATCTTCTCAACAAGGCCTCTAAAGTCCTATGGTGAAAATGCAAACCCCCATTACTAATCAAGACCCTAGGGACTCCAAATCTATCCCTTAATTAACTTAACCACTACCCTTAGTCATTAGTGCGTGTGGGAATTGCCTCAACCCATTTGGACATATAATCAACGGCCATTAAAATGCATTGGTAACCAAAGGAAGGTGGAAATGGACGCATGAAATATATACCCCAAACATCAAATAACTTACATGGAAGAATAAGGGATAAAGGCATCATGTTTCTCCTAGAGATGGACTCAGATTATTGACATCTAAAACACTTTTTACAATACTCTTGGGTATCCTTAAAGAGAGTAGGCTAAAATAATCCACATTGCAAGTCCTTCGTGTTGGTCTTCTTCCCACAAAAATGACCCTCACCCCGTCATCATGACACATGCTCAAAACGCTCTCAAACTCGTCCTTGGGCACACATCGGCGAATCATTTGATCTGCACATACTTTAAAAAGATAGGAATCCTCCCAAAAAGAAATGTCTAACTTGCGTTAGGAACCTATCTTTTTCTCTCTTCTCCTAATCGGAAGGAAAACGCCCTGTGGTAAGATAATTGATAATATGAGCAAACCAAGGTGTGTTATGAGAGATGGCAAACAGCTGCTCATCAGGGAATGAATCATGAAAAGGAGATGGTTCAGTAGAAGACTCGCTAACAATACGGGAAAGATGATCTGCAACTAAATTTTCTCTACCTTTCTTATCCCGAATTTCAATGTCAAACTCTTGAAGGAGGAGCAACCACCTAATCAAGCGGGGCTTAGACTCTTTCTTAGGCAACAAATACTTCAATGCCGCATGATCAGTGTAGCCAATCACTTTGGATCCTAAGATGTATGACCTAAATTTGTCAAGGGAGAAGACTATTGCTCGAAGCTCTTTTTCGGTGGTGGTATAGTTTTTTGGGCTTTATCAAAAGTCTTGCTAGCATAGTACACAATATGGGGCAACTTATCCTTCCTTTGACCTAAGACAGCTCCTACCACATAATCAGATGCATCACATATAACCTTAAATAGGAGACTGTATTTAGGTGGTTGGATAATCGGGGATGTAGACAATAAGGATTTATCCTATTGAAAACCCTAACACACTCATCATCAAAGTCAAAAAAAGGGACATCTTGTGCTAGGAGCCTAGATAAGGGACGTGTGTTAGGATTAGTATGCCCTAAAGCTCACTTGTATATTACATTTTGGGTGTTAAACAACGTATAGTCATTTTGTTAAATGGCATTATGAGTTCCTTACATATTATCTCTGGTATGTTTTATTGATGTATGCATAAAGGTCCCTTGACTTGAACTAATGACTTGGGTGCGTAGTGAGGCTGGACGCATAGTAGGTCTAAGTCTAGATTTAGTCATGTCATAAATTAAATCCATAACCAAATGATAGTGTTGGGTAGTCTACCGGGATAAGGATATATTGAGCAAGTCTCCTCATTGAGGGTGATCTACCTAGGTCATTGGAGGACTTTTTGGATTTGTCTCAGTAGTACGTGTGTCACGTATTTGATAGGACCATTGTGAGCATGTTTTCTAGAGATGTACTATCAAAGAAAGAAAACAAGATACTCACTGCTACTAAATGATCATTGTTCTTAATCTTGAGCATATGTGGATGAACTAATGAAGTTAGGGTTTGGTACTTTGATTCACTATGGGTGAGATCTTACTTCATTAGGATCAATAGCCTTGTGCATTGAGTGCTAAGTTCTAATTAATTGGAACATGCATATGTAATATGGAATCTATGTGCCCCCTTTAGGATTGTCCATATTTATCATCTAAATCTAGATCTAGTGATACTTCCTTTATGGGGGTATCGGTCATATGGCTTGAGGGTCGCTCCCAAGATCAAGAGATTCCATGACCAAAGATGGTTGGCAATAGGACAAGAAACTCAACGGAAAAAGATATAGCTAAGGAGGTGATAGTACACAGGCCAAAGGACCGATCTTAGCCATGGGTATACATAAAAGAGCATTATGGTAAGTTATTTAGTAGGTCAAAGACAAATTTCACATTCTTTTGTGACAAGCTTTTGGGTAATGGCAATTATTCTTGAGTGCAACTTTGATCTTACGGTGGAATAGATCGAAGTTAAAAATAATTATTATTATGTCACCTAGATCGGGCAAGGACATCTTTTATTATTTTTGGAAGCCAAGGTTAATTGTGTCTTCTTGGTCCGTTCCCTAGTTGAAATGACTTTGAGAGAGTAATCTTGAAAGAGCAAATTCCATATTGTGGTAATAGCCTTATTGGGACAAAGCTTCGAATTGGGTTTGGACTTTCTTTAGAGTCCAAGATAACCTAATTGGGCTTGGATGGTTTCTTATTGGGCTTGGGCCTCCACATGGATTATGGATTATGTGTTGGGCTTAGATTGTGGGCTTGGCCCAATCTTCCAAGACATGTGCTAGAAAGTTACTACAAGAAAAATTCAAATTGTACAAGTAACTTCCATGACATGTGGCAAACATTTAATACTAGGAAACAGTTTCCTACATGGAAAGTTTACGAGGTTTAGGTGCCAAACTTTTTCTATAAATAGGCAAGACCTTAAAGCATTTCTAGCATCCAAAAATTTTGTAGTTGATCTCTTCCATTTTGGCAAGAGAATACTCAACACATAGTACACACTTATTGTGTGGTTTTTTTTGCTCTAGATTTTCAAGAGCATATTACTTTGCTTCTTCCCACACAAAAGGCTATTCTCTCAAGAAAAGTCTCTTTAACCATAGGGAAGAAGACTAAGGAGTTGTATATTGCAACACCCTTATAGTAAAAATTTTTTTGGTGGCCTTGTTCATGAGTGGGAACAAAGCTCGTGACAGTTTTAGCTTCATCAAAGACCCCACACTTCAAGAGGTTAGCTTTTCATATTTTGCAAATGCTAGTTATGTTCTATCTATTCTTAAGCATGTTCTTGTGTGTGTTATGTGGTTATTTTATTTTCCTAGCATTTTTTCTTGGTAGTATTTTTGAAAATATGGACTAGGATAGACCACATGTAATATTATCGATCCTACAATTGGTATTAGAGCTTAGGCTCACACACAACATTCTTAGACTATGCAAAGAATATTGTATTTGCATAAATATGTTAGTCATCTTGTGAGTGGCAAGATTAGGAAATCTTGTGTTGCATATACTTGTAGTTTTATGCTTGTATGTGCAGGTAATATTAAAATCCCCTTGATGATTCATATGTATGCATGATAGATTTTTGTGTATGGTTAACAAAGCTTGGCGATAGGCGATTTCATATATAAATATTTATGGTTATTGCTTGTAGTTTGATTTAAAATAAGCATAGGATATTTTGATATCCTTGTAATGTTTCTTTATGAAGCTTGTATTAGCAATAGCAAAGTGTATTATTGTAATCTTTAAAGACCAAGGAGTAAAACAAATAGCATGGAGAAACACTCTACTAGGTGAGCTTGTTGGTCTACTAGCTTAGTCGACTGGCTCCTCTTAATGGACGATAGGCTGAGGCAGGAAAAGCTATTAAGTGTGCTGTTTTATTGAAGATTGCAGGGAGCCATCAAAGAGGGATTTTTAACATATTTTGGTGGATGTTTGTAATGCATTGACATATGTTTTAACATATTTGCATAAGCATAAACATGATTACCACCCAGAAATATGCCCACGCATTAGGTTTTTAAAATTGGGCAATCCTATGTGTTAATTTCTCAGAGATAGTTAAGTTTATTTAAAAGAGATTGGTTTAGACAAGATAATTGGAAGCGATTATGTCTAAAGATGCTAGGCAATCTCATGACAAAAATGAAAAACTTAACTTGAGATTTAAAATATGACAACCTAAGGGTCCATACACCCAGATTTAGGTAAATAATCTATTATGGTATTGCAAAGTTTTAGTAATACAAAGGGGATTTGCAAAAACCAAAGTGTTTTGCAAATCTAAAGTGTGTTTAGATCTAAAACAAAAAGCGAGAATACCAAAAATAGAGAAAACCCTTATGTTAAAATATTTAGTGGGAGAGGGGACTGGAAATACCCCACGACTTTCCATATCTGATTCACGCTAATGGTAAATGTCATTAACTTCCCCATCGGAGGGTGACACTTTATCAAGATTTAGCAAGGTGAATTTAAAATGTTTATTCAAAAAGGGTGTTAGTGAGTTTGGCCATCCTATCGGTGGAATTCTTCATTAAAGATCGCCTCACACAACATTGATTAATGTCACTACCCCATTGAAGGGCTTAAGTCAAGAATGTTATGGCGAATGAACATAAGGAATGGGTATGCACTTAACTTAAATGGTAGGTTCGGCTATCCCATTGATAGAGTTTGCTATCGGATTTAAGAAGCCAAATGAAACAATGATTGAATTATTCAAATTGGAACAGATCTAGATAATTGTCAATTCAAATAAGTAGTGGTGCTTAAGTTAATGTTCGTAAGTTCGGCCATCCCATTGACAGAGTTCTTGTGAGGACATTGAGACACTATTACATCGAGTATTTTAAGGGTTAATCTACTCAAAGCCAAATGATGTAAAAGTACTTGTATGTTTTATTTCCAAAGATAGCATACATATTATACATGCATCAATTCCATACTCATAAAATAATTATGATTTTATTGTTGTATATCCAGAAAAATGTCTTCGTTCAGTCCATTAGCTACAATTCTCAAAAAGCACAAGCTCACTGGACCAAATTTTGTGGACTGGGAACGGAACTTGGACATAGTACCCACCGCAGAAGAGTACAAATATGTCCTAACAACTTCTTGTCTTGTTGTGAGGGCAAACTCTTCTGAAGCCCAAAAAGATGCTGAGGCAAAATGGAATAAGGCCAATAGTATGGCCAAGTGCTATATGATGGCTTCTATGTTAGATATTTTGCAAAGCAAGCATCATCATATGTAAACTGCAAAAGAAATCATGACCTCACTGTCTCATATGTTTGCCGATAAGAGTAGGCTAGCAAGGCAAGGTGCTCTTAGAGAAATTATGAATCAAAGAATGGCAGAAGATGCATATGTCAGAGAGTATATGCTCAAAATGATGGATTACTTCAATAGTGCCAAGATCCTAGGGGCAAACATAGATGAACAGTCAAAGGTGGACATGATTTTGGAGACTCTACCACTGTCTTATACCCAGTTCAAGCTTAATTATAATATGGGCAAGATAAAAATGGATATGATGGAATTAATGAAAGAGCTCTTAGCTGCAGAAGCCATAATGAAAAATAAAGGCCAAGTAAACATACTTCAAGCATCCACTTCTAGACTTAACCTGAAAGGGAAAAAGTTCAAAGGAAAAGGGAAGCAAAAATGTGGTCAAGGGAAAAAGAAGAAAAATGGTGAATAGCCAAACAATTAACAGGTGAAAATCCCAAGGACAAATGCTTTAAGTGTGGCCAAAAAGGGCACTGGAAAAGGGATTGCCCGAAGTACCTGGCACGAGGCCAAATAGGTACACCTCTTTGTTCTACATTGAAACCTGTTTAGTGGTTGATTCTACTGATTCTTGGGTTGTAGACTATAGAGCCATTAACCATATTTGCAATTCTTTGCATTGGTTCCAGGAAATGAAGGAACTAGTTAAAGGGGAATTTGCTCTGAGAATGGGTAACGGAGCAAAAGTATGGGCTGCTGTAGTGGGAGAAATGTGCTTAAATTTTCCATGTAATAGGAGGTTATTTTTGAACAACGTTTATTATGCTCCAAATGTACGTAAAAACCTTATTTCTATTTTGCAATTAATATTAGATGGTTTTTGCATTAATTTCCATTCTGGTGTTGATATCAGTAGAGATGAAAATATTATTTGTTCCGGTAGCATGCATGATAACTTGTTCTATATAAAACCTATTACAAACTTATTGCATAATATAGAATAAAGTAATTCCCGAAAAAGGAGGTTTCTTTGACCAATGATACTTATCTTTGGCTTCTACGCTTAGGACATATTAGTCTAAAGAGAATTCGAAGATTAGTCGAGGATGGGCATCTTAGCTCATTAGATCTTGAAGATCTACCTCCGCGTAAATCTTATCTTTGGCATCTACGCTTAGGACATGTTAGTATAAAGAGAATTCGAAGATTAGTCGAGGATGGGCATCTTAGCTCATTAGATCTCGAAGATCTACCTCTGAGTGAATCTTGCCTCAAAGGAAAGATGACCAAATGGTCATTTTCTTCTAAAGGAGAAAAGGCCAAAGAAGTATTAGAATTGGTTCACACTGATGTGTGTGGTCCTATGAGCAAACTAGCACGAGGAGGCTATGAGTATTTCATTACTTTTACTAATGATTACTCTAGGTATGGATATATATATCTGATGTGACGCAAGTCTGAATACTTTGAGAAATTCAAAGAGTTCAAGGCTGAAGTGGAGCGAAAATTAGATAAACGTATCAAAACCCTTCGATCTAATTGAGGTGGAAAATACCTCTTGGGTGAGTTCTCAGAGACTATCTTACACAAGAAGGGATTGTGTCTCAATTGACTGCACCAGGGAGTCCCCAACAAAATGGTGTAGCAGAGAGAAGAAATCGCACCCTATTAGATATGGTCAGGTCAATGATAAGTCATGCATCATTACCTTTATCTTTTTGGGGATGTGCCCTTGAGATAGCAGCATACATCTTGAACTTGGTACCATCTAAATCAGTACCTAAGACACCACAAGAAATGTGGATCGGGCGTAAGCCTAGTTTAAACCATCTCCACATTTGGGGTTGTCCAGCTTATGTACTTAATAGTAATGCTTCAAAGTTGGAACCAAGATCCGAGTTGTGCTATTTTATTGGGTATCTTAAGGGAACCAGAGGTGGGATCTTTTATAATCCTAAGGAGCAAAAGGTGTTTATAAGCACCCATGCTAGATACTTAGAGAATGGTGAAATGATCCAGAAAACACTAGATTTTGAAGTTGTTCTAGAAGAGATTTCACAAGATTTTCCAATAACACCTGTGCTAATTGTAAATGAAAAGGAACAGCATATTACACCTAATATATCGAAGCCTCATTGTAGTGGGCGGATATCCAGGCCTTCTAATAAATACTATGGAGAGTCTTTTCAAACTTCTTCAGAGGATCAGGTGGTGGATCCCACAAGTTATGATGAAGCAGTTTTCGACATAGATGCCGACCAATGGCATAAGGCAATGGATTTAGAGTTAGAATCTATGTATTCTAACAAAGTCTAGGATCTTGTAATTGACCCTGAGAGGGGTAAAACCTATAGCGTGCAAATGGTTCTACAAGAGGAAAAGAGGAGTTGATGAAAAAGTTGAAACCTTTAAAGCAAGGTTGGTCGCGAAAAGTTATACTCAGAAAGAAGGGATTGATTATGAGGAAACTTCCTCACCAGTAGCCATGCTTAAATCCATCAGGATACTTCTTTCTATCTCATGTCATTATGACTACAAGATATGGCAAATAGACGTCAAGACAGCTTTTCTTAATGGAGAGCTTGACGAATCCATTTACATGACATAACCAGATGGATATGTTGCCAAAGGCAAGGAACATATGGTTTGTAAGTTAAAAAAATCCATTTATGGATTAAAGTAGGCATTTAGAACATGGAACATCAAATTTGATCGTGCAATTAAATCTTATGGTTTTGATCAAAATATTGATGAACCTTGCGTGTGTAAGAGGTGTAATGGAAATGCTGTAGCTTTTTTGATTCTGTATGTGGATGATATCCTACATATTGGAAATAATGTGGGGATGTTATCATCCATCAAGGTTTGGCTTTCTACTCAATTTCAAATGAAGGATTTAGGAGAAGCTAGTTATGTTCTAGGCATGAAGCTTATGCGAGATCCTAAGAACAAAAGGCTAGCCATATCTCAAGCTTCATTTATTGAGAAGATATTGGTCAGGTTTAACATGCAAAACTCTGAGAAGGCCTTATTACCTTCTTGACATGGAGTTTATCTATCTCAAGATCAATGTCCTAAAACACCTGAGGAGATAGAGAGCATGAAACGAGTTCCTTATGCTTCGGCGGTTGGAAGCCTCATGTATGTCATGTTATGTACTAGACCATATATCTGCTTTGTTGTTGGCATGGTTAGTAGATATTAGTCAAACCCTGGACCAAAACATTGGGTCGTGGTTAAGCATATATTCAAATTCTTGTAAGAAACTAAGGATTATGTATTGGAATACCGTGCAGATGATCTAATGCCATTAGCCTATACAGACTTGGATTTTTAGTCCGACAGAGATTCTAGGAAGTCTACTTCTAGATATGTTTTCACTTTGTCAGGAGGAGCAATTTCATAGATAAGTGTGAAGCAAAATTGCATTGCTGACTCTACCATGGAGGTCGAGTATGTAGCAACATATGAGGCTGCAAAAGAGGCAGTATGGCTAAGAAAGTTTCTTTTAGACCTAGAGGTTGTGCCGGCAGTTCACAGACCAATAACATTGTATTGCGACAACAACGATGCTGTTTCACAGTGCAAAGAGCCTAGGAATCACAAAAAGGGTAAACGTATTAAGCGGAAATATCGTTTGATCTGTGAGTTTATCCAGATAGGAGATTTTGTAGTTGAAAAGATAGCTTCAGTGGAAAACCTGGAAGACCCATTTACAAAGACTCTTACAGAGAAAATGTTTACCACACATTTAGAGTCCATGGGTATTAGGTTGTGCAGAAGTGATCTTTAGTGCAAGTGGGAGATTGTTAAGATTAGTATGCCCTAAAGCTCACTTTTATGTTACATTTTGGATGTTAAACAATGCATAATCATTTTGTTAAATGGCATTATGAGTTCCTTACATATTATCTCTGGTATGTTTTATTGATGTATGCATAAAGGTCCCTTGACTTGAACTAATGACTTGGGTGCACAGTGAGGCTGGACGCAAAGCAGGTCCAAGTCTAGATTTAGTCACATCATAAATTAAGTCCGTAACCAAATGGTAGTGTTGGGCACTCTACCGAGATAAGGTTATATTGAACAAGTCTCCTCATTGAGGGTGATCTACCTAGGTCATTGGAGGACTTTCCGAATTTGTCTCAATAGTACGCGTGTCACGTATTTGATAAGACCATTGTGAGTATGTTTTCTAGAGACGTACTATGAAAGAAAGAAAATAAGATACTCACTGCTTTTAATCTTGAGCATATGTGGATGAACTAATGAAGTTAGGGTTTGGTACTTTGATTCACTATGGGTGAGATCTTACTTTATTAGGATCAACAACCTTGTGCATTGTGTGCTAAGTTCTAATTAATTGGAACTTGCATATGTAATATGGAATCTATGTGCCCCTTTTGGGATTGTCCATATTTATCATCTGAATCTAGATTTAGTGTTACTACCTTCATGGGGGTATCGGTCATATGGCTTGAGGGATGTAATATGGAATCTATGTGCCCCCTTTGGGATTGTCCATATTTATCATCTGAATCTAGATTTAGTGATACTACCTTTATGGGTGTATCGGTCATATGGCTTGAGGGTCGCTCCCGAGATCAAGAGATTCCATGACCAAAGATGGTTGGCAATAGGACAAGAAACCCAACGGAAAAAGATATAGCTAAGGAGGTTGATACGCTATTTGAGCACAAACCTAAATAGCTTGCAAGTGCACGGGATGTGTGTAGTATAGTGTGTGCAAGTGCGGGGTCGAATCCACAAGGAGGCTACCTGAGTTTAGTCTCTATGTGCTCGGGTGCCTTAAACTAGCTACGTGCGTGTGTGTACTTACTTTGGGATGGAAGGGAGCTCGGAAAAAGGAAAATAAAAACTAATCTATGGAGGAACTTAAAGGAGCCAAACTAAGGAAGGAAACACTAATAAAGAAGAAGGGGACCTAGGGCAATTGTATTGCAACAAGACTTGGGCTATGATAACAGATGAGGTCTATCTAAGGCTCAGGACTTCTATTGCCGTTGTGTTGATCGGGGGCTCTCTTAACCAATACTAGTGGTGCAACCCGTTAGCTGGATTTAAAGCTAAGGGCCAATCCCTCCTAGCCTACGCAATTTGTGCTTAGAACTTATCCTCTTGGCTGAATTTAAAGCCAAGGACTAGCACCTAAACACTACGTGACATTAAGGCTCGATTAACCAACACTAACATGGGTGAAGGATACTCTAGTCTAGGTTAACTTATCCGCTTGGCTGGGTTTAAAGCCAAGGACTAGCACCTAAACTCGACTAAGTATAGCATGTAACCTATTAGCTGGATTTAAAGCTAAAGCCTACTCTACTAAGCAAAGCCATGAGATTAAGCACAATCACATCACCCATATAAGTAGATAAGAGCATTTGAAGCACAAATAACACATGCATATTCACTTAGGCATTTTAACAAACACATAGACATGTTGATTTCCAATACATAGACATATTGAATCATGCCATAAATTTATGTAAATACACATGTATTAAGAGCCAAAGATCTACACAAATCCATTATTCAAAGCCCTAATCTAATATACAACAACAATCAACCCTAAATCTAGCCTAATCTAGCAACATATTCACAAGAAATAGAGAAAGAACAAGAAGAACTTCCCTAAATTCTTACTTCCAAATATGTACAAATCCTTCAAATCTTTGTTTAATGCTTCCATCCTAGCTTGGTGTGGGGTTTAGATGATGGTTTAGGGTGTTTTGTGAAGTGGGTAAAGGGTTAGGGTTTATTAGGATTTAAGAAATAAAAGTTCCTCCCCTGAAAATGAGCTGAAACAAGCAATTTATAAACAGCTTCAGCGCATAGCCGGTCGACCTAGCCGGCCGACTAGCTCCTCTTTCTTACTCGACTGGCTTAAATCATAATGCTTTCTGGAATGGCCGGTCCACCTAGCCGGTCGACTGGATCCTTGAGGAACTCGACCGACTTAAATTCTTTATTCTCTGGAGCGGCCGGTCAACCGTTGCTTCTTCTAAGTTGACCGGCTAGATCAGAATGATCTCTTCTTTATTCCTTTTCTTCCGGTTTTCATCCGTTAGCTCATTCTTCCTCGCATAAGCTTGAACCCTTCCAAAACACTCCTAAAACATGCAATATAACACTTAGTATAGTATTTATGCACGTAAATACATTATGTACAAATATTAACAAATATGCATAAACTTTATACTAAGTGCACTCAATTATACTCTAAACACCCTTAAATGTGCATGCAAAAACTAGATGCAAACAAGCACAAATGACACACATCAGAGGTGATAGTACACAGGCCAAAGGATCGGTCTTAGCTATGGGTATACATAGAGGGGCATTATGGTCGGTTATTTAGTAGGTCAAAGGCAAAGTTCACATTCTTTTGTGACAAGCTTTTGGGTAACGGCAATTATTCTTAGAGTGCAACTTTGATCTTATGGTGGAATAGATCGGAGTTAAAAATAATCATTATTATGTTGCCTAGATCGGGCAAGGACATTTTTATTATTTTTGGAAGCCATGGTTAATTGTGTCTTCTTGGTCCCTTCCCTAGTTGAAATGACTTTGAGAGAGTAATCTTGAAAGAGCAAATTCCATATTGTGGTAATAGCCTTATTGGGCCAAAGCTTGGAATTGGGTTTGGGTTTGGGTTTTCTTTAGAGTCCAAGATAACCTAATTATGCATGGATGGTTTCTTATTGGGCTTGGGCCTCCACATGGATTATGGATTATGGCCCAATCTTCCAAGACATGTGCTAGAAAGTTACTACAAGAAAAATTCAAATTGTATAAGTAACTTCCATGACATGTGGCAAACATTTGCTACTAGGAAAAAGTTTCCCACAAGGAAAGTTTACAAGGTTTAGGTGCCAAATTTTTTCTATAAATAGGCAAGACCTTAAACCATTTCTAGCATCCAAAAATTTTGTAGTTGATCTCTTCCATTTTGGCAAGAGAATACTACAACACATAGTACACACTTATTGTGTGGTTTTTTTTGCTCTAGATTTCAAGAGCATATTACTTTGCTTCTTCCCACACAAGAGGCTATTCTCTCAAGAAAAGTCTCTTTAATCATAGGGAAGAAGAATAGGGAGTTGTATATTGTGACACCCTTATTGTAAAATTTTTTTTGTGGCCTTGTTTGTGAGCGGGAACAAAGCTCGTGATAGTTTTAGCTTCATCAAAGGCATCACATTTCAAGAGGTTAGATTTTCATATTTTGCAAATACTA